>CM057342.1:104165030-105365030 GCA_030015575.1 Agapanthus africanus | reverse complement strand
AGGGTTGTTCACTGTGCAAACATATCCCTAGTCACGGATGGGACTTTGTTAGGGAAATGTTTATTCGCGCCCATGGATTGTATACAAGGGTCAGGATTGAGCCGCTTGTAGGGCAGCATTGGAGGTTGTGGTGGCCTCTTAAGAACATGTTCAGATCCCTGTAGCTTAAGACTTTTGAATCTCATGAGCCGTGAGGGTCTCATAAGAGAGTTCTCCATACGAGTCGTGAGGATCTCGTAAGTGTAATTTCTCCTTAGGAATCATGGGGATCCCTAAGTGTGTTGCTCCCTTGTGAGTCGTAAGGATCTCACGCAGGTGGTTTCTCCTCACAAGGTCGAGAGAACCTTGCAAGTGTCTTTTAACGAGGTTGCGCCCTTTCGGGTTTTCACAAAAACTCGCCGGTAGCCCTGCTGTTTTTACTCACGGAGCCCTTTCGGATTTTCATCCGTGTCCATTTGCTTATGGAAATATCGTTTTCTTCTTCTTCTTTTATTTATTTTTTTCTTCTTTCTTTTTTTTTTTAGCCTTGGGATGCTGCAGTCCACAGTAGTTTATCGACGTCTCGGTCAACAGCTAGTTTTAGGACATAGTGGTCCATCGTTAGTTTAAGGAAGTTTCGGTCTGATGCCGGTTTTAGGACATAGTGGTCCATCGTTAGTTTAAGGACGTTTCGGTCCGACGCCGGTTTTAGGATATAGTGGTCCATCATTAGTTTTAGGACATTTCGGTCCGACGCCAGTTTTAGGACATAATGGTCCATCGTTAGTTTAAGGACGTTTCGGTCCGACGCTAGTTTTAGGACATAGTGGTCCATCGTTAGTTTTAGGACATTTCGGTCCGTTGTTAGTTTAAGGACGTTTCGGTCCGTTGTTAGTTTAAGGACGTTTCCGTCCGTTAAACGGCTACTACTTATGGAGTTTGGGCTTAGGAAGATAGCGAGCGGACATAGGCGTCGTCATCTATCGTTAACCTAGGCCGCGACTCGTCAGGCATAGTATTTCTTTAGGAAGTGACCGTTTATTGGCCTGAAAGGTCTTTCACCATGCATGTCCATGAGTAGATAGGCTCTACCCTAGTAAACTTTGTCTATGATATACGGGCCTTCATAGTTCGGCTCGAATTTCCCCCGCTTGGCGCGATTGGGGATCATAGGTCTTTTAACCACTAGCACGAGTTCGCCTTGGCGGAACGTTCTCGGCCAGTCAATTTTTCATGTGAGCGCGTCATCTTTGCTTTATAAGCCTCCAGACTTTGTTGCGCCACGAGCCGGTTTTCATCAAGGGCATCAAGCTCCTCAAGCCGAAGGTGGGCATTCTCTTCATCTGTTAGCTCGTAGTGAACCGCCACTCGTAGAGAGGGTAACTCTATCTCGAGGGGGAGTACCGCTGTCACGCCCCGCTTCCCAGTGTACGGTGAAGTGGACGCGACAAGGTCTGCTACGTATGTACTCAGAAGTACATACGCTAAGCGTAGCTAAGCAATATAAAATAAATCACAATAGACGAAAGATATAGAAATAACAGCAACTTTTATTAATAACATTCTTTGTACAATACATGAAAGGAAAAATGCATCTGAAATGAAAAGCAATGCCTAAACAGTGGCATAACAGAAAATGAAAATACTGGAAAGAACAAAGTACAATTCTAAAGCTCGGGATCTTCTTGGAACTGCTCCAAATCTTCACCGGTGGGCTCGATCTCAGCTTGGTCCAACGCACCTGACGACATTCAAAGAAGAAAGGAATAGAATGTCGTCAGCGAACAGGTCGCTCGGTAAGTCCCAAAGATAAGGAGGAATTAGAAAGACAATGTAAAAGTATTTTCTAATGTAATATATTGTTGAATATTATGGAACATTGTTTAACGCTGTTGTTTGTAGCTTGGTACAGAAGGATGCCAGTGTATACGAGGGGAATCTCTATATGCTAGAGATCATGGCAAAAGGAAAGTACAAGGAACCGTTATGCCACGGTACAACAGCATTAGGATTCAGGTTAGGTGTCTTAATCTGACCACCTCGTGCCACGTTTAACACCTTCCGTACCAATCTACGCCTTAAACCCCGTTGTGTTTTAACAGTATTGTTGTATTGGAATATGTAAGTTGGGCGACTGACCAAAACCATGATATCAGTAAACATATTGTAACTGTATAATCAGGTAAATGGAATATCAGGATAATGGATGAATATCCATGGTTTGATTCAGTCAAAATGAATATATTGTTAACTGGATTCAGGGATTCATGTATTCAAATTGTGTTGGAATATAAAAGAATATAGATTGACTTGAATCATATTCAAGTCAGAAATAGTCAAACTCTAACCCGAGTCAGACTAAAAGAAAGGTAATTTGAAGTTCAACATTAGTTAGGGGCCTTATTGTAATTTGTAAAACTTGAGGGGTTTTATGTAAAAAGTATTTTTGTATAGTTTTCAAAATACATCTCAAGTATTTATTATTCGTCTTTATAGTTATAATGAGTTTGAATTTTATTTGTGTTATTCTAGTGAATATATCCTAATAAAAGTGTTAATTGTTTTATTTGAAATTCATGGTATTTTAATGTAACTTTTAATCTTGTAATTTTAGGAAAAAAAAGTGGAAACTTTATATTATAATAGGTGTTTAAATGATAATTATATATATATATATTAACACAAGAATAATTTTAAATAAATAGTTTAATCTCCAAAATCTCATTTTTCTCAAATGTCGTATTTTAAATCTTTCGAGACCGAATGCTCCTTGCGGAGGTCTGAATCTCGCACTACTAGCCCGCGGGTGCACGATGAACCGTACTATCCCTAACGGGTTTCCCAAAAGTGGGTTGTAGTGGCACTTTGCTTAGGTTTAACAAATACTATTCATTTAGGAAAACGGTTTTATAAATATAGGGTATTTATTTGCAAAAGAGTATAGTTTTCCGTATTTTAGTTGTTAGGGTTTCCTAAGCCAACTACCTTATTTCTAAGGTCTAAACGATGAGTCATTAGAAGTCTCAAATCGCCTCTTCACCGCCAATTGTGGCCAGGTAAGTACAAGTGAGGAGGGAGGGTTCCGCTCACGAATCGTGAGACGGGCCTTTTAAAGTTACCCAAGCTCACTTGCCTAGCCTAGACACCACAAAGTCAGTTTAGATAAACGATCGATGTCCATGACCTATCGTGCTTTCGTTTTATTTAAAATTTTATACAACTTAAAGCTTTCAAGTAAAGGTTATAAAGAATATGGTATTTTAGTGAAAAGTCCTGTAATTTCGTATTCTATGTTTTGACATATATCAATTAGGGTTATAATTGAGTGCGTGTAGAGGTAGGTCATTACCTCGTGACTTATTTTAAGGTTTAATGAAGTTTTAGAGGTTAAATATGATGTATTAAACTTGAAGGTACTAAAGCGCAAGAATACGGTATTTGAAAACATTATCATTTCATGTGTGAAAATTCATTCAAATTGATTTCTACAAGTTTAGTGATCAAGATAAACATATTTAGGAGTGAGGGAATTGATTTAACGAAGAAAAAATGAACTTCATGGTATTTTATGAAAAGAATACGGTTTTGCAAAGAAGCTATCATTTCATGTGAGAAAGTTTGTTTAAATTGGTTTATGGATGATTAATAGTCAACATGAATATAGGTAGGTATTATGTATTAGGTGACAAGTGGAAATTTTCAGAAAACCGGATCGGAAATCGTTTTGTTCCGATTTCCGTCGGGTTCCAAAAAGTCGTATTTTTATATTAAAGAAAAGGGAGATTGAAGAGATGGGACTTACGGGTTTGGACAAGCTAAGGGGGCTAAAGAAGGTGGTGATTGTCGATGCGTCGAAAACGTCGCGAAGGTTCTGATCTGGTCGCCGGAATCCGTCGTCGGTTTCGGCAGCGCTTCGCCTCTCGCTCTTTGCACCGAGTTCTCGAGAATTTGGGAGAGTGGACTTAGAGTGGTGAGGTGAAATGGTAGAGGATAGGGGTCTTTATATAGGGCTAGGCTAGGGTTAGGGTTAGGATTAAAAAATATTTTTAAAAATGTAAAATTCATTAAAAATTCATTAATTTTGGACTTAAAAGAGGTTTAATGAAAATTGTGTAACAGTACAGAGAAAATAGACTATGCAGGGGAATTGACCAAGTCAACACGAAACTTTTTCGTGTTGACGACTCGGCCGACCGGCCGACTCGGCCGAGTCAGGGCCGAGTCGGGTGTCGTTGGGTAGGGTTTAGTCTGGGGGGAATTTTGGTATACTTTATTTTTTATAAATTGCATTTATTTGTGAGTTATGGCTGTTTGACCTTTTGACTTCCCAAAAATTTAAAACAAAATGATATAAAAATTATGTGGGGGCATGGGATTCGAACTCTGGTGGCTTGGTTCAGCTGTGCAAGGTATTACCAATGAGCTACAAGCTCCTTCTTGTAATTATTGTAAGGAAATAGATATTTAAATTGTTTCCAGCAACATCAATACTCCAAGTATACATCATATTTAAAGCAAATTTTGGTATACAAAAATTAGAGTTGTTACAACCGCTTCTGTGTCGAATACCAATGCATACGTCATTGTGTTTGTGGCCGTTTTGAACGTAGTTCGATATGCCCAGAGAGCTTCATGCAGTCTCTCATGCCGGTCCTTCTTATTTCGAGACACTGTCTTTTTCACGATTTTCGTCAAGGTCTTGTTGAAAGCCTCGGCTAGACCGTTAGCTCTGGGATTATAGACCGAAGAGTATCTCCAGTCTATGTTATGCTGTTGTGCGAAGCGACTGATCTTGTGGCTTCTGTAGGCTGGCCTGTTATCGGAGACGATCCGTCGCGGAGTTCCAAACCGATAAATGACGTGCGTCTTGAAGAAATGGAGAATATTCTCCGTCTTCACTTCCCTCAGAGGTACTGCTTCTGCCCACTTGGAGAAGTAATCAGATGTCGCCAAAATGAACCGATGTCCTCTGGACGATGCTGGCTCGATGGGACCAATTATGTCAGTTCCCCACATTTCGAATGGCCAGCTAGCCACTGTTAGATATAGTGGATTTGGATGCTGATGGATGAAGTCCCCGTGAATCTGGCATGATTGGCACTGCTTCGCGTATTCGAGGCAGTCTTGGATCATTGTGGGCTAATAGTAGCCCATCATTTTGATCTTCAGTTTCATCTTCGGCCCGGCTTGATGAGAACAGCAGAGTCCGTCGTGAGTTTCTTGGACGACTCTCTTTGCTTCTTCAGATCCCAGGCATCTTAGCCATAGAGAATCAAATGATCTCTTATACAGAGTATCATTGACGAAGGCGAAAGACAGAGCTCGTTTCATAAGCTGATGTCTTGAGGACGCATCTTTAGGTGTTTGAGGGGATTTGAAGCAGTCTATAAAGACTTCTCTCCAATCCATAGCCTTTTCCTGGTCTTTTATTTGTAGGGCCATTTGCTCGGTCGCTCCTTTTTCTTCGGATGACTCTGGAGATATTTCTGCTGGTGCGAGAACCCGACGGCTTTGCACAACGATCCTCACGTCATCGAGGTTCTCGTCGGCCAATTCTTTAGCGAGCTTAGCTAATGCATCTGTAGGGTTAATAGGCACTCTTATAAGGGTCTACAAGGCATCAACCATGCCCGATTTAAAATATAGACGTGCCGAACAACTCTAACCAAGATCTTTAAACTAGAGATTAGGCGAAACAAAGCATGTTAAACACTTTAACATCTAAGAGTTTGGGATTACAACCTTTGTAGTCCGGTCCTTCACTTCATAAGCTCCGTGTTGAGGTCCCTTCGCTGCGATCATCAAGAATCCGGACTCTAGAGAGGCTCCACAAAAGAAAGATGCAAGCTTGCTTCCGATCTTCGATAACTAAGATGATCTACTTTGAAGAAACTTTAACTCAAGCTCTCACTCACTAATGAAGTGAACACCTTAATCTAAATGGCTAGGATAGATTAGGATGATAAAGTAGGATTTTAGCTCTCATTTGTTTTCTATTTCTCACTCATTTTCATCACAAACCAAAAAGCTAGAAAGCTTTTTCAAAGGAAGAGGAAGAAGAATTTTACTTTGTGATGAATAATGAATTGTGGTGAGGTTAGAAATGCAACCATGGGTTAAGTATGATAACTTAACCCATGTAGAGACTTAACCATGGTGAAGGGTTGGGTTGGGTTAACAAATATCTACAAAAATATCTTTACAAAATATCTTTGCAAAAACAAAACAAAAGCTTCTAGAAGCTTCTAGAAAAATTAACCCAAGTCAAACCTTAATCATGTTTAATCTCCACTAATCATGTTGCATTAATAACCCTAACATGTTACAATATTATATATCACATATACAATATTTATTGTAACAAAATAAAATAATACAATTAACATATATCACATATATATCAATATATTACCCGAGTGAGAAAAAGAATTTTTAAGTGAGCTTATATTAGTTAATGTAATTTAATATATCAAATATATAATTATACATTAAATTATCGAATCAACACTTGATCCGATAATCCGGCTATTTCACAAATAACTGACTAATATAATCTGTATCAGTTCATCGAATCAACACATGATCCGATGACCCGGCTATATCACATATACCCGGCTGATATCTCATATCGCGAGAATCTAATACGGTATCACATACACGTATTGTTCTCGGTCCCGCACATATCATATATGTGCTCCTACTCCGTTTTGCCTGAGCCAGGAAACCTCTGTGTAGGACTCTAAAAAATCGTCAATACGCCGGCAGTAGGTGATGATTATATCAAACACCCACAAGCTGCAAGCGGTCAGCTAAACGTAACAGCCACCCAGGTATTGAGCGATCAGAAGATCAACAAGCAAGCCTGTACTTTCTCCCGCGAATCCAATCAGTAACACTCCCGTACAGTCCGGTCTCTTCGTCTGATATGTCGCATATCTCGCCTAGGGGTGGTAAACGTCAGACCCTAGTAGCTTGATAAGTCGTGTCGATATGTGGTCTATAACAGTTCGAGAAACTATTGATAACACCTATCAGTAAATCTCAGCAACCCTGGCCAGGGATTTCCAGTTATAACCAATCGAACACTGCACAACATCAACTCCCTATACCGGGAGAGACGAATCCCCTCCTATCGCTCATTGCCTCCATATAATTCGGGACTGTACCCAAAAGCCACCTTTTTGCACGCCCTCTTGGACGTGGTATGATGGAAATCAAAGCACAGTGGGAATTACACAAGACTCTATGACGATCTCGGGTATACAGATTAACCTGTACCAGTGTTACCAGAGAATTGCCATCTGACGTGAGGTATAATACCATCTGGGAGTTCTCGGCGAGTTCGTCCAGTGTACTCGGTCTCCACTGAGCACCCGTATACCTTCTCTGATGTCAAACACCAATGGATATGAGATCATCCATCGCCCATCATATGGGTCAAGAAGCGCATACGCTAGTCTACTCTGGAGTATCGATGCCCTGTCTCGGTACTCCCACGACTAGGAACATTTGAAGGATGTACTTGGCGACTACACTGTCCTCACTAGTATGATCTGCATCATAGTCCTGGTAGTCAAGTACTCATCCTAAGGGCTTTATCAACATGTGACATAGAGACAATCAGAGTACATGTTAAGATAAAGAGCAACCAGATAACATACTATCATGTCGAGCAAGAAAGTCCTCCCTATATATGTCCAAGCATTCACTACAATATACATCGTATGTACAGTAATGGCCTCTAGGGCATACATATAACTAACAATCTTCCACTTGCACTAGGGCCATCTGTTGTGGTATCGCATACCCAACAATCAGCTGTGGTCGAAGTATCTCATACTCAACCACCCCATAATAGTCTCTACTGGGAAATAGGCCTTTGTGAGTAGATCCGCGCTGTTGTCCTCTGTGTCTATTCTCTTAACCTCGATCTCCCTGGAGATCAACCATCTCCATGATCAGGTGATACTGCCTAAGAATTATATCTGGATTTCTGATGGGACGGGGGTTCCTTGGCATAAGCCACAACTCCATTGTCACACAATGGCAGGAACGAAGTTCATCTCATGAACTTAAATATATCCAGACTGCCTCTTTGGTAGCATCCTTGGTAACGACGTATTTTGCCTTTAATCGTCTAGTAAGTCACGGTATCTAGCTTGAAACTCTTCTAACATACCGTCCCTCCACTGAGAGTAAAGATAATGCCTGTGACTGACATTCAGTCGTCCTTATCACCCTGGAACCTTTCTAGTGATTCTCCCCAGGATCGATTGATACCATCTCGCTACAACTAGTGAGAATCCTAACATCCAATTAGATCTATCTTATAGATCCAAAACCCAGGATTTAGGAGGTATCACCTTGATCCTATATGAAGAATCCTTGTGATAAGCGGAGATTGACCGAGCGTAGCATAGGAAACTCTTTCCCTATCAAGAGTATGTCATCCACGTACTCTACGAGGATCACCACCATACTCTCTACCACCCTTTTGTATATACAAGGTTCATCTACCATTTTGATGAAGTCAAACTCTTTGACTACCACATCAAAACAGACGTTCCAACTCCGTGATGCCTGCTTTATCACATAAAACATCTTGCACACGTTTCCGCTGCTCCCACTGTCTACGAAGCCCTCTAGCTGTGTACTTATAGACTCTCTCTTCCAAAACATCATTTAGAAAAGCAGTCATGACACCCAACCACCAGATATTGTAGTCATGGTATGTAGCAGTGACAAGTAGGATCTGGATGGACTTAAGCATAACTTTGAAAGTCTCAACTTTTCCATGTACACCAAGTAATCTTCTCAAGATATACTTGCTCCTGATGGGGATTTAACCCTTCAGATAAAGCAACCAAAGTCCATACTTTGTTGGTGTATAAGGATTCCATCTCAGATCGCTAAGCATCCAGCCATTCTTACAGAGTCCCACTCCTGATGACCTGCTCGAAACTAGTTGGGTCATCATCTCATGATGCATTCCTCGCTCCCACTGTCATAGAGAAACCGAAGTATCTCTCAGGTGGGTGAGGAACCCTACTAGATCGGCAGAGAGGCTGAGGTTCGTTGGTTACTATTGAATCCTTTGGTTCTACCAAATCATCAGCTGCAGTTTGTATAGCTGGAACTCTTTCCAGTTCTACCTCATGACCACTAATTTCTTCACAAGAAATTCCCTTTTACAAAGGTGGCATGCTGAGAAACAAAACATCTTTTGTTCCTCGGTTTGGTAGAAGATATTCCCTTGCGAATGCTTGGGATATCCAACAAACTTCCACAGAACTGACTTTGCCTCGAGGTTGTCCGGATTTTGCTTTTAGATATAGGCCGGACAACCTCAAATCTTAACTTACTTAAGATATGGGCTCTTCCCATTCCATATCACATATGAAGTGGTAGGCAACTGATTTGATTGGAACCCTATTCAATAGGTGTGCAACTTCTCAAGTGCATAACTCCCAAAAGGAAATAGAAAACTCAGTAGTACTCATCATAGAGAACACCATATCAAATAGGGTGTGATTGCTCCGCCCCGATACACCGACGTGCTGTGGTGTATACGGAGGAGTAATGCTGAGAGAGAATCTCATTCTCCTTTAGAATAGTCCAGGAATTCCGTACTCAAGTATTCTCCTCCTTGATCTCATCAAAGGACATAATACTTATACCCGTTTTTGGTTCTCTACTTCTAACTTATATTCTGTGATTATCTCAAAAGTTTCGGACTTGTGTTTCAACAGGAACATATGTCTGAATCTTGAGAGATCATCAGTGAATGTAATGAAGTACAAAGAACCGGTCCTGGCATGTGTAGACAGGGGACCTTCATACATCAGCATGTATCAATCCCAAGAGTTCACTAACTCTTTCTCTGTTTCCAATAAACGGAGCTGTGGTCATCTTATCTTTGTGACATGACTGTCAAGTTTTACAAGATGTAAATCCAAACTAATTTAAATATGCATCTTTATGTAACTTCAGCTAGTCGGGTCGCATTGATATGACCTAGTCTACAATGCCTCAAGAAGGATTCGTTCATTTCTAAACTCTTCCTCTTGTGTGTGTTCTGTATATTAAGAACTGTAGTTTGATTTAGAACGTCTATGCTTTTAGATAACGTGCCTGAACCGATCAACTCTTGATATAGGAAATGTTCAAAACATTATCCAACAATACAAAATTATATCCTTCTTTACTAATAAAGAGATTGATATGATGTTATATATCAGGTTCGGTATCTAATAACATTCGTTCAGAATCAATGTATTCTGGTAATATAGGGTGATAACTACCAACAGACTTGGCTGCAACACTTGCACCGTTTTTATCTCATGAAACTTATCACCCGTTCTCAGTCCTCTACCTATCTGTAGCCCATGTAACAAATTACATTTGCGGGATCCTGATCTGGTATCACTTACCCAGGACGTAAAGGATATTGAGAAACAGCTCTTGGTAATGAATACACCCAAAGAAGATGCATCAACATGTACTTTCTTCGTTTGGGCGGCACGGGAATTCTGGTAATTCCTAATTTCCTGCTCTGTCTTATAACAATTATAAGTTGGAGCGGGACCAACGTTCCCTAGCGCAGTATAACAAGCGGGTTCGGTCAATACATCCGTATTATTATCTTGATTAAGGCGTGACATGGTCGCTACCTGGAGAGAGAGAGAAGAAAACACTCAGCGTGCGCTCTTTACAAGATTAGATTGGTTATTAATATATCTAATCAGGATGTCTCCCACTGTTTTAGTCAAATCTTCATTCAAACCCTAAAAGGAAAGACTAGCCGGGATTAATTACACTTTACAAGCTCGCCAATCTTTCAGCCAGGCCAGTGCCGGTACTTTGAGGGAGGTTCCCCGGGCTTTCGCACGGACCTAATTAAAGTAAATCTCGTTTTCCCAGGGGCGTAACCCCGTTGACACCTTTCTAGACACCTACTTGATCGGCTAATTGTAATGTGTAAAACTCTCCCAGGAGTAACTCTTACTCGCAGCGGGTATCGGGATCCAACTATCTCATAGAAGGTATGCAATCTCATTGCAAATTTCAACACTTGAAATTCCCAATAATATTTTACCCTTAGTGACTTATAACCTTAACTATGGTCAACAAATCATAAGCACTAGTCAAGTTCTACCTGTCATTTCTTGATTGATTAGACCCACCCACATGACCCTTAACTAAGGTCAACAAAGTCATATGATTGTCCTAATTAATCACATCATATGTTATATAGGAAAACATCACTCAGCTACCGTACACTGCGCCTTAACTATGGTCAACAAACGCAGCACGAATACTAAGTACTCTATTTCCTAAAATGACGGAAGGTTACGGCAGGTTTTTATGAAAACCCTTTGCGTAATGAATTTGATATCGTTGTAGAATCGAGTAATTTTAAATGGAATGTTTTTGAGGAATTTTCTAGTTTTTCTAAAGAGGTCACTCCCGGTGAAGGGATCTCAGCTCTTTCCTCATCGAATAAGGTGCATGATATTTCACAAATATCACTATGCAAAGCAAAAACTATAGAAACAATCAAAAGACAAACCGAGTTTGTAGCATCTGCTAGTTTCGCTAAAGAGGTCACTCCCGGTGAAGGGATCTTGGTTCTTTCCTTATCGAATAAGGCGCTGGATGTTCTTTAAGAAACTGTAACACTTTGAAATTCGTTTAGGATGTTTTCGCGTTAATTAACAATTAGGCGTGTTTTTCATAAAAGCCCGAGTATCGTATTTTCCTTCTTGGCTAGGGATAATTGTGTTGTGAAGTATTATATATATATATTTATGTGTAATTATAGGGTTATTAATTATTTTTTTGTCGGGTTACCCTAATTGGGAAAATTCTTGTGTTAGTGCACACATGCACACTCAGCACAATTTTCTTTGACCTAGGTTTTTAATGATATCATGTTAACCATTTCTTTTGTTGTATGGTTGATAATTTATCCCCACCATTTAAATCAAGTCAAAAACCCTTTTTATTATTCAAAATTCAAATAGAAAATGAGGTATGGTGGGTAGGTGAAGATTTGACTTGGGTTGACTATTGATTTCTCTCCCATTTCTTTCTCTTTCTCTCATTTCTGCACCTCCTGCAGAATTCCAGCAGAAAACATGGTATTTTATTCACCTTTTCTTCTTCTTTTCACTTCTCTTTGATCTCCACACAAAACCCTACACAAATCCAACCATTTTCTTCACAAAACCATGGAAAAAGGGACCTTTTGAGGTGTTTGGAGGCAAATCTGCACACTTGAGGCTAGGGCTGAGATTTTTGGTGTTTCATAAGGTCTTTTGAAGGTATTAACTCATGTTAGCACTCCTTTTCCATAAACTTGTAGTATTCTTTAGCAAAAATCAAGTTTTGATGTGCTTTTTAGTGCTATTGAAGGGATTTTGTGGTGATATGTTAAAATTAGCATTTTTATGGCTTAATTAGCTTGGTAATGGGTTATTAGAGTGGATTTAGACTTGAGTTTGCTTCAGATTTCATAAAAAACACCCTAAAGTATCATTTTAGTGCTAAATTAGACATTTTAACCAGAAATAGGGCTCTGTTGGATCTGCTGCTACCCGAGTTGTTTCAGAATAAAATTGTAATTACTGTAGCATATATAGGGGGTATAGAGTGCACACACAAAACCTGGAAGCCCAATTCCCAAGACAGGCCGTCGAAATATACATTCTGGCCGCAAGTTGCGGCCAGATGGGTGAGTTGGGGGTTGGGGTTTGGGCCACAGGAGTCTGCTGCTATGTGTAGTATCTTGGTATATATAGTTTTGCAAATTTGTTCCTGTATCAAAATCTGGAGTTGAATACCTTAATTCCCGTATTTTTAATCTTTCGCGACACGCGTGATACGTGTGTGTGGGTTTGGGGTTTCTGCGTATCGCGACGCGTCGGAGTGACTTCAGACGCGTAATCACACGTTTTAGCGTATCGCGCACACGCGCGCTTGGTTTGCGACACGGGTTTTTAGTTGACTTTAAATGTCGTGTTTGTATGGTTTTGAGCTTATGTGTGATATATTGTGAAATTCTAGGTTCGCAGACGAGTGCGACGGATGCCGCGAAGAAGGGGAAACAAGTCGTCGGCTATACCTAGCGAGAGACTACGGTGAGTAGATTTAACATCTACGGGGAAAATCGCCCGCATGGCGTTATGCGTCAGGGCTGATAGGACCTTGTAGCAGCATATTACATTTACATACATTGACCATTCATGGCTACTATTTTGTGCATACCCCATTCCCTATTACATGTATATAAACTAGAATTGATAGAACACCGCACCATTACTAACGGTTTATGTTGCACGAGCACTATCCTGCATGTTACACACACGCCGTTAGTAATTGCCATGACACTCACGCTGTAGAATTTCCATGATCATTATGCTGTAGCTCATCTTTTATGTGACTTGACATGATATTCATACTTGATGCATATATCACATCGCATTGACTTGCATATTGGTTTGGATTACATGTGATTTTCTGGATTTGGGAACTGTGGCTATTTCAAAGTGATTATGTAATCATTTAAAAACCCGGTTTCCCTTGACATGATATTTCGGTGCGTCCATCATGTGTTTTCTCGGTGCTAGAGTGACATATGTGAACCCGAATCGAGGAGATTGGATGAGGCCGATTACGGGTACATGGTGGACCCGGTATGGTACCCCGGGGCGAGAACGGTTTCGCTGTGTAGTAGACGGTGAGCCTGGCAGAGGGACTACTACCTACCGGTGATTGGTTGGACCTGGCAGTTATCCGGAGGATACTGACCAGAGTATATAGATGGATGCGAGATGATCCGTACTGCCGGGGCCGAGGGCCGATACCGCAGACGGAGCCCGTGGGCTGATCCGGACTGACGGATGCCCGATGGATGAGGATTTGCGTGTCGATACTGGACACGAGTATTTGTGATATTTGGGTGCCGATATTGGGCACTCGTTATTCTCAGAGATTTACAGGATTGGAGGGCCGATGAGAGTGCCGGCGCCTGAGCTATTTGGGGATCTAGGTGCATTGATGGACACCGATTATATACTCCACGTTGACATTCCGTGTAGATGTTATATTTCCCATGCTCAGTATTCATTATTGTATCTCATCCTGTAGTTATATGACCTGATAGAGCACTTGCATGATTATTGCACATACTGCTTATCACGCATTGATATCATCTGCTGGCATATGATAGAGTAGCGCAATACGTGCATGCTCACGATTACCTTTATATGTTATCTCTATTCACGAGTTGGCAACTCACCCCCGTTGTGCCACAGTATTTGCAAGTTGCCCCTCGGAGTAGTCGCGGCAGGCTGCTTTCTTACATCTTTTGGCTACAGATACCACTACAGTTGGTGCGTGAGCTGTTTTGCTGTTAGGTGGGTTGTGGTATTTGGTTACTTTTATTGTACACACTTTTGTATCTAGTATTCTCCATCTACCATATATGTACTTGACTTAGAGACAGTGTGAGGATGATGATGTATATTATTTGTATTCTGGTGTCGAGCTCGTTGTGAGCCGACTTTACTTATGCAGTTTATTATATCTGTGATGTTCCCACTTGTTGCTCTTGATCTTCGCTACGGCGTCGTATATTGCTATCTTGGTGATTGTTTACTTAGATTTCTTAACATGTTAGTAAATGCTTCCATTTAAAGTTTAAAACACTCAATACTTTTATTGGTTTGATTTCTGGGTTTTCTAGGAGGTCCGTGTTTTAATACGAGCCTGTATAAAACACGGATTCCACGGTCGTGATGAATAGCAAAACCCACATCCCTAGACCCCTACGAGAGCGGAAAGCAACACTTCCAATTCTAGGATTAGGAGACCCGGTCTCGACTCCTCGAGATGGTCTCCCACTGGACCCTAGAACCCGGTTACTTGTTCTCCCCGTCTTGGGTCTACCTAATGCGGAAAAGTAAATAATATACAATGGTGACATCATCCTCAGCCCAGAAGTGCCCCAATAAAAGAATATTACATACAAATGAATTTTACATGAATGAAAATAAAAACCCTCATCTCACATAAAACCCAAACGCGACGATCCAATATAACATATCACAGCAATACATAATATCTCATATCATCAACGTAAGCAAGTATGCGTATCCCGATTGTCGTTGATGTATAGCAACGAAGCCGACGATACACCACATACTACGCTTACGGTCATAGAAAAGAAAGTGTAAAACTACAACAGTTGGAATCCGCAACCTCCTTAGACATCTCATGCCTAACCAAATGAATTCCTTAGACATCGCATGCCTAACAATTATAAACCCCGCATTTTAGTCTCGATCTCGAAAACACTTTTCAATATCAAGTCGGGAAATTCAACAAGTTTCCCGACATCCTGATCGAATGCTCGTCGCAAACTTTAGTAGACGGCCGCACCCCCGGATGCCGTCGACGAAGTGCACTAAGGCGGAACACCGCTGCCGCAAGCACCCGAACGGATGCTTTTGGCGATGGGGTTCTCTTACAGTCACTTGGTCGGGACTATGGGGCGTGGCTATCTATTAAGTTTACCCGGCGAGTATCCGCGTACGCTACGTGATTGCGACGGACTTTTGATCACATCAAAATCCCGTGGCAACCGATCAAATGAGACTAAACTGCTAGATTTATAACATTCAAATTAGTTATCTCATAACTACTTGTGGATTCCAAATATTGTATCACTTTTCAGATAAATAGACAATGTTAAACTTTCCGATCGAATAAACAAACACCCAAGATTTCCCAAATAGCTCAACACTTGAGCGGAGTTCAAAAAGTATCCATCACATGCCACAGTACCAATGGTCCAGTCGTAGAAGGGTCAAACCAACGCCTCACATGTGGCAACGCCGTACTGCTCCAAACCCTAAGGTTTAGAGGCGGTTCAGACGGTCACTTATTCGAGTTAAGGTTTGTGTTCTTCTAGATGGTCCACCGCGTTACTTGCATGACTAAGAACGTTCTTAAACTACGGAAAAATCCAACACTTGGAAATTTTCCGGCAGGAGAAAAAGTGAGTTATTGATATCTGTTCGAACTTTTTAACACGTTCTATAATTACCTGGAAAAACTTAAACGAAGTTAAACTTTCCGATCGAATCAACGAGTTCCCAATACATCCCAGAAAACTCAACACTTGAGTATAATTAAAAATTCCCAGAAGCGTGAAAAAGTACAAAAGAATCATACCTACAAGTACGAGCCCCTGACTCCTCATTATGGCCGCGGAACCGCTGCCAAACCAATGGTTTGGCCGCGGTTCCGCGCTCCAATGATGGAGTTGGGGTATCGTACTTCACAGTAATTCTTAGATTTCCCTACTTATTTTTTTGGGTATTTTTAATATGAAAAATTCAACATTTTAAAAAATTTCCAGAGAAGGGGTTCGTGTCGGGGTTTCGGGGTTCGATCGGACTTTAAACTTCGCCTAGACTTCGCCTAAAGCTCTAGCTTGGATCTGATACCACTGTAGGGCTACTAGGCACTCTTACAAGGGTCTACAAGGCATCAACTATGCCCGATTTAAAATTTAGACGTGCCGAACAACCCTAACCAAGATCTTTAAACTAGAGATTAGGCGAAACAAAGCATGTTAAACACTTTAACATCTAAGAGTTTGGGATTACAACCTTTGTAGTCCGGTCCTTCACTTCATAAGCTCCGTGTTGAGATTCCTTCGCTGCGATCATCAAGAATCCGGACTCTAGAGAGGCTCCACAAAAGAAAGATGCAAGCTTGCTTCCGATCTTCGATAACTAAGATGATCTACTTTGAAGAAACTTTAACTCAAGCTCTCACTCACTAATGAAGTGAACACCTTAATCTAAATGGATAGGATAGATTAGGATGATGAAGTAGGATTTTAGCTCTCATTTGTTTTCTATTTCTCACTCATTTTCATCACAAACCAAAAAGCTAGAAAGCTTTTTCAAAGGAAGAAGAAGAAGAATTTTACTTTGTGATGAATAATGAATTGTGGTGAGGTTAGAAATGCAACCATGGGTTAAGTATGATAACTTAACCCATGTAGAGACTTAACCATGGTGAAGGGTTGGGTTGGGTTAACAAATATCTACAAAAATATCTTTACAAAATATCTTTGCAAAAACAAAACAAAAGCTTCTAGAAACTTCTAGAAAAATTAACCCAAATCAAACCTTAATCATGTTTAATCTCCACTAATCATGTTGCATTAATAACCCTAACATGTTACAATATTATATATCACATATACAATATTTATTATAACAAAATAAAATAATACAATTAACATATATCGCATATATATCAATGTATTACCCGAGTGAGAAAAAGAATTTTTAAGTGAGCTTATATTAGTTAATGTAATTTAATATATCAAATATATAATTATACATTAAATTATCGAATCAACACTTGATCCGATAATCCGGCTATTTCACAAATAACCGACTAATATAATCTGTATCAGTTCATCGAATCAACACTTGATCCGATGACCCGGCTATATCACATATACCCGGCCGATATCTCATATCGCGAGAATCTAATACGGTATCACATACACGTATTGTTCTCGGTTCCGCACATATCATATATGTGCTCCTACTCCGTTTTGCCTGAGCCAGGAAACCTCTGTGTAGGACTCTAAAGAATCGTCAATACGCCGGCAGTAGGTGATGATCATATCAAACACCCACAAGCTGCAAGCGGTCAGCTAAACGTAACAGCCAACCAGGTATTGAGCGATCAGAAGATCAATAAGCAAGCATGTACTTTCTCCCGCGAATCCAATCAGTAACACTCCCGTACAGTCCGGTCTCTTCGTCTGATATGTCGCATATCTCGCCTAGGGGTGGTAAACGTCAGACCCTAGTAGCTTGATAAGTCGTGTCGATATAAGGTCTATAACAGTTCGAGAAACTACTGATAACACTTACCAGTAAATCTCAGCAACCCTGGCCAGAGATTTCCAGTTATAGCCAATCGAACACAGCACAACATCAACTCCCTATACCGGGAGAGACGAATCCCCTCCTATCGCTCATTGCCTCCATGTAATTCGGGACTGTACCCAAAAGCCACCTTTTTGCACGCCCTCTTGGACGTGGTATGATGGAAATCAAAGCACAGTGGGAATCATACAAGACTCTATGACGATCTCGGGTATACAGACTAACCTGTACCAGTGCCACCAGAGAACTGCCATCTGACGTGAGGTATAATACCATCTGAGAGTTCTCGGCGAGTCCGTCCAGTGTACCCGGTCTCCACTGAGCACCCATATACCTTCTCTGATGTCAAACACCAATGGATATGAGATCATCCATCGCCCATCATATGGGTCAAGAAGCGCATACGCTAGTCTACTCTGGAGTATCGATGCCCTGTCTTGGTACTCCCACGACTAGGAACATTTGAAGGATGTACTTGGCGATTACACTGTCCTCACTAGTATGATCTGCATCATAGTCCTGGTAGTCAAGTACTCATCCTAAGGGCTTTATCAACATGTGACATAGAGACAATCAGAGTACATGTTAAGATAAAGAGCAACCAGATAGCATACTATCATGTCGAGCAAGAAAGTCCTCCCTATATATGTCCAAGCATCCACTACAATATACATCGTATGTACAGTAATGGCCTCTAGGGCATACATATAACTAGCAGCATCCGCCTTGCTATTTTCCGTACGCGGTATACTTTCCAAGGTGTAGGAAGGAATTTGAGTCTGCAGTTGTTGCACTTTCTCGCCGTACTTCACCAACTCAGGCTTGCACGTCTGATTGTCGCCATTTATTTGACTAACGACCAACTGGGAGTCTCCGTATATGAGGAGGTTTTCAATTCCCATGTCGACGGCAATCTAAAGATCTGCTATCAAAGCTTCATATTCGGCTTCGTTGTTCGTCCTCGGCTCTGTTAAGGAGAAGGCAAAGCGCAGTATCCCTCCTTGTGGAGTCACGAAGATGAGGCCTACCCCTAATTTGATTATGGGGATGATTTGTTTGCGCCTCTTTAAGGAAGATGCCCCATCAAAATAGAGTTCCCATCGGGTATCATTTTCCTTTTTCTCCCCGGCGATCGTGTCAAACGCGTGTTCATCTGGCAATTCGCGGTTCAAAGGAGAATCGGCGGGTATCGGGTGCTCACCGAGGAAGTCGGCGATGGCCTGGCCTTTCACTGCCTTAAGAGGTCGATAAGTTATCGAGAATTCCATCAAGAGCAGGGCCCATTTTGCGAGACGTCCCGTTAATATGGCTTTCGACATCAAATACTTGAGAGGATCCACTTTTGATATGAGACGGACCTCATGCGCCAACGCGTAGTGTCTGAGTTTCGTTATCACGAAGATCAACGCCAGGCAGTGTTTTTTTATGGGAGAATAATTGCTTTCTGCCCCCAGTAGAACTCGACTCAAATAATAAAGGGCTCTTTTTTTCCCTTGGTCGTTTTCTTGTGCCCACAGCGTGCCTAAAGAACCTTCGAGGGCGGTCGTATACAAGATGAGAGGTTTTCCTTTAACGGGAGCGGCCAGCACTGGCGGATTCTGCAGGTACTGCTTGATTTCGTCCAGTGCGCTTTGGCATTTGTGATCCCAGACGAACGGGGTTCCCTTTTTCATCAAGTGACTGTAGGGACGACACTTGCCGGAGAGGTTGGCTATAAATCGCCGGATATACGCGAGCTTCTCTTGGAGAGACCGCAGTTGCTTGAGAGTCCTTGGCGGAGGCATTTCCATAATCGCCTTGATCTTTGACGGATCTATCTCGATGCCTCGGTGTCGGACGATGAATCCTAAGAATTTGCCCGTGGAAACTCTGAACGTGCATTTGAGAGGGTTCATCTTCAAGTTGTATTTCCGAAGGCGCTGAAACACGATCTTCAGATGCTTTAAATGTTCCTCGTATGATTTGCTTTTAACTACGAGGTCGTCGATATAGCATTCGACGATTTCATGTATGAGGTCATCGAAAAGCTTCGTCATGGCCCTCTGATAGGTGGCACCGGCGTTCTTTAGACCAAAAAGCATCACCTTGTAGCAAAATATGCCCAAAGGAGTCCGAAAAGCGGTATGCTTCTGGTCTTCGGGATGCATCTTTATCTGATTGTATCCTGATGAGCCGTCCATGAAGGAGAAAATTTCTTGAGTGGACGTATTATCTATCATCAGCTCAGTGACTGGTACTGGGAAGTCGTCCTTTGGGCAAGCTTTGTTGAGATCCCGAAAGTCCACACAAATGCGCACCGTCCCATTCTTCTTCATCACTGGGACGATGTAGGCGATCCAGTCAGGATATTGAACCTCTTGGATGAAGCTGGAGTCGATTAACTTCTTGACCTCGGCATTGATGCTCATCTCAAGCTCGAGCCGCATTCTTTTCAGTGCTTGTTTGATCGGCTTGACGTCGAGGGATATTGCCAATTTGTGTACAGCAATCTCTGGATCTAGTCCTGGCATCTCGGAATAGTTCCATGCGAAGCAATCTTTATGCTGCATGAGCACGTCTTTTAGCGTAGCCATCCTTTCTTCAGACAACAGCTCACTGACGAACGTCGGCCACGGGTCACTTGCCGTCCCCAAATCATTTTTCGTGAGGTTATCTACAGTAGTATGTATTCCATCTTCCAGCTCTTTTGGCGCCGGTGGAAACTCTGAGATTACCTCGTCGTCATCGTTTTCGAAGCACCATGGGAGTTTATCCATATCCTCGGGTTCTTCTTCCGATAGCGTTATCATGTGACAGGTACGAGATCGCTTCCAAGACCGATGTTGATCCGGTTCTACTCTCGTGGCTTTGGGTTCATGCTTCTGCGGCGGGGTTACCCTCCAGCTGCTGGATAGAGCGAACTTGCCTTGCTGATACTGGTCTTCTACCCAGTCTTTAAATGTGAAGCAGTCTTCGAGAGGATGTCCTATTGCCCTGTGATAGGAGCAATAGTCCGGGTGAGAGACTTCGCCTGCTTGCTCGGGGTGCTTGGACTCCAGGAGGATAATCATTTGATATTTTATAGCAAGATCAAGTATCTTCTTTGTCTTGTCTTGGGCAAAAGAGTACGCTCGACCCATCTTCTTTATAAGAGATGAATCTTGGTTGCTCGATTTCCGATCACATGGCTTCTTGGTCCCGCTTTGTTGCTGTCGAACGCCTTTCCCGCTTTTTGATTTATTTTTGCCTCTGCGTCGGGCCTTTTGTATGACGGGTTGACAAGGAAGAGCATTTTCATTTTTCGCGACCTGCTGAAGGAGGCGCTGCGTTCTGGCTTTCTCATAGATGGCCATTTCGCGATTATGATCGTCTCGAACCTTTTGACCCGCTTCCCTTATAAGCTTGTCCATCTGTTCTTCGAACGACGGACTTGGCATTTTCACGACGGGGGCTCATTTTGGTTTAGGGTTAGCATCTTCCTACAGAGCATCTCCTTCTTTGTCAAAGTCATGTATGACGTAGCAGTCGCGGAATAGTTCCCGTTTCTTGGATCGAACATATCCAAGCCCGATCGTTTCCATTCTCCCGTTGGGCAACTTTCGTTGAGTTCCAGGAACGTTCCAAATCTTGTTATATAACTGTGCTTGTCGAGAAGTTTGCTTAAGGGGTACACCTTGGCGTCTCAAGAGTCTCTTTAGTCCGTCTGTGTAATATCTGGACAAACGGATGGGCTGGAGCCTGTCAAGTGTAGAATCCGCACCATGCCAAATTTCTTTCTCCACTTTGGTTTCCCCGGATCGGTAGAATAGGATCGCCTTTTCACCTTTTCGCCTGGGAGGGACGTAGAATGTCTGCAGTTCTTCCACACTGTAGGTATCAAGCACGTCTAGCTATTTATGATGCTTTGGCAACTATGGCAACTTGCAAACTTTGATCTTCATCAGCGAAGGCTTGTATTGATGGCCAAGCAGAGAATACGGTATTGACCTCATCTTCCGAGTCGCTGCCGAAGATCAACATAGGAGTGGACGGTTCCGGCTTGTTGCACTGGGGCGGACCTGAATAAACTATTTCTTCTTCCTCCTCAGTATCACTCCCGAAGACTGGAATAGTGGTGATAGCTTTGTTCTTGTCCTCCGATTTATGACATCTTTCCGTGTCTTCGAAATCTGGCAGGAAGTATTTTGCATCCTCATATTTGCGAACTTCATTTACGGAGAACGGGTTAAGTTCGCCTGTTACGGTGTATTCGAGACCATCCTTGAAATATTTCATACACTGATGTTGTGTAGAGGGGATGATGTTGTACTCGTGTAACCAAGGCCGGCCGAGCAAAGCGTTGTAGCAAGTCTTGGCGTCAATGACGTGAAATTTAATGTCCGTAACGAGCAGCCCAAAGCGCAACGTCAATATTACAGACCCGAGCGTCCGTGATGACTCGGAGTCAAACCCGGAGATAGTGATCTTATTCCGAGCGAGGTGTTGAACGCTCATGCAGATTTCCTTCAACACTCTCACATTGAGGAGATTGACGGAGGACCCATTATCAACCAGGATTTTGCCTATCTTGATGTCATGACAGTATCCAGAGACATAAAGGGGACGGTTATGCTCGCATGTCCCAAGGAGAAGATCTTCATCGCCGAAAGTGATATCGGCTGTGTGCACTTCTTCCAACTCGTCCTTCATCTTTTCTTCGGCGAGAAAAGCTTAGAATTGTTCCGGATCTTGTAATGCCTTGATCATCGAATCTCTCGCCTCTTTGGATAGCAGAAGGGCATCGAGAATGCTTAGCTGTGAAGGTAGCTTTCTCAAGTGTGCCAGAATGTTGTAGTCCACCTTGTTTTTCTTTGGCAGGTCCTTGGCTGTCAGCTCGTTGATGGCTTGGTCATCAAGGATGATATCCTCAGGGACTTTTTCTTTTCCCTTATCTTTTCTATTTGACCCACTGTTCGAGGGCCCAAGATTCTTTCGGGCAGCGTGCGATTACGCAGCTGAATGTTCTCGCAGTTCTTCGGTTCTTCCTCTTTTCCCGACGTGGATTCTTTGAAGAGAGGGCCAAGAGTCATTTCTTCGTCAGAGTCGCTCCCGAAGATGAGAACTCGCGGTCCCCAGCGTCGACCATGCGACAGTTGCCGGTAGTTCTTTTACGCTCCTCGGTCGTGTTTCTTTGCTCCCGACGAGTTTTGCGTTTCATCCACTTGAAATGTTGTCGGTGAGCAACATATCCCTGCCACCATCTTTTAAAAGCATTGCACTCTTCGGTGGGGTGCGCAATCTTTCAATGATATAAGCAGTAGCTAGAATGTATTTCCGCTTCACCAAGAATGTTTCCTTCGGAGGGTAGCAACTTCATTCCCATCGATATGGCTTTGGCGAACCTCTTTCTCGTTTTGAACCTGCTTTTATTTGCGGCGGATGTACTTTGATCTGGCGGGAGTGTTTCAACTCTTTCGTCCAGTCGCCGGCGTTTGGCTTTTTCAAATATGGCCATCTCACGCTCTCGAGCAGCTTTGCTTTTAAGAAGAGCTTCGTTCAGGAATGCATCAATCATTTCGTCTGACGGCCCTAGAAGTTCCGGTTCAGGATTTGCCCCCAGTTTCTTTGTGTAAGGAGCTTCTTCATCGTCTATCGACGAGTGAGAGATCACATGGCAACTTGCCACTTAACCTTCAGATTCGTCCGACGAGTCTTCTCCATTGTCATCATCTCCGTCCTCAAGGACGTGGCTGAGAAATTCTTGGAGTGTGACTGGAGTCCGCGCTTTTTGATTGTATTCTTCCAACGCGTCAATCTATTTTTGTAGGTCTGTGCGCTTGTCACCAGGCTTCACGGTTTTTTTGGTCTTCTTCTTCATCTTCGAAGACTTTGACGACTGGATGTGAGTGCTTTGGCTATCACCACTAATCTTTGGAGTTGGGCACGGTTTCAACATTCTCTCGATGATCTCGGGTTCCAGTGGATTTTTCCACCTAATCGCCGGGCATGTTTGGAGATCCTTCATCATTCTTTTAGTCTTGGCTGAAAGAACGACCTCCCATGGAGCTTCTTCCACAAAAGAGCATGATGCCCCCGGTGTGTCTGTCTTTTTGAGAGCGTGCGGCTGCGAAGGGCTTACTTTCTAATTCTCGGATAGTGCGAACTTGCCCATTTGGTATTGGTCCTCAATCCATCCTTTGAAGATGAAGCAATCTTCAATTGGATGGCTTACCGTTTGATGGTAGGGGCAATAATTGAGACTATTAGCCTCGCCGGGTTGCAACGGTCGTTTTGGATTCGGCAGATTGATGAGCCTGTTGCGCACCGCTAGTTCGAACAATCTCTTCGTTTTGTCCCGGGGGAACGAATAAGGACGCTTCATCTTCTCATTATAGTATAGTCGTCTTTCCTCTAGGCGATCCATTAATTTTGGACCACCGGGATGCTGTTGAGTATTCGCAATGAATGTCGCCTTCCCTTTACCCTTTTCGTTTCACGGTTCTGGCTTTGGAGGAGAAGGTCTATGACCCATCTGATCCATTTGGGCCGGTTTGTCGATCAAGGCCTGGAACGTAGTCGGCTTGAAGAACATCATGAATTGGGAAATAGTTGCCTGAGGGTCCAGAGTGCCCACGAACATGCCTACTGCCGGCGCTTCTTCAATGCGCTGCTCACATTTCGACCACAAATTCCGCCATCGTATTGCGTATTGTACCCAAGTTTCGCCTGGTTTCTCCCTGGCATTGATCAATGCCGTTATTGGGGTGCGTTCACTAGCACCCGCGAAACGCTGGGTGAATAGTAGCTCCATTTCTGCAACAAGTCTTGACGGAGTCATTTGGAAGTTCAGAATACCACTTGAATGCCGTCTCCGACAAGCTACCGACAAACTGGCGGAGTAGAAGTTTATCGTCACCCCCGGTGTTGCCGCACATGGCTCTGAATTGAGCGACATGCTGATGTGGATTCCCCGTCCCTTTATATACATGAAATTTAGGGATCGTATATCCCGTCGGGTACTTTATTTGATCATACTAGCCTAGATAAGGTCGTCTAGTCTTAACGATCTGTCCAGCCGCTTCGTTCGCCTGGTGAGTTCGTATCTGCTGAGCAATGTAATCATCCAGAGCGGCCTTGGAGATGGTCTCCTCTTTTGCTGCTGAAAGAGCCGGAGGAGGGTTCGATGTCTCCCCTCTGTCGTCTTCAATAATGATTGGGGGGTCTTCAGCTGGTAGTTCCGGCTGTAAGATCATCCCGGCCATGTCTTGGAACAAAAGAGCCATTTGTTTTATGTTGGCCGCCTGTTCTGCGGCCTCTTTTTCTTTCCTCTCGAGCATTATTCGGAGGAATTCAGTATCAGTTTCTTGTTCCCGACGTTGTTCCGAGGTCTCCAGATTGTCTTTTGGCCCAGTGAGTGCGGCCATTGCAGTCAGCATCTCCTGCTTGTTGTTGTTCCTGAGCCTTCGTTATCGATCGGGTAAGTGGTCGATGACCCGTAGAAGCACGGCTTTCCTCTTTTCCGGAAGCCATATAAACAGTATGCACTATCATGCCCACAGACTTGGGGTGTTTAGATTCGACGTCCTTGCGGCTTGCCGCATTCACGGGGGCTTTCTCTGGCCTCCTTCTCTTGTGAGCAGTTGAAGTGGAGGGAGCCGTTGCAGCGGGCACCCAAACGGCTGTCGCCTTTTGTGGCTTGACAGGATGGTTTTCTCCTTGTCGAGCTTTAAGCTTCTTTGATCGGCGAGAGTAGTCCTGGTCAATCACCGATTCCTGGACCCGTCGTCAGACTTTATAAATTTTGGAGGACAGCCGCTGAGAGGGCTGCTCCGTCTTCTTTTTTGTAGTAATCTCCATAGGTGGAGGAGATTTCTTCAGCACAGCGGTCGGAGAGTTCTTGCAAACCCTCCTAAGCGGTTCAAAGCCATTCCCAGTTGGGACAGCAACATTGATTTCCACCATGGGGGCTGGTGGAGTTAGCCCAGAGGGGGAGTTGCCCCCGGCCTTCCTTACTCGGCGCCAGTGGCAACGGCGAGCATGTCGCGCAGATGGTGTTGGTTCAGCTATGGGGATGGCTTTGTCATGCCCTCTGTTCTGGTCAGGCGCTGCTGGTACCAGCCTCTTGAAGACCGACGTCCGTTGAGCAGCAGTATCCAATCTGTCAAAGACAGACCTTTGAGCAGGAATGGGAGCCGGAGTGGCCAGCCTCGTAAAGACTGATCCTTTGACGGGAGAAGCTTCTTTAGTGAGCTCGAGAGCAGGAATGGCTATCCGTTTTGGGATGGCCACTTCGGGTATCGTGGGCGTCTTAACGGGCCCATTGGAGTTCAGGCTCAGCCTATCAAAGACTGATACTGTCGGCTTAGCATTGGATGACCCGTTGAGATGGGTCGTGGTGGTAGTGAGCCGATCAAAGGCCGACTTCTTCTGCGCTTCTTGCGGCAGCGGGATGTTAACGCTCAGTAGTGGGAGCATGGTCCCAAAGAACAACCCGGTGGTAGCCTGCGTTATCTGCTCTACCGGCATCGTGAAAAGGGAGGCCGCTTGGGGGCCGTAGGTTACACCCCCAGATGGGGCGGAACGGGAGTTGCAGTTGCAGCTGGAACATTTTGTGCAGGTAGATGCCATTAATCTTTCGTTTTCTGCACCGAGCAAGACACCAAATCTTAGTACTTCTAACCCAAGGGCAACCATAGCAAACCGCGATTCGTTCGCGAACACGACACACGAAGTGTGGAGTGGAAAGAGGAAAAGGTCCCACCGGGCGTGCCAGAATCTGTTCCCCGCCGAAAACACGGAGACGCGACCGTGCGGGTCCGTCTTGCCTAAATTTCGGGGCAGATGCTAATTGGTGCTATCCGTCCACCTCTCCGAATATGCCAAGTTGATTTATGACACCGTTTATCGAAGGTTTAAAAGAATGCGACCGATATAGCAGACTTCATCAGATTCCCCCTCATTTGAGGGGTTTTTGATTGTGGGGACGCTCTTCCCTGCAGGCGCAACCCCTGCAGTTAATTACGCTACCGCATCGCGGTAACAACTTTCTCTTTCTACAGATGGTCACTTCGTGTCGTGGGTGTTTGTTTTGTTTTTGGTTGCCCGTGGATTGTATACGGAGACTAATTTATGTTGTCGCCCGTAGGGCGCGGATTAGTCCAAATCCGTATCTTCTTAGATTTGAGTTTGGGGGTTGGGTTTAAGGATACGTTAGTCTCATTTGAGACTAAGATTAATTTAAACGTTTGTTAAGGATACGTTAGTCCAATTTTTAGACTAAGATCAACTTAACAGGATCATTTAGATCCAACAAGAGAGCAATTGGGCTCTATTGTTTAGTTTAGGGACATTGCGGTCGATTAGTTTAAGAACATTACGGTCCAGCGTTAGTTTAAGGACATCTCGGTCCAGGTTAAGAACATCATAGTCCGTGAGTTTAAAGACCTCACAGTCAAGGTTAAGGACATCATAGTCCGTGAGTTTAAAGACCTCACAGTCAAGGTTAAGGACATCATAGTCCGTGGTTTTTAAAGGACCCCACAGTCCGTAGAATGTTTGGTTGTCGGGACCCGTCACCTCTCTGAAGACGTTGAAGAATTACAATGACAAATATCATAGGAGTAAAGAGATGTACCCTCGAACCGATGTAAGTTGGTTGAAAGATCTGTAGTCCAATTTGGGGCTAAAATCTGTTAACATATTTATGAGTAGATGAGCTCAATTAAAATGAGTTGAGGACTTATGGCCAATCTTGGGCTAAGTCCAATCAGGTTAAAATGTTTAACATTTTATTTTGGGCTGTTGAGTCTTTATTTGGGCTTGGCCCTTTTAACAATACTGAGCATTGATTAATATCTTGACAATGTTTTTGTCTTTTATTGAATGCTGAGCATTCATCAGAGCTCTGGGCTTATTAAAGAACAATTTATGTTCTGTCAGCGCAACACATGGCGCACTAGGCGCTTTGCGCCAGTCAAAGAGTGCAGTGCGCTTCTGCCACATGGCACACGTGTCACACTCAGCGCTAGGCGCCAGATGATGAGCGCATGATACCAGTTTATGAACGACGAGCGCTAGTTCATGAACGCATCGTGCTTTCAGTTTAGTGGCGCACACGTGAGTGACACGTGGTGCGCTTGGCGCTGAGTGCCAGCCCATGAGCGCAGTGTGCTATTTCAAGAGCGTAGAGCGCTAGTGGTTAATTGGTACATACGCGGTTGACACGTAGCGCATTTGGCGCTGAACGCCAGTCCACAGAGCGCAGAAGCACAGTTCAAGAGCGCAAAGCGTAGTTCAAGAGCGCAAAGCTAATCTGATCAATTTTATGATCTGGGAAACAAATTTATGTTTTTTTAAAAGAGACTTTGTCTCAAGATCTAAGAGCAACAGTTCTTATTTGCAGGAGATATTTTCAATCTCTTACATTGATTAAAGGCTTTGCCTTTATAGATCCATGATCTGTGAGAAGAATTATCTTCTTCTTCTTTTTTTATTTTATGATGAGATCTCTTAATCTTTTTGTGAATGACCTTGGTCTTGTAGATCTATGATCTTTAAAGAAGTAAATTCTTCTTTTTATGAGATGATTTCATCTCTATGTTCATCATTATCATTTTTACCTTGAAGAAGGATCTTCTTGCAAGAGCTTCCTCTTTATTTTTGAGTTTCTCAAAGTTTATGGGGGGGGGGGGGTTTCTCTGTCTAAGACAGGAAGTCTTGGGGCCTTTAAAGAGATCTTTTTCTGATTGATTTGTGGATGTTTCCTCACCATTGGATCTCTGATCCTAGGGCTTCTGTGTTACAGATGGCAATCTTCTTGTTTTTAACAAAATTGATAAATCTTTCCATACAAAATTTATTCGGTCTTTTGGTAATTTTTATTTACCATTGGATCATTGATCCAACGGTGTTCTGATTTACAGAGCACAATCTTGTTACTTGGCAAGGTGGCAGGACATGTTTCCTAAACACGGGTTTCCTGATTCGTGTATTGGGTACAATACCCAACTACAAAAGAATCAACCCGACTATCCTATGGTTCTGATACCAAAAGAACCATGTCACGCCCCGCTTCCCAGAGTACGCTAGATTGGGCATGTGACATAGCCAACCATGCTACCTGTGGGTAGGAAGTATCCATCCACAGTCACATTACGGCTGTAGAGATATCAAGAACAGGATAAAACTATCTAAAACATGTCCATAAGCCAAGATAACATGAGTCAATAATAATAAAAGTGCGGAAGCAAAGATCCAATACAAGTAACTGGAATGTATGTCCCATAATGCGGGCTCACATCAGGAATAAACTGCAGAAAAATAACTGAACTAGCTACTACTGAAACTCACAGCTCAGCCTGCTGGCTGAAGTACTCCAGCTCGGACTGCAGCAAAGGTATGGAATCTGGGCCATGCAAAACCCAGACGTCAGCGCGTCATGTCATCAAGTAATAAAATATAAACATGGTAATAGACAATGCAGAATAAACATAAATGAAAAGCAGGTGTAACAGTAATGTAAGTCAAGGCAGTGTAGGGTAGTGTGCATTGAGTAAACTAAACTGTTCTATCAGGTTTTCTGTTCTAAAGACTTTGAAATCAAATTGATGAATCGTCGATGTAACTCAATAGTATCCCGTGCATACCAGTGACCACGGTCCAGATTCTCGGGCTGAAACCGAGACATGCCGCTAGGCACTAACACAGGAATGTGTACAGATGAATGATGTCAGCAGCATCATTCCAAGGCTGGCCCAGACTCTAAAACTGATCAGAACAAGTAGCGAACTGTTGAGTTACAAGTCAGGTTTCACCTTTGATTTCCCCATACCCCTAAGTTATATGTGTATGTCAAGTCAGGTATTCAGTAATCAAGAACTAGTGCCAACACAGGATCAGGTAAACAGGTTTGTCTGAATAGACAACAGGAACGGTCCATGAGGACTACATGTCAGGTTTGTTGGCATTAAACTCAAGATCAGGTAACGGGTCAGGTCATGGTACATCAGGTCAAGTCAAGCAGTATACGGTACCATGTCGGGTCAATCAATATGTATGTAGCAAGTCATGTCAAGGTGTAAACGATATCATGGGTGTGCTCATACTCAGCTAGCATAATCAGGGTTAAATAATCAAGCATGGTTATCAACAACATAATCTAAGAAATGAATTAAACAATAAAGCAGATTCAATTAATTAGCAGTACAGTTATCAGTTGTGTTTCAGAGATGATTTCGACATTATAAGAATACAGTATGACAATTTTGGCCGTTAAATCATGTTAACAAGTTGTAAGAATTTTATGGATGCAATGATTTATATATAGGTTCAAAGGACGAAATCACAACTAATACAGGTTAAATGCACACGAGTGTCCGAATGGAGTAAAACTATAGAGGAGATGCCATAGGCTATGTCAATAGTGAAAATGTGATTAAAACATATAAATACTGTTATTAGGTTTAATAAAGTAAATGCAAACGGTAGGTTTCAAGTTTGGAAGCTAGAATGATATAACACGACACTAAACATGGAAAGGGGAAATTGTGGTACTAAGGTTAAACTACAGGTTTAGGGTGCTATCAGTGTGTATGTATATATATTATTTAGCATGTAGCAAGGTGTACTTGCCTCGACGGGTTGCGAAGCAGAATACGGAACGTCGCGCGTCAGCGGGGAAAGGTCGCGATGCGCGCACGGTGCACGGAATAGGTCCGAACGACAACCAGTGGAACCACACAGGTCAGAAATACCTCGCTGGATCGTCGGGACGCATTGCCGGCACGGCCGGATTCCGGCGAACCCAAAACAGTGAACAATCAAAAATGCAAACAAGAAAAGAAAAGAAAAAATAAATAAGAAAGGAAGGAGGATCTGAGAAGAGGGTGCTCACGATGATCTGTAGAGGGGTGTGATCGCCGACCACGACGACGGAGCTCCGGCGGACTGCCTACAGCGACAGCAACAATTTCACAGATCACAAAAATACGAACAGAGAAGAAGGAAGGAAAGAAGAAGAAAGAAGAAGAGGAGAAGGAGAAGAAGACCACTCACCGAGGACGCACGAGGCCGGGGAACGGATCGAGATCGCCGGCGGCGATCCCACGAGGTGTAGACGCGTGCAGGGGTGTGCAGCTTCTCGCGCAGGGTGCTCGGGGAGATGACGAAGGAGGAAGAAAGACGAGGTGGAAGCGACGAGGGCAAGGAGCGGCGAGGAACGGCGGTGAGGGCATCGTCGCGAGGGTCACCGCGAGGGAAAAGGAAGGCGGCTAGGGTTTTTCTCGTGAGGTTGGGTTCTGTTCAAAGAAAGCGAGGAATGAGAAATATATATAGGGGAGAGGGAGAGAGAGAGACGGGGGGAGAGAGAGAGAGAGAGAGAAAGATTGCGAGAGGAGAGAGATAGAGAGGAGGTGAGAGATCGAGAGGAGAGAGAAACGGGAAATGGTGGGGCCCCCGGGGTTAAATGAATTCTGATTGGCTGTGGCCAAAAAAATTGAGGAAAGAAAGGAAAGATTTTGTGGGGGTTTCAGTTAGGAAAACCTTTAGAAAAGAATGTTAAGATAATAGGAAAAATATTATCTAGGGTTAAACTTATATTCGACGGTATAAAAAAATCAGAATTTAGGATTTGGCGCAAATGTAAAATATTTCCAAATTGCGCCTGGGTCGGGTCCAAAAATTTGAAATTGAAATAAGAAAATTATAGGCGGGATCCAAAAATTAAAATGAAGTATTTTACAATCAAAAAGCATACCCCCAAAACGGACGCACGTACGTGCTCGTAGCCGTCCAAACACGTCCGTTTCACTGAACGGGAGAGAACGTGATGCAAGGACTCTACCACAGGATTAGGGGTGTCAAGCAGACCATGTCAAATATTTTTAATTTTATTTTAGATGCCTTAAATTGTTATATGCAGAAATGAATTGTCGGGGTAAAATTTATAACTATCAACAGTCAAGGAGGATCAATGAAATAAGACCATACACCATTCATACGGTAACAGAAACTAGTAGCATTGGGCTCGGTTGTTACATTATACCCAACTACAAAAAGAATTTCGTCCTCGAAATTCCAAGAATACAAAGATAGACGACAAACAACTACATGAAAAGATGAGGAAATTTCTGACGGATTTCATCTTCTCGTTCCCAAGTGGACTCTCCATGCGAGCGATTACCCCAAGAAACAAGTACAAGAGGGATAACCTTGTTCTTAAGAACCTTTTCTCTTCGATCCACAATTTCAACTGGTCGCTCCTCAAAAGTCAAATCTTCTCATACCGTTAGCTCTGAATGGTCCAACACATGCGTTTCATCTCGAATATACTTACGGAGTTGAGATACGTGAAACACATCGTGCACATTCGCCAAGGATTGCGATAACGCCAAACGATACGCTACCTCAGCAACACGCTCCAAGATCTCAAAGGGTCCAACGAATCGAGGGCTGAGCTTTCCTCGACTTCCAAAACGAATCACCCCTCTAGTCGGTGATATCTTCAAGAATACCAAATCACCCACGACGAACTCTAGAGGTCTTCTCGACGTATCTGCCCAACTTTTCTGTCTGTCTTGAGCTGCCTTCATATGATTCCTGATAGTGTTAACTTTCTCAACTGTCTGCACAACCAAATCTGGTCCCAACAATCTTCGTTCACCGACATCGTCCCAGCAAACAGGTGAACGGCATTTACGACCATACAAAGCTTCAAATGGAGCCATCTGGATAGTTGCCTGGAAACTGTTGTTGTAAGAAAACTCCACCAAATGTAGATGATCCTCCCATGAACCCTTGAAGTCCAACATGCATGCTCTCAACATATCTTCAAGAGTTTGGATCGTTCTCTCCGACTGACCATCAGTTTGAGGAGGATAAGCTGTGCTAAACTTCAATCGAGTCCCCAAACTTTCCTGTAAACTCCTTCAGAAGTGTGATAAAAACCGAGTGTCACGATCGGACACGATGCTTACCGGTACTCCATGCAATCTTACAATCTCCTGCATGTACCGCTCCGCCAAAGTTTCTGTTGATTGACCAACCCGAAAAGGAATAAAATAAGCTTCCTTGGTCAAACGATCAACAATCACCCATACTGCATTGTTGCCTTTTGGACTCCGCGGTAGAGCTGTCACGAAATCCATGGTTATATGTTCCCACTTCCACTGAGGAATCGGAAGTGGTTGCAACAAACCAGCAACCCTTTGATGTTCAGCCTTAACTTGCTGACACACCAAGCACTTTGCCACAAAGCGAGCAATCTCCCGTTTCATGCCTTCCCACCAGAAATGCTGTCGAATATCTCGGTACATCTTTGTTCCCCCTGGATGTACGGAATAAGCTAAACTGTGTGCCTCCTTCATAAGTTCTTCACGAGTATCTCCCTTTGGTACACACAAACGGCTACCATATCTCAACGAACCATCTTCATATATCAGTAAATCTGTTCGTAGTCCGGCTTCAACCTGTTCTCGAAACTTTCGCAACCTAGGATCCTGCGATTGTGCTGCTTTAATATTCTCGATCAACGACGAATGTACTTGCAGCTGCATCCATTGTCCCGAAGAATGCGGTAGCACAACCTCCAAATCAAATCTTCGAAAGTCTTCAACGAGTTCCTTCTGCGTAGTCAACATCTGAATTGCTGGTAACCGACTGAGCGCATCTGGTACGACATTAACCTTCCCCGGATGGTACTTAAGGTCAAGATCGTAATCAGCCATCAGCTCTAACCATCTACGCTGTCTCATATTAAGCTCCTTCTGCGTGAACACATACTTCAAGCTCTTATGATCCGTGAAAACTTCGACCCTTTCGCCTAAAAGGTAGTGTCTCCAAATCTTCAAAGCGAAAATCACAGCCGCAAGCTCCAAGTCGTGAGTTGGGTAATTCTTCTCATGGGTTTTCAACTGTCTTGATGCGTACGCTACAACCTTCCCATGTTGCATCAAAGCACATCCCAATCCTTTTCCAGATGCATCGCTGTGGATCACCAATCCTCCGGAACTGTCTGGCACGGTCAGAATAGGGGCGGTTATCAATTTCTGCTTCAACGTCTCAAAAGCTGACGCACATCTATCCGTCCACACAAAAGGTACCTCCTTGCGCGTAAGCTTGGTCAACGGCTCCGCCAGACGAGCAAAGTTCTCCATAAATCTTCTGTAATACCTGGCGAGTCCATGAAAACTTCTTATCTCCGCAACAATCTTTGGAATCGGCCAATCTCGAACTGCTGCAATCTTTTCTAGATCGACGGCGATTCCATCGCCAGACACGACATGCCCCAAGAACTTTACTTCTTCCAGCCAAAACTCGCACTTGCTCATCTTCGCATATAACTTCTCTTGTCTCAGCGTCTGCAGTGCGATCTTCAAATGCTCAGCATGCTCTTCCATACTCTTCGAGTACACCAGAATATCGTCAATGAACACCACAATAAACTGGTCCAAGAATGGTGAAAAGATTCGGTTCATCAAGTCCATGAATATCGCCGGTGCATTCGTTACTCCGAAGGGCATCACTAGGTACTCGTAATGTCCATACCGAGTTCGGAACGCCGTCCTGCAAATATCTTCTGCTTTCACTCGGACCTGATGATATCCGGATCGCAAATCCAGCTTCGAGAATACCCTCGCGCCACTAAGCTGCTCAAATAGTTTGCCAAAGCGAGGGATCGGGTACTTGTTCTTAATAGTCACCCGGTTTAATTCTCGATAGTCGATGCACATCCTTCTTGTGCCATCCTTCTTCTTAACTAGAAGAACTGGAGCTCCCCAAGGCGAGTTACTGCTTCGAATCCAACCCTTTTCAAGCAATTCGGCAACCTGTTTCTTGACTTCTTCTAACTCCACTGGTGTCATTGGATAATACGCTTTAGATACTGGCGCTGCACCAGGAATAAGATCAATTGCGAACTCCACGTCTCGCTTCGGCGGTAATCCCGATATATCTTCAAACACGTCCATAAAATCACGAACAACAGCTGGCTCTTCACTTTTATCAACCTCCATTGATGCAAGAATATCATTTGTCGGCCTAGCCCTAAACTCGACTGGCCCGACAGAACTGCTTCCTCCAGTGAAGGTAAACTCGGGATGTACGGGAATCTGGAAGATTACCTTCTTTGCCCTACAATCAATGTGAGCGTGGAAAGTGCCAAGAAAATCCATTCCCAAGACGACTTCATAGCTGCCCGTATCAATCACCAAGAAATCTGCAAAAAACTCCCGTCCGCAAACAACAACTGTACAATCTTTACATTCCCTACTAGATATGATTTTCCCATTCCCAGTGTGTATGTCCCAGAAACTAGACAGGGTCGTGCAGGTAATCGAGTGTGTAGCTATAAACTTGGATGACATAAAACAATGGGATGCACCAGAATCAAACAACGCTAATGCGGGAAAACCATGAACGAGTAGAATACCTGAAACAACTTCTCCTGACGCCTTAGCTTCCTCAGCTGTCAAGGTAAAAGCTCGAGCCTAATTAGATCCTTGAGTCAGCTGCTTCTGCCCCTGGAACGGTCTATGCGGAGGCTTCTGAATATCATCCCTCGTACGAAGCTTCGACGGACAAGCGCTGACAGCGTGATCTGCCGCTCCACAAACTAAACAGAGTCCCAGCCTCCTTCGACAATCCTTTTGCACGTAGCCAGGTAAATTGCAGTAGTTACAAGTCACGCTCTTTCTCTGGTCAACTACAGCATGCTTCTTCATTGGTGCTACGCCTCGACGGTCCACTGGAATACCTCTGGGTCCATGAGCTCGGTTTGGTACAAATGCTGGCTTCCTTACCACAACTGCTGTCTGCTGCAAACTCCCAGTTTTTCCTGATAGGCTCTGCTGTTCTCGAGCTGCCGTAAGAACCTGTGAGAAAGTGGTCAAACCCAAGGAGACAATCTGCCTCTGGATGTCCACATCCAAGCTGCGCATGAACCTCCGTGCCCTGTCTGCATCGTTGGCAACTAAAGGTCCAGCGAATCTGCTGAGTCTTGTCCATTCTGCTGCATGCACATCCACGGGTGCTCCATTCTGCCTTAGCCCGATGAACTTCTCTTCCATTTCCTCCCGTGCAGTCCGCGGGAAGAACTTCTCTAGGAAACTCTTCGAAAAATCCGCCCACTTGATCGGCTTGGGCAAGCGGGTCTCCTCCACAAGCCACCATTCTCGGGCGTAGTCCACTAACTGAATGCGTACCACATCAACTCTTTTCTCATCTGGAATCTGTGCCGCAATAAGCAAGTTCTCTGTGTCAACTAGCCACGGCTCCGCTGGCAACGGCTCCTCCAAACCAGTAAATGCATACGGACCCAACCGCCTGAAATCTGCTACGGTCCCTACTCGATCAACTGGTTTAGCTTCAACCTTGTCTACGGACTGCTGAACGGTCCGCAAACCTTCCTGAAACGATTCTGCTTGCTGCTGGATCAGCTCGGTCTGTCTCTTTTGATTCTCCAGCATTCCCCTTATCACTCCAAGCATGGCGGCTTCGTCCACACGCCTTTGGTAAGTCTTCAAATTCTTATCTGCCATATTCCTGAAATCAAAACACCCAACATTAGCATGATAACAGATTCAAAATATAGATCAAGGCTAGAACTCCAAGTTACTTAAATAGAGTACCGCATTGTAACTATGCCGCGGTATCATAGCCACAATTACATAACTCCACCCAAGTCGCCTAAGTCCTAGAGATAACAAAGGAATCAGGTTTTCGAGTCGATATGCAAAGGAAGTTTGCACATCGTAAAAGATATAATCAGGAAGAATTTGATTCAAGAACGGTAAAACGGCAAGGTGGCAGGACATGTTTCCTAAACACGGGTTTCCTGATTCGTGTATTGGGTACAATACCCAACTACAAAAGAATCAACCCGACTATCCTATGGCTCTGATACCAAAAGAACCATGTCACGCCCCGCTTCCCAGAGTACGCTAGATTGGGCACGTGACATAGCCAACCATGCTACCTGTGGGTAGGAAGTATCCATCCACAGTCACATTACGGCTGTAGAGATATCAAGAACAGGATAAAACTATCTAAAACATGTCCATAAGCCAAGATAACATGAGTCAATAATAATAAAAGTGCGGAAGCAAAGATCCAATACAAGTAACTGGAATGTATGTCCCATAATGCGTGCTCACATCAGGAATAAACTGCAGAAAAATAACCGAACTAGCTACTACTGAAACTCACAGCTCAGCCTGCTGGCTGAAGTACTCCAGCTCGGACTGCAGCAAAGGTACGGAATCTGGGCCATGCAAAACCCAGACGTCAGCGCGTCATGTCATCAAGTAATAAAATACAAACAGGGTAACAGACAATGCAGAATAAACATGAATGAAAAGCAGGTGTAACAGTAATGTAAGTCAAGGCAGTGTAGGGTAGTGTGCATTGAGTAAACTAAACTGTTCTATCAGGTTTTCTGTTCTAAAGACTTTGAAATCAAATTGATGAATCGTCGATGTAACTCAATAGTATCCCGTGCATACCTGGGACCACGGTCCAGATTCTCGGGCTGAAACCGAGACATGCCGCTAGGCACTAACACAGGAATGTGTACAGATGAATGATGTCAGCAGCATCATTCCAAGGCTGGCCCAGACTCTAAAACCGATCAGAACAAGTAGCGAACTGTTGAGTTACAAGTCAGGTTTCACCTTTGATTTTCCCATACCCCTAAGTTATATGTGTATGTCAAGTCAGGTATTCAGTAATCAAGAACTAGTACCAACACAGGATCAGGTAAACAGGTTTGTCTGAATAGACAACAGGAACGGTCCATGAGGACTACATGTCAGGTTTGTTGGCATTAAACTCAAGATCAGGTAACGGGTCAGGTCATGGTACATCAGGTCAAGTCAAGCAGTATACGGTACCATGTCGGGTCAATCAATATGTATGTAGCAAGTCATGTCAAGGTGTAAACGATATCATGGGTGTGCTCATACTCAGCTAGCATAATCAGGGTTAAATAATCAAGCATGGTTATCAACAACATAATCTAAGAAATGAATTAAACAATAAAGCAGATTCAATTAATTAGCAGTACAGTTATCAGTTGTGTTTCAGAGATGATTTCGACATTATAAGAATACAGTATGACAATTTTGGCCGTTAAATCATGTTAACAAGTTGTAAGAATTTTATGGATGCAATGATTTATATATAGGTTCAAAGGACGAAATCACAGCTAATACAGGTTAAATGCACACGAGTGTCCGAATGGAGTAAAACTATAGAGGAGATGCCATAGGCTATGTCAATAGTGAAAATGTGATTAAAACATATAAATACGGTTATTAGGTTTAATAAAGTAAATGCAAACGGTAGGTTTCAAGTTTGGAAGCTAGAATGATATAACACGACACTGAACATGGAAAGGGGAAATTGTGGTACTAAGGTTAAACTACAGGTTTAGGGTGCTATCAGTGTGTATGTATATATATTATTTAGCATGTAGCAAGGTGTACTTGTCTCGACGGGTTGCGAAGCAGAATACGGAACGTCGCGCGTCAGCGGGGAAAGGTCGCGATGCGCGCACGGTGGACGGAATAGGTCCGAACGACAACCAGTGGAACCACACAGGTCAGAAATACCTCGCTGGATCGTCGGGACGCGTTGCCGGCACGGCCGGATTCCGGCGAACCCAAAACAGTGATCAATCAAAAATGCTAACAAGAAAAGAAAAGAAAAAATAAATAAGAAAGGAAGGAGGATCTGAGAAGAGGGTGCTCACGATGATCTGTAGAGGGGTGTGATCGCCGACCACGTCGACGGAGCTCCGGCGGACAGCCTACAGCGACAGCAACAATTACACAGATCACAAAAATACGAACAGAGAAGAAGGAAGGAAAGAAGAAGAAAGAAGAAGAGGAGAAGGAGAAGAAGACCACTCACCGAGGACGCACGAGGCCGGGGAACGGATCGAGATCGCCGGCGGCGATCCCACGAGGTGCAGACGCGTGCAGGGGTGCGCAGCTTCTCGCGCAGGGTGCTCGGGGAGATGACGAAGGAAGAAGAAAGACGAGGTGGAAGCGACGAGGGCAAGGAGCGACGAGGAACGGCGGTGAGGGCGTCGTCGCGAGGGTCACCGCGAGGGAAAAGGAAGACGGCTAGGGTTTTTCTCGCGAGGTTGGGTTCTGTTCAAAGAAAGCGAGGAATGAGAAATATATATAGGGGAGAGGGAGAGAGAGAGACGGGGAGAGAGAGAGAGAGAGAAAGATTGCGAGAGGAGAGAGATAGAGAGGAGGTGATAGATCGAGAGGAGAGAGAAACGGGAAATGGTGGGGCCCCCGGGGTTAAATGAATTCTGATTGGCTGTGGCCAAAAAAATTGAGGAAAGAAAGGAAAGATTTTGTGGGGGTTTCAGTTAGGAAAACCTTTAGAAAAGAATGTTAAGATAATAGGAAAAATATTATCTGGGGTTAAACTTATATTCGACGGTATAAAAAAATCAGAAATTAGGATTTGGCGCAAATGTAAAATATTTCCAAATTGCGCCTGGGTCGGGTCCAAAAATTTGAAATTGAAATAAGAAAATTATAGGCGGGATCCAAAAATTAAAATGAAGTATTTTACAATCAAAAAGCATACCCCCAAAACGGACGCACGTACGTGCGCGTAGCCGTCCAAACACGTCCGTTTCACTGAACGGGACGAGAACGTGATGCAAGGACGCTACCACAGGGTTAGGGGTGTCAAGCAGACCATGTCAAATATTTTTAATTTTATTTTAGATGCCTTAAATTGTTATATGCAGAAATGAATTGTCGGGGTAAAATTTATAACTGTTCAGACCATAATATTGCATTTTTCATTCCCCTATTCATATCCTTTTTATAAATAAACAGGTACACTTGACGCACGTTTGTTGCATATTACAGGATACAGGTTTCTGGAGCAAATACAGTGAAAAACAACAGAAAAAGGGATTTTTGACCAACAATTAGACGGATCTCAGTCAAGCCCAGTTCATATGGGTGCAAGACAACGCAAGTCAAGATGAAACGGTTAAAAGACCAATCTTCACTGAAGATCTGGAAAAGAAACAGAAGCCAAAAATAGAAAATATGCATAAAAGTAAAAGGCCCAAGATTCCCTGAACAAAGCCCAGAAAGCTCATAGCCCAATTCCTCAGTTTGGCCGCGGATCCGCGGCCAAACCCTACCTGGCGCCGCGGATCCGCGGCCTTCTAATACACGTGTCAGCGCATATTTTCTGAGGCGGCGCGTCGGTGCAGAGGTTGAGATTTTACGGGGGCAAATCTGTAATTTTGCATGTGCGAGAGTCTGTAACCCTAGGTTTCCTATTTTCTATAAATTGTAATTTAGATCTAAAAATTGTATGCCTCTTTTCAATCAATAAAATTCAGATTTTCTGAGAGCAAAATTCAGATCTGTTCTTCTTGTTTGGAGGGAGCCGTCACCTAGTAAGTCTTTTATTTCTTTTAATTATAATGTCTTCTCATCCCCTAATGAGCGAGTAGTCTCCTCGCTTGTTAGGGTTAGCCTTAGGGAAAGGGTTGAGAGATGAAATCTCTCACCCCTTTCAATGCCACCTTCACCTAATGAATTAGAACTTCACGCATACGAGCACAACCGCTCCCTGCGGCATCCTACCCTTCGAGGTAACGATGAACCGTAGTATAAAGGGCCGGTTCCGCACGTTTTCCGTGAGGGTTAGGATAATTATCAACAAAGGTAGGGTACAAATCTAGAGGAAGAAACATCTTCCCAAAAGATTTGTATCCACTTTATTGATAATTAACTTAACACCTAATAGATCTAAAAAAGGAAGGTATTGAAAGCGGCGAGGAAAAATATTAATTTCCAAAACTTCCCCTAATCCTAACCCTAGCAAGATTCTTAATTAGATTAATTAGATCCAGTCTTTAGATTTTTATAAACCTACCAAAACTACAAATAGAATCAACTCGTTAAAACACTTTGAAGAAATTTACCCGTCTCTGTGGATCGACCCGTACTCACCGGCCAGCTGCGAAGCGACGCCGTTTCTGATTGCGGTAAACTCAAATTTTTGACATTAATCAAATGGCGCCGTTGCCGGGGACGGCGTAATCTTTTTTTTTGTGAATTTTCGGGTTGATATAAATTTTAAAAAATTATAAAAATCTGAAAAAATAAAAAAATACAAAAAATTATCAAATTTGATTTGTTTGAAGGGTATATCTTTTTAATCTTGCAGGAACAGCGAAGAATCGAAGATCTGGAAATTTACAGAGAGGAAATCAGAAAGTTGTATATAAAAACAGAGAGGAAATAAAGAAACAGAGCAGTAGAAAAAATTTCAGTGCCTGAAACCCTAATTGCGCCGCCCATCCGCGGCCTGAACCACACAAATGCCGCTGATCCGCGCCTTGACTGCCACGTCAGCGCACTAAATTTTGTGAGTTTGTTCCTCCTTCTTCCCTCTGTCAATCTCCATATCTCTATCTGTAAAAATTTTCTGCAGGGTTCTTTGCGTAAAAAGTCTTTCTCCCCCTTCTAAATAACAGATTTCTGCAGGTTTCTTTGCGCGGCGCTAAAAATTGAAATTGCAAGTGAAATTTTATTTGTTTTGCATAATTTAACCGGACTCTAAGGGGCTATTTGACCAAATTCAGATTGGGTGGGGATTTCATCACCCTTCCCAGGACCCCAGAAAACACCTAAGCATTTTGCATCGACCACCTTTAATTAAAAAAGACTAGACTCAGACCTAAGGACAGCGAGCTCAATAGGAAAAGGACTAGGGTAGGCATCGGCCGTTTATCCTAACCGACATTGCGGTGTCTAGGCTAGTGGTTTTTAATTAGGCCCACTGTAGTGGTGGTTCCTTCCCACTTACCTGGCCGTATTTGTCCGTGAAGAGGCGGTTTGAGGTCTATTTCTAGCCCTAGTTAGGAGCTGTCTAGCAGACCTAGGCGACCCTAGATCTAGGCCTGATTGTGCATGTGTGGTTGAGTCAGTTGTGTCACGAGTCCGTTTTCAAAAACTTCTTTGCAAAACTCACACAACAAAAACAAAAAAAAATAAAAATAAAAATAAAAATAAAAAATCTTTTCAAAACTTGCAACTTGTCGCGAAGAAACTTGAAACTCACTTCCACCACTTCTTCTCACTGACGTTATCTTACCCCCACATTCTGTTTTTCTCTTTTTTCTGACTGCACTACCCTTTAGTGTATGTCATCTTGGACTAGGGATACTAACGCCCGATTAGTCCGCGTTTCGTTGGTGCCGACCAACGAACCCTTCGACGAACCCTTTGTCGATCTTCCGTCCACTATCTTACCTCCACATTCAAATTCTTCTTTCGAAGGTATGTCGGGACACGACCCCAACTATACCTTGCCGACGGGAATGATTCCACCTCCGCTAGGTGCGAATAACCCGAATCTACCGCCTGTTGTAGCGCCCGCAAGAGTTGCGCTCCAGGACCTCTTCTACCCCGTTCGCACTTCTTTACCCACATGTCTTTCACCCCCACCGGCAAATGGGGATAATTTTGAAATAAAACCACACTTCATCAATATGCTGCCTAAGTTTCATGGTTTGGAATCCGAAGATGCATATATTTTTATTAATAAATTCCAAAACGTTTGCGGCATGATGAAGACAACCCAATTAAGTGATGACGCAATAAGGCTAAGGGTCATTCCTTTTACCTTATGTGACCTAGCCGAGAAGTGGCTATACAGCACCGCATCACATTCCATTAGAAATTGGGACGAGTTTGTGAGAGCTTTTCTGAAAAAGTTCTACCCTCATCATAAAACTGCTAGAATCCGAAACGAGATCATACAATTTTCACAGCTTCCTTCCGAACCATTTTGGAAGTGCTTCGAGAGATTTAAGGACCTACTCGTTCAATGCCCTCATCATGGGATAGAAAATTGGCAACTTTGCCAAACATTATACGAGGGATTGAACGCAGCAACGAAGCAGTTGCTAGAAACAATATGTCAAGGTCATTTTCTCTCCAAGTCTAGCGACGAAGCTTGGCAGTTTCTTGAGGACCTAAGTGAGCAAACAATTCAGTGGGAGAGTACCAAGACCACATCATCTTCTTCAGTTGGTCAATCTAGGGCAGGCATACATCAAATAGATATGTCAATTGCTATGAAGGCCGAGATGGCCTCACTTATGAAAAAGCTAGAAGCCATTGAGACCAAAATCTCATCGACTTCTCCTGCCCCTACTCTACCCACAAGAACTGTTTGTGCTTGTTGTTCGAACCCGTCGCACCTAACCGAAGAGTGACCTTATAATGCACCTATTCAAGGACAGGATCAAGTCAATGCTGCATTTCAGCAACGACAAAGAAATGATCCTTACTCTTCGACATACAATCAGGGGTGGAGGAGTCACCCGAATTTTGCTTGGAACCAAAATCAACAAGTCCAAGGGAACAATAATTTTCAAAGACCTCCTCCACAACAACAACAAGCACCCTTACAAACTCAAAACCAGCAACCTTTCCAACAACAACCTTATACAAATCAAACGAACAATTTGGTTCAACCTAATGATGATAAGGTTAGCTCGCTCGAGAAAAGTCTTGAAGCATTTCTCAAGCAAACAACAGAATCCGCAGCAAGATTTGAAAGTTATGTGCAATCTTTAATGAATAACAATGCCTCACACGATCAAAGTATCAAATCTATTGAGGCACAAATTGCACAATTAACTACTGCGTTGAGCGAGAGAGAAAAGGGAAAGCTTCCATCTCAACCATTGCCCAATCCCGGTCACCCACAAAACGCATATCACAATCACAATGTAAATGCGGTGACCACGTTGAGATCCGGAAGAGAGTTGCAAAATAATGTGGAAACTAGTGATGACATCCCCGCCGGTGGTTCTTCTTCCCCTTCTTCATTTTCTTCTTTAGAGCCTATTCTCCACCCTTCACACGGCTCTACTTCTTCTGACTCGAACGGACCCATTTCTAGCAACACGAACACATCCACACTGGGATCCGTTCCTATTCCACATTCTACTCCACAGACTTGTGACTCAACAAATTTTCCAAATGCACCATTTCCAAACAGGTTGAGTCCTAATAAACCAAATGCACAAGTGGAGAAGATTGTGGAGATCTTTAAGCAGGTTAGCATAAATATACCTCTCTTGGATGCTATCCAACAAGTCCCTTCATACGCGAAAATCTTAAAGGGCTTGTGCACCTCGAAGAGAAAGGCATCTCAAGTACCCAAGAAAGTGCTAGTGGCTAGTGCAGTGAGCAATACTATTAACCACCATCAAACCTTATCCCAAAAACGAAAGGACCCCGGCTGTCCTACTATTTCAATCACAATTGGGGATAAGCAAATTAATCGTGCACTTTTAGATCTTGGGTCTAGTGTTAACCTGATTCCTTACTCCGTGTACGAACAATTAGGGGTTGGAGAGTTGAAACCCACTCGTTGCACTCTCCAAATGGCTGATCGATCAATCACCTATCCAAGGGGTCAACTAGAGGATGTGTTGATCAAAGTCGGGGAATTCATATTCCCCGTTGACTTTATCGTTATGGATACACAACCTGTTGTTAACCCAAGAAACCAAATTCCGGTGATTCTTGGTCGACCATTTTTGGCCACTTCCAATGCCATAATAAATTGTCGCAATGGCTCCATGACTCTATCCTTCGGAAAGAGGTCTAGTGAGTTCAATATTTATAAGATGGGAAGTCTGCCCCCCGTGCCTAAAAATAGTACACGAGAAGTTTGCTCTATTCACGAAATCACGCAGGAGGACTGCGAGCTTGAAGGATTTCTATTTGATGAAAACAGTTTTGACGCCACTAGTGCGTCCCTCCTTGAGCCTACTACTGTTGACACAACCGATGCTGATTATCAATGTTTCATTTTTTCGGATGACGACGACTCACAGCCCGAATATGAGTCGTTTGAATTTTTGGATGAGTCAGTCGAACCATCCGAATCGGTTGTTTGCAGTGATTTCGAACCTGTGTTAGAGTCCTTTGACATCGAGGTAGATTCCGCAATGGTTCTTTCGCCTCAGAAATTCGAACTCATGCCCTTGCCGTCTCACCGTAGATATGCTTACATAGGTGAGAATGAGACTTTTCCCATTATCATATCAACCTCTCTAGCCTTCGAGCAAGAGAACGCTATTTTAAAAGTCTTACAAGATAGGCGGCAAGTTTTCACTTGGACTATGGCGGACATCGAGGAGATCAGTTTCCTCATAAGTGAATATCATACACAATTGATAGATGATGCCATGTCAATAGAGGACCCACAGGGACATCTTGAGGGTATTGTGGTGAGCCAACTTCCTCCCTTAGAAGTTGAAATACCCCCATTTCTTTTAATTAGATACGAGAATGCCAACACTCCACTGATTGCTGATCATTTACATTCTCGTATCGATGCATCACCATCACCTGTATATTCACCTCCACACCTCCCATTCCATTACTTCTATCTTCCCCAATTCTTTGCGGACCACCACAACTTATTTTTTCACCCATCAATATTCTTTACTGATAAATTTTTCAAATGGTTGGTGTTGACTTTTGGCCGATGCAAAGTTGGGCAGTATTGTCTAACATAGTTTAATTGAAGTTTGGGGGAGGGTCTTTTTGTATATATTTTTGTTTTCTTTTTCTCTAAAAAATAAAAATAAAAATTTCAAAACATAAAAAAAAATAATAATAATAAACAGGGGAGTGCCGGTATTTTGACCCTCTTGGTTTAGTATGACAGTGAGGACACTGTCAAGTTCAAGTTTGGGGGTATGCTCGGTACGTCTCTTCCTTCGCATTCATTTGTACATATTTTTGCATTTGCATACTTATTTGAAAACATATAAAAATTTGAAAAATTTCAAAAAAATTATAAATAAATGTATTCAATTTTGGCTAATTGACTTGAGATTGACAAATAGGTCAACTAGCTAGGAACAACTAGATCTTAGACTTAGTAAGTTAAAAACCCTAAAGATAACCTTTCTTAAAGTTTAACGGTAGAAAGTATATGCCTTGTAGTTTATTTAGAAATAGGCATATTTTGGGTTCACTTCCTGGGCTAAGTCGAAACAAGGGAAGAGTATTGATGTTCTTATTAGAGTATAAGTTTGAAAAATAGTTCCTAGCTTAAGTCTAGATTCTGAAAATGTATACCCTACAATTTGCACAATCACGCACCTTGAAACTTGGAATAGTAGAAGAGACCTTGAAGTGCTCTTGTCTAAAGTCCTTAGTCCGATGAAAATAAAAGAAAAAAAAATATGAAAAAAAAATGGACACTGGTTTTTGTGATTACTTAAGGCTGCAAAAATAGAAAAATATTTAGCGAGAGTGCTTCATCACCTAGTGCCTTAGACCAACTGGTTTGGGAGTCACTGCTAAAGCCTTGGGTGTTGCAAAGACTAGGAAGTACGCTTTAAAGTGCAAACGCATTTTGTAATCGGTCGTTGGTACCTCAAGAAGTATTAACGGTCGCATGAAGGATGTGTAAGCAAATTTCATTTTAATAAGTGCTTTGGACGAGAGTATGATTGCTTGATTTGAATTTCCAAGTGTAGGGGTGATTTATACACACACGTGGGGATATTTGATTAGAGTTTAGATAAGGGAAAGGAATGAAAGATAGAACTTGTATCTTTAATAGAGTTGATAGGAATTCCTAAGTGGAGATGTAACCCTAGAAGGAAAACTTAGGAAATGCCGAAAGCTAAGTAAGTCTATAGAATATATATAATCTTAAGTTAAATAATGAGGAAGTGTGAAGAATGTGGGTGGATAATTCACAAGTATAAGATAATAGAATTCCTTGTTAGAAAACCTAATTGGAGAACATAAGTCAATGAGCCAAATTGATAGGATTTTGTGGGTGTAATCCGCTGAAAACCCTCAGGAGACAACACTCCTCCTACTAGGGACACCTAGAGGTTTAACGGCTTGTTGCACGTGCTCAGTGCAATCGCGTTTCCCTGCGAAAGTGCGGTTAGGTTTTTTGTAGTGAATAAATAATAAGTTTGCTCGAGGACGAGCAAAAGGTAAGTTTGGGGGTATTTGTTCAGACCATAATATTGCATTTTTCATTCCCCTATTCATATCCTTTTTATAAATAAACAGGTACTCTTGACGCAAGTTTGTTGCATATTACAGGATACAGGTTTCTGGAGCAAATACAGTGAAAAACAACAGAAAAAGGGATTTTTGACCAACAATTAGACGGAACTCAGTCAAGCCCAGTTCATATGGGTGCAAGACAACGCAAGTCAAGATGAAACGGTTAAAAGACCAATCTTCACTGAAGATCTGGAAAAGAAACAGAAGCCAAAAATAGAAAATATGCATAAAAGTAAAAGGCCCAAGATTCCCTGAACAAAGCCCAGAAAGCTCATAGCCCAATTCCTCAGTTTGGCCGCGGATCCGCGGCCAAACCCTACCTGGCGCCGCGGATCCGCGGCCTTCTAATACACGTGTCAGCGCATATTTTCTGAGGCGGCGCGTCGGTGCAGAGGTTGAGATTTTACGGGGGCAAATCTGTAATTTTGCATGTGCGAGAGTCTGTAACCCTAGGTTTCCTATTTTCTATAAATTGTAATTTAGATCTAAAAATTGTATGCCTCTTTTCAATCAATAAAATTCAGATTTTCTGAGAGCAAAATTCAGATCTGTTCTTCTTGTTTGGAGGGAGCCGTCACCTAGTAAGTCTTTTATTTCTTTTAATTATAATGTCTTCTCATCCCCTAATGAGCGAGTAGTCTCCTCGCTTGTTAGGGTTAGCCTTAGGGAAAGGGTTGAGAGATGAAATCTCTCGCCCCTTTCAATGCCACCTTCACCTAATGAATTAGAACTTCACGCATACGAGCACAACCGCTCCCTGCGGCATCCTACCCTTCGAGGTAACGATGAACCGTAGTATAAAGGGCCGGTTCCGCACGTTTTCCGTGAGGGTTAGGATAATTATCAACAAAGGTAGGGTACAAATCTAGAGGAAGAAACATCTTCCCAAAAGATTTGTATCCACTTTATTGATAATTAACTTAACACCTAATAGATCTAAAAAAGGAAGGTATTGAAAGCGGCGAGGAAAAATATTAATTTCCAAAACTTCCCCTAATCCTAACCCTAGCAAGATTCTTAATTAGATTAATTAGATCCAGTCTTTAGATTTTTATAAACCTACCAAAACTACAAATAGAATCAACTCGTTAAAACACTTTGAAGAAATTTACCCGTCTCTGTGGATCGACCCGTACTCACCGGCTAGCTGCGAAGCGACGCCGTTTCTGATTGCGGCAAACTTAAATTTTTGACATTAATCAATAACTAACAACAGTCAAATAGGATCAATGAAATAAGACCATACACCATTCATACGGTAACAGAAACTAGTAGCATTGGGCTCGGTTGTTACAGTATGGTTGTGTTCTCATATAAAAACCATTTTTTTCTTTTACCCTCACTCACTTTGGAAACTCAAGAGAGAGCTAGAGAGAGGAAGAAGAAGATGGCAACCTTGAGCTCATTTTTCCTTTGGATAAAGATAATGATAAAAGATAATGAGAGAAAGATAAATATCAAGATAAATATCTTCATCTCAAACCATGGTCAATAAATATCTAGATATTTTAGAATGAGAGAAACATAACAAATGAAAATGAAACCATGGTTTAAGCTAGGTCAAGTGAAGAATAGTTAACCATGATTTAAAATCAATTTTCTTTTTCTCATTCTAATAAATATAAAGATATTTACTTTTCATATGAGTCTTATATTGCCATCTTTCTTGTATCATCAATCATGATACAAATGCATGCATGTATGTGTGTATGCACATCAACATGTACATATACATCCATGCATCCATCTTAAAGAAAAGGTTTATTTAAATGAGATAAAAATCAATATTAAATCAACACTTGATTTAATAAACCGGTCATATCTCATACGACCCGACCAATAGAAAACGCCCGATTAAAACACGGTATCAAATACACGTATTTAATCGAGCTCCCGCACATATCTCATATGCACACCACATCGTTTCACCTGAGCCAGGAAACTCCTGTGTGGGACTCTAAGACTCGTCAATACGCCGGCAGTAGGTGATGATCACATCAAACACTTACAAGCCGCGAGCGGTCAGCTAAATGTAACGGCCATCCGGGTATTGAGCGATCAGAAGAAGAACAAGGGAACCTGTCAAAACTCCTGTCAATCCAACCGGCAACACTTACCGTACAGTCTGGTCACTTCGTCAGATATGTTGCATATCGAGTCTAGGGATGGTAACGTCGACCCCAATAACTCAATAAGTCATGCCGGTACATGGTCTACAACAGATCGAGAAACTACTGATAACACTTATCAGTAATATCTCAGCAGCCCTGGCCAGGGACTTCCTGTTATAGCCAATCGTGCACAGCGCAATATCAACCCCCAATACCGGGAGAGACGAAACCCCTCCTATCCCTCATCGCCTCCATGTGCCTCGGGACTGTACCCAAAATCCACCTGTTTGTACGACTCAGTAGAGCCGTAGTAGGGTGGAGATCAAAGTACTGTGGGAGGACACACAAGACTCTATGACAATCTCGGGTCTACAGACTAACCTGTACCAGTGTCACCTGAGAACTGCTATCCAACGTATAATATAATACCACATAGGAGTTCTCGATGAGTCCGTTCAATCTACCTAGTCTCACTGAGCACCCGTATACAATCTTTGGTATCACCACACCAGATGGATATGGGATCATCCATTGCCCATCATATGGAACAAGAATGGTATACGCTAGTCTACTCTGGAATATCGATGCCCTGTCTCGATATACCTATGGCTAGGAACATTTCAAGGATATGCTTATAAACTATAGGTGTCCCACTAGTATGATCCACATCATAATCCCAGCAGTCAAGCCAATATCATAAAGGCTTTATCAACATGTATCAAATGAGTAAAAGCATGATCAAGTGAATATATGATAAAGAGCAATCAGATAGCATACTATCATGTCGAGCAAGTCTGTCCTCTGAATATATATATATACACACATCAGTACATACACTATCATATTGTAAGTCCACGTTGCCCACCCCGGTACCTGCGGGGAGGCGGAAAACGGAATAAAAATCGAATTTTTATGAGCTTAGGCAACATGGACTAGACAAAGAAAGATCTTTGCTAAACAAAAACAAGCTAAAGCTAACTAGAAACTAGCTAAGTGCTAGAAAGGTTATACCTTGGGCTTTATGTCCTTCTCTCCTTGCTCCTTGGAGTGGTGGAAGGAGGTCACCTTAGTCGTCTCTCACGTCGAAGAAAGATCCACCCGAAAGCCTCGACCTTTGGCTTCAACTCCAAGCTAGAAATAACTAGGGTGCAAGAAGTGCTAATACTTGAACCCTAGATGAGAGTAGAGATTATCAAGAAAGGGTTTTTCTCAAGCTCAAGTGTTTCTCAACACATGAGAGGGGAGGGAGAGGAAGAACAAGAGAGAGAAAGTAAATGATAGAATGAGAATAAATTAAACCATTCTCACATATATGTGTGAATTATTGTAATTAGATAATTAGCTAGATAATTGTCATGGTTAATCAAGACATGACCATTATCATTTCATTTTTAATGCAAATTGCAAGGATCAAAGAGCATCTTCCAAATGAAATGATGATGGTCAAAGTGTCAACAAGGTCAACAAGTCAAGGTGGGTCAAATGGTCAACAACCATAACCATGCACAATTATTAAACTAATATCAATTAACCATAATACACACATAATCATTAGGGTTAATACAAATGATAATAGTCATTAACCCCAATCAAAGTCCTCTCCCTCTGTCTCAAGCAACTGTGCATACGCACCCGTATTCGTGATCCGAGGAATACGAATACAAAGAGAAAAACCAATCCCAAATTATATACTAGGATTCGGCTTAAACCAAAGCCCGCTAGTATAAGCTGTCCGGACAGCAAACGTGCACAAGTGCGCGGATGTGAACGAACCCTGTCGCAAAACCATGCGACCTCTACTCATTTTGCCTAAAGGCGAATAGATCTCTGTGTGGGACTCTAAAGACTCGACACTACGCTGGCAGTGGGTTTAACTACAGACCGCAAGCGGCACTAGCTGTACGTAACGGTCCCCAGGTAGATGTCGACAAGAAGACTGACGAGGTGAACCCCATCTGAACTCCTACTAAGCCTGTATGTGACAATCTCCGTACAGTCCGGTCTGTTCGTCTGATACATCGCATGGCGGGCCTAGGGGGCGGTGAACGTCAGTCCCCTAATAGCGGTACAAGTCGTGTCGGAGTGTAGCCCAGAACACCCTGAGATAACACTGGAAACCTACCAGTATATCTCGCTTGCCCTGGCCAGGGACTACTCGTGTAATGGCTCTCCTGGACACAGCGCGATGTCAACCCCCAATACCGGGAGAGACGAATCCTGTCTAACCGTCACTGCCTCCAAGTGCTTCGGGACTGCACCCAAAAACTACCTGTTTGCACGACTCCCTCGAGCCGTGGTAGGGTAGTAATCAAAGTGCAGTGGGAACACACTCGAGGCGAAGTGACAGTGTCAAGTCAGCGGACTAAGTTGTACTCATGTCACCTGGGAACTGATAACTGACGATAGGTATAATACCAACCAACAGTTCCCGACGAGTCCTGTCCAGTGTACTCGTAACCTAACGAGCACCTGCATACTATCTCAAGTACGACGTACTGACGGCTGTGGGACAGACCGTCTCCCACGCTGGGATGAGAAGCGCATACGCTAGTCTACTCCGGAGTATCGATGCCCTGTCTCGATAGTCCAACGACTAGGGACCTGTATAAGGATGTGCTTATAGATCACCCAGCTCCCACGAGTGTGAGCGCCATCACAACGCTGGTAATCAAGCAAATATCCTAAGGGCTCTACTAATATGTATATCAGCGATATGCTAAAAGAAACACATGCACATATTAAAGCAGAGACAAACCAAGTAGCATACTACCATTTCGAGCAAGATTGTATATACAACTGTGAATATCCCAAGCTTCCATCAAGTAATATACAAACTAGTATGATACAGTAATGGCCTCTAGGGCATATACACTAACAATCTCCCACTTGCACTAAGGCCATGTACTGGCGTATCGAAGACCTATCATCTCGATCAGCCGCTCGAACTGAGTCTGGGGCAAGGCCTTGGTGAATGGATCTGCTGTGTTATCTTCTGAAGCAACCCTCCGAACCTCGATCTCCTGGCGATCCACGATCTCCCTGATCAGGTGATACCTCCTTAAGATGTGTCTAGATTTCTGATGGGACCTGGGTTCCTTCGCTAAAGCTATAGCCCCGTTGTTGTCGCAATACAGAGGTATTGGGTCAACAATGGACGGAACCACCTGAAGTTCTTTCAAGAACTTCCTCATCCAGGCAGCTTCTTTTGCGGCATCAGATGCAGCGATGTATTCCGCTTCCATAGTCGAGTCAGCAACGGTTTCCTGTTTGGAGCTCTTCCAACACACCGCCCCTCCATTGAGGGTGAAGACAAAACCCGACATGGACTTGGAATCATCCTTGTCACTCTGGAAGCTGGAGTCAGCAAAGGCCTCAATCTGGAGGTCTTTTCCGCCATACACCAAGAACATCTCCTTAGTCCTTCTCAGGTACTTGAGAATGTTCTTTACTGCTATCCAATGTTTCTCCCCAGGGTTTGACTGATACCTGCTTACCACACTCAGTGCATAAGCCACATCCGGTCTGGTACACAACATCGCATACATTATAGAGCCTACCGCAGAAGCGTAGGGTATAATAGACATGCGATCCCTCTCCAAATCAGTCTTGGGAGACATCTCTTTGGAGAGGGTGATCCCGTGACAAGCCGGTAGATTACCGCGCTTGGAATCTTCCATACTGAATCTCTTCAGTATGGTGTCGATGTACCTGGACTGTGAAAGTCCTAATATCCTCTTGGATCTGTCACGGTAGATCCGGATACCTAGAATGTATGAGGCATCACCCAGGTCTTTCATGGAGAACCTGTGTGACAAGAACCCCTTGACAGATTGTAGCATAGGAATGTCATTTCCTATTAAGAGAATGTCATCCACGTATAAAATGAGGAATACTACAGTTCTCGCTACAAATCTACAATAGATGCATGGTTCATCTGGATTTTTGATAAAGCCAAATTCCTTGACCGTCTCATCAAAACAGATGTTCTAACTCCGCGATGACTGCTTTAGTCCATAAATGGACTTAAGCAACTTGCACACCTTTCCGCTGCTCCCACTCTGAATGAAACCCTTTGGCTGGTCCATATAGACACACTCCTCTAAATGTCCATTTAGAAAAGCTGTCTTTACGTCCATCTGCCAAATCTCATAATCGTGGAAGGCAGCAATGGCAAGAAGGATCCGAATGGATTTTAGCATAGCTAGTGGAGAAAAGGTTTCGTCATAGTCCAAACCAGGTCGCTGACGAAAACCCTTTGCTACCAGTCTAGCTTTATAGGTCTCAACCTGTCCATCTACACCAATCTTCCTTTTGAAGATCCACTTGCATCCTACGGGTTTTACCCCATCTGGAGCAATGTCCAACGTCCATACTTTGTTGGTGTACATGGACTCCATTTCGGTCCGCATTGCATCCAGCCATTTTACCGAGTCGACGCTCTGAATGGCTTGCTGGAAGCTAGTAGGCTCATCAAAGTCTATGATGCAATCCTCTCTATCCCCGTCAATGAGAAAACCGTAGTATCTCTCGAGCGGATGAGACTGCCTACTACTCCTGCGGAGTGGCGTGGGAATGTCCTGATCTTTCGAACCCTCTGGTTCCACTAAGCTTTCAGTAATAGCTTGTGGTTCTGGAATTTCTTCCAGTTCTATTGCGCTCCCACTTATTTCTTTTTCTAAGAACCGATGTTCCAGAAAATGGGCATTACGAGAAACAAGGACTTTTTGTTCCTTTGCGTAATAGAAAAGATACCCCCTGGAGTTCTTTGGGTATCCCACAAACTTGCACAGTACTGAGCGTGCCTCGAGCTTGTCCGTATACTGCATTTTGACATAAGCTGGACATCCCCAAATCTTCAGGTATTGAAGATAGGGTTTCTTCCCACTCCATAACTCATATGGTATGGTAGGCACAGTCTTAGTGGGAACTCGGTTCAAAAGGTATGCAGCTGATTCTAGCGCATATCCCCAGAACGATCGCGGCAACTCAGTGTTACTCATCATGGACCGTACCATATCCAATAGGGTTCGGTTCCGTCTCTCCGATACACCGTTATGTTGCGGAGTGTATGGAGGAGTAAGCTGAGAGAGAATTCCATTCTCTTTTAAGTAACCCAGGAACTCGGCACTCAAGTATTCACCACCTCGATCAGATCTCAGTGCCTTGATACTTTTGCCTGTTTGTTTTTCTACTTCATTCTTATATTCCTGGAACTTTTCAAAAGCTTCGGATTTATGTTTCATCAAGAAGACATGTCCGAACCTTGAGAAATCATCCGTAAAAGTAATGAAGTAAGAATAACCGCTTCGCGCATGTGTAGACATTGGACCGCACACGTCGCTGTGTACGAGTCCCAAGAGCTCGCTCGCTCTCACTCCGTGTCCAGTGAACGGAGTCTTTGTCATCTTTCCTTTGAGACAGGATTGACAAGTTGCATACGATTGATATTCGAACGAATCCAAATATCCTTCTGCATGTAACTTAGTCAACCTTCTCTCATTGATGTGACCCAGTCTACAATGCCATAAGAAAGTTTTATCGATTTCTGGAGACTTTCTTTTGTGTGTATTCTGGACATTGAAAATCTGTGGCTGGTTTAATACGTATATACCGTTGTTCAATGTACCTGACCCAATCAAAACTTGATTAAGGTGAATGTTCACTACATTACTTACAAATGCAAATTCATAACCTTCTTTAGATAATAAAGATACATAAATGATATTACAGGTTGCATTTGGTACATAATAACAACTACGCAAAACCAAAAAATGTCCATCCGACAATCCCAGGTGATAGTCCCCCACGGCCTCAGCATCCATGCTAGCACCGTTTGCAACTCTGAGGGTCATGTCACCTGCCTTCAAAACTCTACGCTTTCTCAACGCCTGCAAAGAATTACAGATATGAGATCCTGATCCGGTATCCAATACCCAGGATGTAGAGTTTATTGATAGACAATTTTCAATAACATACACACCTGAAGCTGAAGCCGCAATTCGCTTCAAATCCTGTGTTCTGGCCTTCCAAGCCTTGCAATCCTGTTTCCAGTGACCACTTTTGTGACAGTAGAAGCATTCTTCCTTCCCCACCAGCTTTCCCGCTATCTTTGTTGCTTTTTCTTTTCCCTTCGTATCCACTTTACCGACACCGCCTCTTGGTTTGGCGGGGGCTTTCTTCTTCTTGCCCTTGGCTTTCGCCCTGGACCGAGAAGAGGAAGATCCTCCTACAAACAAAGTGGATGTCTCCCTACCCTTCTGTAGGGTGCCATCAGCACTCCTCAACATGTTCAGAAGTTCGGAAAGTTCAACCTCCTTTCCTTGCATGTTGAAGTTAAGAATAAACTGGGCGTAAGTGGAAGGAAGGGACTGGAGAATCAAATCAGTATAGAGTTCATTCTCCAACGTGGTCCCAAGGTCCGCGAGCTCCTCTATGTAGCCAATCATCTTAAGCACGTGTTCCGCTTCCGATGATCCGACGGCCAACCTTGCCGAAAATAACTTCTTCGACACTTCGTATCTTGCGATACGAGACTGCTCTCCATACAGTTCTTTTGTATGAAGAAATATGGACTCTAAGTCCATATTCTCGTGCCTCCTCTGATGTTCGTTGTCCATCGAGGCTAGTACGAGGCATCTGGCCTTCGCGCAATCTATTTCCCAGGTCTTGTAGATTTCCCTATCTACGACACTGGTTTTGGGACCTGGGACAGGGGGAGCTTTGGTGGTAAGGACATACCCCAACTTGTCGTAAGTGATTGCCATCTTGACATTCCTGAGCCAATCTTTGTAGTTTGGCCCTGTCAATATGTTTTTATCTAGTAATAACTTAAGTCCGGTCATGTTGAAAGGTCGCTGCAATTAGGAGAGAGAAAAGAAACACTTTAGCATGATGCTCTTGCAAGTTTAGAGTGGTTTTTAATTTGTCTAAACTGGATGGCTCCCACTGTCTCTCGAATCCCTTCTCAAACCGTAAAGAAAGGATTAGTCAGGATCAATCTCACCGTACAATACTTGCTTAACCGTTCAGCCAGGCCAGTGTCGGTACTTCGAGGGAGGTTTTCCAACGCTTTCGCGAAGTTCCTTAATTAAGTAACCTCTTTTCCCTGGGGGCGTAGCCCCGCTAACACCTTTCTAGACACCTACTAAGTTTATAGCATTGATCGTTAAGTAAGAGTTTTCCCGAGGAGTAGCATATACTCACGGTAGGATCGGGATCCAAATATCATCGCGTGATAAAACCGAAGGAATCCTACCAGAATTATCACACTCCAAATGGTATGCAGCGCTAGCAAGTTTCAGTACTTATGAAACTCCCGATGTGGATTTTTGCCCCATGCTCTTATGACCTTGGCGTGAGGTCAAAATGTCATAAGTCACATGTCAAGTTCTTCCCATAATTATCCCGGTTAATTTGAACCCACCCGTACCTACCCTTGACGTAGGCCAAAATGGCAGTACGACTGTCTCAAACCAACGCATTCTATCTATGCAACAGATAAATATCCGGCAGCTACCAATCACTATGCCTTGGCGTGAGGTCAAAATACATAGCTTGAATACTACCGAATATTTAACTGAAATGATGGAGGGCTACGGATGGTTTTGGCGAAACCGTGAACGTAGTGAACTTGATATAATCGATGGAACGAGATAGCTTTTAAAAGGAGTGGTTCAAGCTCCGCGTTTAAAAGTTTAGTTTTGAAAAGAACCGAGTGGTTTTCAAAGTGTTCCAATCGACTTATACTTGGTTTATTTTCTTGCATTAGTTCTTTTAATGCGTCCCATCATTTAACCCTACCATTGCAGAAAACAACCAAAATATGACGTACGCTTATGCCATTCGCATTCGCCACGGGGCCCCGTCATCACCCGTTAGGTTACTTAACTAACGACAGAGCGGGGGCTGGGCTAGCGCGGCTGTAAAACATAAGCAACGTCTAAATAGTTATCATATATAAATATATAGCAATGATAGACATTACAGATCACGGATGAATACATTGGATATACTAGGAATCCGCAACCCGTTCGAGCCTGCAACGAAAAGCGGATTACACGGTCGCGGTGAATAGCCAATACCCCACCCAAGACCCCTACGGGTGCGGCAAACTACCCGCCAAGTACCCGAAGCGAAGCAACCTCCCTCACCACCGTGAGTAGGCCACTCGGCACTTCGAGATACCCGGTAGTTTGTGCACCCCCTCCATGGGTCTATCCTAGGAGCAAAAACAGTAAAAAGAATTATACAATGACGGCTACAACCCCGACCCGGTTGTGCGGCCAAACAAATAATAATATTACATCAATTTACATGTTACAATGAATGAAAGAAAAAGCAACACTCATCTCACATCCACCCCGGCTATTCATCCGCGACAATCCAACCCATTCATATACACATACCATCATCAATCATAGATCACAGATATGTATAACCCCGACTAATCGACATATAGCGATTAGCCGATGTTCAATACATATAAACATCACAGATATAACCTTTTAGTCAAAGTGTATTGAAGTTCGGAAAAAAAAATACGGATTTATAGGCCCCCAAAAACAAATTTCTATTCTGGAAAATCTGGGCACATATAAACCATCTTAAAAATCCTAAAACCAAGCCAGAAATACACTGCACCAAATTCGACCCAGTGAAGAGCCAAGACGGCCGCGGTTGCGCGGCAATAGCTTGCTATTGCCGCGGAACCGCGGCTCTTTGGTCGAATCACTGGATCGTTTTTGGTGGATTTCTTTAAAAAACCCTGAGATGATTTTTGGAGTATGACAAATTTTATTTTGAACAGAAAAAAAATAACAGAAACTTAGGGTTTTGAAAACTCGGTTTTTCGATTTTTCTGATTCGAACTTCGATACACTCTACTACCTAGCTAGTTTATGTTTAGTTAGGCTCTGATACCACTGTAAGTCCACGTTGCCCACCCCGGTACTTGCGGGGAGGCGGAAAACGGAATAAAAATCGAATTTTTATGAGCTTAGGCAACATGGACTAGACAAAGAAGGATCTTTGCTAAACAAAAACAAGCTAAAACTAACTAGAAACTAGCTAAGTGCTAGAAAGGTTATACCTTGGGCTTTATGTCCTTCTCTCCTTGCTCCTTGGAGTGGTGGAAGGAGGTCACCTTAGTCGTCTTCTCACGTCGAAGAAAGATCCACCCGAAAGCCTCGACCTTTGGCTTCAACTCCAAGCTAGAAGTAACTAGGGTGCAAGAAGTGCTAATACTTGAACCCTAGATGAGAGTAGAGATTATCAAGAAAGGGTTTTTCTCAAGCTCAAGTGTTTCTCAACACATGAGAGGGGAGGGAGAGGAAGAACAAGAGAGAGAAAGTAAATGATAGAATGAGAATAAATTAAACCATTCTCACATATATGTGTGAATTATTGTAATTAGATAATTAGCTAGATAATTGTCATGGTTAATCAAGACATGACCATTATCATTTCATTTTTAATGCAAATTGCAAGGATCAAAGAGCATCTTCCAAATGAAATGATGATGGTCAAAGTGTCAACAAGGTCAACAAGTCAAGGTGGGTCAAATGGTCAACAACCATAACCATGCACAATTATTAAACTAATATCAATTAACCATAATACACACATAATCATTAGGGTTAATACAAATGACAATAGTCATTAACCCTAATCAAAGCCCTCTCCCTCTGTCTCAAGCAACTGTGCATACGCACCCGTATTCGTGATCCGAGGAACACGAATACAAAAAGAAAAACCTATCCCAAATCATATACTAGGATCCGGCTTAAACCAAATCCCGCTAGTATAAGCTGTCCGGACAGCAAACGTGCACAAGTGCGCGGATGTGAACGAACCCTGTCGCAAAACCATGCGACCTCTACTCATTTTGCCTAAAGGCGAATAGCTCTCTGTGTGGGACTCTAAAGACTCGACACTACGCTGGCAGTGGGTTTAACTACAGACCGCAAGCGGCACTAGCTGTACGTAACGGTCCCCAGGTAGATGTCGACAAGAAGATTGACGAGGTGAACCCCATCTGAACTCCTACCGAGCCTGTATGTGACAATCTCCGTACAGTCCGGTCTGTTCGTCTGATACATCGCATGGCGGGCCTAGGGGGCGGTGAACGTCAGTCCCCTAATAGCGGTACAAGTCGTGTCGGAGTGTAGCCCAGAACACCCTGAGATAACACTGAAAACCTACCAGTATATCTTGCTTGCCCTGGCCAGGGACTACTCGTGTAATGGCTCTCCTGGACACAGCGCGATGTCAACCCCCAATACCGGGAGAGACGAATCCTGTCTAACCGTCACTGCCTCCAAGTGCTTCGGGACTGCACCCAAAAACTACCTGTTTGCACGACTCCCTCGAGCCGTGGTAGGGTAGTAATCAAAGTGCAGTGGGAACACACTCGAGGCGAAGTGACAGTGTCAAGTCAGCGGACTAAGCTGTACTCATGTCACCTGGGAACTGATAACTGACGATAGGTATAATACCAACCAACAGTTCCCGACGAGTCCTGTCCAGTGTACTCGTAACCTAACGAGCACCCGCATACTATCTCAAGTACGACGTACTGACGGCTGTGGGACAGACCGTCTCCCATGCTGGGATGAGAAGCGCATACGCTAGTCTACTCCGGAGTATCGATGCCCTGTCTCGATAGTCCAACGACTAGGGACCTATATAAGGATGTGCTTATAGATCACCCAGCTCCCACGAGTGTGAGCGCCATCACAACGCTGGTAATCAAGCAAAGATCCTAAGGGCTCTACTAATATGTATATCAGCGATATGCTAAAAGAAACACATGCACATATTAAAGCAGAGACAAACCAAGTAGCATACTACCATTTCGAGCAAGATTGTATATACAACTGTGAATATCCCAAGCTTCCATCAAGTAATATACAAACTAGTATGATACAGTAATGGCCTCTAGGGCATATACACTAACACATATAATGGCCTCTAGGGCATACATATATCCAACACTCCCAGCTGGTCGTTAGTCAAGTAAATGGCGACTATCAAATGTGCAAACCGGAGTTGGTAATGTACGGTGAGAGAGTGCAACAATTGCTGACTCAAATCCTGGCCTACTCCGTAGAAAGCATACCATGTGCGGAAAATAGCAAAGTGCACTCGTTAGCCAAGCTCGATAAAGAACTGGCTGACGAAAACCTCGATGATGTGAGGATCGTTGTGCAAAGCTGCCGGGTTCTTGCACCGGCAGAAATATCTCGGGAGTCGTTCAAAGAAAAGGGAGTGACCAAGCAAATGGCCTTACAAATAAAAGATCATGGAGAGGCTAATGATTGGAGATAAGTCTTTATAGACTACTTCAAATCCCGTCGAACACCTGAAGATGCGTCGTCAAGACATCAGCTCATGAAACGAGCTCTATCCTTCGCCTTCGTCAATGACACTCTATATAAGAGATCATTTGATTATCTATGGCTAAGATGCCTGGGACCTGAAGAAGCAAGGAGAGTCATCCAAGAAACTCACGACGGACTCTGCGGTTCTCACCAAGCCGGGCCGAAGATGAAGCTGAAGATCAAAAGGATGGCTACTATTAGCCTATGATGATTCAGGACTGTCTCGAATACGCGAAGCAGTGCCACTCGTGTCAGATTCACGGGGACTTTGTCCATCAGCATCTAAATCTGCTACATCCAACGGTGGCTAGCTGGCGAAATGTGTGGAACTGACATAATCGGGCCCATCGAACCAGTATCGTCCAGAGGACATCGGTTCATACTGGCAACAACCGATTACTTCTCCAAGTGGGCGGAAGCAGTACCACTAAGAGAAGTGAAGACAGAGAATATCCTCCATTTCTTCAAAACACACGTCATCTACCGGTTCGGCACTCCGCGACGGATTATCTCCGATAACGGGCCGGCCTACAGAAGTCACAAAATCAGCCGCTTCGCGCAACAATATAATATAGACTGGAGATACTCTTCGGTCTATAATCCCCGAGCTAACGGTCTAGCTGAGGCCTTCAACAAGACCTTGACCAAGATCGTGAAAAAGACGGTGTCCAAAAATAAAAAGGACTAGCACGAGAGACTGCATGAAGCTCTCTGGGCGTATCGAACCACGTTCAATACGGCCACAAACACAACGCCATATGCATTGGTATTCGGCGCTGAAGCAGTACTCCCCTTGGAGATAGAGCTACCCTCCTTACGAGTGGCGGTTCATTACGAGCTAACAGACGAAGTCAATGCTCATCTTCGGCTTGAGGAGCACGATGCCCTTGACGAAACCCGGCTCATGGCGCAACAAAACCCGAAGGCTTACAAAGCAAAAATGACGCGCTCATACGAGAGATTGACTAGGCCGAGAACATTCCGCCAAGGCGAACTCGTGCTAGTGGTCAAGAGACCTATGATCCCCAATCGTGCCAAACGGGGGAAATTCTAGCCGAACTATGAAGGCCCGTACATCATAGACAGAGTCTACCAGGGTGGGGCTTACTTGCTCATGGATATGCATGGCGAAAGACCCTTCAGGCCAATAAACGACCGTTTCTTGAAGAAATACTACACTTGACCGAAATGTCGTTAAACTACTACAAACCCGCGGCGTCCCCAAGCTGACGTGGTAAAAAAAAACGGTACGTCCATAAGCGAGATGGGCACGGATGAAAACCCGAAAGGGCTCCGTGAGTAAAAACAGCAGGGCTACCGGCGTGTTTGTGAAAACCCGAAAGGGCGCAATCTCGTTAAAAGACACTTACAAGATTCTCTCGACCTTGTAAGGAGAAAATACCTGCGTGAGATCCTGACGACTCACAAAGGAGCAACGCACTTAAAGATCCCCACGATTCCTAAGGAGAAATTACACTTATGAGACCCTCACGGCTCATAAGATTCAAAAGCCTTAAGCTACAGGGATCTGAACCTGTTCTTAAGCCATCACAATCCCCAGATTTCCCTACAAGCGGTTCAATATTGAACCTTGTATACAATCCACGGGCATAAATAAACGTTTCCCCAACAGAGTCCCACCCCTGACGAGAGATATCTTCATATGGCGAACGACACTTGTAAGTCCTCTCGACTTATAAAGAGAAAACACTCTTGTAAGATCCTTACGACTTATAAGAGAACACACACTTAGGAATCCTCACGATTCCTAAGGAGAAAATGCACTTACGAGATCCTCATGACTCGTAGGGATAAATACTTTTATGAGACCTTTATGGCTTGTAAAGTCAAAAGCCTTAGTCAACAGGATCCTAACCCTGTTTGCTAAGCCACCTTTGTTTGACATCGACAGAGGCAAGTGATGATTCGCTCCTGGCAATGTCCCAGTTGTAGCGATGCTGATGCCTAAATCGGTATCAAATCCCAAGTCCTTTCACGGCAAATGATGATTCGCTCCTAGCAATATTCTAGTCGTAGCGATGCTGATGCTGATATTGGCATCAGGTTCCAAGTTCCATACTTGCAACAAAATTAGCAAGTAAAAGAAATGCATATGAAATAGCCGAAATGATGGGGCAACTTGCAACAAAATCAGCAAGTAAAAGATATGCATATAAAAATAGCCGAAATGATTGGGCAACTCGCAATAAAAAGTAGCGAGTAAAAACAAAAAATAGCCGAAATGATTGGGCACCGCGAAAAATAGCCGAAATGATTGGGCAATCGCGACTTTCGCGATATAAAAAGCTGAAATGATAGAGCTTCGTGAAAAAAAAATAAAAAATGAAAGAATGAAACTTTTGCCCTACAGGCGAGTCCATACCGACCCATGTATACAATCCATGGGCATAAACGAAAAGGGAACCACATGTCCCCCACCAGATCCTGTCAAAAGGGAAAGTAAGATCTCAACAGCAACATCTGCATCCCAGAAGACCAACAACAGCGTTCCGCCTCATTCCAGCAGGATTCGGACGCGACAATCAATCTCGGAGCCACGACAGAGTCCTTAGTTCTAAGTCTCGACGGTCACATCTACAGCCTGGAGACCCACAACAGCGTTCCTCCTCATTCCAGCAGGATTCAGACGCGACAATCAATCTCGGAGCCACGGCAAAGTCCTTAGTTCCAAATCTCGACGGTTCACAGACAACCTAGAGACCACCTCGACATTCGTCTCGTTACAGCAGACGCAACGTCATCAAATGACCCCGTCTCGGAAATACGTCAGCAAATGGCCCCGTTGCGGAAATATGTCATCTAATGACCCCGTCGCGGAAATACGTCATCAAATGACCCCGTCTCGGAAACACGTCAGCAAATGACCCCGTTGCGGAAACATGTCAACAAATGACCCCGTCTCGGAAACACGTCAGTAAATGACCCCGTCTCGGAAATACGTCAGCATATGACCCCGTCTCGGAAACACGTCAGCAAATGACCCCGTCACAGAAAAACGTCATCCAAATGACCCCGTCGCGGAAACACGTCAGCAAATGACCCCGTCTCGGAAATACGTCATCAAATGACCATGTTGCGGAAATACGTCTTCTAATGACCCCGTTGCGGAAATACGTCATCAAATGACCCCGTCTCGGAAACACGTCACCAAATGACCCCGTTGCGGAAATACGTCATCTAATGACCCCGTTGCGGAAATACGTTATCAAATGACCCCGTCTCGGAAACACGTCATCAAATGACCCCGTTGCGGAAACACGTCAGCAAATGATCCCGTCTCAGAAACACGTCAGCAAATGACCCCGTCTCGGAAACACGTCGGCAAATGACCCCGTCTCGGAAACACATCAGCAAATGACCCCGTCGCGGAAACACGTCATCAAATGACCCCGTTGCGGAAATACGTCATCCAATGACCCCGTCGCGGAAATAAGTCAATCCTGACCCCGTGAAACACGGCCAAAGTCAACCCTCGACCTCCCCGTTGAAGCAATGCTTTGATCCGGGAGCAAGTCAACTCATCAAATACTTATGAGTCCTTTCAACTTGTAAGGAAGAAAATTCTCTTGTGAGATCCTTACGACTCTCAAGAGAAAACACACTTAGGAATCCTCACGATTCCTAAGGAGAAAATAAACCTACGAGATCCTCTCGACTCGTAGGAAGAAAAATCATTATGCGACCCTCACGGCTCATAAAATTGGAAAGCCTTAGGAAGCAGACCTGAACCTGACTTCTAAGCCATCGCTGTCCTATAAAGAGATCAAAATAGATTATCCACAAAACGCATTTGCTAAAGGGGACACACAACCATGAAACAAAGTATGTATTTTATTCATGAATCAAAATGAATACAAAGTACAATTTATAAAAGAATAAAAAATACTCTCATTCAGGAGTATGTACAAAAGGAGAAAAAAAACATATACATTGTCTTCAAGCCGGCGGACGATTTAATAGATTCGTCAGTTCATCCTTCTTCCGCTGGGTCTCGGCCTCTTAATTTGTTCTTGCGATAAGAAGGGCCTCCGCCTGAGACTGTTGAGCCTGGTACGAGGCGAGCCGACTTTCAAGCTCATGTTCGGTAACTTTGTGGGCTTCAACCATCTCGCGAGTAAAAATGACGGCTTTATCAATAACTACCACCTCCCTGATAGCTTCTTGAAGCACCCGCCAGAGTTCATATGCACGAGTGGTCTTGGCCGTAAGTTCAGCTTGAAGTTCCCTCAGCGCATTTGAAGCCAGCTCCCTCTCCGAAAACTTTCGGTTGAGCCTCTTCTCAAATGACTGCAGATTTGCGGAGCACCATTCAACCATCCCCCGCAAGCTCGCCTTCGCAGCCACGACCTCTGAAGGAAGGCGCATGCACTCAAGACTGTGTAAGAAAGCCTCCACCCTACGAAAAAACTCAACCCAGACATGCACCAATGTTTCACCATGGTAAGCAGCAAGAAAGGGGAGAGAAATGTTGGCTTCGGCAGCAAATTCTTCGGCTGTGAGCGAGCTACCAGCACGAAGGTCTTCGATGAGAGCTGACAAAGAATGAAGGCTTAACTTTGCCATTCGTTCAGATGCGCGTAGAGCATAAGGGCCGGATGGTATAATAATGCGAGATTCCAGCGAGGTAAGAACATGCAAAGCTGTTAAGATTCATAAAAAATCAGCGAGATTTGCAAACAAAGAGCAGATGGAACATTGTTGAAACCTTACTTACCAACAGTCATGCAAGAAGGGTCTAGAAGATCTTCAGGCCCGTCAAGGATCTCAACTTCGTCATCAGCTTCCAGAACAACAAAAGACATCAGCATCGTTATACAAAATAATAACAATGCCATCAAGAGGACAAATAACACTAACCTTGCCCAGAAGAGAGGACGATGCGTTGAGGGGATATTGCCTGTGGAGCGGCCATCTCGAGCAAACGCTGGAAAGACTTTCTGGGGGATAGATCCGCGATAGACACCGCCAATCCACGTAATTATGAAAGGACAGAAGGATTCAGATAATGAAAAGATCATTAAAACAAAAGATAGAAGAATACCTTCGATACTCCTCCCATTTTGAACAGGAGGGATAGCAGCTTCGGCAGCCTCCTCCAATCCCTCGGGCACATCATCGGAGACATTTGCTGATGTGACAGCTTCCAGTTGAAGGGCAACGGCCGCCACTTCAGGGACGGTGATCTCAATTGCTTATTCCATAATTTCCAGGCCGTCAACGGAAAGGTCCATTAAATCTACGGCCGGTAAGGACACCTCTTCCGGGTGAACGGGCACAGGGGGACAGAGATCGCCAAAGAGAGCTCTGCAGCAGGAATAGCGACTGTAGCAACCCCCTCCACACCTACTGGAGTTTCATAAGGGATATTTACAGAGTCCACAGTCAAGACGTGACTCGAGCTCAGATTTTCTGCCATGGCCGAAGTCCCTGCAAAAGTTTTACGAAGATAAGAAGACATAAAAAGCGAAACAAATTACTTGCCAAAGGAAAAATACAGAAATCACGCATACCGATACGCCGGGATGCCTCTAATATGGCTTTTTCAAGCCGACGTTCCTTCCTGAGGAGGTATGCTCGTCGGGGTTCAAATGTGGATTCGTGGCCGCCGGTCCACAATGATGTTCCCGCCAAAAATTTCTGCGCAAAAGAGCCCAAGGTATCAAATGGCAGCGATACGCCTAAGAAAATGGGAACCAGTATCTTCCGGGCTGTTTTTTGACAAACTCCCGAATGAGAAACAGATAAATTCTGATGGTATCGAAAGCGTCTCGAAAAAGCCTTCGATTTGATATATAATGGGCCTCATAATTCATCCGGGATCAAAAGTTATGAGGCATTACGTGTCCGCACGTGATGGACCTTTAAGAACCCGCTGGAGGAGTTAAAAGATATAATAAAAACTCAAAAAAGACCCCAATGGGGCATCACGTGCTCACACGTGATCATGGGTCACGTGCAGACACGTGATGGGCTCTTAAGGCCTCTAAAATAATGAATAGAATTAAATTCTAAAATCTGTTCCCTGATTAAAAATCAGAAGTTACCTCAATGAGGTATCACGTGCTCACACGTGACCAATGGTCACGTGTTGACACGTGATGGTTAAAACTGAAGCATAAACAAGCGGCCGTTAAAGAACTCAATTGGGGGTCACTTGCTCACACGTGACCAAGGGTCACGTGTCAGCACGTGACTGGTTTCGAACGCCTTACAGTTAATAGAATTAAAATTCTAAAATTTTCTAAATCTTTCCAAACACAAAAGGTCTATGGGGACCGTTGGATTAAAAATCTGAGGGTGATTAAAAATCACCAATTTATGGAATAATCTTGGACTTGGAAAGATTTCCTCCCTAAATCTAACCGAGATAACAAAGGGATATCTTTGGATTTAAAATCCAATGGTGAATAAAATTCACTTAACAATCTAAAGGCCCAGATTAATGATAAATATAAATCAAATCTCTCAACATACAAATCAAATCTCTCAATGAGAGATTTACTAAGCAAATTGATTCTTTTCCTTCTCCTATAAATAGGAGCCAAGAAGAGAAGAGGGGGATGGACTTTTTGGAGAGAAGAACAGAGGGAGGAGAATTTAATTCTCAACAGAGAAGAAAAGAAAGAAGAATTTAATTCTCAACAAAGAAAAACCCTAGGTGAGAAGGGAAAAAGGATCAAAACTTCAATAAAGAGAATTTAAATCTCAAAATCCAAGAGTTTAACTCTTATACAAAAAAAGAACTTAGTTCTTTCTCTGGTTGAAGATCTGCACAGAGCACATCTCCCCATAAGTTGAGAATTTAATTCTCATCGGGTCGAGATCCTGCCATGCAGATCCTAAATTTAGAAGGGGAATTGAGTTTTGAGAATTTAATTCTCCTAAAACAAAACTAGGGTTTAACCCTAATCAAGAATTTAATTCTTTTACATATCTGGGAATTTAATTCCTTTAAAAAGAAACTAGGGTTTTACCCTAAATAAGAATTTAATTCTTTCAAAATAGGAATTTAATTCCTCCAGAATCATAATTAGGGTTTTACCCTAAATAAGAATTTAATTCTTAAAGATAAGGAGACTTAAAAGATCTCTGTGCATGAAAAGACTAAGGCCACGTGCCCCACGTGACCCCTGAACAGATCCCCCAAAAATGAGAAGAGGAAAGCTTTGAGGCAATGCCTCACGTGCTCCCACGTGACCCTCATTATATATGGAACAAAAGAAAAGGCAGAAACAATTCTGGGTGCTCTCACGTGATACCACGTGACCCCTGATAAATGTTCTAATAAATCAGGGCATGAGTATACATCATGTGCCCACACGTGATGGCTATGAAAATTAAAAGTGTTAAACACTTGTTTGCAGAACAAAATAAAGGGGATCTAGCCCCACTTTTTGATGCCATCACGTGCTCCACGTGACCCCCGAAACACAGAAAGAAAAAGCAAAAGAAATAAAGGCCTTGGGCGCCCTCACGTGCTCCCACGTGACCCCTTGGCTGATGCTCTAACAATCAGCGCACTAATCCTCCTCACGTGGCAGCACGTGATGCTCCAAAGAAAACATAAAAAGTGTTTAACGCTTACTTACAGAACGAAGAAAAGGAGATCTGGCTCCACATTTAGGGCGCCCTCACGTGTCACCACGTGACCCCTAATGAGCATTCTAACAGACCAGAGCGGGGGTCTCCATCACGTGCCCACAGGTGATGGCCGTCAGAATTAAAAGAGTTAAACACTGATCTACAGAATAAAATAAGGGAAATCAGGGCGCTCTCACGTGTCCACACGTGACCCCTCTCTCCTTAGTATTTAACATTAATCTGAAGACTTTGTTCCCAGTGTTTAACACTGATTTGCTTTAGTGTTAAACAATAATTTGAAATCTCTGATTACCACTGTTTAACACTGATTTGCTTTAGTGTTTAACACTAATTTGAAAGCCCTGTTGCTAGTGTTTAACCCTGATTACCTTTTAGTGTTAAACACTAACTTGCTAGTCTTAATTCCAGTGTTCAACATTGTTGGTTTTTAGTGTTTAACACTAGCTTTAGCCCAATTGGCTAAGTTTCTAGAGGCAAAGCCTCTCCTTCAATGGACCAACAAAGGGCCAACATTTCAAACATAATTGGACTTAGCCCAAACTGGCCATAAACCCTCAAATCATCTTGAACTGAGCACATCTGCTCTTTCAACCAATTCATTGGTTCAAGGGTACATCTCTGAACTCCTCTGATATTTGTCGTTGTAATCCTTCAACGTCTTCAGAGAGGTGACGGGTCCCGACAACCACACATTAATACGGACTGTGGGGTCCTTAAACTCATGGACTAATGCGTCCTTAAACTAACATTTGTCCCCAAAACGGGAACAGTGGACCACCACGTCCCTAAACTGGCAATGGACCACCTCGTCCCTAAACTGGCATTGGATCACTATGTCCTTAAACTGGCATTGGACCACTATGTCCCTAAACTGGTATTGGACCACCATGTCCCTAAACTGGCAACGGACCACCATGTCCCTAAACTGGAACAATAGAGCCCCCAAATGCTCTTTTGTCGGATCTAAACGATCCCGTTAAGTCGATCTTAGTCCCAAACTGGACTAACGTATCCTTAACAACCGTTTAAGTTGATCTTAGCCTCAAATATGGCTAACGTATCCTTAAACCTTCAAACAGACTTTAGTCCCAAATTGGACTATGAATCCCCCCAATCAACTTTTGGTTCAAGGGTACATCTCTGAACTCCTCTGACGTCTGTCGTTGTAATCCTTCAACGTCGTCAGAGAGGTAATGGGTCCCGACGACCATACATGTAATGGACCCCTATGTCCCTAAACTGGAACAATAGAGCCCAAACGCTCTTTTGTCGGATCTAAACGATCCCGTTAAGTTGATCTTAGTCTCAAATTGGACTAACGAATCCTTAACAAACGTTTAAGTTGATCTTAGCCTCAAATATGGCTAACGTATCCTTAAACTAAAACCCTAAACCCAAATCTAAGAAAATACGGATTTGGACTAGTCCACGCCCTACGGGCGACGACATAACTCAGTCTCCGTATACAATCCACGGGCAACCAAACATAAAATAAACACACACGACACGAAGTGACCATCTGGAGAAGGAGAAAGTGGTTACCGCGATGCGGTAGCGTAATTAACTGCAGGGGCTTGCGCCTGCAAGGAAGAGCGTCCCCACAATCAAAAACCCCTCAAGCGAGGGGGAATCTGACGAAGTCTGCTACATCGCCCGCATCCGTTTAAACCTTCGATGTATGGTGCCATAAATCAACTTGGCATCTTCGGAGAGGTAGACGGATAGCACCTATTAGTATCTGCCCCGAATCTCAGGCAAGACGTCCATGTCTTGGCCGCCGTTCGGAGGGGAACAGATTCTGGCACGCCCGGTGGGACCTTTTCCTCTTTCCACTCCACACTTCGTGTGTCGTCTTCGCGAACGAATCGCGGTTTGTTAATGGTTGCCCTTGGGTTTCGAGTTACTAAGATTTGGTCTCTTGCTTGGAGCAGAAATCAAACGGCAATGGCGTTCAACTGCTCGAACTGCTCCAACTGCAAGTGAAACCGACGAAAAAGTAGCCCTCGGCCCTCTTTTCAAGGAGTCCATCTCTAAAACGAAAGAATTGAGGAGTTGCGAGAGCATTCAGCTTTGCAATTGCACGATACCCGGAAAAATTCTTGGCCCCGCAAACAAAGGATCGAGCAAAAAAGATAAAGGGAAGGGAAAAATAGCCCTCGTAGCCAACACTCAACAGCAATCGAGTAGCCCTAGACCGGTTGTTTGCCGAAACAACAAGCGGCAACCCCTCTATGAAAAGTTGAAACGTCCTTACTCATTCCCCCGGGATGAAACAAGGAGGCTTTTCGAACTAGCAGTGCGCGACGGGCTTATCACTATACCGGAGCCGAAATGCCAGCTACAACTGAATGAGGTCAACAATCCTAATTACTGCCCTTGCCACCAAGTATTGGGCTATCCGATTGAAAATTGCTACGTCTTCAAAAACTGGGTTGAAGACCAGTACCAACAGGGCAAGTTCGCGTTGTCCGAAAAATGGAAGGTGAACCCACCACAACCACATGCTCCGAAAAAGATGGATATGCCGGGGGCATCGTGCTCATTCATAGAGAAAGCCCAACGGACCACTACGTCCTAAAACTGGATAATAGACCGAAACGTCGTTAAACTAACAACGGACCACTACGTCCTAAAACTGGTTACGGACCGAAACGTCCTTAAACTAACGGCGGACCGCGATGTCCTAAAACTTGCAAATGACCGAAACTTCATTAAACTACTCCCAATCCGCAGCATCTTCAGGCTAACGTGGTTAAAAAAAAAAGGTACGTCCACAAGCAAAATGGGCACGGATGAAAACCTGAAAGGGCTCCGTGAGTAAAAACAGCAGGGCTACCGGCGAGTGTTCGTGAAAACCCGAAAGAGCGCAACCTCATTAAAAAAAATAAAAATAAAAATAAAAATAAAAATAAAAATAAAAAATAAAAAGAACGGTATGTCCACAAGCAAAATGGGTACGGATGAAAACCCGAAAGGGCTCCGTGAGTAAAAACAGCAGGGCTACCGGCGGGTGTTTGTGAAAACCTGAAAGGGCGCAATCTCGTTTAAAAAAAAAGAGAAAAAAAAACAAGAAAAAAAAAGAAAAAAAAAACGGTATGTCCATAAGCAAAATGGGTACGGATGAAAACCCGAAAGGGCTCCGTGAGTAAAAACAGCAGGGCTACCGGCGAGTGTTTGTGAAAACCCGAAAGGGCGCAACCTCGTTAAAAGACACTTACAGGGTCCTCTAGACCTTCTAAGGAGAAACCACCCGCGTGAGATCCTTACGACTCACAGGGAAGCAACACACTTAGGGATCCTCACGATTCCTAAGGAGAAATTACACTTACGGGATCCTCACGACTCGTAAGGAGAACTCTCTTATGGGACCCTCACGGCTCATAAGATTTGAAAGTTTTAAGTTACAGAGACCTGAACCTGTTCTTAAGCAACCCCCACAACTTCCGATACTGCCCTACAAGCAGCTCAATACTGGCCCTTGTATACAATCCACGGGCGTGAATAAACATTTCCCTAACAAAATCCCACCCGTGACTGGGGATATGTCCATACGGTGAACAACCCTTGTGAGTCCTCTCGACTCATAAGGAGAAAACACTCTTGTAAGATCCTTACGACTTATAAGAGAACATACACTTAGGAGTCCTCACGATTCCTAAGGAGAAAACGCACCTGCGAGATCCTCACGACTCGTAGGGAGAAATACCTTTGTGAGACCGTTCCGGCTCATGAAGTCAAAAGCCTTAGTCGACGGGATCCTAACCCTGTTCGCTAAGACACCTTTGTTCGACATCGACAGAGGCAAATGATGATTCTCTCCTGGCAATATCCCAGTTGTAGCGATGCTGATGCCTAAACCGGTATCAAATTCCAAGTCCTTTCTTGGCAAATGATGATTCGCTCCTGATAATATTCCAGTTGTAGCGATGCTGATGCCGAGATTGGCATCAGATTCCAAGTTTCACACTCGCGATAAGAAAAATCAGCGGGCCACAAATGCATATGACATAGCCGAAATGATGGGGCAACTTGCAATAAAATCAGCAAGTAAAAATGTGTGCATGAAAAATAGCCGAAATGATTGGGCAACTCGCAATAAAAAGCAGCGAGTACAAAAAAAAATATAGCCGAAATGATTGGGCACCGCGAAAAATAGCGGAAATGATAGGGCAATCGCGACCTTCGCGATATAAAAGCTGAAATGATAGAGCATCGCGGGAAAAAGAAATAAAATAAAAATGAAATTTTTGCCCTACAGGTGATGCTACATCAATCTCTGTATACAATTCAGGGACGCAAACAAAGAAGGAGTCGCACTCCTCCTCCCCAGGTTTCATCAGAAGAAGAAGCCGAATCTCGACGGGCCACAAATAACCTAGAGATCATCTCAACACTCGTCTCGTCACAGCGGACACATCATCAAGCAAAGCGGAACAGCGGCAACTCCCAGTTCCATGACTCGACGATGTACTCCCACAGAGAGTCAAATCCCAACTCCGTGAAATGCGGATATAATCAACAAAATTCCTGGTCACGTGGAACGTGGATAACGTCACTCTTTGACCCCGTGGAAAACGTCCAGAGCGGATCCTGGTCCTCACAGAGCACGGCAGTGAACCCGTGTGAAGCATCCAGAGCGGAGCCTAGTCCTCGCCTAACGCGGCAGTGAACCCGTGTGAAGCATCTAGTGCAAAATTCCTGGTCACGTGGAACGCGGATAACGTCACTCTTTGACCCCGTGGAAAACGTCCAGAGCGGATCCTGGTCCTCGCAGAGCACGGAAGTGAACTCGTGTGAAGCATCCAGAGCGGAGCCTAGTCCTTGCCTAACGCGGCAGTGAACCCGTGTGAAGCATCTAGTGCAAAATTCCTGGTCACGTGGAACGCGGATAACGTAACTCTTTGACCCCGTGGAAAACGTCCAGAGCGGATCCTGGTCCTCGCAGAACACGGCAGTGAACCCGTATGAAGCATCCAGAGCGGAGCCTAGTCCTCGCCTAACGCGGCAGTGAACCCGTGTGAAGCATCTAGTGCAAAATTCCTGGTCACGTGGAACGCGGATAACGTCACTCTTTGACCCCGTGGAAAACGTCCAGAGCGGATCCTGGTCCTCGCAGAACACGGCAGTGAACCCGTGTGAAGCATCCAGAGCGGAGCCTAGTCCTCGCCTAACGCGGCAGTGAACCCGTGTGAAGCATCTAGTGCAAAATTCCTGGTCACGTGGAACGCGGATAACGTCACTCTTTGACCCCGTGGGAAACGTCCAGAGCAGATCCTGGTCCTCACACCAACATGGAGTGATCACCACCGCGACATTCGTCTCGATACAGCAGACGCGATACCAGCAAACGAAGCGAAGGCTAAATTCCTAGCTTCAGGGTCTTGATGGCAAGTCATATAAAACCGGAAAGACAATCAGAGATCATCTCACACCAACATGGAGTGATCACCACCTCGACGTTCATCTCGACACAGCAGACGCAACATCACCGAAAGGAGTCACGGCAAAATCCCTGGTTCCAGACCTCGACGGTTCACCAGCAACCTAGAGACAACCGCGACATTCGTCTCGATACAGAGGACGCAATGCCAGCAAACGAAGCGAAGGCCAAATTCCTAGCTTCAACGTCTTAACGGCAAGTCATATAAAGCCTGAAAGACCATCAGAGATCATCCCACACCAGCATGGAGTGGTCACCACCTCGACGTTCGTCTCGATACAGCAGACGAGATGTCACGACAGCGTTCTTCCTCCGACAGGATTCGCACATGACAAAGCAAACGAAGCGAAGGCCAAATTCCTAGCTTCAACGTCTTAACGGCAAGTCATATAAAGCCTGAAAGACAAATCGGAGATCATCTCGAACCAATGCGGAGTAGTCACCACCTCGACATTCATCTCGATAAAGCAGACACAACATCACCAAAAGGAGCCACGGCAAAATCCCTAGTTCCAAACCTCGACGGTTCACCAGCAACCTAGAGACAACCGCGACATTCGTCTCGATACAGAGGACGCAATGCCAGCAAAATGAAGCAAAGGGCAAATTCCTAGCTTCAGGGTCTTAACGGCAAGTCATATAAAGCCTGAAAGACTATCGGAGATCATCCCACACCAGCGCGGAGTGGTTATGACTCATCGGGGCTCTCCAAAATGAGCCTAACCTCAAGTAAAAAGTGGAATGGCAAATTCCTAGCGCTTGCTCTTCCGACGGTCAAACTGCCAAGGAGGATTGCTTGAAGACGTCTTGTCCAGCCCCCGAAGGGATCAGAGACACGGCAGTCGCAGGGCTACTCGAACAGCCCAATTGCCTATCGAGGAATATATCAGCTCATGCGATGGTACGACGGCCAAAACCCTAAGTACCACAGACCCTAACGGACTTCTGTCGTAAAGAGCAGAGGTTAACTGTGACGTTAGGATATTCTTGCGAGATCTGCTCGATTCGTTTTGACTCGTGAGGAAATTGATGTCTTTGCGAGAACTTCTCGATTCGTCTCGACTCGTGAGATAAAGCCTTAGGCAGTAGGGATTAAAAAACCTGTTTCCTAAGCACTGGGACCCTGCAAATCAGCCCAAAACGGTCTCTTGCATACTATCCACGGGTCACACTCTCTAAATTCGAATCTCGATAAGGAGGGAAACAACCACTTATGAGTCCTCTCGACTTATAAACGGGAAAATTCTCTTGTGAGATCCTTACGAATTTCAAGAGAAAACACACTTAGGAGTCCTCACGACCCCTAAGGAGAAAATACACCTGCAGGATCCTCTCGACTCGTAGGGAGAAAAGTCTTTATGAGACCCTCACGGCTCATAAAGTTGAAAAGTCTTAGGTGGCAGATCCTAACCCTGTCTCCTAAGCCATCACCGTCCTGCAAAGAGGTCAAGATGGACCATCTATGAGCCGGACTCGCCAAAGCTACATGCCACCGAAACGGAAAAGCTACTCATGAGGGGTGCGGCTCATGGAGTTAAGGGTTTGGAACTATATCTCTTAAGAGTCGAGATCTGAGTCAATGATAAATGACGACGCTTGTGTCCGCTCGTTATCTTCTCAGATCAAGATTCTGAAAGTAATATACCAACCCGAAACTGGTCATACGCTATGCACTACTTTGCACTACTTCACCCACGTAAATACTTACATGGGCAAAGTAGTGAGGGGCATTTGTTCCCGCCAAAAATTTCTGCGCAAAAGAGCCCAAGGTATCAAATGGCGGCGATACGCCTAAGAAAATGGGAACCGGTATCTTCCGGGTTGTTTTTGATAAACTCCCGAATGAGAAACAGATAAATTCTGATGGTATCGAAAGCGTCTCGAAAAAGCCTTCGATTTGATATATAATGGGCCTCATAATTCATCCGGGATCAAAAGTTATGAGGCATTACGTGTCCGCACGTGATGGACCTTTAAGAACCCGCTGGAGGAGTTAAAAGATATAATAAAAACTCAAAAAAGACCCCAATGGGGCATCACGTGCTCACACGTGACCATGGGTCACGTGCAAACACGTGATCGGCTCTTAAGGCCTCTAAAATAATGAATAGAATTAAATTCTAAAATCTGTTCCCTGATTAAAAATCAGAAGTTACCTCAATGAGGTATCACGTGCTCACACGTGACCAATGGTCACGTGTTGACACGTGATGGTTAAAACTGAAGCATAAACAAGCGGCCGTTAAAGAACTCAATTAGGGGTCACGTGCTTACACGAGACCAAGGGTCACGTGTCAGCACGTGACTGGTTTCGAAAGCCTTACAGTTAATAGAATTAAAATTCTAAAATTTTCTAAATCTTTCCAAACACAAAAGGTCTATGGGGACCGTTGGATTAAAAATATGAGGGTGATTAAAAATCACCAATTTATGGAATAATCTTGGACTTGGAAAGATTTCCCCCCTAAATCTAACCGAGATAACAAAGGGATATCTTTGGATTTAAAATCCAATGGTGAATAAAATTCACTTAACAATCTAAAGGCCCAGATTAATGATAAATATAAATCAAATCTCTCAACATACAAATCAAATCTCTCAATGAGAGATTTACTAAGCAAATTGATTCTTTTCCTTCTCCTATAAATAGGAGCCAAGAAGAGAAGAGGGGGATGGACTTTTTTGGAGAGAAGAACAGAGGGAGGAGAATTTAATTCTCAACAGAGAAGAAAAGAAAGGAGAATTTAATTCTCAACAAAGAAAAACCCTAAGTGAGAAGGGAAAAATGATCAAAACTTCAATAAAGAGAATTTAATTCTCAAAATCCAAGAGTTTAACTCTTATACAAAAAAGAACTTAGTTCTTCTTCTGGTTGAAGATCTGCACAGAGCACATCTCCCCATAAGTTGAGAATTTAATTCTCATCGGGTCGAGATCCTGCCATGCAGATCCTAAATTTAGAAGGGGAATTGAGTTTTGAGAATTTAATTCTCCTAAAACAAAACTAGGGTTTAACCCTAATCAAGAATTTAATTCTTTTACATATCTGGGAATTTAATTCCTTTAAAAAGAAACTAGGGTTTTACCCTAAATAAGAATTTAATTCTTTCAAAATAGGAATTTAATTCCTCCAGAATCATAATTAGGGTTTTACCCTAAATAAGAATTTAATTCTTAAAGATAAGGAGACTTAAAAGATCTCTGTGCATGAAAAGACTAAGGTCACGTGCCCCACGTGACCCCTGAACAGATCCCCCAAAATGAGAAAAGGAAAGCTTTGAGGCAATGCCTCACGTGCTCCCACGTGACCCTCATTATATATGGAACAAAAGAAAAGGCAGAAACAATTCTGGGCGCTCTCACGTGATACCACGTGACCCCTAATAAATGTTCTAATAAATCAGGGCATGAGTATACATCACGTGCCCACACGTGATGGCTATGAAAATTAAAAGTGTTAAACACTTGTTTGCAGAACAAAATAAAGGGGATCTGGCCCCACTTTTTGATGCCATCACGTGCTCCACGTGACCCCCTGTTTCCCCAATCTGAGCAAGGCTCATTTGAATTTTGAAAATTTTCTGAAGCAACGCTTCGATTTCTGTGCGTTGCGCGGTGCGCAAAAGGCTCACAGTGCGACACGTGTCTGCGCAGTTGCGCAAGCGCACCACTGCGCGACACGTGGCTGCGCAGTTGCGCAAACACTGTTGCGCAAGTGCACCACTGCGCGACACGTGGCTGCGCAGTTGCGCAAACACTGTTGCGCAAGCGCATGGATGCGCGACACGTGTCTGCGCAGTTGCGCAATTGCAACTGCGCAAGCGCACGGATGCGCGACACGTGTCTGCGCAGTTGCGCAATTGCAACTGCGCAAGCGCACGACAGCGTGACACGTGTCACGCGCTGGTGAGTTGCGCAGCAACAGAATGAAAATTTGAGTAAATCTTTTCTGTTCTTCTGTAAAACAGAGACCCTTGGATCAGAGATCCAATGGTGGGAAAATTCCCAAAATTATTCAGGAAAGATCTTGGTAACAAATTTAACAAATTTGTGAGTACTATAAATAAGAGCCCAGACCTCATTCAAAAAAAAAAAAAAGGAGAATCATCAAGAGAAGGATAAACTTCTGAAAAGAAAGAATTCTTGAAGATTGATCAAGAACAAAAAAAAAGAGAAGGTAAAAATTTCTGAAGAAAAGAATATTAAAAAGTTAATAATAAAAAAAAAAGAAATAGTGCCTTGCACTTGATATGAACCCTTGGTTCTGTATGATCAGGAAAAAAAAAGAAAAGAAGAACTTGTTTTCCTTTGATCCAAATTCAGATCAAAAGTGCCATGCACTTGTGTTCTCAAAACCTGAAGATTTCTAGGGTTTCTGCAACCCCTTATTTTGGGCCTGGCCCAAATTAAATTACAATAATAAAAGGGCAAAGCCCTGTTTGGAAAATTCCTGAGTTTCTGCAAACTCATTATTTAAAAGGGCCTGGCCCAAACTAAATTGCAGAACAATAAAAGGGCAAAGCCCTGTTTGTAAAAATTCTCGAGTTCCTGCAACTCATTATTCAAAAGGGCCTGGCCCAAACTAAATTGCAATAATAAAAGGGCAGAGCCCTGTTTGGACCGATTCTTTCAGTCAGGCAGAGCCTAAAATAAATAAAAAAAATTGGACTTAACCCAATCCTGGCTGTAAGTCCTTAAATTAAATTGATTGAGCGAAATGGCTCTCCCAAACCAATTTACAACTGGTTCGAGGGTACATCTCCGAACCCCTTTGACACCTGTCGTTGTAATTCCTCAATGACGTCAAAGAGGCGACGGGTCCCAACGACCACTTATCTAAAATCGGACCGAAACGTCCCTAAACTAAAATCGGACCGAAACGTCCCTAAACTAAAATCGGACCGAAACGTCCCTAAACTAATGACGGACCACCACGTCCCTAAACTGGCGACGGACCGAAACGTCCCTAAACTAATAATAGACCACCACGTCCCTAAACTGGAACATGGACCACTATGTCCCTAAACTGGCGATGGACCATCACGTCCTTAAACTGGCACAATAGGGCCCACACGCTCTTCCGTCGGATCTAAACGGTCCCGTCTAAGTTGATCTTAACCCCAAATACGGTTAATGTGTCCTTAGATATTTAATTAAACGATAAAACCCCAACTCAACTTTGGTTCGAGGGTACATCTCTGAACTCCTCAGACACCTGTCGTTGTAATCCCTCAACGACGTCAGAGAGGTGACGAGTCCCGACGGCCAGATAATTAAATCAATCACCACGTTAAGTTGATCTTAGTCTAAAATAGGACTGATGTATCCTTAACGAATGTTTAAGTTGATCTTAGCCGCAATGCGACTAATGCATCCTTAAACTAAAAAGCACCGAACCCAAATCTAAGCAAAATACGGATTTGGACTAATCCACGTCCTACGGGCGACGATATTACTCAGTCTCCGTATACAATCCACGGGCAACCACAAATAAAACAAACACACACGACACGAAGTGAAATTCTGGAGAAGGAGAAAGTTGTTACCGCGATGCGGTAGCGTAATTAACTGCAGGGGCTTGCGCCTGCAGGGAAGAGCGTCCCCACAATCAAAAACCCCTCACCCTGAGGGGGAATCTGACGAAGTCTGCTACATCGGCCGCATCCGTCTAAACCTCCGATATACGGTTCCGTAAATCAACTCGGCATCTTCGGAGAGATAGACGGATAAAACCAAATAGCATCTGCCCCGAACTTCAGGCAAGACGTCTTCACGTCGTCGCCGTCTTTCGGAGGGGAACAGATTCTGGCACGCCCGGTGGGACCTTTTCCTCTTTCCACTCCACACTTCGTGTGTCGTCTTCGTGAACCAATCGCGGTTTGTTAAATGGTTGTCCTCGGATTTCAAGTTGCTAAGATTTGGTCTTTTGTCTGGCGCAGAACTCAAGATCCAATGGCCACCAACTGCACCAACTGCTCGAAGTGCCATTGCAGCGGACGTTCCACCTCACCGAGAGGTGTAGCATATGGGCCCCAAGCGGCTTCCTTCCTGACTCTGCCGGTAGACCAGGTGACTCAAGCCACCACCGGCTTGTTCTTCGGGACCATGGTCCCGCCTACAAGCTTCTCCATGCCGATATCCGCACCAGAAGCGAACAAGAAGTCGGTGTTCGACCGGCTCACTGCTACCACGACCCCTGTCAACGGGTCGCCTGCTACTAAACCGACAGCCTCTGTTTTTACCAGGCTAGGTCAGGATCATAAAGTGGCTGTCCCAAAGAGGGCAACGGCCACAGCTTCGGAAGTCGTTGAAGCGGCTTCTCCTATCAGAAAGTCAGTCTTCACAAGATTGACGGTTCCTACTCCTCCTTCAGCTGGTCAATAAGCATCAGTCTTTGATAGGCTGACACCGGCAGTTACCCCACACCCAAACAGGGGGCAACAAGAAACTATCCCGATTTCCGAGCCAGTCCCAATGGCTCGTCGTGCGCGACGTCGTCATTGGCAACGAATAAGGAAAGCAGGGGGCAACTCCCCTTCAGCGCTAACCCCGCCTGCTCCAGTGGCGGAGGTCAACGCTGCTGTTCCAACTGGGAACAACTTTGAATTACTAAGGAAAGTGAGAAAGAACTCCCCAATCGCCGTATTGAAAAGATCTCCTCCGCCCGTGGAGAAAGCTCCGGAGGCAAAACAAGAACAGCCCTCTCAACGGCTGTCGTCCAAAATTTATAAAGTCTGGCGGAGAGTTCAAGACTCCGTGATTGACTCAAACCACTTCCGTCGCCAGAAAAGGGCGAAGGTGGAAAAAGACAAGAACCCCCCCATTAAACGGCAGGGGGCAACAAATGCTAGGATGCCCACTTCAGCGGCTCCTTCAACCTCAAAGGTCCATAAAAGGAAAAGACCAGAGAAAGCTCCCGCAACAGCAGCAAGGGTTAACAATGGTGAACCTAAACGCCCCAAGTCAGGGGGCATAATTGTTCATACGGTTTACATGGCTTCTGGAAAGGAAGAGAGCCGAACTTCTACGGGTCACCGACCACTCACCCGATCAGTGACCAAGGCTCAGGAGCAACAACAAAAGCTCCAGGAGATGATGACCACAATGGCTGCACTCACTGGGCCGAAAGAAACCCCGGAAACATCCTCAGAAGAACGTCAAGAACAAGAGACGGACGCCGAGTTCCTTCGGCGCGTGCTAGAGAAGAAAGATAAAGAGGCTGCGGAACAGGCAGCCAACATAAAGAAAATGGCCCTCCTGTTCCAGGATATGGTGGGTATGATGATTCAACCAGATCCACCTGCTGGAGATCCCCCGATCATTCTTGAAGATGATAGGGGAGAGACATCGAATCCTCCACCGGCTCTATCCGCAGCTAAAGAGGATACCATATCAAAAGCTGACTTGGATGAATATATTGCCCAACAAATACGGGTGCATCAGGCGACTGAAGCAGCCGGTCAGATCGTGAAAACGGGGCGGCCATATCCGGGCTGGTATGATCAAATTAAGTACCCGCCGGGTTACACGATTCCCAAGTTTCATGTTTACAAAGGGACCGGCAATCCCCATCAACATGTTGCCCAGTTCAGGGCGCTTTGCGGTAATACAGGCGGCGACGACAAGTTGTTACTTCGCCAGTTTGTTGGAAGCTTATCAGACACGGCGTTTGAATGGTATTCTGAGCTTCCCAATGACTTTATTAAAACCTTTGCGGAGATGGAGCTGCTCTTCACCCAACGTTTTGCAAGTGCCAGTGAGCGTACTCCAATGACGGCACTGATTAACGCCAGGGTAAAACCCGGTGAGACGTGGGTTCAGTACGCTATACGGTGGCGTAATCTATGGTCTAAATGTGAACAACGCATAGAAGAAGCCCCTGCGGTGGGAATGTTTGTTGGAACCCTTGATCCACAAGCAACTATTTCACAATTTATGATGTTCTTCAAGCCGACTTCCTTCCAGGCTTTGATCGACAAATTGACGCAAATGGACCAGATGGGCCATAAACCCCCTCTCCCGAAGCCGGATCCCCGGAACGACAAAGGAAAGGGAAAAGCGATCGTCGTCGCTAATGCCCAACAACAACCGAACGATTCGAAGCCGGTTGCTCGTCCAAACAATACGCGCCCATACGTACCCCTTGAGGACAGGATAGGACGTGCTTACTCCTTCCCCCGTGATAAAACAAGGAGGTTATTCGAGCTGGCATTGCGCAACAGGCTCATAAATCTGCCAGATCCAAAACGTCCGTCGCAACCAAGTGACGTCAACGATCCTAATTACTGCCCTTATCATAGAGTGTTGGGACATCCAATCGAAGACTGTTACGTTTTCAAAAATTGGCTTGAGAATCAATACCGTCAGGGCAAATTTGCGCTGTCTGACAAATGGAAGGTGAACCCTCCGCAGCCCCACACCTATAAGGGGACGAATACGCCAGGGGCAACGTGCTCCGTCATTGAAGAGGCTCCCTGGGAGGTTGTATTATCAGCCAAAACGAGGAGAATGCTAAATGATCTTCAAACCTGCCCAGCGGTCAAGTGGAAGAACCCCTTGGAACCGCAGGTTATTGAGGGGATGTTGAAGCCACGACCGACTCCGAAGACCGATGGTGGTAGTTCAAGCGTTCATAGCCAGCCGTCAAAATCTTCGAAAAAGAAGAAGAAGAAATCTAAGAAGCCCGTGAAGCCTGGCGACAAGCGCACGGACTTACAAAAGCAAATCGATGCGCTGGATGAATATAACCAAAAGGCGCGAACTCCCATCACGCTCCAAGATTTCCTTGATCACGTCTTCCAAAAAGAAGATGAAGGAGAAAGTTCATCGGATGAATCTGACGAATATGTAGCAAGCTGTCATATGATCTCCCATTCGACCACGAACGATGAAGGAACTTCTGGCACTGAAACGCTGGGGGCAAATGCCGAATCAAGAACCCCAGGGTTACCAGTTGAAATGATTAGCGCGTTTCTTAATGAAGCACGGTTGAAAAGCAAGGCTGATCGAGAACGCGAGACGGCTATATTCGAAAGGGCCAAGCGTCAGCGACTTGAGGAAGGAGCCGAAATGATCCCGTTGGAGCAAAATGCCTCCACCACTGACAAAAGCCAATTCAAGATAAAAAAGAAATTTGCTAAGGCCATATCGATGGGCATGAAGCTACCACCCTCTGAAGAAAAAGTTACTGGCGCGGTAGAAATGCACCCCTCTTATTGCTTATACCATCAGAAGGTCTCACATTCCACCCAAGATTGCAAAGCGTTCAATGGATGGTGGCAAGGATACGTCGCTAATCGACAACGATTTAAACGGGAAAAACGTAAAATTCGCCGAGAGCAAAGAAATACGACTAAAGAACTTGAAAGAACTGCCGGCAATTGTCACATGGTTAACACTACCGGGTCACAAGTGCCTACATTTGGGAGCGACTCCGATGAAGAGCTAGAGCTTGGCCCCCTCTTCAAAGAATCCATTCTGGGAAAAGAAGAAGAACCGAAGGCTTGCGAAAATATACAGCTACGCAATCGAACGCTACCTGAAAAGAATCTCGGACCCTTAAACAAGAAAAACAAAGGGAAAGAGAAGGTCTCTGAAGACATCGCTTTGGATGACCAAGTCGCGGAAGAGTTAACCTCCAAGAACCCGCCAAAGAGGAGTAAAGTGGATTACAATGTCTTGGCGCATCTGAGAAAGCTACCCTCACAACTCAGCATTCTCGATGCCCTATTACTATCAAAAGAGGCGAGGGATTCTTTGATTAAGGCCCTACAAGATCCGGACCAGTTCCAAGCCTTCCTAGCCGAACAAAAGATGAAGGATGAATTGGAAGAGGTGCACACAGCCGACGTTGCTTTTGGTGATGAAGACCTTCTTCTCGGGACGTGTGAACACAATCGCCCCCTTTATGTCTCAGGATACTGCCATGACATAAAGATAGGTAAAATCTTGGTCGATAACGGATCGTCTGTTAATTTACTCAATGTGCGAGTGTTAAAGGAGATTTGCATGAGTGTCCAACACCTCGCCCGAGACAAAATCACTATCTCCGGTTTCGATTCCCAATCCTCGAAGACTCTTGGATCTGTGATATTGACGCTGCGCTTCGGGTTGCTCGTCACAGATATCAAGTTCCATGTTATAGACGCCAAGACGTGTTACAATGCTCTACTCGGCCGACCATGGCTACACGAATACAATATCATCCCTTCTACACAGCATCAGTGCATGAAGTATTCTAAGGACGTCCTCGAGTACACAGTGGCAGGAGAGTTGAATCCATTTTCCGTGAACGAAGTTCGCAAGTATGAAGATGCCAAATACTTCCTACCGAGTTTCGAAGACACGGAAAGGTGTCACAAACCGGAGAACAAAACTAACGCAACCATCCCTGTCTTCGGCAGTGACACCGAGGAGGAGGAGGATATAATTTATTCAGGTCCGTCCCAGTCCACCAGGCCAGGACCATCTGTTCCTTCATTGATCTTCGGTAGTGACTCAGAGGATGAAGTTCATGCTGTATTCCCCGCTCGGCCCTCAATACAGATTTCCACTGATGAAGAGCGAAGTCTGCAGGTAACCATGGTGCCGCTTGAACATTACAAAGAACTGGATGCACTCGACACCAACAGCGTAGAAGAATTGCAGATATTCTATATCCCTCCCAGACGAAAAGGCGAGAAGGCAATCTTATTCTACCGCTCAGAAGAAAACAAGGCGAAAAAAGAAATTTGGCATGGCGCGGATCCCACGCTCGACAGGCTTCAGCCTATCCGTCTTCCCAGATATTATACCGAAGGTTTGAAGAAACTGCTGAAACGCCAAGGGATGTCCTTCACACAGACCATCAGAAAAGCCAAATTCTATGACAAGGTCTGGAACGTTCCCGGAACTCAATGCAAACTGCCTAACGGGAGAACGGAAACAAAAGGGCTCGGGTACATCCGGCCAAAGAAACGGGAGTTAATAAACAGCTGTTATGCCATGTATGACTTTGATGAAGAAGCGGACGCTCAATGGGAAGACGCTAATCCTGAATCAGCAAGAGTTCCTGATGCAAGACCTCCCAGTCCATCGTCTGAAGACCAGATGAGCAAACTTATAAAGGATGCGAGTCAAAAAGCCCGAGATGATCACGATCGTGAAATGGCAATCTATGAGAAAGCCAAGACACAGCGTCTCCTTCGACAGGCAGTAAAAAACGAAGATGTTGCCCCACGTCAGCCTGCTACAAAAAGGGTTCGACGCGAAAGAAAAAACAAGTCGAGGGGCCGAAAAGGTGCTCGACAACCACAAGACAGAGCTAAGAAGCCACGCATCCGAGAGTCGAGCGTTATTGACTTAGCCCTCAGAAAGAAAATGGGTCGAGCATACTCATTTCCTCGGAACAAAACAAGGAAAATATTCGATCTCGCTCTAAAACATCAAATGCTTACGTTGCCAGAGTCTAAACACCCTGAGCACGCAGGCGAAGTGTTCAACCCAAATTATTGCTTTTACCATCGAGTGGTAGGACATCCGCTTGAAGATTGCTTTACCTTCAAGAATTGGGTTGAGGACCAATATCAGTTAGGCAAATTCGCGCTTTCTGACAACTGGAGGGTAGCACCACCACAGAAGCACGAACCCGAGGCTGCAAAAGAAAAACCAACTCCGCATTGGGATTGGCAGAAAATTCGCACTTGCCACGTGGTAACAATATTAAAAGAAGAGTCCGAGGACATGAACGAACTCCCTTGGTGCTTTGAAAACGACAGCGATGAGGTAATCTCATAATTTCCCCCAGCTCCGAAAGAACTGGAGGATGGAATCCACACCACTGCAGATAATCTCAAGAAAATTGAGTTGGGGACGGAAAATGACCCGCGACCAACATTCATCAGCGAGCTGTTATCTGAAGAAAGGGTGACTGCGTTGAGGGATGTGCTTCTACAACACAAAGATTGCTTCGCGTGGAACTATTCCGAAATGCCGGGACTAGATCCAGAAATTGCTGTACACAAATTGGCGATATCTCCGGACATCAAGCCCGTCAAACAAGCGCCGAGGAGAATGCGACTCGAGCTTGAGATGAGCATCAACGCCGAAGTCAAAAAGCTTATAGACTCTGGCTTCATCCAGGAAGTTCAATACCCTGAATGGATTGCCAACATCGTCCCGGTGCTGAAGAAAAATGGGACGGTGCGTATATGCGTAGATTTCCGGGATCTTAATAAAGCCTGCCCAAAAGATGATTTCCCAGTACCAGTCACCGAGCTGATGATAGACAACACGTCTACTCATGAAGTTTTCTCCTTCATGGACGGCTCATCGGGGTATAATCAAATAAAAATGCATCCTGAAGATCAGAAACACACAGCTTTCAGGACCCCTCTTGGGATATTTTGTTATAAAGTGATGCCCTTCGGTTTGAAGAACGCCGGTGCTACTTATCAGAGAGCCATGACAAAGATCTTCGACGACCTCATACATGAAATCGTTGAATGCTATATCGACGATCTTGTGGTTAAAAGCAAATCATACGAGGAACATCTCGAGCATTTGAAGATCGTGTTTCAACGCCTTCGGCAATACAACTTGAAGATGAATCCTCTTAAATGTGCGTTCGGGGTTTCCTCGGGCAAATTCCTAGGATTCGTCGTTCGACACCGAGGTATTGAAATAGATCCGTCAAAGATCAAAGCGATCATGGAAATGCCTCCGCCGAGGACTCTCAAACAGTTGCGGTCTCTCCAAGGGAAACTCGCATACATACGGCGATTTATAGCCAACCTGTCAGGAAAGTGCCGCCCTTATAGTCACCTGATGAAGAAGGGAACCCCATTCGTTTGGGATCAAAAATGCCAAGGCGCACTGGATGAGATCAAGCAATACCTGCAGAACCCGCCGGTGTTGGCTGCTCCGGTTAAGGGGAAGCCTCTTATTCTTTATACAACCGCCCTCGAAGGTTCCTTAGGCGCATTATGGGCACAAGAGAACGATCAAGGGAAAGAAAGGGCGCTCTACTACTTAAGTCGAGTGCTGCTGGGGGCAGAAAGCAACTATTCTCCCATTGAAAAACACTGCCTGGCATTGATCTTCGCAATAACAAAGCTTAGGCACTACGCGTTGGCCCACGAGGTCCGTCTGATTTCAAAAGTGGACCCTCTCAAATATTTAATGTCAAAAGCCATATTGACAGGACGACTCGCTAAATGGGCCCTGCTCTTGATGGAATTTTCCATAACATATCAACCTCTCAAGGCAGTAAAAGGCCAGGCCATCGCTGACTTCCTTGCTGAGCATCCCATACCTGCCGACTCTCCTTTAAACTGCGATTTGCCAGACAGACATGCATTTGACGCAATCGACAGTGGTGATACCCGTTGGGAGCTTTACTTCGATGGAGCGTCCTCTATGAAAAAGCACAAACAAAGTATGCCAACGATCAAATCGGGGGTGGGACTCATCTTTGTGACTCCCCAAGGAGGAATAATGCGCTTCGCCTTCTCCTTAACGGAGCCGAGGACGAATAATGAAGCTGAATATGAAGCTCTGATAGCAGGCCTTGAGATCGCCATTGATATGGGAATTGAGAGCCTCCTCATATACGGGGACTCCCAACTGGTCGTCAGTCAAGTGAACGGCGATTACCAAACATGCAAACCGGAATTGGTAAAATACGGTGAAAAAGTGCAACAACTGCTAATCCAAATTCCCTCCTACACGTTGGAAAGCATACCGCGCGCGGAAAACAGTAAAGCAGACGCACTAGCCAAACTTGCTAAAGAACTGGCTGACGAGAACCTCGACGACGTTAGAATCGTGGTACAAAGCCGTCGAGTGCTCGCCCCAACAGAAATATCTCCGAATCGTCTGAAGAAAAAGGAGCGAAAGAGGAGACAACCCTGCAAATAAAAGACTGGGAAAATACCGGGGACTGGAGAGAAGTCTTCATAGATTACTTCAAGTTCCACCGAATACCTGAAGAAGCGTCCACAAGACATCAGCTCACGAAACGAGCTCTGTCTTTCACCTTCGTCAATGATACTTTGTACAAAAGGTCATTCGATTCTCTGTGGTTGAGATGCTTAGGACCTGACGAAGCGAGAAGGGTCATCCAAGAAGTTCACGACGGACTCTGCGGTTCCCACCAAGCAGGCCCTAAGATGAAGTTGAAGATAAAGCGGATGGGCTACTACTGGCCCACGATGATGCAGGATTGCCTCGAATATGCGAAGCAATGTCATTCATGCCAAATTCATGGGGACTTCATCCATCAGCATCCCAATCCATTGCATCCAACAGTGGCTAGTTGGCCATTCGAAATGTGGGGAACTGACATAGTCGGCCCCATCGAACCAGCATCGTCAAAGGGACATCGTTTCATCTTGGCGACGACTGATTACTTCTCCAAATGGGCAGAAGCGGGTACCGTTGAGGGAAGTGAAAACGGAGAACATCCTCCATTTCTTTAGAACGCATGTCATATACCGGTTTGGAACCCCGAGAAGAATCATCTCTGATAATGGGCCAGCCTACCGAAGTCATAAGATTAGCCGCTTCGCACAGCAGCACAATATAGACTGAGATATTCCTCAGTTTATAACCCCAGAGCTAACGGTCTAGCTGAGGCCTTCAACAAGACCTTGACGAAGATCATGAAGAAAACGGTGTCACGAAATAAGAGAGATTGGCACGAAAGATTGCAAGAGGCTCTTTAGGCGTATCGAACTACGTTAAAACGGCCACAAATACAACGCCGTACGCGTTGGTATTTGGGACGGAAGCAGTACTCCCCCTCGAGATAGAATTACCCTCTCTACGAGTGGCAGTCCATTCCGAGCTGGACGAACGAAGAAAATGCTCACCTTCGGTTGAAGAGCTGACGCCCTTGATGAAATCCGGCTTCTAGCACAGCAAAATCTGGAAGCTTATAAAGCAAAGATGACGCGCTCATATGAAAGATTGAGCCGCCCGAGGACATTCCACCAAGGCGAACTCGTGCTAGTGGTCAAAAGGCCCATGATCCCCAATCGCGCCAAGCGGGGAAAGTTTGAGCCAAACTATGTAGGACCGTACATCATTGATAAGGTCTACCAGGGCGGAGCCTATCTACTCATGGACATGCACGGTTGAAAGGCCTTTCAGGCCAATAAACGGTCGCTTCCTAAAGAGATACTACGCTTAATTAGCCACAGCCTAGGTCAATGGTAGGATGACGACGACTATGTCCGCTCGCTATCTTCCTAAGCTCAAGCTTTATAAGCAGTAAGCCAGCCCTCTCAATGACGGACCGAAATGTCCTTAAAACTAATAGCAGACGAAACGTCTTTAAACTAATCTGCAGCATCCTTGGCTGACGAGATGAATAAAAGTAAAAAAATATTATATTAAAAAAAAAAAATAATAATAAATAAAAACGGCATGTCCATAAGCAGAAAGGGCACGGATGAAAACCCGAAAGGGTTCCGTGAGTAAAAAACAGCAGGGCTGCCGGCAAGTGTTCGTGAAAACCCGAAAGGGCGCGACTCCTAAAAAAAAAAAAAAAAAAAAAGGAAAAAAAAAAGGTATGTCCATAAGCAAAATGGGCACGGATGAAAACCCGAAAGGGCTCCGTGAGTAAAAAACAGCAGGACTACCGGCGAATGTTTGTGAAAACCCGAAAGGGCGCAACTTCGTTAAAAGACGCTTATAGGGTCCTCTCGACCTCTGTAAGAAGAGACCACCTTCGTGAGATCCTTACGACTCACAAAGGAGCAACACACTTAGGGATCCCCACGATGCCTAAGGAGAAAATACACTTGCGAGATCCTCACGACTCGTAAGGAGAACTCTCTTATGGGACCCTCACGGCTCATAGGATTTGAAAGTCTTAAGTTACAGAAACCTAAACCTGTGCTTAAGCAAACCCTCACAAACTTCCAATATTGCCCTACAGGTGGTTCAATACTGACCCTTGTATACAATCCACGGGCGCGAATAAACGTTTCCCTAACCAAGGTCCATCCGTGATCGGGGATATGTTCGCATAACCCTTGTAAGTCCTCTCGATTTACAAGAAGAAAACCCTCCTGTAGGATCCTTACGACTTACAGAAGAACAAAACACTTAGGAACCCTCACGGTTCCTAAGGAGAAAATACACCTACAAGATCCTCACGACTTGTAGAGAGAAATACCTTTATGAGACCCTTACGGCTCATGAAATCGAAAGCCTTAGTCGACAGGTCCCTAACCCTGATCGCTAAGCCCCCCTTTATTCGACAATAACGGAGGCAAATGATGATTCGCTCCTGGCAATATTCCAGTTGCAGCGGTGCTAATGCCGAAATCGGTGTCCAATTTCAGGTTTATGGCGAAAGCCAGTAGGCCGCTCATGCATACAAAATAGCCGAAATGATAGGGCAACTTGCAATAAAAAGCAGCAAGTAAAATGTATGCATGCAAAATAGCCGAAATGATCGGGCAACTCGTAATAAAAAGCAACGAGTAAAGATAAAATAAAAAAGCCGAAACGATTGGGCACCGCGAAAAATAGCCGAAATGATTGGGCAATCGCGACCTTCGCGATATAAAAGCTGAAATGATAGAGCATCGCGGAAATAAAATAAAACAAAAATAAGAAATGATGAAACTTCGGCCCGACAGTTAAGATCACATCGATCCCTGTATACAATCCAAGAGCGCAAACAGAGAAGAAACCATACTTCCCCAGCGGATTCCGTCGAACGATAAAGCTAAACCTCAATGGTTCATTTCGACCGAAGAAGCCAGTGACTTCAACACAAATTCCTCGACTCACGGATACAAACACTCCTTGACGAGAGCTTCCTGATCCGCGTCGACCCGCAGAGCCACCAGTGCCTCCGTAGGAACCCTCGACTCGTTTCAAACCCCAAGGACACAAATAATCCTTGGCGCTTGGGAAACAAATAATCCCTCACAAATTCCTCGACTCACGGATACAAACACTCCTTGACGAGAGCTTCCTGATCCGCGTCGACCCGCAGAGCCACCAGTGCCTCCGTAGGAACCCTCGACTCGTTTCAAACCCCAAGGACACAAATAATCCTTGGCGCTTGGGAAACAAATAATCCCTCGCAAAACTTCTCAACTCACGGATACAAACACTCCTTGACGAGAGCTTCCTGATCCGCGTCGACCCGCAGAGTCACCAGTGCCTCCGTAGGAACCCTCGACTCGTTTCAAACCCCAAGGACACAAATAATCCTTGGCGCTTGGGAAACAAATAATCCCTCGCAAAACTTCTCAACTCACGGATACAAACACTCCTTGACGAGAGCTTCCTGATCCGCGTCGACCCGCAGAGCCACCAGTGCCTCCGTAGGAACCCTCGACTCGTTTCAAACCCCAAGGACACAAATAATCCTTGGCGCTTGGGAAACAAATAATCCCAGCAAATTCCTCGACTCACGGATACAAACACTCCTTGACGAGAGCCTTCTGATCCGCGTCGACTCGCAGAGCCACCAGCGCCTCCGTGGGAACCATCGACTCGTTTCAAACCCCAAGGACACAAATAATCCTTGGCGCTTGGGAAACAAATAATCCCTCGCAAAACTTCTCAACTCACGGATACAAACACTCCGTGACGAGAGCTTTTCTGACTCACATCTCGGGCAGTAAGGACTCAAAAACTTGCTTCCTGAACAATGGGACCCTGCAAGTCAATCCTAAATGGTCTTTTGCATACTATTCACGGGTCTCACTCTCTGAAGTCGATCCTCGACAAAGAGGGAAACAACCGCTCACGAGCCCTCTCGACTCGTAAGAGGGAGAAATTCTCTCATAAGATCCTTTCGACCTATGAGAGAAAACTACACTTGGGAATCCTCACGATTCCTAAGGAGAAAATCCACTTACGAGATCCTCTCGATCCGTAGGGAGAAAAGTCTCTATGAGACCCTCACGGCTCATAGAGTTGAAAAGTCTTAGGCAGCAGATCCGAACCTGCGGCCTAAGCCATCGTTATATCTTGAAGAAACCAAAATGCTTACTCTGTTACCTGTCAATCATGTTTATCAAGACAGCATGCTGATAATAAGAGAAGGGAGAAAGCAAAGAAATGATACAAGACATTGCAAAAAAAAAAATGTGTATCTTTATTTATTAACTCAATCAAGTACATGGCGAATCGTATAAAAGAATAAAGAATGTATACATCTTATTCAAAAAAGAAAATTACAAGTATATTGATACAATGGCAGCTACAGGGAAGGGAGCGTCTTGCACAGATGTAGCAATCGCTCGCATATCTCCTTCCACGCCTTCTCCTGCTCGGCTACCGCCGTCAACTCTGCCTCCACTTGGGCTCGTTGCCGCAAGACCAGTGCAAGCTGCTCCCTCACGCCCTGATAAGCAGCCTCCCGACTTGGGATATGGCGCTCAGCCACGTCAAGCTTCCTCTTTAAGTTTAGCCCATGGGAGATGCGCTCCAAGAGACCCTCAAAGATAGTCTTCACTTGGGCAGCATTTGCCTCAACCTCAGCGCGCAGATGGGCTGTTTCGTTTGAGGTCTTTTGGCATTCCCTTAGTCTCCGAGCTGCTTCTTGCTCCAAGTGGCGGGAGTGCGATGTGCTTTGCTCGAGCCAAGTTGTGCGTTGGGCGCTCAGAGCTAAAACTTCGGGAGCAAGGCGCGTCAACTCCAGCCGGTACAAGCAAGCCTCAATCTCCCTGCAGTGATTAACCCAAGATTCAACGACGCCTTCGCTGTGAAAAGTTACGAGCGCCGCTAACATGGGGTTAACATCCACAGCAAAATCTGCAGCGGAAGGGAGAGCGTCCATGCTGAGCTCGTCGATATACCCGCTCAGCATGCCTAGACTCATCACCGCACCCTTTGAAGACGGACGTCTCAAAAAGGGGCCTGCCGGTAAAAGGACGCGAGCCTCGAAGGGGACCGAAGCCGGAACAATAGCTGCAAAACAAAACAGGTTTAAACGATGGTTCAAAAGATGTTGAAGGATTACCAAAAGGAAATTTACTATACCAGGTACAGCGGACGGCAAAGCCGGAAGGGCCGGTAGCGCGGCAGGTCTTGCATCCCCTCCTTCGATTTGTGGCACTGCAACAAAGAAAAGGAAAAGTCAGAAATTATCCCATTGCTAGAAAAAGGGGGTAAATAAAGATATTATGGTGAAAGTATACTCACCGGCGCCACTAGAGGGAGAAGTGAGTTCGGATGGGAAAGAGAAGTGCGGGAGCAACACTTGATATAAGTGATCAAAAAGCACTCCTGCAAAGGCACAATGGTGTAACGTTAGTACAAAAGCCGTATTTTTGAAAGATTAATGCATGAGTCGTGAATACATACCTTCCAACATCCGTGATGGTACAAGGGAAGGCGGGGAAGTGACTACTGCCAAAGCAGTAGTTGACGGTGCCCCCTCGAGCAATGGAGCATCGGTACTGGCCGCACCTGCAAGAACAAGCTTGTTAGAAGAGATCACAAGATATATACAAAAAAAAAGAGGGAAACGCTGGTGACTCAAAAGTTTACCTGACAAGCTGCCAGCAGAAACTGAGGCAGTCCCTTCCTCCACTGACGGAAGACCACCGCCTGTAGCTTCATCACCCGACTCAAGGGGAACCGTTGTTATGCTCTCAAGCTCTATAGGCGGCGGAGAACCATAGATAGGGAGGGCCAAGATAGGAACATTGCCAGATTCCTGAGAAGGAGCGCCTAGCTCGTCTTCAGGAATCATGGCCGCCTCACCTGCTGCTCCCTCAGGATCAGCGGTTACAGCTGCCCCGTCCATCGGCACCACGAGGTCCCCAGCCTCAAGTACCTCGCCCTCTACCGCCTTCGGCTCGGTTGAGACAATCATCTCATCTGCCGCCACTTCGGGTGCGGCATCAATGACCCTCTCCGCGGCAGGTTCCTCAATTTCGGTTTCAGGCACCGTGGCCCCGACGACGGTGCCCACCGTCGGCTCAGGTTTGGCAGGCGCCGCTTCCGCCGTTTCCTGGGGTCCAACGGTCTCCGCCTCCCCCTCAGTCGGACTAGGCCCTGCCAGATGAAACACATGTGAGCCAATGGCTTTATAATTCTTACAACAAAGCTCTGAAAGAAGTACTACCTGAAGAAGATTTATCATTTGCACTTCGGGCCGTGCGCGCCGCTCGCCTATAAGCAGTAGACAGGGCGACAGGGGCCTCCTCAGAAGGAGTGTCAGCGCGAGGAATGGTGCTAGGGCCCGCTCCCGTGGCCAAAGCAGCTCCGCTCGCCTCTGCTTCAGAAGGAGTGTCGGCACGAGGAAGATTGCTAGGGCCCGCTCCCGCGGCCAAAGCAGCTCTGCGTGCCCTTGCTTCGCGTCTCAACCGCTTCCGCTCCTCTCGAGCCGTTGAGACGGATGCCACTAGGGCTTCCTTGAGTGAGGCTCCCTCGTCCGTATATAGGGATGCCTCTAGATTCTTCAAAGCATCCCTCATCGTCTTGTCAAGCCGAGGCTCTTGTGGCAATTTTGACGAAGCCGGGACTTCGATAACAGACTTAGAGGGGACCCCTGCGTCAATTGATACAGCGCCTGCAAAGAAACAAAAGAAGGTCAGGTTGATTATCAAAAAAAAAGACAACAAACTTTCCTTGTAAAAGAGAAAGGGGTGAAACATACCAACGCCTGCTAGGGCACGCTTCTCCTCCTCCTCCTGAAAGGTTTTCAGGGAGGCAGCAATAGCCTCTTCAGCGGAGACACCTGTTGAAAATGGAGCGAATATTAGTTAAGGATAACAATATAAAATGCAATAAAATGACAAATAAGGCGTTTGATAATTACCGGACTCAGCGAGTTTGCTCAACATCGCTTCAAGCCTCGCCGATCGCTCTGAAGCTGCAATGGCGGCAGCCAAATTGGTGTCCGCAGGGTCCACCACAAAGCCCTCATTGCTGCCGTACTCACATATGGGCTTGGCAGGAGAAGCCGCAGGCTTTAACCCGAGGATCGCATCGAGGGAAAGGGCGGACTTTTTCTTTTTCTGCGGTCCACCAGCTTTAGATCCACCTGGAGCGGATTTGCGCTTGGAAGCCACTTTAGGGCGGCGGGTCCCAACATCTGCCCCTACGCCTGACTCTGGCGATGCTACTTTGGCCGCCTTTGTGGGAGCACGAGGCGCCGATGGTGCATCCACCGTAGCGGGCAACGGCAATCCCCGCGGAAGACTCAACACGCGTGGTCGATCGACTCCAGCATCTTTTAGCGGAGGGACGACCGGGAGCCTTGGCTGCAAAGCGGACTTGCGATCACCGCCAGGAGGCGCACCCCTACGGTTAACCAATAGGCGCCTCTCCATTAAAATGATTGGACCCATAGCGTGTGCATACCAGGCCACATATGAATTAAGCATCTTAGGGACACAGCTGGGTTCACTAATGAAGAAATAGGAACCCGTGTTAAGCCGTATAAAGTGATGCATCGCATTCTTTACCCCCTCTGGGCCAACTACAGGCGTTTCCAAGAAGGCTTCCATCGGGATCCCCTGGTTGTAGCTTGATTGTTGGGCAAATCGATGTGGATTATACCTCATGAATAAAGCCGTCTCATTCTGCCGAAACACTAGGTAGCCCGGCCGAATGGAGTAGAGATGGACGATTTCCCGAGCCTTCAGTATAGAAGCCCCGCCCTTAAACTCGTCACGTAGGGGCACCACCGACTTAGTAGTCTCCGAGCCTATGGTGACAACTTTATCCATGAAAGAAGTCGTCGCTCTGACCAAATGTGGGCGCAGGAGGAGTCCCCTAGAATCCCGCGGGGATGCGAATACAATTGAAGCCCCGATTAACCGTACGACTCTCGGGAGTCTGTACTTCTCGAAGAATGGGGGAGTCTTGTGGGCGCCAAACACCCCTCGCACGTGCATCTCCATCCAAGAAACGAAGTAATGCATTGGGAAGTTAGCAGGCTGTGTCCCAGGATCATTAGCGTCCGCCGCTACGCTGAGTCCATGATAAAGATAAGCTAACCCAGCAATTCCTACCGACAACTGCAGACCGGCCACCATCCGATGCGCTGGGTAAAAAACAGAGGGCCGCATGAAGCGCGGGTGCATAGGGAGCGCAAAGTTGCATAACCACAGGCCCAGGAATCCAATAAAGAAAGTTTCCTCATCCATACCGGGGACGGCGATTTCCGAGAAAGCAACGATGGCAGCATTAGGGAGATAGAAATCCCTTTGGTTATTATCCGATACGGGTCGGCGATCCAAACCGAAACCAAAAGGGTCGTCAAGCTGAGCGAACTTCTCGCTCTGCTCTGATAAGAACTCCGGGCGGATAAAGCGAGCAATGAAAGCTGCGAAACTGACGCCCTTATCCCCCGATTCCAAATAGAGTTCCTCATAGATCTCCAACACTTTCACCAAACCCGGATACTGATGCTGAATGGCATTCTCCGGGGTTAAGTCAAATACCAGCTGCTTAGTGGCAAAGACATACTCATCAGGAGGGAGCAACTCCTCGTAATGCTCTCCCCTCATTGGCAGACCTGAAATTTCGGCAAATTCCTCCAAAGAGATAGAAACTTCCTTATCCGCCATCAGAAAGGTATGGGTGGGGATATTCCATTGTTCAACAAAAGCCTTTATCCACCACGTTGGAGGAGAGGGGTACTCGAAGAGCGAGACGAAGACGGCTGAGTATAGACCAATCTTCGTTAGGTGGGTCCTCTTCGCCGATAGAATGTACCGGGCCCACTGCAGATATCCGGCGGGGGGTCGCGGGATCATTCCAATGTTATAAGCCTGCCCCCAAGGGCGTGCTTCGCCCTGACAGATTCGCCTCCCCAGGATATCTATCGCCGGCGGCGGCTGCACGGGGATGGCGCCGATTGCAGGTTGAAGGAGGTTATCAGAATTCCAATTCTTAACCTCCACGGCATACTTCACCGGGGGTTCGTCCGCATAAGGGATCGTGACTGTGGGCTCAGAGGGTACGGCGGAACTAAAACTGCGGCGGCCTTGGATGATCTGGCTATACCACCTTCCCCACAGATAAAGCTTTTTGCACTCAGGATCGCGGTCTTTAATAAGAGCGAGTACCACCCGATCCACTGGCGCATGGGGGAACCCTCCTTCCGAGCGAACGAAGGGGAAAGACAAGTCGTCAGACATCTTTTCTGTGGAAAGACAAAGAAACATACATCATTAGTGGCCTAACGCTTGGCATTAAAAAAATATATATATATATTTTGCTCCACACTGTGATGCAGTAGGTAGGGGACCAAAGGGGGACCCACAAAATCTGGATGATGTGCATCATTTAATAATACAATCTCATCATTAGATGGGACTGTCGATTCATAAAAAATTCCCAATAGGATACACCCATTGGTAGGAAGATCCCTAGAGACAAGGAGAAAATCTCCTCTTTTAGAGCAAAGCTCTGTCGCAGAGTGACATTTGTCAAACTCTGGTCTCAGGGGAACAAGATTCCTTAAAAGAGCATGGCTCTATGGTAATGATTAAAAAAAAAATCCATCAACACTTAAAAGGATTTGAAAACTCATAAAAAAAAAATTCATAAAAAATTTTTGCTAAAGAAATCTGCAGGTCATCCAAGAGCAAAGCTCTGTTCATGGGTCAAAACCCATGAACAGGACCTCTGCAAATCTCAAGAGCAAGGCTCTGTTGAAGAAACCCCAATGGGATCTTCTTTAGATCAAAGATCTCAAGAGCAAGGCTCTGTTGAAGAAACCCCAATGGGGTTTTCTTTGAATCAAAGATCTCAAGAGCAAGGCTCTGGGGTTTTCTTTAGATCGAAGATCTACAAGAGCAAGGCTCTGTGAATTAAAATTTAAATTAAATTAATTTAATTTTACCTAAAAGTGATTTTGAGTTCTGAAGTTCAAAGAAACGAGAGCAAGGCTTTAGAAATTCTCAAAAAAGAGCAAGGCTCTGAGGAGTAAAATTCTCGAAGGAACAGTAAGAAAATTACCAAGGACCAAGGGTCCTATTTATAGGCGCTTGCGCCCCTTCAACTAGCCCCTTGATCCGACGGCTAGGATCTTACCACCGTTGCGCTCACGTGGCGCCACGTCAGCACAACGGTGGGGGGCATTTGTTTCCCCAATCTGAGCAAGGCTCATTTGAATTTTGAAAATTTTCTGAAGCAACGCTTCGATTTCTGTGCGTTGCGCAGTGCGCAAAAGGCTCACAGTGCGACACGTGTCTGCGCAGTTGCGCAAGCGCACCACTGCGCGACACGTGTCTGCGCAGTTGCGCAAGCGCACCACTGCGCGACACGTGGCTGCGCAGTTGCGCAAGCACTGTTGCGCAAGCGCACGGATGCGCGACACGTGTCTGCGCAGTTGCGCAATTGCAACTGCGCAAGCGCACGACAGCGTGACACGTGTCACGCGCTGGTGAGTTGCGCAGCAACAAAATGAAAATTTGAGTAAATCTTTTCTGTTCTTCTGTAAAACAGAGACCCTTGGATCAGAGATCCAATGGTGGGAAAATTCCCAAAATTATTCAGGAAAGATCTTGGTAACAAATTTAACAAATTTGTGAGTACTATAAATAAGAGCCCAGACCTCATTCAAAAAAAAAAAAGGAGAATCATCAAGAGAAGGATAAACTTCTGAAAAGAAAGAATTCTTGAAGATTGATCAAGAACAAAAAAAAAGAGAAGGTAAAAATTTCTGAAGAAAAGAATATTAAAAAGTTAATAATAAAAAAAAAAGAAATAGTGCCTTGCACTTGATATGAACCCTTGGTTCTGTATGATCAGGAAAAAAAAAACAAGAAGAACTTGTTTTCCTTTGATCCAAATTCAGATCAAAAGTGCCATGCACTTGTGTTCTCAAAACCTGAAGATTTCTAGGGTTTCTGCAACCCCTTATTTTGGGCCTGGCCCAAATTAAATTACAATAATAAAAGGGCAAAGCCCTGTTTGGAAAATTCCTGAGTTTCTGCAAACTCATTATTTAAAAGGGCCTGGCCCAAACTAAATTGCAGAACAATAAAAGGGCAAAGCCCTGTTTGTAAAAATTCTCGAGTTCCTGCAACTCATTATTCAAAAGGGCCTGGCCCAAACTAAATTGCAATAATAAAAGGGCAGAGCCCTGTTTGGACCGATTCTTTCAGTCAGGCAGAGCCTAAAATAAATAAAAAAATTGGACTTAACCCAATCCTGGCTGTAAGTCCTTAAATTAAATTGATTGAGCGAAATGGCTCTCCCAAACCAATTTACAACTGGTTCGAGGGTACATCTCCGAACCCCTTTGACACCTGTCGTTGTAATTCCTCAATGACGTCAAAGAGGCGACGGGTCCCAACGACCACTTATCTAAAATCGGACCGAAACGTCCCTAAACTAAAATCGGACCGAAACGTCCCTAAACTAAAATCGGACCGAAACGTCCCTAAACTAATGACGGACCACCACGTCCCTAAACTGGCGACGGACCGAAACGTCCCTAAACTAATAATAGACCACCACGTCCCTAAACTGGAACATGGACCACTATGTCCCTAAACTGGCGATGGACCATCACGTCCTTAAACTGGCACAATAGGGCCCACACGCTCTTCCGTCGGATCTAAACGGTCCCGTCTAAGTTGATCTTAACCCCAAATACGGTTAATGTGTCCTTAGATATTTAATTAAACGATAAAACCCCAACTCAACTTTGGTTCGAGGGTACATCTCTGAACTCCTCAGACACCTGTCGTTGTAATCCCTCAACGACGTCAGAGAGGTGACGAGTCCCGACGGCCAGATAATTAAATCAATCACCACGTTAAGTTGATCTTAGTCTAAAATAGGACTGATGTATCCTTAACGAATGTTTAAGTTGATCTTAGCCGCAATGCGACTAATGCATCCTTAAACTAAAAAGCACCGAACCCAAATCTAAGCAAAATACGGATTTGGACTAATCCACGTCCTACGGGCGACGATATTACTCAGTCTCCGTATACAATCCACGGGCAACCACAAATAAAACAAACACACACGACACGAAGTGAAATTCTGGAGAAGGAGAAAGTTGTTACCGCGATGCGGTAGCGTAATTAACTGCAGGGGCTTGCGCCTGCAGGGAAAAGCGTCCCCACAATCAAAAACCCCTCACCCTGAGGGGGAATCTGACGAAGTCTGCTACATCGGCCGCATCCGTCTAAACCTCCGATATACGGTTCCGTAAATCAACTCGGCATCTTCGGAGAGATAGACGGATAAAACCAAATAGCATCTGCCCCGAACTTCAGGCAAGACGTCTTCACGTCGTCGCCGTCTTTCGGAGGGGAACACCCCCGAAACACAGAAAGAAAAAGCAAAAGAAATAAAGGCCTTGGGTGCCCTCACGTGCTCCCACGTGACCCTTTGGCTGATGCTCTAACAATCAGCGCACTAATCCTCCTCACGTGGTAGCACGTGATGCTCCAAAGAAAACATAAAAAGTGTTTAACGCTTACTTACAGAACGAAGAAAAGGAGATCTGGCTCCACATTTAGGGCGCCCTCACGTGTCACCACGTGACCCCTAATGAGCATTCTAACATACCAGAGCGGGGGTCTCCATCACGTGCCCACACGTGATGGCCGTCAGAATTAAAAGAGTTAAACACTGATCTACAGAATAAAATAAGGGAAATCAGGGCGCTCTCACGTGTCCACACGTGACCCCTCTCTCCTTAGTATTTAACACTAATCTGAAGACTTTGTTCCCAGTGTTTAACACTGATTTGCTTTAGTGTTAAACACTAATTTGAAATCTCTGATTACCAGTGTTTAACACTGATTTGCTTTAGTGTTTAACACTAATTTGAAAGCCCTGTTGCTAGTGTTTAACCCTGATTACCTTTTAGTGTTAAACACTAACTAGCTAGTCTTAATTCCAGTGTTCAACACTGTTGGTCTTTAGTGTTTAACACTAGTTTTAGCCCAATTGGCTAAGTTTCTAGAGGCAAAGCCTCTCCTTCAATGGACCAACAAAGGGCCAACATTTCAAACATAATTGGACTTAGCCCAAACTGGCCATAAGTCATCAAATTATCTTGAACTGAGCACATCTGCTCTTTCAACCAATTCATTGGTTCAAGGGTACATCTCTGAACTCCTCTGATATTTGTCGTTTTAATCCTTCAACGTCTTCAGAGAGGTGACGGGTCCCGACAACCACAAATTAATACGGACTGTGGGGTCCTTAAACTCATGGACTAATGCGTCCTTAAACTAACATTTGTCCCCAAAACGGGAACAGTGGACCACCACGTCCCTAAACTGGCAATGGACCACCACGTCCCTAAACTGGCATTGGACCACTATGTCCTTAAACTGGTATTGGACCACCATGTCCCTAAACTGGCAACGGACCACCATGTCCCTAAACTGGAACAATAGAGCCCCCAAATGCTCTTTTGTCGGATCTAAACGATCCCGTTAAGTCGATCTTAGTCCCAAACTGGACTAACGTATCCTTAACAACCATTTAAGTTGATCTTAGCCTCAAATATGGCTAACGTATCCTTAAACCTTCAAACAGACTTTAGTCCCAAATTGGACTATGAATCCCCCAAATCAACTTTTGGTTCAAGGGTACATCTCTGAACTCCTCTGACATCTGTCGTTGTAATCCTTCAACGTCGTCAGAGAGGTAATGGGTCCCGACGACCATACATGTAATGGACCCCTATGTCCCTAAACTGGAACAATAGAGCCCAAACGCTCTTTTGTCGGATCTAAACGATCCCGTTAAGTTAATCTTAGTCTCAAATTGGACTAACGAATCCTTAACAAACGTTTAAGTTGATCTTAGCCTCAAATATGGCTAACGTATCCTTAAACCAAAACCCCAAACCCAAATCTAAGAAAATACGGATTTGGACTAGTCCACGCCCTACGGGCGACGACATAACTCGGTCTCCGTATACAATCCACGGGCAACCAAACATAAAATAAACACACACGACACGAAGTGACCATCCGGAGAAGGAGAAAGTGGTTACCGCGATGCGGTAGCGTAATTAACTGCAGGGCCTGCAGGGAAGAGCGTCCCCACAATCAAAAACCCCTCAAGCGAGGGGGAATCTGACAAAGTTTGCTACATCGGACGCATCCGTTTAAACCTTCGATGTATGGTGCCATAAATCAACTTGGCATCTTCGGAGAGGTAGACGGATAGCACCTATTAGCATCTGCCCCGAATCTCAGGCAAGACGTCCATGTCTTGGCCGCCGTTCGGAGGGGAACAAATGACAACTCATCTTCGGAAGCGGCTAAGATAAGCCGTTTAAGGGCTATCTCGCCTCTCTCTTCCAGAGGATCTATAAATATTCGCCGTATTGATGGTGGATCTTCGTAAAATATGACGGCAGGATAAGGACTCTTCGGGACGCGCACGTTCTCGGTCTCGTCCTGGGAACGCCTTATAGCCTCAACCAATTGTGCGGCTTCTGTTAGTTGTATGTATGCCCTAGAGGCCATTACTATACATAGGATATATATTGTAGTGGATGCTTGGACATATATAGGGATGACTTTCTTGCTCGATATGATAGTATGCTATCTGGTTACTCTTTACCTTAACGTGTACATTGATTGTCTCTCTGTTACATGTTGGTAAAGCCCGTAGGATGTTTACTTGACTACCTGAACTATGATGCGGATCATACTAGTGGGGACATGGTAGTCCATAAGTACATCCTTCAAAGTCCCTAGTCGTGGGTGTATCGAGACGGGGCATCGATATACCAGAGTAGACTAGCGTGTACCTTCTCGACCCATATAGATGGGCAATGGATGATCCCATATCCATTGGTGTTTGACATCAGAGATGATATACGGGTGCTCAGTGGAGACTGGGTACACTGGACGGACTCGCCGAGAACTCCCAGATGGGATTATACCTTACGTCAGATGGCAGTTCTCTGGTGACACTGCTACAGGTTAGTCTGTATACCCGAGATCGTCATAGAGTCTTGTGTGATTCCCACTGTGCTTTGATTTCCACCTTACCACGTCCAAGAGGGCGTGCAAAATGGTGGTTTTTGGGTACAGTCCCGAGTCACATGGAGGCAATGAGCGATAGGAGGGGTTTCGTCTCTCCCGGTATAGGGAGTTGATGTTGCGCTGTGCTCGATTGGCTATAACAGGAAGTCCTTGGCCAAGGCTGCTTTAGGGATTTACTGGTAGGTGTTACCAGTAGTTTCTCGACCCGTTATGAGCCTCATATCGACACGACTTATCCAGTTATTGGGGTCTGACGTTTACCACCCCTAGGCGAGATATGCGACATATCAGACGAACAGACCAGACTGTACGGTAGTGTTACTGATTGGATTCACAGGAGTGTGAGCGGGCTTGCTCGTTGATCTTCTGATCGCTCAATACCCGGGTGGCCGTTACGTTTAGCAGACCGCTTGCGGCTTGTGGGTGTTTGATATGATCATCACCTACTGCCGGCGTATTGACGAGTCTTTAGAGTCCTACACAGGGGTTTCCTGGCTCAAGCGAAACGAAATAGGAGCGCATATGAGATATGTGCGGGACCGAGAATAATACTAGTATGTGATACAGTATTCTATTCTCGCGATTCGTATCATCGGTCGGTTATATGTGATATAGCCGGGTTACCGAATCAAGTGTTGATTCGATACATTGATACACTTGATATTAGTCGGTTATATGCGATATGACCGGATCATTAAATCAAGTGTTGATTTATTGATTTAATGTATAATTATATATTTGATATATTACTTTACATTAACTAGTATTGGTTCACTTAAGATTGATTTTCCCACTAGAATGTGCACATTGTTTATATGTGATATATGCAAGTGTACATGTTTGTATCATGCTTGATGATACAAACAAGTTGTGTGTATGAGACTTACACCAAATCAAGGTTAAATTAGGGTTTACTATTTTCCTAACAAATAACAAAAGAGTGAGACTTTGGTCAAAGTCTTCAAGCTTCATGAAGCTTGAAGAAACTTTGACAAAGTCAACTCCTTTGTCATTTGTATAAGATATTAGTTAACCCAACCCTTAACCTAATGCTTTGGTTAATTCTCTACATGAGTTAAGCATGAGGCCTTAACTCAACCATGGTGCCACAATTAAAAGGATAAGTTTCATATTATTTTTTTAATTCTTTTCTTCTTCTTCTTCATCATCAAGCTCACAAAAGCTTGCTAGCTCCAATGGTGCCATGAGAAAAAGAGTGAGAAATCCAATTCTAAAGTGAACCCACTTCCTATTTCTTCATCCTCTACTACTTGCCATGTAGTATAGGGTGTTCTCTTCACAAAGTTTTTGACCAAGTGAAGGAAAAGCTTGAGTTTGAGTCTCCCCGACGTAGATCATCTTCGGTCTCGAAGTCAATGACCTAGCCCGATCATTTCTCCGACGAAACCATCGCTAGAGTCCGGCATCCGATGATCGCAGCGGAGGGACGTCAACACGGAGCTTTAGAAGTGGAGGACCGGATCTACAAAGGTTGTAATCCCTTTCACTTTGTTGCAAAGTAGTTTGCTAGCTTGTTGTTTCGCCTAATCTCTAGTTAACGATCTAGGTTAGGGTTTCTCGGCACCTAATTTTTGAATTTAGCATGGTTGATGCCTTGTGGAACCCCTTGAGTGTGCCTAGTAACCCTATAGCTTCCTCGGCAGATGAACCCAGAAAGAGAAGACCATCGTTCGGCTCCTGCATGGATATCGGTTCGTCTTGGTAAATAGGCTCGGATTCCATTAAAAAGTCGAGCAGACCGGTCACTGTCTTCTTCCTCCGCTTTGACCCGGAATTAGCGCTGGAAGATGATCGTTTCCTTCCCTTCGGCGCTTTGGAACGATGTTGACCCACTTCGCCTTCAGTATCCTCTCTCGGCAGTGCTACCGATGATGACACTGCCATTGCTGACGCCACAGCTGATGAAACTACTACTGGCGCCTTATCAGAAGTCGTTGCCTAAGCTCTAGTGCGCATCGGCATGCCAACTGTGGGAGGAGTCAGGCCCGCGTCCACCGCCTCAGGAATAAGTAAGGCGCCAATACCCCTCAAGAGAGGGCGAACCGTTGTCCGCGGTCGTGGCTGGACTCCCATAGCTTGGAGCGGGGCGGGAGCTCTATGTCCAAAAAGTATCCTCCTCTCCTCAGCAATAATGGGACTAACTCGGTCACGGTACCAACCCGTAAAAGCCCCCACACACCTTGGAATGTAGTCGGCCTCGGAGATCATGAAGTGAGAACCGGTGTTCAGCCGCATGAAATGGTGGGTGGCGTCACGAACGGCTTCCAAAGAAGAGCTAGGCTCCACCATGAATGCCTCAAAGGGAACACCCTGGTCATAACTCAATTGCCGGGCAAAGCGGTGTGGATTATACCGCATAAAAAGAATCGCATCATTTCGGCGGAACACCAAATAACCCGGCCTGATCGAGTACAAGTGCATGGCTTCCTTGGGCTTCAAGGATGGTGCTCTCTCTTTCGACAAATCAAACAGCTGCTGAACTGGTCCCGAAGGAGCAGAGAGTTCGGTCATTAAATACCATCCTGCCTTCGTTGGCATAAGGATTAAGCAGCGCATGAAGAGCCCCTAACTGAGTCGGGTCAGGAGCAGAAGCGTCCACCAACCTCATGAGCCGCGGGAAGGTATAAGCATCGTAAAAGCCTGGACTCTGGTGCGCAGCGAACGCCCCTAATACGTGCATCTCAATCCACGACGTAAAATAATGAAGAGAGAAACTCACTACATTCACACCCGGGGTTGAGGTATTGGCTGCAGTGCTCAGCCCGTGGTACAAGTGCGATAACCCTGCAATGCCCACGGCTAGTCGCATCCCTTCGGCAATGCGATGAGCAGGGTAAATGACCGAGGCTCTCATAAAGCAACGATGTGTTGGAACGACAAACCAACTGAGCTAAACGCTGATAAAACCGACGAAGAAAGTTTCTTCATCCACGCCAGGAGCTGCAATCGACACAAAAGGTACAGCCGACAAGATTGGGATGTAAAACTGCGGCAAATCTTCTTCTATGGCCGGTAGCTTATTTAATCCAAACCCGAAGGGGTCGTTGGTATTCGCGAACTTTGTAGCCTCCTTTGATAGGACGTCTCCACGAAGGAAGCAGGCGATAAAGCTCTTAAAAGTGACGCCCTGTTCCTCTGACTCGGTGAACAGCTTCTCAAAAATACCCAGAGTCTTGATTAGACTTGGATTCTTGTGACGGACGACATTTTCAGTTGACAAGCCGTCAAGCGTAGCAGGCACAGTTACGAACACATACTCGTCAGGAGACAGCAATTCTTCATAGGGCGCTCCCCTGATCGGCAATCCAGAGATTTCGCGAAACTCTTCCAAAGAAATCGAAACTTCGCGATCCCCTAATAAGAAAGTGTTGGTGGGAAGATTCCATTGATTTAGGAAAGCTTTAACCCACCATACATGGAGAGACTGATAATGGAAGAGGGACGCGTACACCGCCTGGTAAAGCCCAACCCTCTGCAGTCGCGCACGATGAGCGGACAAGATGTAATTAGCCCAGAGAAGATAGCCCGTGGGATGCCGAGGGGTAAGCCCTACCTTGTAGACTTGTCCCCAGGGCTGGGCTTCACCTTGGCAAGTACGACGCCCCAAGATATCTATAGCTAGCACAGGCTAGTATGGTATCCCAACTATAGATGGCTCAAGACGGCCCGTAGGAGTCCAATCCGCCACCTCTACGGCAAAGGCAGTCTGCGGACGATCCAACGGCAAGAATGAGCGGAGAGGTTCTGTTGGCACCTCGCAAAGAAAACTTCGGCGACCGCGGATGATATGACCGTACCAGGTTCCCCACAAAAGTAGTTTGGCGCATTCCGGGTCATGAGCTCTAATCATCGCCATCACCTCTTCGTCAAACGATACTAAGGAAAGGCAGCCTCCGAGCGGGTGAAAGGGAAGTATGGAAGAGAAGCCATTGTTCCTGAAACAAAGGAAGGGGAAACTGTTAATGAAACCCACATGTGTATATATATATCTCTATAAATATATATATAAGAAGACAGTGGAAGAAAACGATAAGCCACTTATTTCATGGGACCATTGGTTGCAAAACACATAGGCCCCACAAAATCAATACGGTGGCTCACTAATGATGAGGCAGGGTAATCATTATGAGAATAAAAGGAAGATTCTCAATAAATGAATAGTGGATTTCAAACATCTCTACACATTCCCCCAAGGAAAACCCTTTCATGAAATCTGTGCAAATGAGGCAGAATCTCTCCTAAATTTTTTTTTTGTTGTTTCATCAAGAACAGCTGAAGATGAAAATCTCAAGAAGTCTTCTTGTTAGAACTACGTTCTCTGGAAAATTAAATTCTTTTTTAACAGAGAAATTAAATTCCAAGAAAATTTTCAGAGCTAAGCTCTTTGGAATGGAATTAAATTCCAAAAGGAAACAAGTACCATCATCAATCCCCTGAGATCAGAAAAACTCCTAACATTGGGGGTTTACTATCTAAAGATCGTGCATTCCTAGAGCTTGGAAAGATGAGTTTTTTTTAAAGGGAAAAACCCTTGGTGTGGATTTAAAATCCAAAGAGAATTTTATAAAAATAAAAAAAGTTTCTCGACCGTTCAAGACCCTCACCTGAAAAGGGATTCTTTTTGTGTGGACAGAGTTAAACTCTGGAAATTTTTAATTTTTTTTTTTTGAATAGAGAACTGAGCTCTGAGGAAGAGAATTAAATTCTCAAAGAAATGAAATAAGGAAGAAGATGAAGGAATGGAGGAGCTGTTGAAGAGACCTCTACATTTATAGGACGTGATAGGAAACTGTTCATCTTCTTCGTTCCCTAGGCAAATCCAACGGCCACAAAAGTTACAGCGTTGCACTCACGTGCAAACACGTGAGAACAACGCTGTGGGGGCATTTGTTCCCTCATGGGAATTAAATAAAATACAGATACAACAGCAAGGAAAACCCCCAAATGGGGCATCACGTGCTCACACGTGACCGGACATCACGTGCCCACACGTGACCAGGTCTCACGTGCAGACACGTGACCTTTTACAGGCAAATGCCTATATGCGCTGAATAAAATAAACAATTGAAAATACTCAATCAATGGTATCACGTGCCCACACGTGACCAGGTCTCATGTGCAGACACGTGACCTTTTACAGGCAAAGCCTATATGCGCTGAATAAAATAAACAATTGGAAATACTCAATCAGTGGTATCTCGGCCGTACAAATACGTAACCATTTACAGGCAAAGCCTGTAGGCACTGAATAAAATAAATAATTGGAAATGCTTAATCAGTGGGGTCACGTGCCAACACGTGATAGGCTCTTAAACCCTCTGAAACAATAGAATTAAATTCTAAATTAAATGCTTAATCGGTGGGGTCACGTGCTAACACGTGATGGTTTCCTGAGCCTTCTATACCAATAGAATTAAATTCTAATTAATTGTTTAATCAATGAGGTCACGTGCCAACACGTGATAGACTCCTAAACCCTCTGAACTAATAGAATTAAATTCTAATTAAAGGGAATCAAAAACCCTAATTGGAAAAATATTTCCCTAGATCTTTCCAAACAAAAAGATTGCACTCTGTAAAGTGGAGCACCGTTGGATTAAAAATCCAGTGGTGACTAAAAATCACCAATTTATAGAAAGATTCTATACAAGAAAATATTTTCCTAAAATTTACCGGGAACAACAAATGAAATACCTTTTGGATTAAAAATCCAATGGTGAATAAAATTCACCAAGTGATCTAAAAGATCATTGTGGTTACAAAATCAATTAAAATCTCTCAATGAGAGATTGGTTGAACAAACTGATTCTTTTCTTTCTCCTATAAATAGGAGCCAAGAAGAGAAGAGAGGGAGAAGGATACAACAACAAAGAGAGAATACAAAAAAAAGAAGAAGAGAATTTAATTCTCCAGAGAGAAAAGAAGATCTCTTCAAAAAAGAAAGAAACCCTAGGTAAGAGAGGGAAAGAGATCATTCTATAAGCTCCCACAAAACAAAAGAGAATTTAATTCTCAAATTAAGAGTTTAACTCTTCTAAATAAGAACTCCGTTCTTCCTCTGGTTGAAGATCTGCAGAAGCATATCTCTCCATAAGTTGAGAATTTAATTCTCATCGAAGAGATTCTGTCATGCAGATCTAAAACCTGAGGGAGGACCTAAGTTCAGAGAATTCTATTCTCCCACAAAGCATATACGAATTTAATTCCTCCAACAAAGATAGGGTTTAATCCTTAATACAAGAATTTTGTTCTTCTTCATGGTAATAGATCTGCAGAAGCAAATCTTCCCATAAGTTGAGAATTTAATTCTCATCAGGGAGATTCTGCCATGCAGATTTAAAGCTTAGAAGGAGAATTTGGTTTAAAGAATTTAATTCTTTTAAACACATAGGAATTTAATTCCTCTAAATAAAATTAGGATTTAACCCTATAAGAGAATTTAATTCTTATACAAGAGATTTATCTCTCCATGCACGTAAAAGGATCGAGTACTCAACATGATCACGTGGTAACACGTGACCCTCCCCTCCAATGACCAAAAGAGAACGAATAAGATTAGGTCACGTGCTCCCACATGACCCTTGAACAGACTTCTCAAAATAAAAAGGGCAGAATCGATTTTGGGTGCCTCACGTGACCCCTTGACAAACACCTCTTTAAAAAAGAGAAAATGGGGTAAAACTGAGGGATTAATACCCAATGCGTGGGCACCATCATGTGTCCACACGTGATGGTCATAAAGATTAAGTGTTTAACACTTACTTGCATGTTCTGAGAATAAAATAAAGGAAGTTTGGCCCAACTCTCAAGTGCCTCACGTGACCCCACGTGAGCGCTTCCTTTTTTTAGTGTTTAATACTATTTTGTGCACTTCATCCTTAGTGTTTAACACTATTTTAAGCGCATCACGTGGGAGCACGTGATAAATGAGTGTACTCTAGTGTTTAACACTATATTCGAGCCAATTTTATCCCAAATTAGCTAAATCTTTCAGAGGCAGGACCCCCCTTTTTTTGACTGAACCTCAAATACACTCTTGTCTTCCAAAATTGATCATCTCATATGACATTCAAAACAAAACCCAGAGCCTTTCAACCAACATTGGTTCAAGGGTACATCTCTTCACTCCTCTGATATTTGTCGTTGTAATTCTTTAGCGTCTTCAAAGAGGTGACGGGTCCCGACAACCAAACTGCCATGGACTGTGGGGTCCTTAAACTCATGGACTACGATGTCCTTAAACTTTACAGACTATGATATCTCTAAACCGCCACGGACTGTAGGATCCTTAAACTCACGGACTACAATGTCCTTAAACTTTACAGACTATGATGTCTCTAAACTACCATGGACTGTGAGGTCCTTAAACTCATAGACCATGACGTCTTTAAACTATGGACTATGATGTCCTTAAACGCCATGGACTATGATGTCCTTAATCTCTTGGACCGCAATGTCCCTAAACTAAAACAATAGAACCCAAGTGCTCTTTTGTTGGATCTAAATGATCCTGTTAAGTAGATCTTAGTCTAAAATTAGACTAACGTATCCTTAACAAACGTTTAAGTTGATCTTAGTCTCAAATGAGATTAACGATCCTTAAACCCAACCCAAAACCAAATCTAAGAAAATACGGATTTGGACTAATCCACGCCGTACGGGCAACAACATAAATTAGTCTCCGTATACAATCCACGGGCAACCAAAAAACAAAACAAACACACACGACACAAAATAACCATCTGGAGAAGGAGAAAGTGGTTACCGCGATGCGGTAGCGTAATTAACTGCAGGGGCTTGCACCTGCAGGGAAGAGCGTCCCCACAATCAAAAACCCCTCAATGAGGGGGAATCTGACGAACTCTGCTACATCGGCCGCATCCGTTTAAACCTTCGATACATGGTGTCATAAATCAACTTGGCATCTTCGAAGAGGTGGACGGATAAAACCAAATAGCATCTGCCCCCAAATTCAGACAAGACGTTTGTCTTCCCGGCTTTCGGCGGAGAACAGAAACTTGGCACCCCACGCCAGCCGCGGAGGCCGACAGCCGTCCGAGGAAGAAGGCTAGGGAGACCGAGCCGATCACTTTTGACAACAGGGACTTTTAAGGCATATCCCTGCCCCACAACGACCCCCTGGTGATTACGGCTCGGGTCCGTCAATACGAGGTGTATGTTCTCCGCCGAAAGACACGACCGGGACGCTGGAACGTCAAGGCCTGAAATTTGAGGGCAGATGCTAATTGGTGTTGTCCGTCCACCTCTTCGAAGATGCTAAGTTGATTTATGACACCATGTATCGAAGGTTTAAACGGATGCGGACGATGTAGCAGACTTCGTCAGATTCCCCCTCGTTGAGGGATTTTTGATTGTGGGGATGCTCTTTCCTACGGGCGCAAGCCCCTGCAGTTAATTACGCTACCGCATCGCGGTAATCACTTTCTCCTTCTCCAGATGATCACTTCGTGTCGTGTGTGTTTGTTTTGTTTTTGGTTGCCCGTGGATTGTATACGGAGACTAATTTATGTTGTCGCTCGTAGGGTGTGGAATAGTCCAAATCCGTATTTTCTTAGATTTGGGTTTGGGGTTGGGTTTAAGAATACGTTAGTCTCATTTGAGACTAAAATCAACTTAAACGTTTGTTAAGGATACATTAGTCTAATTTTAGACTAAGATCAACTTAACGGGATCATTTAGATCCAACAAGAGAGCATTTGGGCTCTATTGTTTAGTTTAGGGACATTGCGGTCGATTACCAGTTTAAGGACATGGTGGTCCAAGGTTAAGGACATCATAGTCCATGAGTTTAAAGACCCCACAGTTCACAGTTTAAAGACGTCATAGTCTATAAAGTTTAAGGACATCATAGTCCATGAGTTTAAGGACCCCACAGTCCAAGGTTAAGGACATCATAGTCCATGGGTTTAAGGACCCCACAGTCCAAGGAATGTTTGGTTGTCGGGACCCGTCACCTCTCTGAAGACGTTGAAGAATTATAACAACATGTATCAGAGGAGTAAAAAGATGTACCCTTGAACCAATTTTGGTTGGGAGATCTGTAGTCCAATTGGGACTAAGATCTGAGATTTATGAGCATATGGGCTCAATTAATCTGAATGAGGGGTTTATGGCCAACTTGGGCTCAGCCCATTCAGTTAAAATGTTTAACAATGTTGAGCATTGGTTTGAGTTCTGATAATGTTTTTGTCTTTTACTGAATACTAAGCATTCCACATAGCTCTGGGCTTTATAGAACAATTTATGTTCTCTTAGCGCACACGTGAAGAGCTCGTGACGCGCTTGGCACTTTGCGCCAGTCAAAGAGCGCAGAGCGCTTCTGCTGGGTAGCGCACACGTGAGTAGCATGTGGCGCGCTTGGCGCTAAGCGCCAGATTATGGGCGCATTGCGCCAGTTTATGAGCGTAAGTGCTAGCTGTTAATTGGCGCACACGTGAGGAGCACGTGGTGCGCTTGGTGCTGAGCGCCAGTCCAAGAACGCAAAGCGCTAGCTGTTAAGTGGCGCACACGTGAGGAGCACGTAGTTGCGCTTGGCGCTGAGCGCCAGTCTAAGAGCGCAAAACGCTAGTTTATGAGCGCAAAGCGCTATTTGATCAATTTTATGATCTGAGAAATAAATTCTCGTTTGTAAGAGACTTTGTCTCAAGATTCTAAGAACAAAAGTTCTTATTTTATAGGAGATATTTCAATCTCTTATTTTGATGAAAGGCTTTATCTTTATGGATCTGTGATCCTAAGAGAATTGACTTATTCTCCCCCCATTTATTTTATAATGAGATATCCATGATCTCCTTGTATAAAAGACCTTAGTCTTATAGATCTATGATATGTGAGAAGAATTATGTTCTTCTTCTTATTTTATGATGAGATCCTTTAATCTCTGTTGTGAAAGACCTTGGTCTTATAGATCTATGATCTGTGAGAAAGAAGTGAATTCTTATTTTTATATGAGACGATTTCATCTTTCTGTTTATTTTTACTTTGAAGAAAATCTTTTTCTTCTACCGAGAGCTTGGCTATTCTTTCTGAGATTTCTCAAAGTTTGTGGGGGGGGGGGTTCCTCTGTATATTTCTGTATATCGTAGATTTGAAGTCTTGGGGCCTTTATATAGGGCAAGCTGGTTTGTTCAATCGGTTAAGGAGATCTTTTCTCCAATTGATTTGGGGATTTCCCCATCGTTGAATCTTTGATCCAAGGGCTTCTGATCTACAAAAGGCAATTTTCTTGTTTTTAACAAGATTGGGAAATCTTTTTTTATACAGAATTTATTCTGTATTTTGGTGATTTTTAATCACTTTTGGATCATTGATCCAACGGTGCTTTGATTTACAGAGCACAATCTTCTTGTTTGGAAAGATTTTAAGAAATCTTTCCTTAACAGAATTTTATTCTGATTAATTGATAATTTATTATCTTTATTGGATCTTTGATCTGACGGTGGGGAGCTTTTAGTTCCAGCGCTAGTGCACCCGTGCTTTGTACGTGGTGCGCTGCAGCGCACTTGGCGCTAGCGCACCCGTGCTTTGCACGTGGTGCGCTGCTTAGAATGCAGCGCACTTGACACTAGCGCACCCGTGCCTTGCACGTGGTGCGCTGCTTAGAGTGCAGCGCTCTTGGCGCTCGTGCACACGTGCCTTGCACGTGGTGCGCTGCTTAGAGTGCAGCGCTCGTGCACACATGCCCTGCACGTGGTGCGCTGCTTAGGGCGCAGCGCACTTGGCGCTGCTATGAAGCGTTGCTTCATTTTAAAATTTGAATTTTGAACAGAGCTTTGCTCTGATTGGGGGAAACAAATGCCCCCCACCGTTGCACTCACATGGTCTACATGTGAGTGCAGCGGTGGTAACATCTGCGCCCTTGGATCAACTCAGAAGTTGAAACGGCATCTCAGTGCCTATAAATAGGTCTCTTGGTCCTTGAGATGATTTCTGTTCATCTTCTTACTTTCTGCGAATTTTTATTCTCTTTCAGAGCATAGCCCTTCATCTTAAGAATTTTCTTAAGGACAGAACTCTGTCTAAATTTAGGTAAAGATTAAATCTTTGAAAGGATTATTTAATAATCTAGGGTTTCACCCATTAACAGAGCTTTGCTCTTCATAGATCTTTGATCTAAAGAAAACCCTTTTTTAGGGTTTCATTAACAGAGCTTTGCTCTCTTGGAATCATAGATCTAAAGAGATCTTTCTTGGGGTTTCTTAACCCATTAATGGAGCTTTGCTATCTTCAAATCATGTAGATTTATTAATCTCTTATGAAGAACTCTTAGAGTTTGTTCGTGGATCTTGAAAATCATGAAATTTTTAATTCATTAAAACTTTACTTTAAGTTTTCTGATGGGTTATCCCATTACTTTTTCAGAGCAAGGCTCTTAGAATTTTCTTGAGGAATTTTATTCCTTCATCATTAGAATCTGACAGGTGTCATTCTATCACAGAGCACTACTCTCAAGGAGAGATTTACTCCTCAGCCCGAGGGGTTCTCATTGAATGAGAATCAATTGAGGATTTCCTCATTTAATGACAGTCTCATCAATTGATGAGCCTGTTTTTATTAATGATGAACTGTCATCTAGATTATGTGGGTCCCCTTGGTCCCTTTTTACTGCGTTGTAGTGTGGTACAGATTTAAAGTACCTAGTGAAAGAACTTAAACTGTAGCATTAGCGGCTGAAAATTTGTTCTTTTCCCCGCAGGTACTATGTCTTTCGACACTTCCTTCCCGTTCGCCCGTTCGGAAGGCGGATTCCCCAAAGCGCCCGTAGACCGAGAGGTTTTTGTGCTGATCAAAGACCATGACCCGGAGCATAAGAATCTTCACCTATGGGGAACATGGTACAACCAAATCATCAGGGGTCGGCGGAGCTTTTCTTGCGCGACACCTTCGGATCCTATTTCAGCGATCCCTTATGCAGATGCACCCCCGATAAACTATACTGTGGAGGAGGTGAATTGGACTTCAGAGGGTCTCCTTCGGCCTTCTATGGCCGTAATACCCGTGCAGCCGCCGGTGGCTTTGGACACTCTAGGGCGACGCATATGTCAGGGTGAGTCGTGGCCTTGGGGACAGCCATACAACATAGGACTAACTCCCCGTCACCTGGCCGAATACCTGCAATGGGCCCGATATATCTTATCGGTAAAGAAGTCACAGCTGCTGAAGCCCGGATTGTACCCTGCAATCTACGCTTCCTTATTCCAGTATTCCACACCTCCTACATGGTGGGTCAAGGCGTTTCTAAAGCAATGGAACATTTCGACCCACACCTTCCTCTTATTGGATCGAGAAGTCTCCATTTCCTTGGAAGAATTTGCTGAGATCTCTGGTTTACCCATTAGGGGAGAACATTACGAGGAGCTGCTTCCTCCGGATGAGTATATTTTTGCTACCAAATCAGTGGTAATGGGTCTTACCCCAGAGAACACCATTCAACACCAATTCCCAAGTTTGATAAAGGTGTTGAATATCTATGAGAGCCTCTTTCTCGAATCCGGAGGTTGCGGGGTTAATTTTACGGATTTTATCGCTCGTTTTCTCTGTACGGAAGTACTGTCGAACGAAGCCACGAAGTTCGCCAAACTTAACGATCCTTTTGGCTTAGGTTTGGGCAACCTGCCGATGGCGGAGGCGGATCAGAAGAATTTCTTTCTCCCCGGCACCCCGGTCGTCCCTTTTGCAGAGCTGGCAGCTCCTGGGATCGATGAAGAAACATTCTTTTTGGGGTTTCTCGGGTTATGGCTGAGCTGGTTTGCGTTTCCGATACACCCTCGCCGTATGAGGCCGTCCGTCTTCTACCCAGCGCATCGAATGGTTGCTGGGATACAAGTGGCCGTCGGGATTGCTGGGTTAGCCCACTTGTATCACGGCCTTAGCTTTGCAGCGGATACTACTGAGCCAGGGGTGCGGCCTGCCAACTTCTCAATACACTATTTCACCTCATGGCTCGAGTTGCACGTGCTTGGCGTCTTCGGTATCCACAGAAGACCTTCCTTTTATGACAGATGTAAGTTCCCTCGGATAATGCGGCTAGTCGACGCATCCATCGTAAATCCGACACCGCGGGAAGCTAGGGGTTTGCTCCTTCGTCCACGCACGGTTGGAGATGGTATGTCCTTCACAGATAAAATTTTCACCGTCGGCCAGGAATCCGCGAAAACGATGCTGCCATTGCAGGACATTTTTAAAGACGGGGTCTCTGTCTTGAAAGCTCGGGAGATTCTCCATCTATACTCCATCAGGCCGGGCTTTCTCGTATTTAGGCAGAATGATGCGGTGTTGTTCATGAGATACAACCTGCATCATTTCGCCCAATAGTTAAGCTACAATCAGGGCGTCCCGCTTGAGGCTTTCTTGGAAGAACCCGCTGCTGCCGAAGAGGGTATCCGGAGCGCGCTGCATCATTTTATGCGCCTAAACACAGGGTCGAGCTTCTTCATTAGTGAACCGAGCCGCGTTCCGAAGGCCCTGAACGTGTATATGGCGTGGTATCAACATTCGATGGGCGCCGTCATTAGGGAAGACAAGCGATTGCTGCTTGATCGCAAGGGCACCGCCCCGGCTGGTAACCCCGCTATTCCTTTGAAGCAACGGACCATTGTCCGTCCTCCCTTGAGAGAAGATGCTGCGACTGTAGCGCCACATGATATGCCTGAGCTACCGATACCCTGTGCTCCCGTTGAAGGGTCAGCTGTGGCGTCTCCTGAGTTCGGCTTGGGTGCCGAGATAGGGACTCGCCGCCCGAAGTTGCCCGCTACTCGCTCGCAGAACAGGAAGAAGAAGTCAATTCTTTCTGCAGACGTTGTACTCGGCCAGGAGCCTCATGCTCCTTACAGCAAGGGTCTGAGCGAATATGGGACCAACGAGGGTCTATTCACGGCGCCAGATGATACTGATCTGGAGGCTGCCATCGCAGCTTCCGAGCAGCTAGCTAGCCACAAAGCAGGACTGATCATCCTCGCTGAGTCAGGTAGTCTTCAGTCGTATTTTTTTTTTGTTGCATTGTATTTTTATTATCGTATTTTGACTGACACTTTTTCTTCAACAGGCGTTTCCACTGAAGAGGCTCTCGCGGCTTCCCTCAAGACTTTTGAGGAGGAAGAAAGGCTTCGAGCTTCGCCGGGTCTTGGTATATTTCGGCTCATTATGCCCTTGTTCCCTTTTCCTTTATGAATAGTCTGACCCCTTTTTCATCTTATCGCAGGGACTACTTCGATCCAAGTTATCCCAAGTGCTGTGCCATCTTCGCAGGGTGGTGTGGAGACGCTTCCAAGGCCGGCTACCGAAGTCCCAGCTTCCCCAGTATTGCCAAAAGAGGCTTTACTTAAACAACCGATGACGGACGCCATAACGGCTCCAGAGGTAGCTCCTGGCGTGGACGATGACGTCTCCTTGACAGAGGTTCTAAGAAAATCAGCTCTCACGGCCCAGGCGGAAAGGAAGCGCAGGAGGCGTGCAGTAAGAGAACGTAACACCACCTTGGCCGTAGGCGTAGGCTCGAGCGCTGCTTTGCCTGTCCCTGCTTCTTCAGAGGGTGCTCCGGCCGCCTTGTCTACCGCTCATAGACAGGCAGTACGCGCGGCTCGGGAAGAGATTGAAAAGTCATCCCAAGGTAACGTAACACTGGGTCGTTTTGTCAGAATTTGATCTTCAGATTCTCATATATTTTACCCTGCAAGGCCGAGTCCTAGTGAGGAGGTGGCGGGTGAGATGACGTCAACCACTGAGCCCGAAGCGGCTACTCTTTTCCAGGAGTCCGGGACTGCTCCAATTGCCGCTCTTTCCGCCTGCGGTTCCCTGCCATCGCCCGGCGTCGCGAGTGTCACGACGGCTCTTCAGGGGATGAAGCCACGGGTGGCGAAACTATCCCCCCGATTGAGATCGAAGAAGTCGTGGTGCTTGGTGATGCTTCCGTCACAGTTTTGGCTGATGACCTGTCTGGCAGGTATCTGGTCGTTGTATTCTTTTCGTTTTGCAACCGCTTCTGATGACATCTTGTTCCTTTTGAATGTAGGTGTGGTGAGCGTTGAGGTTGTGTCACCTGAAGAAGCACCACCAGCTACCGCTCTGACGGTCGCTGCCCCTTCGTCTCCTCTTATATCTTCTCAAATGTTGGAAGGTATGGGTTTGTAATTAATTTAAATTAGGGGAAACATCTTCCGTGTACTGACCATGTATCATCGTGATCTTGCAGGAGTTCTCTTTGATCACCTGTATCAGGTGCTGAACCCGCACTTCCCCTTCCAGTCAGAGATTAGTTTGCCCGCTGGTGCCAGTGAGTATCTTTTCTAACCGACGTCCTTTCTTTTCTTTAACGGGCAGTCATGTCGTTGCTAATTCTTCTTTGCATTACTTGTAGCCTTACAAATTGAAGGAGGGGACGAGGGTATCATCGCGCCACCGGTACTCCCAGCTCTGCCCCCTGTTGCAGCCGGTATAGTAAACTCCATTGTTCATGTACCTTCTCTATTTCTTGAGCCGTCATTTGACTATGATTTGTTTTGCAGCGGTGACACCGACTCCAGCTCCGTTCGAGTCTCGAATCATAATGCCAGCAGGGCCCTTTTCCAGACGTCCATCTTCAAAAGGCGCCGTGACCAGTCTGCGTATGTTGAGCGATTACATCGAGGAGCTTGACGCGGAGGCCCCTACATTCGCTGCAGATTTTGTTGCCGAGGTTAATTCAATACTGGCGATGCTTGTGAACTTCCATAATGAAGGCGTCATTGAGTCTTGGGTTAACCACTACAGGAAGATTGAGGTCTGCATGCATGAGCTTGAGCTTAGGCGTCTTGCTCCTGAGATTCAGGCTTTGAACTCCCAGCGGGCTGCGTGGGTTGAGCAGAGAGTGCCCTTCCTCTGCCATTTTGAGCAAGAAGCAACCTTGACGCGAAAGGAACACGAGGAGGCTTCGGAAGAATCTTCCCGGCTGCGCGCCCAAGTTGAAACGAATGCCACGCAATTGAGAGCCGTCTTTGACAACTTGCAGCGATGTATTTCGGACGGGCTGGTATTGAGGCGGAAACTCGACTCTATTGAGCGGGTTACGCAGTGTCGCGAAGCTGCCCAACGGGAAATCGATGAGAAGGTTTCATTGTGCTTGCAGCAAAGGGCTCGAATTGAAGCAGAGCTGGCCGCAGCGGCCGATCATGAGAAAATACACCTCACGGCTTGCGTTTTCTCTTGAGAGTCATAAGGATTTCACGGGGTCAGTAGTTGACTTTATCCGCATTTCACGGGGTCAGGGAGTTGACCTTATCCGTATTTCACGGGGTCAGGGGGTTGACCTTATCCGCATTTCACGAGGTCAGGGGGTTGACCTTATCCGCATTTCACGGAGTCAGGAGCTTGACCTTATCCGCATTTCACGGGGTCAGGAGGTTGACTTTATCCGCATTTCACGGAGTCAGGATTTGCTCTGGACGTTTTCCACGGGGTCAGGATTGACAATAGCCGTGTTCTACGGGACCAGGAGGTGCTCTAGGCGCTTCCCACGGGGTCAGGATTGACATTAGCCGTGTTCTTCGGGACCAGGATTTGCTTTGGGCGCTTCCCACGGGGTTAGGATTGACATTAGCCGTGTTCTTCGGAACCGGGATTTGCTCTGGACGCTTCCCACGGAGTTAGGATTGACATTAGCCGTGTTCTTCGGGACCAGGAGGTTCTCTGGGCGTTTCCCACGGGGTCAAGATTGACATTACCCGTGTTCTACGGGACCAAGAGGTGCTCTGGACACTTCCCACGGGGTCAGGATTGACATTAGCCGTGTTCTTCGGGACCAGTATTTGCTCTGGGCACTTCCCACGGGGTCAGGATTGACATTAGCTATGTTCCACGGGACCAGGATTTGCTCTGGGCGTTTCCCACGGGGTTAGGATTGACATCAGCCGTGTTTCACGAGACTAGGATTTGCCGTGGACGCTTCCCATAGGGTCAGGATTGACATTAGCCGTGTTCCACGAGACCAGGATTTGCTCTGGACGTTTCCCACGGGGTCAGGATTGACATTAGCCGTGTTCTACGGGACCAGGATTTGCTCTGTCGGTTGTCTGTGAACCATCGAGATTTTGAACAGGGACTTTGCCATAGCTCCAAGGTTGATTATCGCGTCTGAATCCTGCTGGACTGAGGAGGAACGCCGTTATGGGTCTCTAGGCTGTAGATGTGGCCATTGAGACTTGGCTCTCTTTCTGATGGAGTCCGGTGGGAAGGTATGGTTCCCTTCTTGTATGTGCCCCTGGATTGTATACAGGGATCGATGTGATCTCACCTGTAGGACAAAAAGTTTCACTTTATATATTTTTCTTTCCGCGATGCTCTATCATTTCAGCTTTTATATCGCGAAAGCCGCGATTGCCCAATCATTTCGGCTATTTTTCGCGGTGCCCAATCATTTCGGCTATTTGTTTTATTTACTCGCTGCTTTTTATTGCGAGTTGCCCAACCATTTCGGCTATTTTGTATGCATACATTTTTACTTGCTGATTTTGTTGCAAGTCGCCCCATCATTTCGGCTATTTCATATGCATTTGTGGCTTGCTGACTTTTCGCTGCGAGTTTGGGATTTGATACCGATTTAGGCATCAGCATCGCTATAACTGGGATATGGCCAGGAGCGAATCATCATTTGCCTCCGTCGATGTCGAACAAAGATGGCTTAGCGATCAGGGTTAGGATCCAGTCGACTAAGGCTTTTAGCTTCATGAGCCGTAAGGGTCTCATGAAGGTATTTCTCCCTACGAGTCGTGAGGATCTCGTAAGTGCGTTTTCTCCTTAGGAATCATGAGGATTCCTAAGCGTGTGTTCTCTTATAAGTCGTAAGGATCTTACAAGAGTGTTTTCTTCTTATAAGTCGAGAGGGCTTACAAGGGCTGTCCACTGTGTAAACATATCCCTAGTCGCGGGTAGGACTTTGTTAGGGAAATATTTATTCGCGCCCGTGGATTGTATACAAGGGTCAGTATTGAAACGCTTGTAGGGCAGCATTGGAGATTGTGATGGCTTAAGAACATGTTCAGATCCCTGTAGCTTAAGGCTTTTGAATCCTGTGAGCCGTGTAGGTTTCAGAGGGGAATTCTCCTTACGAGTTGTGAGGATCTCGTAAGTGTAATTTCTCCTTAGGAATCATGGGGATCCCTAAAGTGTGTTGCTCCCTTGTGAGTCGTAAGGATCTCACGCAGGTATTTTCTCCTCACAAGGTCGAGAGGACCTTGCAAGTGTCTTTTAACGATATTGCGCCCTTTCGGGTTTTCACAAAACTCGCCGGTAGTCCTGCTGTTTTTACTCACGGAGCCCTTTCGGGTTTTCATCCGTGCCCATTTCGCTTATGGACGTACCCCTTTTTTTGTCATCCTTGGAATGCTGCGGTCCGTAGTAATTTATAGACGTCTCGGTCGACAGCCAGTTTTAGGACATAGTGGTCCATCGTTAGTTTAAAGACATTTCGGTCCGTTTGCCGGTTACTACTTATAGAGTTTGGGCTTAGGAAGATGGCGAGCGGACATAGGCGTAGTCATCTATCGTTGACTTAGGCCGCGACTCGTCAGGCATAGTATTTTTTTTAGGAAGCGACTGTTTATTGGCCTGAAAGGTCTTTCACCATGCATGTCCATGAGTAGATAGGCTCCACCATGGTAAACTTTGTCTATGATGTACGGGCCTTCATAGTTCGGCTCGAATTTCTCCCGCTTGGCACGATTGGGGATCATAGGTCTTTTGACTACTAGCACGAGTTCTCCTTGGTGAATGTTCTCGGCCTAGTCAATTTCTCATATGAGCGCGTCATCTTTGCTTTGTACTCTTCCAAGTTTCGTTGCGCCATGAGCCGGGTTTCATCAAGGGCGCCTCAAAATAGAGTTACCCTCTCTACATGCGCCATGAGCTGGGTTTCTCCTTAGGAATTCTCCTTACGCCGTATGAATTTGCTTTGTACTCTTCCAAGTGTTTGTGGCCGTTTTGAACGTAGTTCGATATGTCCAGAGAGCTTCATGCAGTCTCTCGTGCCAGCCTTTCTTATTTTTGGACACGGTCTTTTTCACGATCTTCGTCAAGGTCTTGTTGAAAGCCTCAGCTAGACCGTTAGCTCGGGGATTATAGACCGAAGAGTATCTCCAATCTATATTATGCTGTTGTGCGAGGCGGCTGATCTTGTGGCTTCTATAGGCTGTCCCGTTATCGGAGATAATCCGTCGCGGAGCGCCGAACCGGTAAATGACGTGTGTCTTGAAGAAATGGAGGATATTCTCTGTCTTCACTTCTCTTAACGGTACTGCTTCTGCCCACTTAGAGAAATAATCAGTTGTCGCCAATATGAATCGATGTCCTCTGGATGATGCTGGTTCGATGGGACCGATTATGTCAGTTCCCCACATTTCGAATGGCCAGCTGGTCACCGTTGGATGTAGTGGATTTGGATGCTGGTGAATAAAATCCCCGTGAATCTGGCACGAGTGGCATCGCTTCGCGTATTCGAGGCAGTCTTGGATCATCGTGGGCCAATAGTAACCCATCCTTTTGATCTTTAGTTTCATTTTTGGCCCGGCTTGGTGAGAACCGTAGAGTCCGTCGTGAGTTTCTTGGACAACTCTCCTTGCCTCTTTTGGGCCCAGGCATCTTAGCAATAGAGAATCAAATGATCTCTTATACAGAGTATCATTGACAAAGGCAAAGGATAGAGCTCGTTTCATGAGCTGATGTCTTGAGAACGCGTCTTCAGGTGTTCGACGGGATTTGAAGTAGTCTATAAAGACTTCTCTCCAATCCATAGCCTTTTCCTGGTCCTCTATCTGTAGGGCTGCTTGCTTGGTCGCTTCCTTTTCTTCAAACGACTCCGAAGATATTTCTACCGGTGCAAAAACCCGACGACTTTGTACCACGATCCTTATATCATCGAGTTTTTCGTCAGCCGGTTCTTTAGCGAGTTTGGCTAACGCATCCGCTTTGCTATTTTCCGCACGCGGTATGCTTTCCAGGGCGTAGGTGTGAATTTGAGCCAGCAATTGTTGCACTTTCTCACCATACTTTACCAACTCTGGTTTGCACATTTGATAGTCGCATTTTACTTGACTAACGACCAGTTGGGAGTCTCCGTATATGAGAAGGTTTTTGATTCCCATGTCGACAGCGATCTCAAGACCTGCTATCAAAGCTTCGTATTCGGCTTTGTTGTTTGTCCTCGATTCTGAAAAGGCAAAGCGCATTATCCCTCCTTGTGGTGTCACGAAGGTGAGTCCTACCCCTGATTTGATTATGGGGGTGCTATGTTTTCGCTTCTTCATAGAAGATGCTCCGTCGAAGTAGAGTTCCCATCGGGCATCACTCCCTCCTTTCTCCCCGTCGATCGTGTCAAACGCGTGCTCGTCGGGCAATTCGCAGTTCAAAGGAGAATCGGCAGGTATCAGATGCTCAGCGAGAAAGTCGGTGATAGCCTGGCCTTTCACCGCCTTGAGGGGACGATATGTCATCGAGAATTCCATTAAGATCAGGGCCCATTTAACGAGCCGTCCCGTTAATATGGCCTTTGACATCAAATATTTGAGGGGATCCACCTTTGATATGAGATGGACTTCATGTGCCAACGCATAGTGTCTAAGCTTCGTTATCGCGAAGATCAACGCCAGGCATTGTTTTTCGATGGGGGAGTAGTTGCTTTCTGCGCCCAGGAGAACTCGGCTCAAATAGTAGAGGTCTCTCTCCTTCCCTTGGTCGTTCTCTTGTGCCCATAATGCACCTAGAGAACCCTCAAGGGCGGTTGTATACAGAATGAGGGGCTTTCCCTTGACTGGAGCGGTCAGCACCGGAGGATTCGGTAGGTATTGCTTGATTTCGTCCAGTTGGGTTTGGCATTTGCGATTCCAGACGAAAGGGGTTCTGACTTCTAATCAGGCGATTGTGGGTTCGTGTCCCCTCGGCAGTGCCAGAATCTGTTCTCCGCCGAAAGACGCGACCGGGACATTGGGACGTCAAGGCCTGAAATTCGAGGGCAGATGCTAATTGGTGTTGTCCGTCCACCTCTTCGAAGATGCCAAGTTGATTTATGACACCATGTATCGAAGGTTTAAACGGATACGACCGATGTTGCAGACTTCGTCAGATTCCCCCTCGTTGAGGAGTTTTTGATTGTGGGGACGCTCTTCCCTGCATGCACAAGCCCCTGCAGTTAATTACGCTACCGCATCGCGGTAACCACTTTCTCCTTCTCCAGATGATCATTTCGTGTCGTGTGTGTTTGTTTTGTTTTTGGTTGCCCGTGGATTGTATACGGAGACTAATTTATGTTGTCGCCCGTAGGGCGTGGATTAGTCCAAATCCGTATTTTCTTAGATTTGGGTTTGGGTTTAAGGATACGTTCGTCTCATTTGAGACTAAGATCAACTTAAACGTTTGTTAACGATACGTTAGTCTAATTTTAAACTAAGATCAACTTAACGAGATCATTTAGATCCAACAAGAGAGCATTTGAGCTATATTGTTTAGTTTAGAGACATTGCGGTCGATTACCAGTTTAAGGACATGGTGGTCCAAGGTTAAGGACATCATAGTTCATGGGTTTAAAGACCCCACGGTCTACAGTTTAAAGACGTCATAGTCTATAAAGTTTAAGAACATCATAGTCCATGAGTTTAAGGACCCCACAGTCCAAGGTTAAGGACATCATAGTCCATGGGTTTAAGGACCCCACAGTCCAAGGAATGTTTGGTTGTCGGGACCCGTCACTTCTCTGAAGACGTTGAAGGATTACAACGACATGTATCGGAGGAGTAAAGAGATGTACCCTTGAACCAATTTTGGTTGGGAGATCTGTAGTCCAATTGGGATTAAGATATGAGATTTATGAGCATATGGGCTCAATTAATCTGAATGAGGAGTTTATGGCCAACTTGGGCTCGGCCCATTCAGTTAAAAAATGTTTAACAATGCTGAGCATTGGTTTAAGTTCTGACAATGTTTTTGTCTTTTACTGAATACTAAGCATTCCTCATAGCTCTGGGCTTTATAGAACAATTTATGTTCTTTTAGCGCACACGTGAAGAGCACGTGGCGCGTTTGGCGCTTTGCGCCAGTCAAAGAGCGCAGAGCGCTTCTGCTGGGTAGTGCACACGTGAGGAGCATGTGGCGCGCTTGGCGCTAAGCGCCAGATAATGGGCGCATTGTGCCAGTTTATGAGCGCAAAGCGCTAGCTGTTAATTGGCGCACACGTGAGTAGCACGTGGTGCGCTTGACGCTGAGCGCCGGTCCAAGAGCGCAAAGCGCTAGCTGTTAAGTGGCGCACACGTGAGGAGCATGGGTGCGCTTGGCGCTGAGCGCCGGTCCAAGAGCGCAAAGCGCTAGTTTATGAGTGCAAATCGCTATTTGATCAACTTTATGATCTGAGAAATAAATTCTCGTTTGTAAGAGACTTTGTCTCAAGATTCTAAGAACAAAAGTTCTTATTTTATAGGAGATGTTTCAATCTCTTATTTTGATAAAAGGCTTTGCCTTTATGGATCTGTGATCCTAAGAGAATTGACTTATTCTCCCCCCTTTATTTTATAATGAGATATCCATGATCTCCTTGTATAAAAGACCTTAGTCTTATAGATCTATGATCTGTGAGAAGAATTATGTTATTCTTCTTATTTTATGATGAGATCCTTTAATCTCTGTTGTGAAAGACCTTGGTCTTATAGATCTATGATCTGTGAGAAAGAAGTGAATTTTTATTTTTATATGAGACGATTTCGTCTTTCTGTCTATTTTTACCTTGAAGAAAATCTTCTTCTTCTACCGAGAGCTTGGCTCTTCTTTATGAGATTTCTCAAAGTTTTTAACGGGGGGGGGGGGGGGGGGGTTCCTCTGTATGTTTCTGTATATTGCAGACTTGAAGTCTTGGGGTCTTTATATAGGGCAAGCTGGTTTGTTCAATCGATTAAGGAGATATTTTCTCCAATTGATTTGGGGATTTCCCCATCGTTGAATCTTTTATCCAAGGGTTTTTGATCTACAGAAGGCAATTTTCTTGTTTTTAACAAGATTGGGAAATTTTTTTTTATACAGAATTTATTCTGTATTTTGGTGAATTTTAATCACCTTTGGATCATTGATCCAACGGTGCTCTAATTCACAAAGCACAATTTTCTTGTTTGGAAAGATTTTAAGGAATCTTTCCTTAACAGAATTTTATTCTTATTAATTGATGATTTATCATCTTTATTGGATCTTTGATTTGACGGTGGGGAGCTTTTAGTTCCAGCGCTAGCGCACCCGTGGTTTGCACGTGGTGCGCTGCTTAGAGTGCAGCGTACTTGGCGCTAGGGCACACGTGCCTTGCACGTGGTGCGATGCTTATAGTGCAGCGCTCTTAGCGCTAGCGCACACGTGCTTTGCATGTGCTGCGATGTTTTGGGCGCAGCGCACTTGGCGCTGCTATGAAGCGTTGCTTCATTTTAAAATTTGAATTTTGAACAGAGCTTTGCTCTGATTGGGGGAAACAGTGCACAGGATCCCGATCGACTCGGGAAGCTCGGCAGACATTCTCTTCTACGACTTCTATCTGCGAATGGGGCTCATCGCGGCAGACCTGAGGCCGACCTTGGAAGATAAGCTCGGCGGACGGCTCGGGGACGAGCGGGAGGTCGAGGTATCTTGGTTCTGCTATAGCCCGGAGGCGAGCTGAGAGGGCCGAGGAGGCCAGTTGTGCATGGGGGCTCGGAGACGAGCCAACGGTTGTTTGTAGGACGGGTATAGGAGCGGTCTGGTCGGCCACTGCATGTCCTTTCTTGCAAGTTTCGGGGCACGTCATCTGCCACGTGTCATGATCTGGGAGATCACCGATATCGAGCATCATCAGTTTCCGATGCAAAACAGGAATGACAGGGCCGCTGCACATGTACATGTGGGATGCAAGATAAGAAAAAAACAAGCAATCGATGCAAGTCCTAACGACGGTCTATATGTGATGCAGCCAAACGCAGATGAGATCCAATATTCGATTGCCGTGAAGAATAAATAATATAAAATAGAAGGCTAAACATCTACAATTGAACCGCCGATTTAAAGATTCGATATGCGCAGATCGAGCATAAATCATGTAAACAATTGATGTAAGGATCCAAATATTATAAATCGGAAAATTTAGATCCAAATGATCCTAAAACAAGGTATCAAGATGTGCCAATATTTAAGAGCTTGAACCCAGAATCAATTATACCAATAATAATTTTCCTAATATAAAAACTAAAAATAATAATCCCTTATACCTTGAATACTCTGCGATGGGCTTGTGATCATGATTCAGGGCTCTTGAAACTCAGCCTCGATATAATTAAAGTGGCTGATTTTGTTGTTCTGACTCTTCGCTTGTACCTATGGTTAATAATTAATCGATCAATTGAAGATCAATTGACTACCTTCGGATCTTGTAATCTTGGTTGGATTCAAGGCTTCGGATGCAATTTTTCAATATCCTTTTCTTTGAATTCTTCACAATACAGTGATAGCAAGGCTGTGATGACGATCCGGCGTAGAAATTGTCGGTTTGATTAGTTTGTTGATAAATGATAAATAATGAAGATGATCCGGTGTAGAAATTGTCGATTTGATGAGTTTGTTGATAAATGATAAATAATGAAGATGATTCGGTGTAGAAATTGTCGATTTGATGAGTTTGTTGATAAATGATAAATAATGAAGATAATGATGCTGAGATCAAAAACTTCACATAATTGCTCTCAAATCTCATAATTTTCAATAGCAAACCTTATTCATCTATATCATTTTTCAACCATCTCAAAAAAGGTTAAAAGGTTTTCCTATATAGCAAACTCTAGCTCTAGCTCAGTTACAAAACAAAACGACATAAAAATAAACTAATGATAATAATAATAATCAAATACATCCTAAACAAATAAAATATTTGCTTATGGGCTCCTCATCAGTTTCTTCCACTGATGCAAGCATGTCAACTATCTCCTGGATGCGCTTTCATCAAAGGTAGTTAAGACGTACATTCGTTCAAATAGAAACAATTCCCCTTTCCGTCCAATGTATACAACACGAAGGCAAAATTTCGCAGGCCATACTCATCACAGTATTAGGCTCCTTTTACGATTAAGTTTTTCAATTAGCAAATCATGTGATCCCGCGTCCATATGCATGGCCCAATATGAACAAGACATCACTAGAAAATGACGAACCATCTCAATCAAACCGTGCTAAAACTTCTATGATACATCTTTTTATCTTTTCATCTGGTACATAAATACCGAGTTAAATAAGACTGTATAACTACTAGCAAAAAACGTGAATGGTATGGATCCATTGATTTAAGTCATACGATTGCTCACATCATATTTCTTCCAATAATAATTTCTCACACTATTATCGTGCTATTATTCATTAATTTTTTTGGAACTAGCCCGTCACACATACAATGGTATAACTGTCAAATACAAGAACAAACCCAAAGTTTCGGGTAGGGTCCGGACGCATAGACCAGACTGAGACCACAGGTAACGGCGCTCGGCAAACCGTCGCCATCGACGAGATCGGCGAAAGGAGGCGGCCATGGCGGACTGGTTATCCTCCAAACTCAAAGTCGCCGAAACTTTCCTTCAACAGGCAAGATCTCATCTTTACTACCTCTTTTTCTTCTTCTTCAATCTCCACTCAATTCTCATCGCTCCCTTCAAATTAACCAGATCGATCAGCAAGCGGCGGAATCCCTACGCAAGAACGATAAGCCCCAGTCTCCATCCTCCTCCTCAGATGCCATCAGCGAGATCCCGAACAAGATCCACTCTCTTCCTTCTTCCCCTCTTCCTCCTCCTCCCCTCAAGTACCAGCTCCCCAAGCGGACCCCGCCGCCGCCTCCGTCTCCATCTCCGGCAACTCCGCCTCCCGATGCAACAGCTCACCGACCTCCGCCGCCATCAGATCCAGCCTCCATCGACTGGACCGAGCTCCTCAGCTCCCCGAACCCTAATCCGATCGCATCTCTCAATGGAAGAAAGCCTAAGAACAGTTCTAGCAACAACAATCTTGCCAAGAAACCCTTGATTCCGCTAGTGCCGGCCTTGAATAAAAAGAAAGATGCTGACTTGCCTTCGATAGGCGGCGGCGGCGGCAAGGCAGAGAGTGCCGATCTTGTTCGTGACGACGAGGATTCGTCGGGGAGTTCTTTGGGGAGCGAGGATTCGGGAAGTGATTCAGAGGAGGAGAGGCAGAGGAGGGAGGAGAGGAGGAAGAGGAGGGAGCAGATGATCGCGGAGAGGGCAGCCGCTGCGGCTGCCAAGGCGATCAAGGATCGGGAGGATGCCGTTGCGAGATTAGAGGGAGAGAAGGAGAGTTTGGAGAAAATACTCGCCGAACGAGAGAAGCAACAGGCACAGGAGGTAAAAACTACACTTGTTCTTGTACATTTCACGAAGGGAGTATTCTGATATTGGATCTGAACATCGCCCTAACTAAACCGGTCTACTCTTCTAGAGTTGGTTTTTGAGTAATTAGATTCTGAGACATATTCTACTCGTTAGGACTCTGTCGAAATCGTTCTAATATGCTAACAAGCTCTCATATTTTGATCTTGTACCCCATTTCAGCTATTGTATGATCTTTTAACATTCTTGGTCGAAAGATCAATATGAGATTTGAAATGCTCAGTATGCTATCTTATAATATATGTTTGTTGCTGATGGTTCTCTTTTAGTTGATTGGTCTGAAGAAAGCATACGTTAAAGTAACTGAAGAAGAGTGGAAAGAAGGCTTAGAATACGAAGGGTTTAAATATCAACACACGGAAAAAAACCCCATACTTTATGGAACCTAACTTTGGCAAAACAGGGAAAGAATGAATGTATGCTGCGGATTGATGGCAATAAATTTCTATGAGTAATCATGTTCATTACTCATTAGACTCATTGCTTAGTTAGTCAGCCCCCATGATGATGTGATTGAGGAGGATGTGGTTCATTGAATTAAAGTGAGATGATTGAAGTGGATAATTTTATTTTTTAAAAAAAAATTATGGGGATATTTGTTTTAGCATTATTTAAGTGCTATACTTGTCTTCGTGAAATGTATAGATATGCATCTTTCTTAGCTGGATTATTTTTTTAGTCACAAGGGGAAACATATCATCTTCTATGTAAACCATTTGTGACGATGATGCTTGCATGTTAATGCTAAGCTATTTGTTGTATTTATGGTGGTAGTTTCAATGCGGTGTAGATCGTATTAGCACCTTGCCTAAGTGGCATGTCAGTTTTAGCATAACCATAGTTTCAGTGACCACTTTACGATGATCCATGAAAACCATGATCTAGTGTTGCTCCTGAACGATTTCACACGCAAGTAGAATTTTGTACACAACATTGTAGTTCAACTCTACCCCCCCCCCCCAAACACACACCCCCAAATGACAATCGCCGACCGAAAAACAAGAAAGGTCTTTCCAATTCCTACCTGTAAGATCCTAGTCTACATCCCTCTCCCTACATCCCTCTCTTTACACACACACCCACGCCCTCACATAACGGACTACTACTTATTTAACTCAGTATGCACATAGATAATGAAAGCGAAAAGTTTACTGCCCCAGTGACTGTCTCCCCTATCCATTTACCTTTTTGGTTGGGTTCATAATCTTCATTTTCCATTTCTTTAATCTCCATTATCATCTTTTTCTTTCTCTTTGAATTGCAGAACCGTGGAGATGTGTTGTTCTAAGTTCTAACTGCTTTGCTCATGTCCTCTAGATCCTTGGATGATGTAGGCACAATCCCCTCCTTGAAAAGATTAGTCTATGTTTCATATTTTTCATCATTCATTTCTACTGTTGTATAAACCAGTGCCTTGTTAGGATATATAATTATATGCCTCAATGCGATGGATTGTACAAGAGTAAGCAGCACTTCAACAACGTCAGGTACATGTGATGGCCGCTAGAAGGCCATGTTGATGGTTTCCAAGTTGGTGATATGTAAACAAGGTTTGATTTGCGGCATTTGCCTTACCTTCAAATCAATGAGAGGAATAACCTAAGTTCAAATCACATTGGATGCGCATTCATATAGCAGCTTGAAAAAAAATTGCCGCACATATAAAATAATTTTTGTCAACCCTCACTTTAACTTGAGATTTTAGTTTATCGGCAAGGATGGTCTAAAACCTCAACCAAACCTTGTCTTCCATTCCTTTTTTGGAAACCATTTAATTCGCAATGTATATCGGACACTGTTATGAACCACTTTACCAAAAAGTGTAAGATATCGGGTTGTGAACATTGTATACTATGAAGCACAAATATGGACGCGTACATGACAAATTGTAAAAAGGATGACACGAGAACATGGCTAAATGCTAATTATTTATTTATATATATTAAACCAAATATAATAATTTTACGAGGAAAAAACATGTACTATTGTAACTTTAAAAGTGCAATAAAAATTTGGATTAATAGTTAATTCAAAAAACCCACCAAACTCTTTACCTTAATTACAAGAAACTATCGAATTCTTTCAAAATTACGAGAAACTACCACTTTGAAAGTCTTATGGTAGTTTATTGCAATTATTTTTGGCGTGGCATCTTAGTTATGGGAGTTTCATGTAGTTTTTGAAAGTTTTGTGGTAGTTCCTTGTGTATCAAGATTTTGGTAGTTTCTAGTAATTAGGCCAAAATATTTGGTAGTTTTTTAAAATTAAGCCTAAGAATTATATCGAGGTTAAAACCTTCATCCATATCATAAGCTTTTTTGAGTAAAAATAAATACAGATATAAATATAATAAACCAAAAGTAAAATACATAAGAATACACTTTAGAAGAGTTAAAACAAACAAAACACTAACCAATTTTAAGCCGAGCGGACTTTCATAGACCCAACTTCATATTTGCATCAATTTGGACCTTTACTTCTAATAATCTAATTTTAGGCCGTCATAAGAGATATTTAAAATATTGATTATTTTTGTATTCTCGAAGGTATTAAAAGTCATCCACACATATATTACACATTCGTATTTCTCAATCCTTTGCACTATGCAGAAGTGCTATACACGTCCAATTTGGAGCAACACGGTCCAAATTCGTCGAACATGTCGGATGAGTGTCCGAATGTTAGATACTAGTCGAACAAGGACATAACGAGCAAATAGAAGTATTTGTGATTCCTAGATAGGTCAGATTGTATATCAAGCCAACATAATATTTTTTTAACACCCCCGGTTGCATTTTCCTTTTTGCTATGATGAAAGGCCTCCAACAAAAAATCTCATTAGTAAAGGTGGATCGAGTGGGGGTAAATAAATATAACAAAAGCTTTGACCTAAGGCCTTTTAAAACCCGGTGCGCTCTGTCACCACGGTCCACGTTAAGAACCACCATACCTGTAGAATAACAATGTATAAATAAAGCGAACATAATACTTCCACAGACATTTACATAACCTCCCTGAAATATATTTTTATAGAGTATATTCCCTTCATTGCTAATTCTGCCCATATTTTACTGAAAGATTTATATATATATATATATATATATATATATATATATATATATATATATATATATATATATATATTTCAAAAGTTCAGCATGATTTTGTAGTAAAACTTAAAGGTTATGCTAAAAGCGAGCAACCTTCCAATCAGATTTCTTTGTCATCAGCATGCTTAACAGAACTAGCAAACTGTAGCACATCAAATGATTCTTGAAGGATCCTTTACCAGCCCCCCCCCCCCCCCCCCCCCCCCCCCCGAAATTCTAAATGTTAGCATTTCACAATTTTCAACTCATACTTTCAGTTGCAAAGTTGTAATAATATCCGTTTCTTCTTTATTTTATTAGGCTTCAGAACTGCAAATGAATACAATTGAAACTATGGAGGCAGTTGACTTAGAGAAACAAAAGCACAACAGCACCAGAATGGAAGCATTTGCTCGGTTGGCTGAGCTTGAGGTAGCAAGCTTCTATGCATTTATATTTTCGTTATTAGTTTAACCTGCCACAGTGCGGGCCACAGTCCTTTAATTTAGTTCCTCCCCTAGTTTTATAGCTGAAAGTAACTATTAGTCTGTAGAAGTTTCAATGCAGATATTAGGGAACTGTGAACCTTACTGAAATTGTTGTATTACAGACAACAAATGCAGAGCTGGCTAGGTCTCTTGCAACAGCACAATGGAATCTTGAAGTTGAGGTATGTTTTTTCCTTGATATCTTCCTTTTTTCCCCCCTTTTTCTCATTTGGGATTGAGATGCTTCAGTGATATCACCTTCTTTATTCTTGTTGAAATCAACAGAATATAATTTCCACTATCTTTAATCGTCATTGTTGAGATGTGTGGATTAAAATAGTCCCACGTTGGAAAAAATATGAGAAGTACATGGTATAAGATATAAGATGAGATAAACCTCAATAAGGCTTGAGTCTTATTGTTGGAATCCACTTATATCAAAAGCCGTGTACACTCATAAATAAAATATATAATCGCCTACTCATTCGTGTATAATTAAATTTAATATGGTATTAGAGCTAGGTTGATAACATTCGTGGATTTGTACTTTTACACACACCTTTTCGAGCCTTCGAGCCTTCATGCTCTCTTTGAGTCTTCGTGCTCTCTTAAGCCTTGTGCATCTCTTGAGCCTTTGTGTTCTCTTGTGTGTGATCCGAGCCTTCGTGCTGGATTTTGAGCCTTCGGGCTATGTACGATCCACGTGACAACCACGTTGCACGTGAGGGGGAGTGTTGAGATGTGTGGATTAAAATAGTCTCCTCATAAAGCCCGTGTACACTCATAAATAAAATATATAATCGCCCCCTCATTCGTGTATAATTAAGTTTAGTAGTCATCATCATTATCCTCTTAGCGGTTTTACGTAAAAATGGTTGGATAGAGAGTGCAACGGCAGGCTACATTGAAAAATTCCATAAAACTTGTGACTGGCTGATATACTCTGTCAAAGCAATCTGAAGAGGTGCCAAATTCTTGATTGTGAAAACTGTGGGAAAGCGAAAGGTGTGCCATAAAATCTAGTATCCCTGTTGGCTGATAGAGCTGAAATGCAAAACGAAGGAGATAGCACAAAGAGGAAGATGACCCTGCGCAGGGCAAGGGTTAATTCTAGTCCTCCAGTCTTATTAACATTATAGCAAATTACCATATGTAGTTGCTGGTTTACATAAAAGGGACTTGTAGCTGGCTAGGCATTATTCATAGGAATCAGAAACAGCGTACAAACAACCAATATGACAGCTTTACAGCCAACTAAAATGAGTAAGCTTACATATTTGGCAAGTTTCTCGAACTTAAAAGGAATGACAAAGATGGAATCAAAGACTACAAACTGGATAGTGAAGGTTGCCCCGATTGTTGAGCTCAATTTGTAACCCTAGTCATATAATGCAGACTCAAAACTGCAAACCTAGGATCCACAATTTAGCTTAATTTGCAACATTTATGATATTTGAGAACGAAAAATTGCGACTTTCTAGTCTTCTTGTCTGCTTTAACAAAGCTTCCAAATGAACAGTTTGAATAGTAAAACATGCTGTGCTTAAAGCCATTGCTGGGAAGCATCCAAGAGTTTGATTTCTATTTTCCACTTCATAAATGCAGAACATGTTTAATATTAATCTACAACTTTTATGGTTTGCATACTCATCAATATTGCACTTCCTATTAACTTGGGGTAAGCTATAAAGCATCCTTGAAGCTGCGAATACTGTCCACAAGAATAGTTATGACGGAGGTTCAACCTTATGTCAACCATCTGCAAGTTGGTAGACCTACCAATACTTTATTATGTAGTTCCATCTCAAGCACTGAAACGACAATCCTCTCCAAATTGCATAGATCAAGAAAGCCTAGATTTAAAGATCTATGGTTTTATATTGGGATTTGAATTCTTTATTTGGGCATGAAAAGACCAATAAGCTGAACAGAAAACACATATGAAATAACTACATAAATAATAAGTGCAATTAGGATGTCAATTTGACAATTCGTTTTAACTCACTTAAATTTTACGGAACAATTGATTTGCACTATAATGGAGAAACCCTAGTACAAAAAGGCTAACGAAAGTTCCTTCTTAAGGACAATTGAGTATAAGTTAATGCTTTCTTCTTTGTAGTTGTTTTTGGGCAAAACCATCTGTTTTCATTATGAAATTTTATTTTTTTCATACCCAAACGATAACACTGCTGCTTTAAGAATTGTTATATATGATAAAAAGAAGGCTAAATTGCAGGAAATACCCTTAACCTTTGTCCCAATAGCAGAAAATACTCCTTGCTTTTTGAAAGCAACACCCCCCCAAATTTTTTTTCTTCTAAAATGCCATTCATTTAAATATTTAATATTATATTTATATGAAGGTTTTTCTTATATAATTCCCAAAATTCTATGCTAGTTTGATATACCTCAATTATTCTTCGATATTTTCTATACCCCGAAATTTCTTTAAGTTTTTTTAAATATCCTCCAACATCGTTAAATGATGGTCAACTATGATAGGAATTGATAAAAAATGTGAATACCCTCACAATCCCTTTTTATTCTCATATGCTCTCAAATTCCCAAAAAAAGATTGCTTCATCAAGTTTGGTTTTCTTATAAAATTTGATGGGTTTAGATTTTCTATTTTATTAGGTTTGATTGATTTGCATTTCTTAGGTTGGATTTGCATAATGATAGGTTTCTTTTGGGGTTAGAATTTACTAAAATTTGGGTTCTTTTATTTTGGGGTTTCTTGATTTGGAAGTAAATAGAAGAGAAGAGGAGAGGGCAAGAAACAGAGCTTATGAGATCAAAGAGAAAGAGGAGAGAATTAGAATGAATGGAACAAAAAGATGAGAAGAAAGAATATGAATGTAGGGTTTTGTCGGGATGTGATGAAAAAGAAGATGGTGGTAATGAGGGTAAAGTGGTATTTGATAAATAAAGTTAATTGAAAAAATAAAATTTATAGTCACTTAACCAGTTTGGAGGTATTTAAATTTAGTTAAACAAATTTTTGAGGGTGTGGGTAATATTGAAAAATGATGGGGGTATATAAAAAAGAAATATCTTTTTTAAGTATATATTTAAATAAAGGGCATTCTGGTAATCACTTAAAGTTGAGAGGCGCAAAGTGCTGGTTTTAGAATGTTAGGGGTATTTCCTGCTATTGGGATAAATGTTAGGGGCATTTCCTGCAATTTAGCCTAAAAAGAAAGAATTGGCAGTACTATATAGTTATACTGATGTTCTAATATATAATTCCTCTTTGTTGAAAAGGTTAAACGGATATCAGAACTTCAGCAGCAAATTGAGTTAAAAGAGCTGGCTCAAGAAGGTTGGTGTTGTATACATTCTTAGTTTACTATAGGCCTGGATTGAGCTTATTATATTTGTAAGTTAAGTTTGATACATAATTACATATCCATCATATCTGTAACTCTGTTTAACATTGTTCTCTCTTATGTAATTGGATTTGTGTCTAACTTAGGAAGAGGCAATATGCATTTGGCAAATTTCATTATCATTAATGAGGGTTAGACATAGGACATTTATGTCTTTCTGCAGCAGTTATATCATATATGCAACAAGACTGAATGCAAGCGACAAACTTAACGGCATGGGTAAATTACAAGTGTCACTAACAAATTGTTAATATAAAAGTCTATTCATGCTTCTACTCTTTCTGTTTAACGCTCAAACCATCTAGGGATCTTTAATACTAAAAGTGATTGTTGGAATCTTCTAATTCTTTATTCAAGCTAAACTATATCAGTCAGCTATATGCTGCTTTTTCTTTCTTTGACTACAACAGAAGCAGATACCCCGTGTTTCATTATATGGGAAGTTTAACCAAACTGGTACAAATGAAAGAAAAAAGAAAAAAGTCAAATTACAACAAACACCACTGTAAACACCGCAAGCCGTCCTCCACAAATGTTTGGCAGGACCCTAGACGATTCCAGTCATATAGCTATATGCTCTTTTGCACAAAAGCGTAACTTCTAGAGCCATGCTAAACACCAAATTCAGATTTTTGTTTGGTTGTCGTAAAATATTTAATTTAAAGGTTACTTCTTTCACAAGGTGTATTAAATAAGAAATTACCTTTATTTATATATATATATATATATAGAAACCAATTGAGATGCTTCCTTGGAAAATTTATTTAATCTAATCTATGTTTTTTTGGGGATTTATGTAATAAATTTATTTTATATATTTATTAAATAAACACAGGTTGTTCTTTAAAAAAATTCTTCTTGTTTTTGTGGCCGCATTAGATTTAACCTTTTTGAGGAACCTAGATACTAATACAAACATCTTTTTTATTATTGCGTTAGACTGTGAGAGCTTGAATGCGGGACGTAGTATCTTGACTCTACTTTGTAACAAATGTATTTAATAGAAATACTTCTCTATGTTAAAGTCAACTCAACTCATTTCAATATTTACTTGGTGCTTATCTGGCATCAATAACTGGGATGGGCGAACAAGTACTTGGCAGGTTATTGCTGATGTGCATGCTTATGGTTATTTACGATTATTTGTGGTCGTCGATTCCAACTTTCTTAGATTTTTTAGTGTTCAAGGACACCTTTCATTCATTGCTTGACATGGCAATGTGAACATTGTTCAAAAAATTTGTCATTATGCAGTTCCTGTATTATTTAACAAGCTTTTGGCATTGTAATTCTTCCAAGTTTGCTAGGTATGGTTCCTCCACTACGGAATAGAAGTGCGAAGATCTGTTTATGTTTATTGCATACAAAAAATATATTTCAATAGAAGTAATTTGTTACATTAGCATAGGATTTGCTGATCCAAACTGATTTTATATGCATTTTTTCATGTTTGCACAATTACATTTAGTGTCAATTATATTCTTGTATCTATTTAATGGAGAAATTGAGGATGAGGGGATGGATGGGTTTTTAAGCCATATGGCAAATTTACATGAAATGTTTAGCTGCTTTCGAACAAGATTTGTACTCAGGGAACACTTTAAGGGGACACCAAGGACACCTTTGTGATCTATCAAGTCATCATATGTACCACCATTCACTTCTGTATTTGCTCTTCATAAGAACTATCTCAAGTCACAAGAATGACTAGTAAAGTTTCGAATTAATTTAATCTTCCAAATTAATATAATCAAACAATTAATTGCTCGGTTATGTCGATTCTTTAGTAAATGGACATAGTTTTTGTGCACTTACATAAACTATATTGTTGCCCCCCTGTGCCAAACATGTGGAAGGTTCTCAAGCTGTATCGGACACATCTTGGACACACAGGAACTTGATGCACACCTTAAATCATATATACACTTTATTATGTATCATGAACACGCGAGGCATAAAATGTAAGCACTCAATAATTTATCTATGACTCTATACCTAGATGACGCATATGGATTGACAATTTCACCACTCGGTTTATTACATTACGTTACCCAAACTAGTAATTTCTTCATGGTAACATCAAGAATCTATGTGATCCCTTATTTTGGATGCATACTATACCTACTGTAATGCTGACTTTGAAGTAACTATGAGTTGGGGCAGTTTACAAGGATATTCTTGTCATGTATTACGTTATAATGAAGGGCTATTCTTATGAAGAAGATCAAGACATAATCACAAGTCATCTTTGGGTCTTATAAAATTTATCTTCTGATTCAAGCCCACTCCACTGCAAGTTATGATGTCGAAACCTTGGATGACTAATTTGATGGTTCCTTTGTCATATTGCACATTAGAGTGCAAAAGCTGGGATGCTGAATTTCATTGATAAGAAAAACATTCAAAGCGGAATTATAATGACAATACAATAAGGATATTGTCCTGTATTCTTTCTTCTGTAAAGAACACTTTCTTCCATTATGCAGAGCACAGAAGGAGAATGCTAAAGATCCATCAGAAACGTGCTTCTCCAAGCAAAGTAAGCCATGTCTATCAGCATCAGCAGTATATATTAATTTTATTTCTTACTAGTTATTTGAGGCGTGTCTTTTCCCCTTATACATATTATTCAAGATATAGCAAGTCATAGACTATCCTTAAAACCTGTGTTTGTCATTCTGTAAAATAAACAATGTGTTTCTCCTTTTTGTTTTCCTTGATGGCCTTCAAAAAATTATAGAAAAGTCATTGTGATGTAGTTATAGATATGTCTAATTCTCCTTGTCGTTTCCTCTCTAGGAAGAACCACCAAGAAAGGATGAACTAGAACAAGAAATACTTGATGTGGAGTACTCTTTCATATGCAATAAAATAGCACAATTGAAAGATAAGGTATAATTATATATGCATATCTAAGCGTTTTTTCCCCTTGAGCTATTTCAAATGCAGTTTCTGGATTTATAATTATAAATATTCTATTTATGCTTTTTAAGTCATCTGTCAAAGTGTCCAGTTTTACATGCTAACATGTGTGAAGCTAAAAAGCAATATTTCTTTTTGCGTGTTAAATTACTTTGGAATTTATGTGATCCTTATTTGATACTTATAAGCATTGTTTCTTTTTATTTGCTAAATTACACTGGAATTGTGTAACCTCCTTTGTGATTGTCAACCTTTTTTGATGTATTGCTGTCATTCCCTCTTCATGTTGCAACCATACATTGTTTTACCCATTAACTACATTTACATGTTCTCTCCAAGAAATTAACCCAAACAAACATTTGCATAACATGTTTACGTTCTCAGAAACGGAAACTGTAAATAATTTAACCTAATATAGCAATCCATAGGTGAAAGGAATGTCCGAAAGAACAGCATGCCTAGAATATGGACTGATTTTTACCTTTGCTTAATGCTATCCCATTACATCTTCCTGAATCTTGCTTGGAGGCGGCATCTGAGCTTACTTATATGAGTCGGTTCAATAATACAAAACAAAGACGGCAAGGAACTTTTGGCTTTGTTAATAAACTAATATGATGAGTTATTCCATGACCCCTTGTCCTGTTACTTACAAGCTTGCAAGGTCCATGTGAAGCTAGGAGCCTAGACACACCAATAAAGATTGGACAATTTCTGTATGGCACTTGCCTCAGGTTATAAGATAATACCGAGATAATCGTCAGACATGCTGTTTAAAACCGTCATCTATTTCATACTGTTATGGCTATATTTAATTAAAATTATTAGGCTATAAAAATATCTTAACCAACATACGACAACTTTAGTGTTTTGAATTGCAAGATACTTTAAGATGTATTAGAGCAGCCTAGGTTCGAATTTCACTCGACACATGTCTGAAGTAAGCGATGAAAATAAAATTTCCAGGCAGAATCCAGGTTTTTGGGAACACTCTTCGGCTAGAGTTGTGTTAGAATATAAATATATATCCTCTCCACCCGTATCGTAACTTTGGAGTTTGTTGAAGTTTTTAAACTAGAGTAGAGTTTTAAAGTTAGAGATGAGTTGGTGGGTTGATGGGCTTTTACACATGGGCTTTTTTTAATGATAAGTGGATTCCAACAATAAAACTCTAGCCTTATTGAGGTGCGACCCATTTTATATTTTATACCCATGTGTTTCTATTGTTGTTTCCAATGTGGGATCATCATTAAAGCCCCATCATTTGGTTGTTACTTTCAACAGAGTTATAATGCAGTGAGTCAGCGACAAAGACGGAGGTCAACTGATTATGCCCACTCCGGAATTTTTGAATTTTAGGGAAGTATGAGGTGAATTTGATATTGAAACCTTTTCTCCCATTGTCAGTATAATTTAGGATAAATAGTTATAAAATTTAATTTCCATCATTCTAAATACTGGTGTCCACCAAAACTCGATTCGTAAATGCCAATTACAAATTATATGGGACTACTAAATGTTTCACCTTTCAAGTTCCAGGTAAGAAATCTTGATATACTTTACCCCATTGCAGTATTAAACTATTAATTATTAAAACTCCGATTGATTTACAAGTACAACCACATTGCTGTTGGCATGTAGGCTTCCTACAAACTCCGTACATGCTCTGACATTGTCATATCAAAGTGAGCTTTAGTGTCCGGACTCTCAGTATTAACCTTTGGGATAACTAAAATACGATGTATAAAAGTTTTGAGAGCAAGTACATCGTACAGAAGATAATTAGGATTGGCATAGAAGTTAGCTAATGGCCATGAAGTATTTGGTTGATCACTTATCCTAACCAACCAATATTATCATTCTTTGTCGTTGTACAGCTGTGTTGAATGGAGAATTGTACTATGCTTTGTTCTTCTAGCATCCGATCTTTACCATGAATATGGTTATAGCTTAAAAGTGGCCATGACTTAAGAGCCCTCATTTCATTTGATTGGAGAAGCTCAAATCATAAGTTCTTTGATCAGGTATTCTAGCACTGTTGGTTTTCTTTTAGTTTTCTTTTGTTTTTCACGGCATCAATTTCTAACTAAATCCCATTTCCGTCACTTTTAATTATTCCAAAATAAGGTCCTTCTAAAACTCTCTTTTCTTTCGGCTGATCTTGATTTGTCCCCTACAGGAATTATTTAGCCCTGCACTATTAGACCGCAACCATGCTATTTGTATCCAAAATGATCATATAATCTTGCATTTGTAGCAACAATGTTTTGGAATACATATTATTAGGAGCATATAAAAACGAGCCGAGTTTTAGGTTGTTCGGCTTGCCTCAGTTATCTAAACGAGATTAAAAACTCATTGAAGCTTGGCTCGTTTATTTATCAAACGAGCCCGAGTCGAGCTAGAGTGAGCTTTGAGCTTTATTGCGCTTATCTAAAATATAGAAAAAAACTATAAATAATTACAGCCATATATAAAAGCATCACATCAATGTTCAATAATATATTTGACAAAGTGAGCAGCGAGAAATGCAGTTATTATAATTAAATAAATGAGTTTAAAACTTATTTTGAACTTTGTCAACAAAATTTAAAGTTATTAATTATTTAAATTCTTCAATATTTTATCATAACAATATTTGATTCAATATTTATCATGATGTAAGTCCCAGTTAACATGAACAAGCTATTAATTATAATCTAAATTTAAGAAGAACTGATTATATATTTATTCATGTGAATACCAAATAAAATACAAATTATCCAACCTTACATGAGCCTTAAACAAGCCGAGCTTGAACACAAGCCGAGCTCGAGCCTGCCGTGTTCGTATACCGAGGGTGTTCGTATACCGAGGGGAAGACCTAATTGCACCACTCCTTACCTTCTGCCTGCCATCGAAACCCACTTTTTTTTTGCTATTCCCCGATTTATTGAAGGAATTACCGGGACGAAGCCAATCACACATTTCTACTTCTGACTAGGTAAAGATACCCACATCTGAGGAAGAGCCGGGATAATCGTAGACTAAGCAAAGTATTCCCTCAATGAGAACCTTGTCATGTCTGAAGGCTCTCGGGTACAAGTGTATGAATTATCACCTATATGGAAAAGGTTGAAGGATTGCCTATGCTGGGTCTTGAACAAGAGGAGATGGATGGTTGGTGAAAACCAACAAGTCTCTCAATCCAGTGCAAGATATCTTCGAGCAGGCCTTGTGCATAACCGTCCTTGGCTCTTCTTTTCTCCACCCACTGCACGAGTCTTCAGAGAGGGGGTTCGGGGGAGGAGCTCCTCTATCTTGACTTGAAAGCTAGTAAACGTCAAGTGAAATAGGGGCTATTACTTTTCTACCGCATCGGTTACCGTTTTTCGTGAAAGGGCTTATGAAGGATCGACCAAAGTCAGTTTCTCTACCACTTGGGCGAGCCAGCTATCGTTTGAGCTCTTTTTCAACTTTGAGAAGTATGAAGCGCTCAGCCGTGTTCGTGTTTTTTCGTTTATTTCACCGAACTTAGATTTTTGTTCAAGCTCGGCTCGTTTAGCTCTCAAACGAGTCCGAGCCGAGCTTTTAACAAGCCGATCCCGAGCCGAGCTCTGAGCTTTGAGCTTTTTTAACAGCCCTACATATAAACAACAATTTCTGTATGATGATGTGCTTGGTTTGATTTAGTTGATCAGAACTGTTGAGTTGTATAAAATTCAGCAACATGCTTTTGACATCAGTCATTTTCCCCAGTCAATAGAAACCATGCCCTCATAAGTTTTAAGTACGCACCCAATGCGGCTGTTATTATTATATTTGATTGTACTTTTTTCTTTTTTCCCCCATTCATCTCGCTCCCTGCTTTCTTCTTTTTGTTTCGAATAAACTCTTATTTAATTGTCAGAATTTCGCGTCTTTAAACTTATGTGTTAAAATGATCACAGGAATTGAGTTTACTAAGGTTTCTGACATCAATATTCCAAATATCCCAGATAATACTATTTGCTTGGCTTGCATAAGCATGATTACTAATACTTGATAGTTGATACTATCTGGCTGTAAGTTTTAGACTCATATGAAAAATGCTGTTTACAGGTTATATAACTCATAACTTGTGTTCCAGCTCGTAGTGTATTGACATATGAAAAGTGATACTGCTCACACTTTTGTAGAATATTTGCTGACATCTGTCACACAACTGTATTTCATGTTGCTTGATAGTTGACTTGTTTAATCACAACCCTGCTTAAGTGATTCATTGACTACTGTAATGCGAAGGCAAAGATGCTTGAAGGGAACATTGAGAGTACAAGACGGGAGAGAGTGTATCCATCTGAAATGGAAGTTGAAATGAGGAGAAGGCTTACTCAACTAACTGATCACTTAATTCAAAAGCAAACCCAGGTTTCTACTTACCCAATCTTCTTACATAATGATGGTAGTTTGTACTCAGTTTTATTTGCAATTTCAAAATGTGTGAAACAAACTTTCCCTTTTTAGATTACATCGTTGCACTGTTTACAGAATACATGGCCTTGTTGGGACCATCGTTATGAGTATATTGCCAACACCGTTATCTCCACTTGCAATTGGCTTAGTTTCGAGAATCTTCGATATGTAGAGAATTGTCAACTGATCAACATGGTACCAGAGTCTCAAGTTTTCAAGAGGTCTTAGGTTAACACCTCATCATTGTCGATGGAAAATATATATTCATTCTTCCCATTTATTATAACTTACAAGCAGCGTTTCCATGTGACCCAGGCCCACATGAGGAGTGTTTTGTATCATGTTCACTGAATATATAAAGTTATCTCACGGCCCAAATACTGAAGCTTTTGTGTAAAGTGGTGGCACCCTTTTATATAGCCGTCTGCTGTTTTGTCAATTCATTTTAGCTAACCTTCACTAATTCACATGTCAGGTTGAGGCCCTCTCTTCAGAGAAAGCAACGCTGTCGTTGAGAATTGAGGTATGCCGAAGATATATAGGAAATTTATACTTTCCACACACTAAGCATAACATCATATCCTATTTTCCAAAGCAGATTCCCAGTTACTTTTTTTTAATGTTAAAAAAATGTTTTCACAGATGTTATCGAGGCTTCTTGTTGAAAATGGGTTGTCTGATGTTTCAAATGACGGCTCAGCAGCAGCTGCAGCGCAACCAAGTTACGATATTGAAGGTGGGACCTGGCTAAGACCGTCCAAATCCAAATCAGAAGCACTCCATGAGAGAATACAATCAGGGCGGCGGAAGCTTGGGTCGCTTGTCGAGCAATTGGATATTCTTTTTTCTGCTGGATCAGTATTTATTCGCAGGAATCCAATGGCTCAGCTATGGGCCCTGCTGTATCTTTTGTGCCTTCATCTATGGGTTGTTTATATTCTCTTTTCTCCCCATTCTCAAGTCTCTGATGCTAATGCTGGACATGGTGCAGTTTACTCCTTGGAGATCATCAATAAGACCTCATCTTAAGGTATTGCTTTAACATGAATATTAGTAGTAACTTTCTCTTTTAGCTGGAAGAAGAAACACCATATGATGAAATGACTCTACATAATTAATTTGTTGATATTAAATTACTCGCATTTTTATAGGTCCTTTTTGGATTCTTCTTTGACTTGGCTTTTCTTTGTTTATGGATAAGAATTTCATCCTAGGAAATAGCATGGAACTAGCTTCAGAGTATCAAGAAGTTGTGTGCCAAAGCCGTGGATGATTAATTGTAACAACCGCAAAATCCATGTACTATTTTTTTTATAGTACGATCTTTTCTTTTAAAACCCGGTTATATTCATTTCTATTTGAATATAGGTATGATCATTACTTGTATCGGTTAAGATGCTGTATTGATATTTTCTAAAGTTCAACCCCAGCCTTCCAAAATTATTTATTTTTTTATTATAATTATTAGTTTATTATATTATTTTGTATGATTATATTTTTATTTTTGCATTTTTATTTTTATTTTTTATATTTTTATTTTTCTTTGTTAGCAGTATATTTTAATGATTGTTGTAGTTTTCGGTTATATTATTATATTGCGACTTAATTATATCTTTTTAATCTTTATATTTGACTCTTAGTTAACTGAAGTGAAAATAATTGTATATATTTATTATATTTTTCTATAACATATTATTTTCAAAACTGTAATTGTTTAAATATTATTGTTGTTATGCTAATATTATTAATACAATCAATATTATTATTTTAAATTTATTTGTTTTTTTATTTTGAAATATTTGTTTTGACTGTGTTTTTGTTAGCTATTTTGATTTTGGGGATTGATAATATTTTAATAAATCTTAATCCAGAAATTTTTTCATTATTCTGCCATATATCAAAATACCGTGATTCTAAACAAAAATAAAGAAAGAAGGAATTACAGGGGAAAAAAGAAACAAAGCCGATACCAAAATGGATGCTCAAATGTCAGAAAGGGCCTCAGAAGAGGAAAAAGAACCTTTCTCCTTTCAGATCTTAAACCCATAACCTTAGCAAATAGAGCATCTTCTTCTTACTACAGCCAATTTCCTCATCATCGGTGACACCTACGTCACCGTTTCCATCTTCTCCGCCATCGTGGCCTACAATCGTGTCGTCGCCGTGGTCTTCCATTTCTACTCGGCGGTCCATACCCAAGCACCTTCTTAGTCGTCGCCTCGTCATCAAGCGTCGCCGTCGATTCAGTTATCGCCACCCTTTTGAAAACATCGTCACCGTAGCTGTCGACGATTTCTTCATAAGTTCCTCTCAATATTTCTTTTTGTTTTTCAATTTAAAAGAAAATCTAGTTTATCTTATAGAAAGAACTGTTTTTGGTTAGAATTATATTTCATAAAAATTATTTGATATGAGATTACATACTCTAGTTTTTATTTATGTTTGCAAAGGTAATTTCTAAAAGACTACATACCTGAGATTTGGAAGGAAAGTAAAGATAATTTCTATAAGAATTTTAGGATAATAATAAATTAATAAATTGTGTTAACTATAAAAGTCATATTTTTATTTGTTTATTGTTGAGGATAATGTGTGTTTGGTACGCACGTACTCGATTATAACTGTTTTAAAATAGATTAATGATGATAGGTTCATGATTAGACAATCTATTTATTTATTTTTGTTTGTTCCTTAAAATCATTAAGGTGTGGCAGTTTAAAGTCCATGATCTGTATTTTTTTATGATAAACAATAATCTACAATCCAAGGAAGACCGTTGTGATATGTTTATTTTCTTGTTGGGTAATTGATTCATGTTTTTAACTTATGCATCATATCATGTTTTTCTCATCGAATTTGTTAATTGCCTACGTGGAGTAATTAAAAATAACTAGCATTTTGCATGTACGATACACGTTTCTTGACACCATGAACAAAGATCTATTTTTAAAGAGTTAAAATAATATAAGTTTAAAGGTTTTTATAAGATTTTTCATTTTTAGAAATTTAATAATTTAGTTAGTAGTTAGTCTAATATATTTTTAAAGATCTTTCTTATCTTAACTAAAAATATTTAAGATTTTTCTCAAATAAAAAGATCAAATATTTAAACTTAAAAAAAACTGACAAATCCTTTTATTTTTAATTATATTTTATTCATTTAATTATGCGAATCGCGCGTGCCATAATAAGTCTACGTCCATTCTTACTTGGATGGCACAAAATTAGAGTCGTTATTTTACGAGCTTCTTGCACCCATCCTATAGCATTAATAATAGAGATGGATATGAAGAACTAGCATGGTAGTTTGATCTTTTGTAAGTTTCTCCATCAACCTTTTAATTTCTGAACATATAAACACTTTAAAGTTATCTTTACTTTAATTTGGATCTATAATATATGTTCTTAATTAGTTTATTAAATTAGATATTTCAATTTATCTACATGGATGTTATGGTATGTAGGTGATTTTATTTAAGTGGCCAGAGCTGTTTTCATTCATCTTCTGAAATTGTTTTAACCTGAGATTCAAAGGGGCAAAACTCCTAATTCTTGAGTCCAATTTGAGCAAACTCAAGTTGCTGGACTATCTACAGAGAATTAACCACGTTTAAGTCCTAGGTTAATTTATCTGTAAAACTATAAAAGTTTATGAAATCTGGATCCTAACAAAATATGACGAATCTGGACTACAAAAACTATCTGCGCGATCGTAATAAAATAGCCATTACTCTCTGCTTGTTTATCGTAAACGGGATTTTATTGTTGAGAATCGTTCACGATTCATAGACGCTAAATTTTATGTCTAATAGGGAAAACCGAAATATGAACCACAACCCACAAAAAATTCAAAATACTATCGGTGTATGGATTTTGAAATCTGCACTGGCCCGCTCTGTATAGTGTTACAGAAAATTTCGTAACTCTCTCACTAGGAACCCGATTAAGGTAAACCTAGTCTCGATATTTAACCGACTCTCTGAAGTACAATTAAGTTCTTGTGTAAGATCTCATAATTTTAAACCAAACCTATAGATTGCTGTATGCGAACTTATGCTTAATTCTGTCTGGAAACTGAATTATTATTATATGCTTGTTTGGTATACATAGAGACTTAGAATTGTATCTAGGACTTGACATGTTTTCTCAGGAGTCTCATGACCAACTCATGAGTGAGCCTATGTTTTCTGGCCCCTGAATGATAACCTTAGGTCTATGAATACTCCGGTGGTGGTTGAAGTCCCATTACTCATGAGTGGGTATGTATTTTCTTACCACTGAATGATAGCCTCACGTCTGTGAATACTCCTGATAGTTGACATTCACACTCAACGGCAACCTAGGAGTTTCATTACTAACTCATGAACGGGCCCGTGTTTCCTTACCTCTGAATAATAGCCTTGGATCCGTAAATACTCTTACGGTGGTTGGAGTCCCATTACATGAGTGGACCCATGTTTTCTTGCTCCTGTATGATAGCCTTAGGTCTGTGAATACTCATGCGGAACTAGCGTTAAATTATACTACCTTGATATGAACTCATCATGAATCCGTAAATCTTGAATCTCGTGAATCTAATGAATATCTTGAATGTAACATTTCAGAAAACGGAAAATATTATTTTAGAATTTTAAATAATAAAATAATAAATTTTACGGATATTATACGAATATAGATTTGAGTTTTCGTAGAATGGTATGATTATATACCTCTGTTTTGGAAAATAATTGAAATTTAAAATAAATTATCATTTATGGAAGAATTTATTTGATTTGGGCTTTTTAAAAATTAGTATACAATTATTTCCATACAAGTTTAGTATTAAAATTAGTTAATGATTTCCTAATTGTGCATTAAATCAACCTTATTTTGTTAACTATGTTTTAATGTGTCATGACACATTTATTTGAAAGAGTTAACACATTTTACATTTGGTTATCTATATATGGTTTTTATTTAGAAAAGAAAAAGAAAAGAAAAGAAAAAGAAAAAGAAAATGAGATATGGGGGGATAAGGAAATTAGGAGGTATGGGCATGAGAGAGAGAGAGAGAGAGATGGTTGCATAGCCTTAGCCATTCCATTTTTTCATCTCTTCTTCATCTCCTCCTTCCTTCTTTACTTCTCCACCTCTTTTACCATCACAAATCACCATCCAAAATACTTCAAAACCCAAGGTAGCCTTCACTAAAAATGATTCTAACCTGACCCTAATCTTCATGGCATGATCTAGTTTTCGTTTTGAGCTCTTGTGACCATCTTGGAATTTTCTTGAGGTAAAACTCTCATCTTTCATCAAGTCTTTAGATTTCCTAACCTCCACTACTAGTTTAAAGTTAATATATGCATATTTTCAAGTCTTGAAAATTCTCAAGTGAGTTGTAGTGGGTAGAACTTGTAGTAGAAGTATAGTAGAGGGTTTTGAGAGTGATTACTAGCCTAGTAGTGATAGAATCTCTGGTCTAAATAAGTTTAGAAGTTTCTGAGATGAGTTTAGAATTTTCCAATATCGGTTTTTCATGGACTTTTGATGATCAAATGGGATCTGGTATTACTTGGGAACTCTGAAAATTAATTAGAGGATACAGAGAGGTGTATAGACCAGTAGAAAGCCACCGTAGGAGTCCGAGCCCAAACCATTAAGTCTTGGCCGCTGTTTTATTCGTTTTGACCGCAATTTGCGGGTCTATTTTGGAATAAGCCTTTGAAATTTGTTCTGTAGCCCACTCATTAGATAACTAAGACTACCCTATACGATAAAAAATCTCAGACCACCTTAAGAAAAATCTAGAGTTGCTTTACTTGGTTTTTGGCAATGTTTTGCGATATGTGAAACTTGGTTTTTGGATATTTGTGTTTTGACTCGGTCGTTTGACGTTCGTACGTCGACGTCGGGGTGTATTTTGTTGTTTTAGCACGCGTTGACCATAGGTGCTCGTGATTCCAATTTGATTCAGGTTTTTATGCGATTTTGGTTATGGATTTGATTGTAGATACATTCGCGTGGACTTCCGAGACGACAAAGAAAAGCAAGGCGTCTGTCGACTTCGACTAAGGCGAGACGATAAGGTGAGTAGATGTATATCTACGGGGGAAGTCGGGTGGATGGCGTATAGCACCCCCGCAACCGTAGAATTAGGATACGATATAGATATTAAAATTACTTAGTCTATAGGTTTTGCTAGACTACCATATTCGTATAAGTTTATACATAGAAGAATGATATATTCCTAGTACCATTTCTTAGTCTATGAGCTATATCTACTTATGTAAGTATATATTACACACATATGATTACCTTATATGATATAAGTTAACTAGTGATATCAGGATATGATCCGATACGATGATATGAGTCGATATGATACGATATGATGATATGAGGCGATGTGATATGATATGATACGAGATGACATGAGATGATATGTCATGATATGAAATGAGATGATGTACGCGACTATAGATTCATACTATTGATTTGATGATATCGTACGATAGATTTTCCGTACGTGATATGATGAGTATGGATCGCTGATGTTTATTTCGACTTAAGAATCTTATTTAAAATCATTAAGGTAGATATTATGATATATTTAGAGCCATACCTACTTTTAAAACTAACGAACCGTTGCATACTTTTAAATAATAACTTCAAGGGGACGCTACGACTTTTCAAATGGTATCTTCTTCAAAAATATCGTAGCCCTCTATTTTCTAAAATAACGTTTCGTGCTATTTTAAACTATAACTATATGGCTCATACGTAGTTGCGTATTTTTATACTTGTTCGCGTTACTATTTCTTTATTCTGTTTATGCTCGCATTTCGATTTCTTATTTCTGCATACGCTCACGCTTTGATCTTTTACGATGTATATCGCATTTATACTTTAGTTTTTCTTGACCTTGTATCAGGACACATGCACCATTTCTGATGATTTACATGTTGCATGTGCACATACTCGCATGCTCACACATACATCATCGGTAATTGTCATGCCACGTACACAGATAGAACTCGCTACGCTACCGTATCATACTATAACCTGTTAGCATGGTTAGATTCTATTAGTACTTTCTTTACAATACTATACGACACGCTTATAGGAACACACTTGCTATGCATTACAGTATTGTTCCGTGCCTGCACATATCTTTTCATTATTGTCATATTCTTATGGGATTCTGTTTTCATGAGATTTCTGGATTTGAGAAACTGCAAATATTATTTCAAAATTTGTGAATGTTTTAAAATCGCTATTTTTTCTTGATATGATATTTCGGCGTCCATCATGAGATTTCTCGGTGTTAAGTTATGATTATTATTCGAATCGAGGCAGGGGGAGAGAGACCGATTGCGGATACATGGTGGACCCGGTATGGTACCCTGAGACAAGAAGATCGTATAAAAAGGTTTTGAGCTTGGCAGGGGAGCACTACTTATCGGTGACAGTATTGGACTCGGAGATATCCGGAGGATACCGACCGGAATGATATGAGACAGATGGATATGAGGAGGACCGATCTGATGAGACGGTTCCTGAAATATGAGGGCCGATCCGATGAGATAGCGTCTGAGATATGAGGATTTACGTGTCGATACTGGACACGGAATTTATGATGATTTCGAGCGTCGATGCTGGAGTGTCAATGCTGGACACTCAGGATTTCATGATGATTTTGAGTGTCGTTGATAGACATTTATCTGATGATGTGTATACATACATGATATGGATGACACGACACCACATATTGATACATGCACGATATTATACTTATATATATACATATATACACTTTCATTTCGATACCACACGGTATGATATTATTATTATATTACTGTATGACCTACGTAGATCGTTGTACATTCGATTTCTATATGATGATGTTTTCTACTCACGAGTTGCTTACTCACCCCTATTGCGCCATAGTTTTCTTGCAGGACCGACCGCTCAGATTCAGTAGCGGCTTGCTGGCACATTACTTCTTTTGGGTGGTTGCTTGGTAGGTGGGTTACACTACAGATCGTAACCACCATTGTATATTATATTCTTTTGTAATCTAGTTAAAAACTCCATCAACCAGACTATGTATATTTGTGGACTTAGAGATCAGATTGTATATTCTTTTGATTTAGAGTCGTGACTTGTATTATTCTTTTATATACCGAGTTTGCACATTGTTGAGTTGATGTTTTGGGTTTTTCTTTACTTATTTTCTGAGTTGATCTTTGCCTTGGGCATCGTATACTTACTTGCGTGGTTGTGTTTCTGCCGACTGGCGAAGAGCTAGCTCCAGCTTGGGGATGTCTATATTATTATTGTTATGTACTGCTTTTGATCAAAATTTCCAAAGGAGGTGTTGCCCAAATTTCAACTGACGAAAACGTTTTCAAATTTTAGTATACATCCACTTGTATTTCTATAAACTTATACTTTAAAAGAGAAACTTGATTTCATTTATACCCCTTTTTCAAAAATTCACCTTCATTATTTTCTTTAAAAAGTTTAGATTCCTGGTTTTCGGCTTACTTGGGTTATGGTGGGGTCCTATAGGCTTCACGTGATTCAAGTGCCGGTCACGTGCCATTTGCGGGTCGTGATATTGAATCCCGTGAATCTCGTGAACATGATATATACACTATTTATTGGATATATAGATACTATATAAATATATTTATCATGGGGATATGGTAGCTCGAAAATGGGGGTATTTATGTGTAACGAAAGATCATATCTTGTTGTAACAACCCTAATATTTTTGTACAGAATTTTTTCAAAATACAAAAATGGATACCTTAGCCTGAGTATAAGTTATAAGTTTGATTTGCTTTTGAACAGCAAGAAAGAGCTTGTAACCTACTGGTAAAGCCTTGCACTGTTGAGACATAGCACCTGAGTTCAAATCCCATCAGCCACATTATCTTTTTATTTTAATTTCTTCTAATCTTTTCCTAGCCCCGACCCTACAAAATCGACCGGCGAGATTTCTCTCTGGCCCGGCGACGCCGGTCCCCCTCCGTAGGTAATGCTTCATCTTGCTAACCCTAGTCCCTTGGCCTCCCTAACCCCTGTACTGTTTGTTTTTATTAAAAATAAACAGTGAATTAAAAAGTGACATTAAACCAAAATTTTAATGCATTTTTAATTCATTCTTCATTACCCCAAAACCCTAATTTTCCCTATAAATACCATTATCCATTTTACACCTCCTCACTCAGAAATTCCCTGCCAAAACACTCAAAAATTCTCAAGTCCCAAGTTGTGCAAGTGGAGTTAGCAAAGGGCGAAGTTCCGATGAAATTTTGAGTAGATTTCGGCGACAAAACGACGCGCTGATGGTTCTATAGTCTTACCCTACCTCCCCTCTATCTTTGTAGCTAGTAAGTCCCCTCTCCCCTCCTTTTCTACTATTCTAAAACTTTCATTTTTCAAACCCCGTTGGAAGCGGAGTTAATCCGACTTCCGATTTGTTTTTCTTTCAAAATTCCATTTTTCTTAAACCATAAAATACCATACTCTCATATAATATTTAACAAACATAAATAATCATATTAGAACAAGTTTCATCTACAAATAATTCATGTTGCAACTTTTATATCACTTTTACAGTAAAATACTATCATGCTTACAAACGATATTGTTATCCACTTTTAACCGTATTACCTTTAGATAACTCACGAGGTAATGACCCACTTCTTCACAACACACATATTGGGCATAACATGATTTACTTTTGGACAATATTTGTAAGAATATTATGAGTTACAATAAAATATCCTAAACTATTACAAAACCGTTTTCTTTAAAAAGAGTGTTATCTAATTCCTTGCAAATACGTCTCTACAATCCATTTTTGGGAAACCCCGATCGGGATGGTGCGGGTTATTGCACGTCCTCGGGCCTGGTAGAGTGAGATGCATACCTCCGCAAGGAGCATTCGATCTCGATGGAATTTTAATGCTATTTTTAAGAAAATGAGATTTCTACAAAAATAAATAAATTTATTTTTATTAAATATATAAATATATATATGAATATTATCAAAAGATCTATTTTAAATATATTATACAAATATTCCAGGTTTTCTAATTCAAAGGAATCGCAATTATATGAAAGTACCATTTCATTACAATACAATTCCAATATTTCAATAAAATACCATGAACAATGAAAACTAGGTTCTACTCACTAGAAATTTTACTTTTATAAAATACACATCTATGAAAACCTTAAAGACGATAATTAAATACTTGAGGTGTATTTTTGAAATATAACAAAACTATTTTTACATAAAACCCTTCAAGTTGTACTAAATTACAATAAGGACCCTAGTAAATATAGGTTTAAGCGGGACCAGTTTTCTTGAGCCTCGAGGAGCCGGAGAAAGTGGGTGCTTGCCTATCTAAGGTATACAATCTAACAACGGTATTATCAATATAGTAATTGTCTTGGAAAAAGACACAAATCCTGCCGTTCATGTGCAGCAGTTACCGATACTCCAAAACAATATGGACTTCAATTCTGTTTAAAAGTCTGACTCAGTTCGAGTCACAGTCAAATCTAAATACAATATGACTTGAATTCAATTCAAGTGTAACTACAATACAACATAAATTCATGAATATCAGAATTCAAGCTATATCAACATGACTTGACTGAACCGAACCATGGATATATTCCGTTTACATGACTATCCATTATATTCATTCTGTTTACTGATATCATGGTTTCGGAAAGTCTTCCATTTACTACAAGACAATACAATACAATCAGTACAAACAATACAATCAATACAATAAACATTACGGGGTTTATAAAGGGGTAGACTGGTACGAAACATGTTAAAGGTGGCACGGGGTGGCCACTTAAGACGTAATTACATCCATGCCGTTATTCTGTGGTATTTTCGACGGAGCCTTGTACTACGGGTTACCAAAGTCCACGGTGTAAGTTGGACTTCTCTCGTATACACTGGTATATTATGTACCAAGTTATAAACAACTGCGTTAATATTATAATCAAACATTACTAGTTATACTCTTTTTCTGTCTATTCTACTTCTCTCATTTCTTTGGGACTTACCAAGTGATTGTTTGCTGATGACATTCCTACTTCTCTTGTTCTTTGGAATGTTGCCGGGAGGATCCGATTCTGAGGAGCTCGAGACCAGCCAGGAGCACTTGGAGCAGACCCCTGAGAAGTACACTGAAGACCCCGAGCTATAGTCACTTATACATATTTTCAGTTCTGTTATGCCATTGTTTAGGCATTGCTTTCTATTCATGTATTTACATTTCCAGTTGTACCTGTAAAAGAATGTTTAATAAATAAAGTTGTTGTTCCTTTATATCCCTGCCTCTTGTGTATAATTTATTTTATATTGCTTAGATACGCTTAGCGCGTTTACTTCTGAGTGAATACGTAGTGGGCCCGTTGTGTCCCCTTACCGTACACCGGGAAGCAGGGCGTGACAGGTTTTGTTAGCGGCCTATGTAGGTCTGTGCTGCATAGAACCCTATCACGCAGGTCAGTTCTGCATAGACATGCGGGTTAATTCTGCATGACGTCCTAAGCAATATAACACAAGAACCAGCAACTAAAAACATTCTTTACATATTTCTTGAATCTTCCAATTTCATATATTTTGAATTTTTCCTAACCCAACTTTTTCTTTCAAGGTTAAGGATTCCTCAAACAACACTAACACCAATGTCAACAACACACCTCCACCTCTACCGCTTACACCTGCCGTAGCTGCTCCGATCAATGAGCAGACGGTACTGCTTGAGGCAATCCGCAGCCTCCTGGAAGGACAGCAGCAGCAGACTGCTATATTAATGAACCGACCAGAAGCGGAAGCACCTGGGGTAAATTTTTTTCGAGCTTTGCACCACAAGCAATTCTCAGGAAAAAAGAGCCCCCTAGAAGCTGAGAAGTGGGCTCAGAGTATTGAAGATGATATGGCAGCGGCACAAGTGCCAGAGATAGCCTGGGTTTGAGTTGCAAAGCTGCAGCCTACGGACAATGCCCGAGTATGGTGGAAGGCAGAAGAAAGCCATCTCACCCAACCGATCGAATGGAAGACCTTTCGTGATATGTTCGACGCGAAATACTTCCATGAGACTTCCAGATTCGACATGGAACATCAGTTCATCCACCTACAACAGGGTTCGATGTATACCAAATCCGTGGATGAGTACGATGATGAGTTTTGCTCAGTCTATTCGCAGCACACTTGATACCGACTGCTGAGATCCAGTCAAGACGATTTCAGCAAGGGTTAGATCCGGAAATCCAAGCTGCCTTAGCTACAGGGGATTTCCCAACCCATGACTTGGCTTTGAAAGCTACCCGTCGATATGAGGCAGCAGTGAAGAAGAAGGGTAGACCTCAATCTGCCGGAGTGAAGCGCCCTGCCATTCAGATGGCAAGAGGAGCGTCTTCAAGGCCAATTGTTGAACCCAGGAGACCGGAAGAAACCAATAACCAGCCGAGTCCAGATTTTTGCTTCTATTGCAAGAGGGATGGACACCTGTGGAAGGACTGTAGGCGTGCAAAAGGTCTGTGCTTAGTTTGTGGCGCATCCAATCACGGAATTGGAACCTGTCCCTATAGACGGAACTCAGCTCACACACCTACCAACTACCCGCAGCGGCCAGCTATCCAGACTCCTGCACCTCGTCTTGCACTCCCAGCTCCACCTCCTGCACAGCCTAATCGTCAATTCCAACAGGCACTGAGGAACATGCCTCGAGGGCAGAGAGACATGCCCCAAGGATAGAGGAATGTGCCTATAGTTAGGAGGAATGTACTACGGCGTCAGGCTTTTCTTTTAGCAGCTGAAGAAGCCGAGGCCGTAGACCAAGATAACACTGGTATTTCTCTTCAACTTCTTCAAACCTTTGCATCATCTCATTATTTTTCATACACCACCAATAGTTCTATCACCAAACTTTTCTTGAATCTGTTACACTTTCCTTCTACAAATTTCGAGGACGAAATTTTTATAAGGAGGGTAGAATGTAACAACCCTAAACTTTCTGTACATAATTTTTTCAAAATACAGAAAGGGATACCTTAGCCTGAGCACAAATTATAAGTTTGATTTGCTTTTGAACAGCAAGAAAGAGATTGTAGCTCACTGTGAAAGCCTTGCACTGTTGAGACATAGCACCCGAGTTCAAATCCCATCAGCCATATTATCTTTTTATTTTAATTTTTTTAATCTTTTAGAACCCCAAAGGTTTGCACGTGCACAACACGTAAAACGAAAAGTCACAGATTAAACAAACATGTGGAAAAGGTCGTATACACTGAACATGAAACGTGGCAAGCATCCCAGCCCCGACCCCACAAAATCGACCGGAGGGATTTCTTTCTAGCCCGGCGATGCCGGCCCCCCTACGTAGGTAATGCTTCATCTTGCTAATCCTAGTCCCTTGGCCTCCCCCTAACACCCGTACTGTTTGTTTTTATTAAAAATAAACAGTGAATTAAAAAGTGGCATTAAACAAAAATTTTAATGCATTTTTAATTCATTCTTCAAAACCCCAAAACCCTAATTTTCCTTATAAATACCACCCTCCATTTTACACATCCTCACTCAGAAATTCCCTGCCAAAACTCTCAAAAATTCTCAAATCCCAAGTTGTGCAAGTGGAGTTATCAAAGGACGAAGTTCCGACGAAGTTTCGAGAAGATTCCGACGACGAAACGATGTCCCGACAGTTCCATAGTCTTACCCTACCTCCCCTCTATCTTTGTAGCTAGCAAGTCCCCTCCCCTCTCCTCTTCTACTATTCTAAAACTTTCATTTTTCAAAACCCGTTGGAAGCGAAGTTAATCCGACTTCCGATTCGTTTTTCTTTCAAAATTCCATTTTTCTTAAACCATAAAATACCATACTCTCATATAATATTTAATAAACATAAATAATCATATTAGAACAAGTTTCATCTACAAATAATTCATGTTGCAACTTTTATATCACTTTTACAGTAAAATACTATCATGTTTACAAACGATATTGTTATCTACTTTTAACCGTATTACCTTTAGATAACTCATGAGGTAATGACCCACTTCTTCACAACACACATATTGGACATAGCATGATTTACTTTTGGACAATATTTGTAGGAATATTACGAGTTACAATAAAATATCCTAAACTATTATAAAACCGTTTTCTTTAAAAAGAGTGTTATCTAATTCCTTGCAAATACGTCTCTACAACCCATTTTTGGGGAACCCCGATCGGGATGGTGCGGGTTATCTCACGTCCTCGAACTAGTAGAGCGAGATGTAGACCTCCGCAAGGAGCATTCGATCTCGATGGAATTTTTAATGCTATTTTTAAGAAAATGATATTTCTATAAAAATAAATAAAATTTATTTTTATTAAATATATAAATATATATATGAATATTATCAAAAGATCTATTTTAAATATATTATATAAATATTTCAGGTTTTCTAATTCAAAGGAATCATAATTACATGAAAGTACCATTTCATTACAATACAATTCTAATATTTCAATAAAATACCATGAACAATGAAAATTAGGTTCTACTCACTAAAAATTTTACTTTTATAAAATACACATTTATGAAAACCCTAAAGACGATAATTAAATACTTGAGGTGTATTTTTGAAATATAACAAAACTATTTTTACATAAAACCTCTCAAGTTATACTAAATTATAATAAGGACCCTAGTAAATATAGGTTTAAGCGGGACCAGTTCTCTTGAGCCTCGGAGAGCCGGAGAAAATGGGTGCTTTCCTATCTAAGATAGACAATCTAACAACAGTGTTATCAATACGGTAATTGTTTTGGAAAAAAACACAAATCCTTCCGTCCATGTGCAGCAGTTACCGATACTCTAAAACAATCAGGACTCCAATTCTGTTTAAAAGTCTGACTCAGTTCGAGTCACAGTCAAATATAAATACAATATGACTTGAATTCAATTCAATTATAACTACAATACAACATAAATCCATGAATACCAGAATTCAAGCTATATCAACATGACTTGACTGAACCGAACCATGGATATATTCGGTTTACATGACTATCCATTATATCCATTCCGTTTACTGATATTCTGGTTTCGGCAAGTCTTCCATTTACTACAAGACAATACAATACAGTCAGTACAAACAATACAATCAATACAATAAACATTACGGGGTTTATAAAGGGATAGACTCGTACGGAACATGTTAAAGGTGGCACGAGGTGGTCACTTAAGACGTAATTACATCCATACCGTTGTTCCGTAATATTTTCGACAGAGCCTTGTACTACGGGTTACCAAAGTCCACGGTGTTATTTGGACTCCTCTCGTATACACTAGCATATTCTGTACCAAGGCACAAACAACCGCGTTAACATTATAATCAATTATTACTAGTTATACTCTTTTTCTGTCTATTCTACTTCTCTCCTTTCTTTGGGACTTACCAAGTGATTGTTCGCTGACGACATTCCTATTTGTAAATTCCCAGTTCCGTAAATACAAAATTTCCCCTTGAATGTTTCCAAAATTTTATGTACAATTTTGTGTATGAATTTAGAATGCTTGTGTTTATTTTAATTCTGAAAATTTAATTTTTATTTCCTAAACAAATAACCCCAAGCCCAGCTCATACCTAACCCCTTACCCACACCCGACCCGACCCTGTGCCCAAACCCGACCCGCCCCCCTTCTTCCCCACTCCCTCATATTTTTCCCGCTCTTTATTTCACTTCGCCCCACGTCGTCGCCGCTCACCCCACGCCCTCGCTCCTTGTCGCCCCACGTCCCCACTCTTCGACACACGACCCCGCGAGCGCCCACTCACCCCTCGACCTCGTCTCCCTCTCTCGTACAAAACCGAGCCTCCCTCACCCAACACCCTCCTGTTGCCTCCATCACCCTCTTCACCAAAAACTCTCCCCAACTCCATCGCCGACCCCCTGCCTTCCACCACCGCAGCCACTATGATCTCCTCCTTCCTCACCGAGCACCCTCGCCTCCTCCTAAAGCCCTTGCCTCTACCTCAACACCCAACCAACACCTACTGCCCTCTATCTAAAACCCATCTCCCTTGCTGCCGTCGACGAACTCGCTGAGCCCCTCCTCTGTCGCTGACGACAGACCACCACCACTCGCAGCCGCCTCGCCCCAGCAACCCAAGCCTCCGCTGCCAAGAACCCAAGCTCGAGCCGAGGCTGCGAACCCTAGTCGCGCGTGTGTCACGATCGTGCCGCTGCCGCACCGTCGTCAAAGCATTATCAGGCAAGTACACTACTTGCTTCATGCTAAATTGATCTATTACAATTCGAAATACCAATAAATTCCGTATATACAATTCGTGCAAATTAATATGATGCAGGTGTTTGATGCAAAACCTGAATGAAAACCCCCCATTAAATTGACGGAAACTGATCACATAGGATGGCCCGTGTAATAATGAATATCATGTTACGATTTGGCTGGAAAATACGATCTTTAATGACGTGATAGGACTTTCCCATTTAGACCCGCAAAACTGAAATTTTCCCATATCTGAATTTCGTAAAATTCACAGTTAATTGATTACAAATAGGAATGTTACGTTCGAGGGCTCATATCGAAGACGACTCGACGACCTAGAACCCCATAAGAGTTTTAATTTGTTTCTATGCTAAAAAGATGACGGAAACTGGTTCGGAGTGCGGCTCTGGACTGCAGTCCAGAGCAGCATTGGCTATTGATTCTCATTTTGTAATGCTTTCGCTCTGCTGTATGAACATGTTATAATACGGAACCCTATACCATAGCGAAGATGAAATAGTTAGCTAACTGATGAAAGTGATTTCATCTCTTTCTACTATCGTTTACTATTTAAACTATATTTTAGATTAACAGAATGTATAGCAGTCCCAAACAGGGACAGAACTTATACCCCATTGTTGTACAGTGCATAACTTCCAATACACCATGGATATCATCGATCCGTCTGGTGCGTTGAAAACCTAACTGATAAACCTAAACTTTGTTCAACTATAGCGTCGCCTAATTTTGATCCCAACAGGGTGAAAATTGTGTTGCGAAATGGACATTCAGTTCAGGAACTAAATTTCCAGCAGGGAACACTTAAAATGAAATGACCGTAACTTGCAAACCCGAAATCCGATTGTCCTGAAATTAATTTTGTTGAACTGCCGACTGAGTTTACTTATTTCCGCTTTTATATCTTTTGCTTAATTATGAATGCATGATTTAATACAAATTTTCTATGTTCATAAGATGCATAGCGACTTGTACTGTATATAAACTGTTTAACGGCATGATTCATAATTCTACTCGACAACAAGACCTCTAGTGATAGTGGACATTCATGTTAATTCTCCGTGTATATTGCATTGTCGAACGTGTGTAGTATTAGTGTGGTTGTGTCAAGTACGCTAATGAATAGTGAGTGATTCGTGACAATGAACCATATAGTGAAAGAAATCGTGTTATTGATGCGTACTTGAACACAACTAGCCTATACTCATGAATAATGAAACCTGGGTAAAAAGGGGGAAATCGAAGTGGAAAGGGAATTGTATTTAGCGAGGACAGTGATTAGAGGATGATCATTCGAATAGCGACTCTTATATATATATATATATATATATATATATATATATATATATATATATATATATATATATATATATATATATTAGGTTGGGCCTAACGGTCCGGCTGACAGGGTTATGTCCCGGGTGATAGCGGGCCGTAGTCTCGGGTACGTACGAGACCCTCGTTAAACATGATCACTCATTTCCACAACTCGATTTCAAAAGTGACTTAGAGACCGATAGGGACACAGATCATACATTGCATCAGTTAGTGTCATATTAATTACCTGCATTTTCTCTTCACCGTTATTACTTTCATTTTCTTGTCTTTTATTATTATTATAATAATTGCTATTGTGTCGCTCTGACCACCTGAGTATGCATGCTCAGACCTTGAAGAAGAACCAGTTCAGGAGTCAGACTTACCCTTCGAGCTCGCAGAGATTTAGATGATCGTGCCCCCAGTACCTTTACTGTTTTCCCTAAAGAACCTTGTATTTGCACTTGGTTAGTAGTTCTTTTATTTTTTTTGTTGTAAATTGTGAACAATGAAAGTTGATGTAATAACTAGTGATGTATTTTCTTTACTTCTGTGCTGTGTTTACCGATTACCATATAATGCTAGAAGCCGAAGTGTGACTACGGCGGGATGATTCCTTGACCGTAGGAGCATGGCTAGCCTAGTCATCCCTCATATCCCGTATTTTGGGAAGCGGGGCGTGACATGGTTTTGTTGGTATCAAAGCCAGGTTTAGTAGTAAGGGATAACATTAACTACACCTTATTACATTATTTTCGCTTCACTATCCCTCACTTTCATCCTTGTATCTAACCATATCCGTTTAAATGTCTTCCAGCGACATGACGTCCCCGAATGACCACTCCTCAGACTTAAGTTCTCAGGATCGCACGGAGAGGATCTTGAGTGCACTGACGACCCTCGCAGAAGCTCATGAGAGAAAGACGGACCTACTCACCGAGAGACTCAGGGCAATTACCGCAGTAGGAGGACCCTCCGCTCTCATTACCTCCCCCGAGGGCGCTGCTCCCCCAGCTTTTTCTGCCAGGATAGGCACCGTGTCGGATTTTTGGATGTTACATCCAGCTGCATTTACGGGACTAGCCGAACCACTCAAGGCCGAGCAATGGCTGATCAATATGGAGAACCTACTGACGGCCGCAAGGGTACCCGATGAAGAGAAAGTGAATGCGATAAAGATCCAGTTGGAGGATGAAGCCCGTACTTGGTGTTCAGTTGAAGAAAGCAGACTAGAAGGGCCAATCGAATGGAGCAAATTCAAGGAGTGCTTCTTGGACCACTATTTTCCTTCCACCGCCAAGGCAGAGATGGAAGAAAGATTCATCTTACTGAAGCAGAATAGCCGTCCCATGGACATATATGCGGCAGAATTTAACCGCCTGAGCCGATTTGCTCCGTATATGGTCGCTTCAGAGGCTACCAGGGCCAGTCGTTTCTTACAGGGACTTGATTTTGAGCTACAGCAGTTGACCGCGTCACTCGAGTTGCAGACTTTTGCGCAGGTGCTCAATGCGGTCCGAATTCAGGAGAAGCTGATCAATAAATTTATGGGCCCCAGCTCGAGTGATGGGAGGTCCCCAGTTGTTCCAGTGCGTACTCACACACCATCTCGAGGGGTCATACCAGTTCACAGGCCAGGGACGACGCAGATGAAGCGTCCATTCGCGCCCCAGCATCGCCCCCAGAGTAAAAACATAGTTTGCGGCTACTGCAACTGGGATGGGCACACCCAGAAGGACTGTCCCATGCCAAGGGACAGTGTTTGATTTGCGGATCCAGCCAGCACCGAGTCAGTGGTTGCCCCGAATGAACAGAGCTACAGGGAGGGTCTGGACCGCAGCAGCAGGGGTCACAGGAGCAGAGGCAACCCTACACAGGCCGCGGTCAGGGACGGGCTTTCACCTTGACCGCCGAGCAGGCAGAGGCTTCAGGCGAAGTTATTACAGATATTCTACTCGTTCATTCCATGCCAGCTAGAGTACTGTTTGATTCTGGAGTATCACACTGTTTCATATCTACGCATTTCGTTGATACACACTCCATACCACATGAATCATTAACCAAGGGTTGGGAAATACATACGGGTAATGGTGTTATAGTATCCAGTCGAGAATGTAGATCCTGTCCAGTTGTAGTGTGTGGCAGGGAATTCTATGTGAATTTCCTTCTGATCGGAACAGGCAGCTATGACGCAATTCTCGGGATGGATTGGATAAGTACATTCCATGCAATTATTGATTGCCGAGCAAGGAACGTGACTTTCCGCATTCCCAATCACCCAGAGTTTATTTTCGAAGGCGGGAGCGAATCTTTGGAGCCAAGCCAAGTTTAGAGCCAAGCCAAAAGAGTTGACAGCTATGGAGATTGATGAGAGTCCAGCCCCAGAGATTGTTCTGGATTTTCTGGATGTGTTCCATGAAGACTTACCAGGTCTACCACCTCCCTGCGTCTTGGAATTCTTGATTGATTTGATTTCAGGTACATCACCAGTTTTCAAGGCCCCGTACAGAATGGCACCGGTTGAGTTGGCGGAATTGAAGAAGCAAATTGATGAACTCCTGGAGAAAGGATTTATCCGACCAAGCGCTTCACCGTGGGGTGCACCGGTTTTGTTGGTAAAGAAAAAGGATGGATCGCTACAGATGTGTATAGATTATCGGGAGCTGAACAAAGTCACGATAAAGAACAAATACCCCATTCCGCGCATCGACGACCTATTTGATCAGTTAAGTGGGGCCAGATTATTTTCGAAGTTGGATCTCCGTTCGGGCTATCACCAGATCAGAGTAGCGGCCGAGAATATATACAAGACGGCTTTCAGGACCCGATATGGGCATTATGAGTTCCTTGTGATGCCGTTCAGTGTTACCAACGCTCCAGCTATATTTATGGATCTGATGAATCGAGTATTTGCGAAGTATTTGGACACTTTTGTCGTTGTATTTATTGACGACATACTAATCTACTCTAAGACTCAAGAGGAGCACGTCGAACACTTGCAAACGGTATTACGAATTCTTCGGGAAGAGAAGCTGTATGCGAAATTGAGTAAGTGTGAGTTCTGGCTCGATAAGGTGCAGTTCTTGGGACACATTGTTTCGGGCGAAGGCATCTCAGTGGACCCGGCAAAAATAGAATCTGTTAGAGATTGGCGAACACCGAAGTCAGTAGCCGAGATCAGAAGCTTCCTGAGACTGGCCGAATATTATTGATGGTTCGTTCAAGACTTTGCACGAGTCGCTGAACCCTTGACGAAGCTGACACGGAAGGATGAGCCGTATGTATGGACGGAGGAGTGCACTCGGGCTTTTGAGACACTGAAGCAGAAATTGACCACGGCGCCCATTCTTACAGTACCAGATAATTCCGGTGGGTTGGTGATACATAGCGATGCTTCAGGGAAGGGCTTAGGTTGTGTTCTAATGCAGCACGGTCGGGTGGTTGCTTACGCCTCATGACAACTGAGGAATCACGAGAGGAACTACTATACTCACGACTTGGAGTTAGCCGCAGTGGTTTTCGCATTGAAGATCTGGAGGCATTACCTATTAGGCGAGAAGGTAGAGGTGTACACAGATCATAAGAGTCTGAAGTACGTCTTCACTCAGAAAGAACTGAATATGAGGCAGCGCCGATGGCTAGAGTTAATGGCGGACTATGACTTAGATTTACAGTATCATCCGGAAAAAGTAAATGTTGTACCCGATGACTCAGTCGCAAGCCAGCGGTCATGATGTTGACCAGCCAGAGGAGCATCATTGAAGATTTCCAGAAGTTCGAGCTAGAGGTCGTTACGCCAAGTGCAATCAGGAAGTTTTGGCAACTGCAGGTACAGTCTTCTCTGGTAGATCGCATCAAGGCTGCGCAACCTGATGATCCTCGATTGCAAAAGTTCAGAGAGCAGGTGGAAGCCGGGCTGAGAACAGACTTACTCATACATCAAGACGGTTCTCTGAGATTCGGTAGCAGACTCTGCATACCCAAATAGGATGTTCGAGAAGAGGTACTAGCTAAGGCTCATAGTTCAGCTTATTCTGTGCATCCAGGAGGCACGAAGATATACCGAGATCTAAAGCAACACTTTTGGTGGAACGGGATGAAGCGAGAGATTGCACGGTTTGTATCCAGATGTTTGGTATGTCAGCAAGTGAATGCGGAACACCAGAGAACAGCGGGACTGTTACAACCGCTTCCGATACCAGAATGGAAGTAGGAGCACATTACTATGGATTTTGTGATTGCCTTGTGATTTGTATGTCAAAAATACTTCTAAACCGCAATCAAGAACGGCGTCGCTTGGTAGCTAGCCGGTGAGTACGGGTCGGTCCACAGGGATGTTGTGAATTTCCTAATCGCTCTTACGAGTTAATTCCGAACGGTGTGAACGGATTAATTAAATCCAAAAACTAAATTAATCTAGATCTTAATCTTGCTAGGGTTAGGTTTAGGTTAAGTTTGGAAAGTCAATAAATCTCACCGCTTTCTATACCCATATTAAGATCTATTAGGAGTTATGGCAATTATTAATAGAGGGGATTAGAACCATTTGGAAAGATGTTTCTTCCTCTAGGTTCTTGTCCTTCCTTTATCAATCCTTACCCTAACCTCCATGGAAAACACGCTCAATCGGGCCTTTATACTACGGTATCACCGCTACCTCGAGGGATAGGGTGCCGTAGGGAGCGGTGTGTGCATGTATGCATGGAGTCCTATTAATTATATGTGATGGGCAAGAAAGGGGTGAGAGATCTTCATCTCTCAAACCTTCCCCAAAGCTAACCCTAACAAGCGAGGAGACTACCCGCTCATTAGGGAATTGAAAAACATTTATCTAGGGCAGAGAATAAAAGATCTAACTATCTAACTAGGGCAAGGAATTAAATTTAACTAGGACAGATAAGAAATTTAACCTAGGGCAGAAAATAAATTAAGAACTTACAAATTGACGCTCTCCAAAAAGAATTCTGAATTTTATTAATAAAAGGAGGCATGGCCTAATACAAGGATTTGGGTCTCTATTTATAGTATATAGAAAACCCTAGGTTTACAATCGCCGCATGTATGCTTTTACAAAAATACCCCTAAGAAGACTAGTCAGCGCCGCCAAAGACCTTTGGTAAATTTTTAGCCACTACGGGCATACCACGGCCGCGGAACCGCGGCCGCAGCCCTGGTTTGGCCGCGGTTCCGCGGCCAAAAGAGGAGATTGTGGGCTGAAACTTCTGGTGCTGCTTCTTGGTGACTTTGGCTTCCTATTTCTGCAGTTGGTTCTTCAGAATGTTTTCTCGTTCTCTTCCAGATCTCCACAGTGAATATTTATAGTGGACTTTTACCGTTGCTTCGTGTCGAAGTCTTGAACCTTGCGATGCCTTGTTCTTTGTAAACTGATCTTCGTGTAGGCTTGATCAAGATCCTTCTATTTGTTGGTCGTAGTCTCACTTTTGCATCGTCTTTTATCTTTTTCACTGTTTTTGCTCCGAGAATCAGTAACCTGTAATTATGTAGCAGGCATGGATCAAAAGCACCTGTTTATTTGTAAAATGCATAAGAATGGGGAATATAATAATGCGATATTATGATATGAACACCTTGCCACGGAGCCCTAGAGGAAACAACGCCGTTTGGGTTATCGTCGACCGCCTTACGAAGGCTGCACACTTTATACCCTTCTGGGTGGGACAGTTGACAGAGTCGCTGGCAGAGAAATACATGCAGGAGATAGTGCGACTTCACGGAGTTCCGGTCAGCATTTTGTCAGATCGAGACACCAGATTTGTTTCGCAATTTTGGAAGAGCTTACAGGAGAGTCTGAGTACCCGCCTCAAGTTCAACACAGCGTATCATCCACAGACGGACGGACAATCCGAGCATACGATTCAGACGCTCAAGGACATGTTGAGAGGTTGTATGTTGGACTTCCAGGGTTCTTGGGAGGATCATCTGCATCTGGTCGAGTTTTCTTATAACAACAGTTACCAGGCTAGCATCCAGATGGCTCCTTTCGAAGCACTTTACGGGCGTAAATGTCGATCCCCTGTTTGTTGGGATGACGTGGGCGAACGAAGATTACTGGGCCCCGAACTCATCGTTCAGACGGTAAACAAAGTCCAAATGATCAGGCAGCTCATTAAGATGGCTCAGGACCAACAGAAGAATTGGGCGGATGCCAGCAGGAGAGCACTAGAATTTGAGGTCGGAGATCACGTTTTCCTGAAGATTTCCCCTACCCACGGAGTTATCAGGTTTGGAGGTCGCGGGAAACTCAGTCCCCGTTTCATCGGACCTTTTGAGGTGCTAGGGCGAGTAGGAGAGGTGGCCTATCGACTTGCCTTGCCTCCGTCGCTAGCGGGTGTGCACAATACTTTCCACGTATCTCAGTTGCGACGTTATGTTCGGGATGACAACCATGTTCTGGACCATTCGGAGTTAGCTTTGGGAAATGACTTGTCGTACGAGGAGAAGCCCACCACTATCCTCGACCGCAGAGATAAAGTGCTAAGAATAAAGTCATTCCGTTAGTCCGAGTGTCTTGGGGCGGTCGTTCCCCAGGAGAATCTACCTGGGAGCATGAGGAAGATATCCGTGCACGTTTTCCATATCTATTTGTGTAGTACTGCTGTTTCGTTGTCTCTTTTTAAATTTCGAGGACGAAATTTTGTAAGGAGGGTATAATGTAAATTCCCAGTTCCGTAAATACAAAATTTCCCCTTGAATGTTTCCAAAATTTTCTTTACAATTTTGTGTATGAATTTAGAATGCTTGTGTTTATTTTAATTCTCAAAATTTAATTTTTATTTCCTAAACAAATAACCCCAAGCCCAGCCCATACCTAACCCCTTACCCACGCCCGACCCGACCCTGTGCCCAAACCCGACCCGCCCCCTTCTTCCCCACTCCCTCATATTTTTCCCGCTCTTTATTTCACTTCGCCCCACGTCATCGCCGCTCACCCCCCGCCCCCGCTCCTCGTCGCCCCACGTCCCGACTCCTCGACACACGACCCCGCGAGCGCCCACTCACCCCTCGACCTCGTCTCCCTCTCTCGTACAAAACCGAGCCTCCCTCACCCAACACCCCCTTGTTGCCTCCATCACCCTCTTCACCAAAAACTCTCCCCAACTCCATTGCCTAATCCCTGCCTTCAACCACCGCAGCCACTACGATCTCCTCCTTCCTCACCGAGCACCCTCGCCTCCTCCTAAAGCCCTCGCCTCCACCTCAACACCCAACCAACACCTACTGCCCTCTATCCAAAACCCATCTCCCTTGCTGCCGCCGACGAACTCGCCGAGCTCCTCCTCTGTCGTTGACGACAGACCACCACCACTCGCAGCCGCCTCGCCCCAGCAACCCAACCCTCCGCTGCCAAGAACCCAAGCTCGAGCCGAGGCTGCGAACCCTAGCCGCGCGTGTGTCGCGATCGTGCCACTGCCGCACCGTCGTCAACGCATCATCAGGCAAGTACACTACTTGCTTCATGCTAAATTGATCTATTACAATTCGAAATACCAATAAATTCCGTATATACAATTCGTGCAAATTAATATGATGCAAGTGTTTGATACAAAACCCGAATGAAAACCCCCCATTAAATTGACGGAAACTGATCACATAGGATGGCCCGTGTAATAATGAATATCATGTTACGATTTGGATGGAAAATACGATCTTTAATGACGTGATAGGCCTTTCCCATTTAGACCCGCAAAACTGAAATTTTCCCGTATCTGAATTTCGTAAAATTCACAGTTAATTGATTACAAATCAGAATGTTGCGTTCGAGGGCTCATATCGAAGCCGACTTGACGATATAGAACCCCATAATTGTTTTAATTTGTTTCTATGCTAAAAAGATGACGGAAACTGGTTCGGAGTGCGGCTCTGGACTGCAGTCCAGAGCAGCATTGGCTGTTGATTCTCATTTTGTAATGCTTTCGCTCTGCTGTATGAACATGTTATAATGCGGAACCCTATACCATAGAGAAGATGAAACAGTTAGCTAACTTATGAAAGTGATTTCATCCCTTTCTACTGTCGTTTACTATTTAAACTGTATTTTAGATTAACAGAACGTATAGCAGTCCTAAACAGGGACAGAACTTATACCCCATTGTTGTACAGTGCATAACTTCCAGTACACCATGGATATCATCTATCCGTATGGTGCGTTGGAAACCTAATTAATAAACCTAAACTTTGTTCAACTATAGCGTCGCCTAATTTTGATCCCAACAGGGTGAAAATTGTGTTGCGAAATGGACATTCAGTTCAGGAACTAAATTTCCAGCAGGGAACACTTAAAATGAAATGACCGTAACTTGCAAACCCGAAATCTGATTGTCCTGAAATTAATTTTGTTGAACTGCAGACTGAGTTTACCTATTGCCGCTTTTATATCTTTTGCTTAATTATGAACGCATGATTTAATACAAATTTTCTATGTTCATAAGATGCATAGAGACTTGTACTGTATATAAACTGTTTAACGGCATGATTCATAATTCTACTCGACAACAAGACCTCTAGTGATAGTGGACATTCGTGTTAATTCTCCGTGTATATTGCATTGTCGAACGTGTGTAGTATTAGTGTGGTTATGTCAAGTACACCAATGAATAGTGAGTGATTCGTGACAATGAACCATACAGTGAACAGTGAATGAAATCGTGTTATTGATGCGTACCTGTACACAACTAGTCTATACTCATGAATAATGAAACCTGGGTAAAAAGGGGGAAATCGAAGTGGAAAGGGAATTGTATTTAGCGAGGACAGTGATTAGAGGATGATCATTCGAACAGCGACTCTTATATATATATATTAGGTTGGGCCTAGTGGTCCGGCTGACAGGGTTATGTCCCGGGCGATAGCGGGCCGTAGTCTCGGGTACGTACGAGACCCTCGTTAAACATGATCACTCCTTTCCACAACTCTATTTCAAAAGTGACTTAGAGACCGATAGGGACACAGATCATACATTGCATCAATTAGTGACATATTGATTACCTGCATTTTCTCTTCACCATTATTACTTTCATTTTCTTGTCTTTTGTTATTATTATAATAATTGCTATTATGTCGCTCTGACGACCTGAGTATGCATGCTCAGACCTTAAAGAAGAACCAGTTCAGGAGTCAGACTTACCCTTCGAGCTCGCAGAGATTTAGACGATCGTGCCCCCAGTACCTTTACTGTTTTCCCTAAAGACCTTGTATTCACACTTGGTTAGTAGTTCTTTTATTTTGTTTGTTGTAAATTGTGAACAATGAAAGTTGATGTAATAACTAATGATGTATTTCCTTTACTTCTGTGCTGTGTTTACCAATTATCATGTAATGCTAGAAGCCAAAGTGTGACCACGGTGGGATGATTCCTTGACCGTAGGAGCATGGTTGGCCTAGTCATCCTCGTATCCCGTATTTTGGGAAGCGGGGTGTGACACTATTTCTCTTCTTTTTTGGAATGTTGTCAGGAGGACCCGACTCTGACCAGCCAGGAGCACTTGGAGCAGTACACTGAAGACCCCGAGCTATAGTCACTTGTACATATTTTCATTTCAGTTATGCCATTGTTTAGGCATTGCTTTCTATTCATGTATTTACATTTCCAGTTGTACCTGTAAAAGAATGTTTAATAAATAAAGTTGCCGTTCCTTTATATTCCTGCCTCTTATGTATAATTTACTATATATTGTTTAGATACGCTTAGCGTGTTTACTTCTGAGTGAATACGTAGCGGGCCTGTCGCGTCCCTTTACCGTACACAGGGAAGCGGGGAGTGACACTTGTTCCTCATGATACTGGAGAAAAACGGTACATTGTATTATATATTATTTTGAATCTCGTGAATCTTGTGAATCTCGTGTTGTTGTTCCGTGGAATTACGGAATATCCTGCTTGCATAATAAAACTCGCACAATCGAGCTTATATTTATAGTTACGGGCACAGAAATATCGAATATCGTGATACTCTAATTACATTGTACTGATTAACATATACTATTTATTTGACATACACACTACCGTTTACTATTCACAGTTATTCTCATACCTATTATTATGTATACCATGTTTTGTGTCAAATATCATTTAATGATTATTGTTGGGTTTCAGTACCCGCGCCGCGGAAGCCGCAGCTGAGGCGGAAGTGAAAACAAAAAATTTACGCGAGCACCAAACACCCGTAACCCAGGAAAACGATCCAATAACCTAAACTAGCTAACTAGAAATGCAAGGGTTAAGAAACTACAATTTTTGTCGCGTGTCCGCCCAATTGTGGAAGACCCCTCCAAGCTCGTAGCTGCCGGGATCGCACTTGAAAATTGACCACCCTCACCGAAGACGATCCACCTGAAGGAAACCGGAGGACAATCTAACTGATGATCCAAACTCGCTAGGTATGGATGGTCGGTGATGTAGGAATGTATCACTAAAAATTTCTTTCTAAACCCTTACTTAATGGAGAGCAAGAAGAAGAAAGAGAAGATGGTTGCTAATACTTGCAACCATGCAGCATGCTTAAGTGAGGAATGAAGAAAACATCAAGTGTAGAAAATGAGAATGGCTTGCCTTTTACAACTATGGTTCAATAGTGAACACAAATGATTTTTCCAATATAAAATCCCCAAGCCATACTTCTCTACATGCAAAGAACCATGCTTCATAATTCCTCACTTTACACCTCATTTCCATTTAATTTTCTAAAAAAAATCAAATATGAGGTGTCCTTCTTCTAGAAGTATTCCCGTATAAATACGGAATATTTCACCTGGTATATGTTTCGCTACATATATGCACATCTGTATAAAGATACGGATAGAACCAAAGAGAGAAAATGAATAGTGAACAATAATACTAAAATATATGTATCAAAATACATATATAAATTATTAAATCAAATCCTAATTTAATAATCCGGCTTAATTCTAAACCGGCTAGTATTATTAATCGTCCGATTAAAGTCCGTGTATTCCGTACACGTATTTAATCGGACCCTTGCATGTACCAACATACGACTCCTACATCTATCACCTGAACTGGGAAAACCCTCTGTGTGGGACTCTAAAGACTCGACAATACATTGGCAGTGGATTTAACTACAAGCACGTCAGCGACACCAGCTGTACCTAACGGCTACACGGGTATTTGTCTAAAAGGGGGTCGACAATCAAGTACGTCCTTACCCTACTGAGCCTGAATATGACAATCTCTGTACAGTCCGGTCTCTTCGTCAAAGAGTATCGCATATCGAGTCTAGAGAATGGATAACGTCAGACCCCTATTAACCCGATAAGTCGTGTCTGAGTCAAGCTCATCACCAACAGAGATACTACTGATCAACTATCAGTAAATCTCATCCACCGTAGCCATGGATTTCTGGTGATAGCCAACTGAATACAACGCAGCATCGACTCCTAATACCATGAGAGACGAATCCCTGATAGTCGACCACTGCCTCCATGTGGCTCGGGACTGTATCCAACTAAAATCTATTTGCACGACTCCTTTGAACCGTGCTAGGGTGGAAATCAAAGTACAATGGGAACTCACACGAGATAAATGACGACTTTAGGTCAAAGGACTAACATTTACTCATGCCACCTGAGAACTTCCATCTAACGATAGATATAATACCATCTAGAAGTTCTCGGCGAGTCCGTCCAGTGTACTCATCTCCAGTGAGCACCTGTATACTATCTTAGGTGACACAACACCAATGGCTTGTGAGACCGGCCATCGCCCCTCGTCGGGGTCTAGAAGTGTATACACTAGTCTACTCCGAAATATCGATGCCCAGTCTCGATACTCCCACAACTAGGGAAATTTAAGGATGTGCTTATGGACAACCCGGCTCCCACATATATGATTGCCATCATAATGCTGGTTGTCAAGCAACAATCCTACGAGCTTCATTAATGATGAAGACAAATCAGATAGCATATTATCATCTCGAGTAAGACTGTTATACCGGTATAGGTCCTCCCTCAATTATCATAACCGTCTACATGCGATCACAATAATTGCCTTGAGTGCACTATATCCAACAATCTCCCACTTGCACTTAAGCCCAATTATTGCGGTATCGTGTACCCACAGCTCGTGTGCTACCGAATACCCAACTTCTATACTAATCAGTTTTGCAAACTATATTTATGAAACTTAATGTGTTTGAGAAATAGCCCCAATGAGTGGATCCGCTACAATGTTCCAACTTCATCTCTCTATATCTCAACTTTGTGGAGATCAACAATCTTCCAAACTGAGCGATACCCCGCCTCAAGAATTTGTCTGGATACTTGATGGGACCATGTTCATCAATGAACAACTCCTATCCAACAAACTTCTTGGGCTGTATTCTCTGTTGAGTCATAACCAGCATCCTGCACCATGATTACCTCAATATCTCTATTGGAACACTATCCAATACACTGATCCTCAGAAGAGGCTAAACTCAAAACTCTGACAGCATCTCTGTCATTCAGGTCATCTTGGAAGTATGAACGGATAACCGCCTCTCAAAGGAGGCTGCCGTTACCCTATACGAAGAACATCATCTTATGTTCATTACTGTTTCCCATTGTTTCTCAAGAATTGGATTAATATATGTTTATTGCAACTAGTGCAAAATGCAATATCTGGTGTTGTACAAGACATTGCATGATTGACTCAATTGCCTAAGAAAATGATATGTCATTCATGCCAGCCCCTCTCCTCATCAGTCTAGAAAACATCCCTTTTAGAGAGGGTGACTCCATCACCTGTGGGTACACCACCACGCCAGGAGTTGTCCATTCTAAAAATACTTTTAGAATGCTGTCTTAGTACCTGATTGTGGAACTTCCCAAATCTAGATCTAAAACCAGAATCTCTGATATATTATCTATCTGATTTTGTACAAGACATTGCATGATTGACTTAATTGCCTAAGCAAATGATATGTCATTTACGCCAGTCTCTCTCTTCATCAGTCTAGAAGACATCTCTTTAGAGAGGGTGACTCTATCACCTATGGGTACACTACCATGCTAGGAGTCGTCCATTCTAAAATAATTTTAGAATGCTATCTAAGTACCCGATTTGGGAAACATCTTAAATCTAGATTTAGTCACCAGAATTCCTGATATACTACCCACATCCAATATGGAGAAAACACTATGTGATAACCAAAATTTGACCAATTGTAGTATAGGAACATTACTTCCTATCTGGAGCATATCATCCAAATCCAGGACAGTACTCCTTACATCCTTCTTACTAGGTTCATCTTTTGTTTTGATGAAGTCAATCATTTTGACTGTCACATCAAACAGATGATCCGTCTCCGCTATCCATGCTTCAGTCTACGAATAGACAAGCAACTTGCACACCTTCTGCTGCTCCCACTGACTACGATAACTCTCTGGCAGAGTCATATACACGTACACTTCCAAATTCCCATTTGGAAAGACGTTATAGTCATTCACCTGCTAGATATCATAGGCATGAAGTGCATCAGCGCCAAATCATATTCATATGGACTTCACATCACAATCCACAATGGGTATTTGATGAAAACTTCTTACAACAGGTCTAGTCTTATTAGGTTAGTACCTTTCCACTTGCATGAGCCTCAAAAGATCTACTTACTCCTAATGGGTTTCACCCTTCAGGAGCACCCAGCAAAGTCCATAATCCATGATTTGCTGAAGTGCATGGTGTCCATCTTGGTTATGAAGCATCTGGTAATCTGGAAATCACCACTTCCTATGATCTGCTGCTGATAACAAGTAGGGGGAATAACAGTGCCAAGTCATATCTGTATGAACTTCAGTATTGACACTGAAGTAAAAGTCTCATCACAATCCACAATGGGTATTTGATGAAAACTATTTACAACAAGTCTAACCTTATTAGGTTAGCACCTTTCCACTTACACATATCTCGAAAGATCTACTTGCTCCTAATGGGGTTTACCCCTTCAGGAGCACCCAGCAAAATCCAAAATCCATAATTTGCTGAAGTGTGTAGAGTCCATCTTGAATATGAAGCATCTGGTCATCTGGAAGTTACCACTTCGTATGACCTGCTGACAACTAGTAGGACCATCATCACCACCATGATGCTGACCTCCCGTCACCGTCTATAAGAAAACCGAAGTATCTATCGGGTGTCTGAGGTCACATACTAAATCTGCGGAGTGGTTAATGGTTTGTCAAGTCCAATTGAATTCTTAGGTTATACTAAATCTTCAGTAACCGTTTGTGGTTCTGGAATCGCTTCCAATTCTACCATACTCCCACTAGTTTCTTTTGCAAAAAAATTCCTTTTATAAAATGGTGGCAAGTCAAGAACAATATAACTATTTATTTTGAAAATGGTAGGAAAAAAATCCTAGTGAGCGCTTAGGATAATCCACAAACAGCCATAACCGAAGCGTGCCTCGAGTTTGTCTGGATTCTGCTTTTAAACAGAAATCAGATAACTCTATATCTTAACAATCTCAAGATATGTAACCATCATATGTTCATATAGAATCAAGACACTAATTTAAATGGAACCAGATTCAAAAGTCATGCAGCTGTTTCCAGTGCATATCACCTAATGGAAAAAAGGCCAATACAACATTACTCATCAAGGAGCACACGTACGGATGAGCAACCTGCGAGAGAATCAAGTTCTCAATACTATGATGGAACACCTAGTACAAGTATCTATATTTTTGATTATCTCGAAGAATCCTGATACTTCCAACGTATGGTTCTCTAATTTATTCTTATACCTACAAACTTCTCAAAATCTTTGGACCTTGCATTACTACGAATGCGTGTCTAAAACCAGAGAACTCATAGGTAAACCTGAATGAAGTAAGAGTACCAACCCTCTGTACTGAAGGACACCGGACAACATACATTTTCATGTATAATTCCCAAGAGTATACTAACTCAAATTCTGTGTTTTGTAAATTGAAAACCGTATCTCGGTTAAGAATGTCTTACACCGTTATTCAATGTACCTTACCTTATCCTCAACCGATAAAGGTAAATGTTTAAAACACAATTTTCAAAATATTTATCTCACTTTATAAAATAAAGGTACAGATATTTCATTTTAAAATTTGGTGCATAACAAAGGTTATTTGAAACCAAATATTTGCCGTTAAGCAAAACCAGACGATTTAATCCAATATCACCAATTGCAACGAATTCCAATATTGAGGATCAAATTGTCCATTTCCCAATATACTACTCCTACTCATCATCTGTAACACCGTACAGATGTGAGATCCAAGTCTGGTAAATACATACACAGGAGTCAGAATTAATTGGGAAAACAGTTCTCTCTTACAAATACATAGAAAATCTGAAACATGAAAATATTTCATAAGGGGTGGCCAGTTATTCCTAATAATGCCTTTTCTATTATCCAGATTCACGACAGTGGTCGTAATTTTCTTTGCCCTTACTTCAATCCCTTTATATGTATCTACATCTTACTTTCTGCACACTGCAGTTAGGCTAATTGATTTTCTTCCTTCCTCGACGGTGAACACCTATCTTTCGGCACCAGCCTAAGGTTTGGAAGAAGACTATCCAATAAGCATAATAGGTATACTCTCCTAATATAAGGAGCTTTCGCAACTTGAGAGAAGGTAAAGGGAAGAAACAACTGAATGATCCTATTCTATTTCTTCAGAAGCTGTGGCCATTCTCGACCGAAGTAACTTTTTAGAGTTCGTATGTAACTATACGATGGCCGTTCCAAGCAATATGGATCATCGTAGTGATACGAAGTGTTACGTCTTGCTTTCCAGTGTATGGGTAAGGAGATGCGTCGAGGCCCGCGACGTATTTACTCAGAAGTAAACACGTTAAGCGTAAATAAGCAATATAATAAATGTACACAAGAAATGAAAAAAGATATAAATCAACAACAACTTTTTAATGATTAAACATTCTTTACAATACAACCGGAAAGTAAATACAATATTGAAAAGCAATGCCTAAACAATGGCATATGAACCGAAAGTAAAAGTATGTACAAGTAGACTAGAGCTCAGGATTCTCAATGAACTGCTCCAAATCGTCCAGGCTGGGTTCGATCTCCTGAGGGTCGGGTCCTCCTGACAATATTCTAAAGAAAGAAGAGAAAAGAATGTCGTCAGCGAACAATCGCTCAGTAAGTCCCAAAAGAGAGATAAATCAAGTTAAAGGAATAGATTTGGTAATTTATCTGTTTTTATTATACTAACGTAGTTGTTTGTAGCTTGGTACATGTTCTCCGCCGAAAAGACGCGACCGGGACGTTGGGACGTCCGGCCTGAATTTCGATAGCATATGCTATTTGGTGCTATCCATCCACCTTTCTGAAGATACCAAGTTAATTTATGACACCGTGTATTGAAGGTTTAGACGGATGTGGCCGTTGTAGCAGACTTCATCATATTCCCCCTGGTTTGAGGGGTTTTTGATTGTGGGGACACTCTTCCCTGCAGACGTAAGCCCCTGCGGTTAATTATGCTACCGCATCGTGGTAACAACTTTCTCCTTCTCCAGATGATCACTTCGTGTCGTGTGTGTTTGTTTTGTTTTTGGTTGCCCGTGGATTGCATACGGAGACTAATTTATGTTGTCGCCCGTAGGGCGTGGATTAGTCCAAATCCGTATTTTCATAGATTTGGGTTTAGGTTGGGTTTAAGGATACATTAGTATCATTTGAGACTAAGATCAACTTAAACATTTATTAAGGATACGTTAGTCTAATTTTTAGACTAAGATCAACTTAAGCATTTGTTAAGGATGCATTAGTCTAATTTTAGACTAAGATCTACTTAACAGGATTATTTAGATCCAACAAAAGAGCATTTGAACTCTATTGCTTTAGTTTAGGGACTTTGCGGTCGATTAGTTTAGGGACATTACGGTCCAAGGTTAAAAACATTATAGTTCATGGGTTTAAGGACCCCACAGTCTAAGGTTAAGGACATCATAGTCCATGGGTTTAAGGACCCCACAGTCCAAGGTTAAGGACATCATAGTCCATGGGTTTAAGAACCCCAAGTCTAAGGTTAAGAACATCATAGTCCATGAGTTTAAGGACCCCACAGTTCATAGAATGTCTGGTTGTCGGGACCCGTCACCTCTCTGAAGACGTTGAAGGATTACAATGATACATATCAGAGGAATGCAGAGATGTACCCTTGAACCGATGTGGGTTGGGAGATCTGTAGTCCAATTTGAGACTAAAATCAATTAATTAGATTATGAGCACATAGGCTCAGTTAAATCTGAATTGAGGACTTATAGTCAATTTGGGCTAAGTCCAATTAGGTTTAAAACGTTGGGCATTTGTTTAGGCTGCTGAACATTTGTCTGGGCTCAGCCCCCCTTTACTTAGCAATGCTAAGCATGGGTCTGGGTTCTGACAATATTTTTGTCTTTTATTGAGTACTGAGCACTCGTATGCCATTGATCAATTTTGGAAGACAAGGGTGTATTTAAGGTTCATTCAAAGGGAAGTGTTGCCTCTGGAAGACTGGTTCGAATATAGTATTAAACACTAGCATATATTTGGCGATCGTGTTCCCACGTGATGCACTCAAAACAGTGTTAAACAATAAAAGTGAAGCGCTCACGTGGGGTCACGTGAGGCACCTGAGGATTGGGCCAGGCTTCCTTTATTTTATTCTCAGAATATTCAAATAAGTGTTAAACACTTAATCTTCATGGCAATCACGTGTGGGCACGTAATGGGTACCCATGCACTGGATATTGAAAGGATTTACTAGGGGTCACGTGGGGACACGTGAGGGCGCCCAAAATCTGTTCTGACTTAGCTTTGTTCTCTTTATTTTGAGGGATTTATCCAAGGGTCACGTGGGAGCACGCGACCCCATCTCATTCATTCTTTTTTGACCATGAGAGGGTCACGTGTTGCCATGTGATCATGTTGGGTACTTGATCTTTTTACGTGCATGAAAAGTCTAAGTCCCTTGTTTAAGAATTGAATTCTTTTATAGGGTTGAACCCTAATTTTATTTAGAGAAATTAAATTCCTATGTATTTGGAAGAATTAAATTCTTTTATAGGGTTAAACCCTAATTTTGTTGGAGGAATTAAATTCCTATGTGCTTTGTGGGAGAATATAATTCTCTGAACTTAGGTCTTCTCTTAGGTTTTAGATCTGCATGGCAGAATCTTCCTGATGAGAATTAAATTCTCAACTTATGGGGAGATCTGCTTCTGCAGACCTTCAACCAAAGGAAGAACTAAGTTCTTATTCAGAAGAGTTAAACTCTTAGTTTGAGAATTAAATTCTCTTTTTATTTTGTGGGAGCTTATAGGATGATCTCTTTCCCTCTCTTACCTAGTATTTCTTTCTTTTATGAAGAGACCTTCTTTTCTCTCTGGAGAATTAAATTCTCTTTTCTTTTGTATTCTCTCTCTGTTGTTCTCTCTCCTTCTTCTTCCCCCTTGGCTCCTATTTATAAAAGAAAGAAAAGAATCAGTTTGTTTAGTCAATCTTTCATCGAAAGATTTTGATTGATTTTGTAACCAACATGATCTTTTAGATGACTTGGTGGATTTTATTCACCATTGGATTTTTAATCCAAAAGATATTTTATTTGTTGTTCCTGGCAGATTTTAGAAAAATATTTTCTTGTATAGAATCTTTCTATAAATTGGTGATTTTAATCACCATTGGATTTTTAATCCAACGGTGCTCCTCTTTACAGAGCGCAATCCTTTTGGTTTGGAAAGATCTAGAGAAATATTAGGGTTTTTGATTTCCCTCTTAATTAGAATTTAATTCTATTAGTTCAGATGGTTTAGGAGTTTATCACGTGTTGGCACGTGACCCCATTTGTTAAAGCATTCAAATTAGAATTTAATTCTATTGTTTCAGAGGGTTTAAGAGCCTATCACGTGTTGGCATGTTACCCTCTATCACGTGTGGGCACGTGATTCCCCATTTAGGGTTTTCTTCTTGATGTTTTATTATATCTTTTAATTCTTTTCAGTGGGTTTAAAGGCCCATCACGTATGGACACGTGACCCCATTTGATTAGGATTCAATTCTTAATATTTCAGAGTTCTCAGGAAGCCATCACGTGTCGGCACGTGACCCCCGATCACGTGTGGGCACGTGATGCCCTATTGGGGTTTTTCCTTATATTTTACGAGGGAACAAATGCCCCCACAACGTTGTTCTCACATATTTGCACGTGAGTGCAACGCTGTCATTTTTGTGGCCATTGGATTTGCCTAGGGAAAGGGGCAGATGAACCGTTTCCCATCGCATCCTATAAATGCAAGGGTCTCTTCAGAAGCACCTCCACTCTTTCATCTTCTTCCTTATTCATTTTCCTTTGAGAATTTAATTCTCTTCCTCAGAGCTCAGTTCTCTGTTCTAAAAATTTCAGAGTTTAACTCTGTCTAAGAAAGAATCTTTTCTTCAGGTAATGGTTTTGAACGACCAAGGAACTTTTGTAGAAATTTTCTTTGGATTTTAAATCCACACCAAGGGTTTTTCCCTTTAAAAAGAACTCATCTTCCTGAACTCTAAGAAAGCATGATCTTTAGGTAGTAAGCCCCCAATGTTGGGCATCTTTCTCCGATCTTAGGGGATTGACGATTGCACTTACTTTCCCTCTGGAATTTAATTCTCTTTCAAAGAGATTAGCTCCGAAAATTTTCTTGGAATTTAATTCCTCTATTTAAAAGGAATTTAATTCGTTTAGAGAACTTAGTTCTCAAACAACACTTCTTGAAATTCTCATCTTCAGTTGTTCTTGGCAAAATTTGAGGAGAGATATTTCTTGGATTTTGCCCAGAGTTGGTGATGAGTTTTTTTTTCTCTTGGGGAATGTATAGAGGTGTTTGAAATCCACTTATTCATTTATTGAGAATCTTCCTTTGTTCTCGTAATGATTACCCTGCCTCATCATTAGTGAGCCGCCATCTTGATTTTATGGGGCCCCTGTGTTTTGCAACCAATGGTCCCATGAAATAATAAGTGGCTTGTTGTTTTCTTTCACCATCTTTATATATCTATATCTATATATATATATATATAGATAGATAGATAGATAGATATGTACACATGTGGGTTTCATTAACAATTTCCCCTTCCTTTGTTTCAGGAACAATGGATTCTCTTCCATACTTCCCTTTTACCCGCTCGGACGCTGCCTTTCCTCAGTCACCGTCTGACGAAGAGGCGATGGCGATGATTAGAGCCCATGACTCGGATCGCACCAATCTGCTTTTGTGGGGAACCTGGAACGGTCATATCATCCGGGGTCGCCGGAGTTTTATTTGCGGGGAGCCGATGGAACCTCTTCGTCCTATATTGCCAATGGAACTCCCACAGACTGCTTATGCAGTAGAAGTGACCAATTGAACTCTTTCGGGCCGGCTGGAGCCCTCTACCTCTGGGATACCTAACCAGCCCCTGCCAGCTATAGACATTTTGGGGCGTCGGATTTGCCAAGGTGAAGCTCGACCTTGGGGGTAGGTTTATAAAGTGGGTATCACCCCCCGGCACCCAGTGGGCTAGCTTATTTGGGCTCGCTATATTCTTTCTGCCCACCGTGCAAGACTGCAGAAGGTTGGACTATATCAGGCGGTGTATGCATCGCTCTTTCATTACCATGCTCCCCATGGCTGGTGGATCAAATCTTTCTTGAACCAGTGGAATCTGCCCACCAATACCTTCCTGCTAGGGGATCGAGAGGTGTCTATCTCATTGGATGAATTCCATGAGATTTCAGGACTGCCCATTAGGAGGGAGCATTATGAGGAACTGTTGCCTCCAAATGAATACGTTTTCTCTACTATGCCGGCTATGCTCGAGGGTCTGACAGTCGAAACCGCCGTTCGTCATAGGTATCCCAGTCTGATCAAGGCCCTGGGAATTTTCGATAGATTATTTGCGAAGTCAGAAGGGAAAGGTGTCACTTTCGAGAGCTTTATCGCCTGTTTCATTCAGGGGGATATTTTATCCAAGGAGGCCCTGAAGTTTGCGAGCATTGACGACCCTTTTGGGTTTGGGTTGAATAAACTGCCGGCCAAAGAAGATGATCTACCGCAGTTCTACTTTCCGATCATGTCAGCCATGTCTTTTGATGCAATTGCGGCCCCTGGCATAGACGAAGAGACATTCTTTGTCGGCTTTATTATCCTTTGGCTCAACTGGTTTGTGATACCGTCACACCGACGCTTCATGAGAGCTTCCGTTTTTTATCCCGCCCATCGTGTAGCTGAAAGGGCAAAGTTGGCCGTCGGCATCGCGGGACTATCATATCTTTATCACGGGTTAAGTGTTGCGGCCAACACTTCGGCTCTAGGTGTAGATGTTGTGAATCTCCCCCTTCATTACTTCACATCTTAGATTGAAATGCACGTGCTGGGGGCATTCGCGGCACATCAACGACCGGACTTCTATGATTCCTACACTTTCCCCCGAGTTATGAGATTGGTGGATGCCTTCGCTCCTGATACGACTCAATTAGGGGCCCTCCGTGTTCTGCTCAATACATATACCCACGAGGGAGAAATTATGTTTATTGATCGCGTTCTTTTTGCTCCGGCAGGGCCTGTCCAGCAGTTATTTGACTTGTCAAAAGGGGGAGCACCCTCTTTAAAGCCTAGGGAGATCATGCATCTGTACTCGATCAGGCCGGGCTATTTGGTATTTCGTCAGAATGATACGGCTCTCCTTATGCGGTATAATCCGCACCGCTTTGCCCGGCAACTGGGCTATGATCAGGGCGTCCCCTTTGAAGCGTTCTTGGTTGAGCCTACTTCATCGTTAGGAGTTATTCGCGACGCTATTCATCATTTTATGCGGCTGAATACTGGCTCCGTGTTCATGATCCCAGAACCTGACTATCTCCCCAGGTCTGTGGGCTCCTTTGTGGGCTGGTATCGCCACCGGGTTGGTCCTATCATTCCCGAGGAAAGGCGGGTGCTCTTTGAATATAAAACTCCTTCCCCAACTCAAGCTGCTCACGTTCCGTTGCGACCGCGGTCAGTTATTCTCCCTCTTTTGAGGGATGGTGGTGCGGTAGTCATCTCGCAGGCCGCAGAAACCGAGTCAATTCCTCCCACTACAGGGATGCCGATGCGTACTAGAGCTCGGGCAAAGGCTTCTGCCGAGGTGCCAGCGGCAGTTCCATCAGTTGCAGTGTCATCGATGGCAGTGTCATCATCGGTAGCACCACCAAAAGAGGATACTGGAGGCGAGGTTGGGGAACGTCGCACCAAAGCGCCGAAGGGAAGGAAGCAATCATCTTCCAGCGCTAGTTTCGAGCCGAAGTGGAAGAAGAAGACAGTCACCAGTCTGCTCGACTTTTTAACGGAATCCGAGCCTATCATTCAAGACGAACCAATATCTATGCAAGAACTGGATGATGGTCTTCTTTTCCCAGGTTCATCCGCCGAGGAAGCCGCACAATTGGCTGAGGCTATAAGGCGTTCCCAGGACGAGACCGAGAATGTGTGCATCTCGAAAAGTTCCTATCCCGCCGTGATATTCTATGAAGATCCTCCATCAGTGCGGTGAGTATTTATAGGTCCTCTGGAGCAGGGAGGCGAAATATCCCTCAAAAAGCCTATCTCTGCCGCTTCTGAAGATGAATTGTCTTTGTGGACCGGCGGCCATGAATCCACCTTAGAACCCCGGCGAGCATACCTTCTTAGGAAGGAACGTCGGCTTGAAAAAGCTATACTCGAGGCATCTTGGCGAATCGGTATGCACGTTTTTTGTATTTTTCCTTTGGCAAGTAATTTGTTTTGCTTTCCATGTCTTCTTATCTCCGTAAAACTTTACAGGGACCTCGGTGATGGCAGAGAATCTGAGTTCGAGCAGCGCTTTGACTGCGGATCCTGTAAATATCACCGATGAGACACCAGTAGGTGTGGAGGGGGTCGCTACGGTCGCTATTCCTGCTGTAGAGCTCCCATTGGTGGCTTCCGTTCTCCCGGTGCTTGCTCTCCCGGAAGAGGCATCCTTATTGGCCGCAGATTCAATGGATCTTTTTGGGGACGGCCCGGAGACCGTAGGACAGGTAGCCGATGCCACCGTCCTTTCATTGGAGCTTGCAGCGGTGGCCGCTGCTCCTCAACTGGAAGCTGTTATACCGGCCCATGTCCTCGATGATGTGCCTGAAGGCATAGAGGAGTCTGCCGTAGCTGCTATCCCTCCAGTTCAGAGCGGGAGGAGTATCGAAGGTATTCTTCTATCTTTTCTTTTAATGATCTCTCCATCATCTGAACCTTTCTGTTTTTTCAGAATTACGTGGGTTGGCGGCGTCCATCGTTGATCTGTCTCCTAGAAAATCTTTTCAGCGTTTGCTAGAGATGGCCATTCCGCAGGCAATATCCCCTGAACGTGCCGTCCTATCTTCCGGGTAAGGTTAGTGTTATTTGCCTTGTTCATGGCATTATTATTATTTCGTATAACAATGCTGATGTCTTCTATAGTTCTGGAAGCTGACGACGAAGTTGAGATTCTTGACGGGCCTGGGGATCTTTTGAGCCCTTCTTGCATGACTGTGGGTAAGTAAAGTTTCTACGTTGTTCCATCTACTCTTTGCTGGCAGTTCTCACTGATTTCTTTTTATGAGTCTTAACTGCTTTGCCCGTTCTTACCACGCTGGAATCTCGCATTGTTATGCCACCCGGCCTCTATGATCTACATGCCTCTGAACGGATGGAAAAGCTAAGCCTTCACTCTTTGTCAGGTTTGATCGAAGACCTTCGTGCTGGTAGCTTGATCACGGCCGAAGAATTTGCCGCCGAAGCCAACAGTTCTCTCCCCTTTCTTGCTGCTTACCATAGTGAAACATTGGAGCAAGTCTGGGTTGAGTTTTCTCATCGGGTGGAGGCTTGCTTGTATAGTCTTGAATGTACGCGCCTTCCTTCAGAGGTTGTGGCTGCAAAGGCGAGCTTGCGGGGGCTGATTGAACGGTGCGCCGCAAATATGCTGTCATGCGAGAAGAGGCTCAGCCGAAAATTTTCAGAGAGGAAGCTGGCTTCAAATGCGCTGGGAGAACTTCAGGCTGAACTTACGGCCAAGACCACTCATGCGTATGAACTTTGGAGGGTGCTTCAAGAAGCTATCAGGGAGGTGGTAGCTATTGATAAAGCCGTCATTTTTACCCGCGAGATGGTTGAAGCCCACAAAGTCACCGAACAGGAGCTTGAAAGTCGTCTTGCCTCGTACCAGGCCCAACAGTCTCAAGCGGAGGCCCGTCTCGTAGTGATAACAAATTATGAAGCCGAGGCCCAGCGGAAAAAGGATGAACTGACAAATCTGTTAAATCGTCCGACGGTTTGAAAAATTGTATATTTTTCCTTTTATTCTTCTTTTGTACATACTCCTGAATGAGAGTATTTTTTTTATTCTTTCATAGATTGTAATTTGTATTCATTTTGATTCACGAATAAAAGACATATTTTTCTTGTCTCCCTCTGTCATTTTTCCTCTTTGCTGTGTTGTCGATATGTTACTCTGGCAAGTGTAGAGAATATTTCATCCTAGCCTTCTTGTAGGGTATTGATGGATTAGGAAGCAGGTTCAGGTTCAGGTCTGCTGTCTAAGACTTTCTAACTTTATGAGTCGTGAGGATCTCATAAAGACTTTTCTTCCTACGAGTCGAGAGGATCTCGTAGGTGTATTTTCTCCTTAGGAGCCGTGAGGACTCCTAAGTATGTGTTTTCTCTTGAGAGTCGTAAGGATCTCACAAGAGAATTTTCTTCCTTACAAGTCGAGAGGACTTGTAAGTGGTTGTTTCCTTTCCTGTCGATGTTTGACTTAGGAGAGTGTGGCCTGTAGAAAATCTACCTTGACTTCTCTGCGAGGCAATGATGGCTTGGGAGACAGGGTTAGGATCTACTACCTAAGACTTTTCAACTTTATGAGCCGTGAGGGTCTCATAAAATGTCACGCCCCGCTTCTCGGTATACGGTGAAGGGGACGGGACGAGGCTGCTACGTATATACTCAAAAGTACATACGCTAAGCGTATCTAAGCAATATAAAATAAATACACAAGAGACAAGATATAATAAAAACAGCAACTTTTATTTATTAACATTCTTTTGTACAATGCATGAAAAGGAAATACAACTGAAATAAAAACGATGCCTAAACAGTGGCATAACAGGAAATGAAAAGTACTGAATGGAAAAGTGTACAATGAAGCTAATGTGCTGGATCTTCGGCTAACTGCTCCAAGTCTTCTGCAGATGGCTCGATCTCTGCCGGGTCCAAACCACCTGACGACATTCAAAGAAGAAAGAAATAGAATGTCATCAGCGAACAGGTCGCTCGGTAAGTCCCAAAGGTAAGAGAAAAGTAGAATATACAGAATAAGAAGATATCTTTTAAAGTTGTATAATATTGTTGTAATTTTGTGTTAACGCGGTTGTTTGTAGCTTGATACAGAAGGATGCCAGTGTATACGAGAGGGTTCTCTATATGCTAGAGATCAGGGAAAACGGAATGTACAAGGAACCGTTAAGTCACGGTACAACAGCAACGGAATATAGGTTAGGTGTCTTAATCTTACCGCCTCGTGCCACTTTTAACACCTTCCGCACCAATCTACCCCTTAAACCCTGTAGTATTATGATTGTATTGTTTATCTTATAAATTGAATTGAGTGTATAATTGAAAGACTGACCGAAACCATGATATCAGTAAACGAATGTAACTGAAGAATCATGTAAATGGATGTAAACTGGAGATTATGTAAATGGAATGAATATCCATGGTTCGGTTCGGTCAAGTTGTATAGATTGATAATTGGATTCATGGACTCATGTTGAATTGTAATATTGAAGATTGTAGATTATAGATTGTAGATTGTACTTGAATCATATTTAAATCAGATATAATCAGACTCAAAACCGAGTCAGACAATTAGAAATGTAAATCGAAGTCTTGATTATTTCTTAAACCTATATTTACTAGGGTTCTTAGGGTAATTTATAAAACTTGAGAGGGTTTTATGTAAAAAAAAATTTGTATATACTTTTCAAGATACTCCTCAAGTATTTATTATTCGTCTTTAGAGTTGTAATGAATGTGGATTTTATATTGTGATATTTCTAGTGGAAATATCCTAGTTTCAGAAATAAAGTATTTATTTGTAATATTGATTTGTTTGGAATTCATTGTATTTTAGTGTAAACTTTATTCTTGTGATTTTTAGAAAAAAGTGGAATATTTATATCATAACAAAATAGATATTTTAATGATAAATATATATATATATATATATATATTTATACAAAAATAATTTTAATAAATATTTTATATTCTAAAAATCTCATTTTCTTGAGATGTCGTATTTTAAATCTTTCGAGACCGAATGCTCCTTGCGGAGGTCTGAATCTCGCACTACTAAGCCCGAGGATGTGCGATGATCCGCACCATCCCGAACGGGTTCCCCAAAATTGGTTGTAGCGGCGCTTTACAAAAATTGTAAAATACTAAATCCTTTAGAAAACGGTTTTATGAAGTAAATGGTATTTATTTGTAAAGATGTAAATTTTCCGTCTTGTATGTTTTAGATTCTCCTAAGTCAACTAGTCTATTCCTAACTGGTCCAAATGACAAGTTGTGAGATGGCTCAAATCGCCTCTTCACCGCCAATTGTGGCCAGGTAAGTACAAGTGAGGAAACGAGGGATCCGCTCACGAATCACCGTGAGACGGACCTTTTAAAGTTACCTTTCTCACTTGCCTAGCCTAGACACCACAAAATCAGGTTTAGATAAACGACCGATATCCATAACTTATCGTATCTTCATAATAAGAGGTACTTCTTTAAAAAGTGTATCAAAACTAATTCTTTTAGAAATGGTTTTATTAAGTATGTGGTATTTAAATGAAAATGTTTGTTTTCTCGTATTCTAGATTCTCGGGGGCGTTGCATATAAGTGTGTGAGGAGCTAGGTCGTTACCTCGTGATCTACTTTAAAGGTATAGCATGTTTAATGGAGTTAAATGAAGGATTGAAACAATGTGGTATTTAAGTGAAAAATACGATAAATTGAGATAGCTATCATTTCATGTGATGAAACTTGATCAAATTGTTTGATTAGTGTTTAATAGTCAACATGAGGAAGTTTAAGTATGATTGTATTAGTGAGAAGTGGAATTTTATAGAAAACCGAATCAGAAATCGGATTTGTTCCGATTCCGTCGGGTTTTATAATTTCGTATTTTTTGAATAGAAAAGAGGGAAAGAAGAGGGACTTACGGGTTTTAGATTACACTAGAGGGTGAGAGGGAACTAGAGGGATCGCCGATGTATTGCGTCGTCGCCGGTAGTTCCTAAAACGATCGCCGGAAGTTCCGCCGGGAAATTCGTCGGAGCTTCGCCTCGAGCTCGTTTTCAAGGTACACAAGATCTCTTGAGAATTTTAGAGAGTTGGCTCAGAAATGTGAGTGAGAGGGTAGAGGATAGGGGGTGTATTTATTGGGTTAGGCTAGGGTTAGAGTAGGTGAAGAGTTTAAATAAAAAAAATGTAAAAATATATTAAAATTCATTAAAATATGGAGTAAATAGGGATTTCAAAGGTTTATGGAACCGATCTAAATAAATAGAGTATACAGGAGGGTAGGGGAGGCCAAGAGTCAACTTTTTTATGTTGACGACTCGGCCGTCCGGCCGAGTCCGGCCGGCGGCGCCGTGCCGAGTCGGTCGGTCCGCCGTCCGAGTAGGCCGAGTCGGGCCGAGTCGGAGGTCAGAGAGGTGGGGGTCGTCTGGTGTAGCCTCTGGTATATTTAGTTTTCCAGGTTTAGTTCAAAGTTTGGGAGTTATGGTGTGTGGACTGTTGGGCTTCCAAATAATTTAAAACAAAATAATATTAAAAATAATGTGGGGCATGGGATTTGAACTCTGGTGGCTTGGTTCAGCAGTGCAAGGTATTACCAATGAGCCACAAGCTCCTTCTTGTAATTAAATTGCTAATTAATTACTTAAGTCTTGTGCTCAGGCAATAAATACCCCTTTATGGATTTTTGAAATTTTTTTTGTAAAAACTTGTATAGGAAATTTAGGGTTGTTACATTAAAATTTTTCTCCCTACGAGTCGAAAGGATTTCGTAGGTGTGGTTTCTCCTTAGAAATCGTGAGGATTCCTAAGTGCGTTTTCTCTTGAGAGCCGTACGAATCTTACAAGAGAATTTTCTCCTTACAAGTCGAGAGGACTCGTAAGTGATTGATGAGTTGACCAGTTCCTGAGTCAAAGCATTGCTTTGACGGGGAGTTCGACGGTTTACTCTGGCTGTTTCCCACGGAGTCAGAATTGACTTTAGCCGTGTTCTACGGGGCCGGGAGGGGTTGACTTTGGCCATACGGAGTCAGGATTGACTTTAGCCGTACGAGGTCAGGGGTTGCTCTGGCCGTTTCCCACGGGGTCAGGATTGACTTTAGCCGTGTTCTACGGGACCAGGATTTGCTCAGTCCGTTTCCCACGGGGTCAAGATTGACTTTAGCCGTGTTCTACGGGACCAGGATTCGCTCTGGCTTTTTCCCACGGGCCAAGATTAATTTTAGCCGTGTTCTACGTGACCAGGAGGTGCTCTGGTTGTTTCCCATGAGGTCAAGATTGACTTTAGCCGTGTTCTATAAGACCAGGAGGGGTTGACTTTGGCCATACGGGGTCATGACTGACTTTGGTCGTACGGGGTCAGGGGTTGACTCTTGGTTGTCTGTGCACCGCCGAGTCCTGGAACTGGGAACTTTGCCACGGCTCCGCTTTGCTTACGTTGCATCTGATGTAATGAGACGGATGTCGAGATGATCTCTAGGTTGTCTGTGAACCGTAGAGTCTTGGAACTAGGGAATTTGCCATGGCTCCGAGATTGATTGTTGCGTCTGAACCCTGCTGGAATGAGGAGGAACGCCGTTGATGATCTCTAGGTTGTAGATGTCGCCGTCGAAATCTGGAACTAGGGACTTTGCCATGGCTCCATTTGGTGGATGTTGCGTTCGTATCCTGCTAGAATGAGGAGGAACGCCGTTGATGATCTCTAGGCTGTAGATGTCGCCGTCGAAATCAGACTCTCCGTTTGAAAGAGCCTGGTAGGAAGGTATGGTTCCCTCTTTCTTTGTGCCCCTGGATTGTATACAGGGATCGATGTGATCTCATCTGTAGGGCAAAAGTTTCATTTCATTTTTTTTTTGTTTTCTTTCCGCGATGCTCTATCATTTCAGCTTTTTGTATCGCGAAAGTCACGATCGCCCAATCATTTCGGCCATTTTTCGCGGTGCCCAATCATTTCGGCTATTTTTTTTCTTTTTACTCGCTGTTGTTTTTTTTATTGCGAGTTGCCCAACCATTTCGGCTATTTCGTATGCATATATTTTTACTTGCTAATTTTGTTGCAAGTTGCCCCATCATTTCGGCTATTTTATATGCATTTATGGCTCGCTGATTTTTATCGCGAGTGTGGAACTTGGAATCTGGTGCCAATCTTAGCATCAGCATCACTACGACTGGAATATTGTCAGGAGCGAATCATCATTTGCCGTGAAAGGGCTTGGAATTTGATACCGTTTTAGGCATCAGCATCGCTACCACTGGGACATTGCCAGGAGCGAATCATCATTTGCCTTTGTCGATGTCGAACAAAGGTGGCTTAGCAAATAAGGTTAGGATCCTGTTGACTAAGGCTTTTTGACTTTACGAGCCGTAAGGGTCTCATAAAAGTATTTCTCCCTACAAGTCGTGAGGATCTCGTAGGTGTGTTTTCTCCTTAAGAATCGTGAGGATTCTTAAGTGTGTGTTCTCTTATAAGTCGTAAGGATCTTATAAGAGTGTTTTCTCCTTGCAAGTCGAAAGACCTACAAGTGTTTGTTCACCGTGTGAGCATATCCTTAGTCGCTGGTGGGACTTTATTAAGGAAATGTTTATTCGATTGTATACAAGGGTCAGCATTGAACCGCTTGTAGGGTAATTCTGGGGACTGTGATGGCTTAAGAACAGGTTCAGATCCCTGTAGATTAAGGCTTTTGAATCTTATGAGCCGTGGGGGTCTCAATGGGGAATTCTCCTTACGGGTCATGAGAATCTCGTAAGTGCGTTTTCTCCCTAAAAATCGTGAGGATTCTTAAGTGTGTTGCTTCCTTGTGAGTCGTAAGGATCTCACGCAGGCATTTTCTCCTCACAAGGTCGAGAGGACCTTGCAAGTGTCTTTTAACGAGATTGTGCCCTTTCGGGTTTTCAAAAAACTTGCCAGTAGCCCTGCTGTTTTTACCCGCGGAGCCCTTTAGGGTTTTCATCCGTGCCCATCTCGCTTATGGACATACCGTTTTTTTAACCATGTCAGCCTGAGAACGCCGCGGGTTTGTAGTAATTTAACGACGTTTCGGTCAGTCGTTAGTTTAGGGACGTTTCTGTCCATTGTTAGTTTTAGGACATCTCGGTCCGTTGTTAGTTTCAGGACATTTCGGTCCGTCGTTAGTTTTAGGACATTTCGGTCCGTTGTTGCAACGACTTCGTTGGCTACCACTTCTGGAGTTTGGGCCTGGGAAGATAGCAAGCGGACATAGGCATCGTCATCTATCATTAACCCAGGCCGTAACTCGTCAGGCGTAGTATTTTTTTAGGAACCGACCGTTTATTGGCCTGAAGGGTCTTTCGCCATGCATATCCATGAGCAAGTAAGCCCCACCTTGGTAGACTTTGTCTATGATGTATGGGCCTTCGTAGTTTGGCTAGAACTTCCCCTGTTTGGCACGATTGGGGATCATAGGTCTCTTGACCACTAGCACGAGTTCGCCTTGGCGGAATGTTCTCGGCCTAGTCAATTTCTCGTATGAGCGCGTCATCTTTGCTTTATAAGCCTCCAGGTTTTGTTGCTCCATGAGCCGGGTTTCATCAAGGGCGTCGAGCTCCTCAAGCCGAAGGTGAGCATTTTCTTCGTCGGTTAGCTCATAGTGAACCGCCACTCGTAGAGAGGGTAACTCTATCTCGAGAGGGAGTACCGTTTCTGTGCCGAATACCAATGCATACGACGTTGTGTTTGTGGCCGTCTTAAACGTAGTCTGATACGCCCAGAAAGCTTCATGCAGTCTCTTGTGCCAGTCCTTCTTATTTCGAGGCACCATCCTTTTTACGATCTTCGTCAAGGTCTTGTTGAAAGCCTCAGCCAGACCATTAGCTTGGGGATTGTAGACCGAAGAGTATCTCCAGTCTATATTATGTTGTTGTGCGAAGCGGCTGATTTTGTGGCTTCTGTAGGCCATCCCTTTATCGGAGATAATCCGTCGCGGAGTGCCGAACCGATATATGACATGTGTCTTGAAGAAATGGAGGATATTCTCCGTCTTCACTTCTCTTAGCGGTATTGCTTCCGCCCACTTAGAGAAATAATCAGTTGTCGTCAATATGAACCGATGTCCCCTGGATGATGCCGGTTCGATGGGCCCGATTATGTCAGTTCCCCACATTTCGTATGGCCAGCTAGCCACCGTTGGATGTAGCAGATTTGGATGCTGGTGGATAAAGTCCCCGTGAATCTGGCACGAGTGGCACTGCTTCGCGTATTCGAGGCAGTCATGAATCATCGTGGGCCAATAGTAGCCCATCCTTTTGATCTTCAGTTTCATCTTTGGCCCGGCTTAATGAAAACCGCAGAGTCCGTCATGAGTTTCTTGAACGACTCTCTTTGCTTCTTCCGGTCCTAGGCATCTTAGCCACAGGGAGTCGAACGATCTCTTATACAGAGTATGATTGACGGAGGCAAAAGACAGAGCTCTTTTCATGAGCTGATGTCTCGAGGATGCATCTTCAGGTGTTCGACGGGATTTGAAGTAGTCTATAAAGACTTCTCTCCAATCCTTAACCATTCCCTGGTCCTCTATTTGTAGGGCTATTTGCTCGGTCTCTCCCTTTTCTTCGGACGACTTCAGAGATATTTCTGCCGGTGCGAGAACTCGACGGCTTTGCACAACAATCCTTACGTCATCGAGGTTCTCGTCGGCCAGTTTTTTAGCGAGGTTGGCTAACGCATCCGCCTTGCTATTTTCCACAAGCAGTATGCTTTCCAGGATGTAAGCAGGGATTTGGGTCAGCAATTGCCGCACTCTCTCACCATACTTTACCAACTCCGGTTTGCATGTCTGATAGTCGCCGTTCACTTGGCTAACTACCAGTTGGGAGTCTCCGTTTATGAGGAGGTTTTCAATTCCCATGTGGACAGCGATCTCAAGACCTGCTATCAAAGCTTCATATTCGGCTTCATTGTTTGTCCTCGGCTCTGTCAAGGAAAAGGCAAAGCGCATTATCCCTCCTTGTGGAGTCACGAAGATGAGGCTTACCCCAGATTTAATTATGGGGGTGCTGTGCTCTTGCTTTTTCATGGAAGATGCCCCGTCGAAGTAGAGTTCCCATCGGGTGTTACTCTCTCCTTTCTCCCTGTCGATCGTATCAAACGTGTGCTCGTTTAGTACATCGCAATTTAGGGGTGAATCGGCAGGTATAGGATGCTCAGCGAGGAAGTCGGCAATGGCCTGGCCTTTCACTGCCTTGAGAGGTCGATATGTTCTCAAGAACTCCATCAAGAGTAGGACCCATTTAGCGAGCCGTCCTATTAGGATGGCTCTTAACATCAAATATTTGAGAGGATCCACTTTTGATATGAGGTGGACCTCATGCACCAATGCATAGTGCCTGAGCTTTGTTATAGCGAAGATTAACGCCAGGCAATGTTTTTCGATAGGGGGGTAATTGTTTTCTGCCCCCAGAAGAACTCGACTCAAATAATAAAGGGCTCTCTCTTTCCATTGGTCAATCTCTTATGCCCATAGTGCGCCTAAAGAACCTTCAAGGGCTGTTGTGTATAGGATGAAAGGCCTTCCCTTGACCAGAGCAGTCAGCACGGGCGGATTCTGCAGGTATTGCTTGATTTCGTCGAGTGCACTTTGGAATTTATGATCCCATAAGAACGACTTCTTCTTTTTTATCAGGTGACTGTAGGGGCGGCATTTGCCGTAGAGGTTGGTTATGAACCATCGAATATATGCGAGCTTTTCTTGGAGAGACCGCAGTTGCTTGAGAGTTCTTGGCGGAGGCATTTCCATGATCGTCTTGATCTTCGACGGGTCTATCTTGATGCCTCGGTGTCGTACAATGAATCCTAGGAATTTTTCTGAGGAAACTCCGAACACGCATTTCAGAAGGTTCATCTTCAAGTTATATTTCCGAAGGCGCTGAAACACGATCTTCAGATGCTCCTAATGTTCTTCATGCAATTTGCTTTTCACCACAAGGTCGTCGATATAGCAATCGACGACTTCATGTATGAGGTCATCGAAAATCTTCGTCATGGCCCTCTGATAGGCAGCGCCAGCATTCTTCAGACCGAAAGGCATCACTTTGTAGCAGAATATGCCCAGAGGAGTCCGGAAAGCGGTATGCTTTCGATCTTCGGAATGCATCTTTATTTGATTGTACCCTGATGAGACGTCCATGAAGGAGAAGACTTCATGAGTGGATGTGTTGTCTATCATTAGCTCGGTAACCGTTACGGGAAAGTCATCTTTCGGACATGCTTTGTTGAGGTCCCGAAAGTCTACGCAGATGCGTACTGTCCAATTTTTCTTCATCACTGGGACGATGTTGGCGATCCAGTTAGGATACTGAACCTCTTGGATAAAGCCGGAGTCGATTAGCTTCTTGACTTTGGCGTTGATGCTCATTTCAAGTTCGAGCTGCATTCTTCTTGGTGCTTGTTTGATTGGCTTGATGTCTGGAGAGATCGCCAATTTTTGGACGGCTATTTCTGAATCTAATCCTGGCATCTCGAAATAGTTCCATGCAAAGCAGTCTTTATACTGCATGAGCACGTTTTTGAGTGTATCCACCTCTTCTTCAGACAACAACTCACTGACGAACGTAGGCCGCGGGTCGTTTGCCGTCCCCAAGTCGATTTTTCTGAGGTTATCTGCAGTAGTATGTATCCTATCTTCCAGCTCTTTTGGCGCCGGTGGAAACTCTGATATCACCTCGTCATCATTGTTTTCGAAGCACCGGGAGATGTCGTCCATATTCTCAGGCATTCCTTCTTCTGTCAGTGTTATTACGTGATAGGTACGAGATCGTTTCCAAGACCGATATTAATCTGGTTCTACCCTCGCTGCTTTCGGTTCATGCTTCTGTGGCGGGGTTACCCTCCAACTGCTGGATAAAGTGAACTTTCCTTGCTGATACTGGTCTTCTACCCAGTCTTTGAATGTAAAGCAGTCTTCGAGAGGATGCCCTATCGCTTGGTGATATGAGCAATAGTCTGGGTGATGGACCTCGCCTGCTTGCTCGGGGTGTTTGGACTCCGAGAGTGTCCTCATCTGATGTTTCATGACGAGGTTGAAGATTTTCTTTGTCTTTTCTTGAGGAAAAGAATATACTCTACCCATCTTCTTTACTAGAGACGAATCCAGGCTGCCCAATTCTCGATCGCGCGGCTTCGCAGACCCGGTTGGCCACTGCCGGACATTTTTTCCGTTCTTTAACTTGTTTCTACCTCTGCGTCGGGTCTTTTGTATGACGGGTTGACGACGAGGATCATTGTCATTTTTCGTAGCCTGCTGAAAGAGGCGCTTTGTTCTGGCTTTCTCGTAAATGGTCATTTCGCAGATATGGTCATATCGGGCCTTTTGACCTGCTTCCCTTATTAGCTTGTCCATCTGTTCTTCAAACGACGGACTTGGCACTTTCATTACGGGACCTTGTTTTGGTTCAGGGTTAGCGTCCTCTAACAGAGCATCTCCTTCTTCATCAAAGTCATGTACAACATAGCAGCCATGGAATCGCTCCCGTTTCTTAGATTGAACATATCCAAGCATGATCGTTTCCATTCTCCCACTGGGCAATTTTCGCTGAGTTCCGGGGACGTTCCAGATCCTGTTGTAGAACTGAGCTTGTCGAGCAGTCTGTTTGAAGGGTACGCCTTGGCGCCTCAACAATCTTTTTAATCCTTCTGTGTAATATCTGGGCAGACAGATGGGCTGGAGTCTGTTAAGTGTAGAATCGGCACCATGCCAGATCTCCTTCTCCACCTTGGTTTCCATGGATCGATAAAAGAGGATCGCCTTTTCATCTTTGCGCCTGGGAGGGACGAAGAACGTCTGCAGTTCTTGCATACTGTAGGTATCAAGTGTGTCGAGCTCCTTGTAATGCTCTTGCGGAACCATGGCGATCTGCAAACTCCGATCATCCCCAATGAAGGCTTGTACTGATGGACGAGCCGAGAATACTGCGTTGACCTCATCCTCAGAGTCGCTGCCGAAGACCAGAATAGGGGTGGACGGTCCCGGCTTATTGCATTAGGGCGGTCCTGAATAGACTATCTCTTCCTCCTCCTCGGTATCGCTCCCGAAGACCGGAATGGTGGTGATAGCTTTCTACTTATTCTCCGGCTTATGACACCTTTCCATATCTTCGAAGTCTGGCAAGAAGTATTTTGCGTTTTCGTATTTGCGGACTTCATTTATGAAGAATGGGTTTAGCTCCCCCGTCACGGTATATTTGAGACCATTTTTGAAGTACTTCATACACTGATGTTGTGTAGAAGAGATGATGTTGTACTCGTGCAACCAAGGCCTGCCGAGCAAAGCGTTGTAGCAAGTCTTGGCGTCAATGACGTGAAACTTGATGTCCATGACAAGCAGCCCAAAGCGCAACGTCAGTATCACAGATCCGAGCGTTAGTGATGACTGGGAGTAAAACCCGGAGATGGTGATTTTATCACGAGCGAGGTGCTGGACGCTCATGCAGATTTCTTTTAGCACCCTCACGTTTAGGAGATTGACGGAGGACCCATTGTCAACCAGGATTTTGCCTTTCTTGATATCATGACAGTATCTGGAGACATAAAGGGGACGGTTATACTCGCACGTCTCGAGGAGGAGATCTTCATCGCCGAAAGTGATGTCAGCCTTATGCACTTCTTCCCACTCGTCCTTCATCTTTTCTTCGGTAAGGAAAGCTTGGAACTGCTCGGGCTCTTGTAGTGCCTTGATCAATGAATCTCTCGCCTCTTTAGAGAGTAGAAGGGCATCGAGAATGCTGAGCTGCGAGGGTATCTTCCTCAGGTGTGCCAGAACGTTGTAATCCACCTTATTTTTCTTGAGCGGGTCCTTGGCTGTCAGCTCTTCGACGGCTTGGTCATCGAGAGTGATATTCTCAGGGACCTTTTCTTTTCCCTTATCCTTTTTGTTCGATCCCTTATTTGCGGGTCCAAGATTCTTTTCAGGCAGCGTGCGATTGCGCAGCTGAATGTTCTCGCAGCTCTTCGTTTCTTCCTCTTTTCCTGAGGTGGTTTCTTTGAAGAGAGGGCCGAGAGCCATTTCTTCTTCAGAATTGCTCCTAAAGGTTAGCACTTGCGGTCCTCTACTATCAACCATGTGACAGTTGCCGGCAGCTCTTCCTCGTTCGTCTGTCGCATTTTTCCGCTGTCGACGAGCTTCACGCTTTATCCTCTTGAAGTGCTGCCTGTGAGCGACATACTTTTGCCACCAATTTTTAAAGGTGTTGCATTCTTCAGTAGGGTGTGAAATTCTCTGATGATATAAGCAGAAGTTAGGATGTACGTCATCATCGTTAAGGTGTATCCCATCAGGAGTGTTTCCTTCAGAGAGTGGCAGCTTCATTCCAATCGATATGGCTTTGGCGAACCTTTTCCTTGTCTTGAACCTACTTTTATTTGGAGTGGATGTGCTTTGAACTGGTGGGAGTGTTCCAACCCTTTCATCCAGTCGCCGACGTTTGTCTTTTTCAAATATGGCCGTTTCATGCTCTCGATCAGTCTTGCTCTTTTGACATGCGTCGTTCAGCAACCTGTTAATCATTTCGTCTGACAGTTCTAGGAGTTCTGATTCGGGCTCTGCCCCTAGTTTCTCTGCGTTAGAAGCTTCTTCCCAGTCTATCGACGAGTGAGAGGTCACATGGCAGCTTGCCACATAATCCTCAAGTTCATCTGACGAGTTTTCTCTATTGTCATCATCTCCGTCCTCAAGGACGTGGCTGAGAAACTCTTGAAGTGTGACCGGGGTTCACGCCTTCTGGTTATATTCTTCCAGCGCGTCGATATGTTTTTACAGGTCCGTGCGCTTGTCATCAGGCTTCATGGCCTTTTTGGTCTTTTTCTTCTTCTTTGAAGACTTTGACGGCTGGGTATGGGCGTTTTGACTATCACCACCAATTTTTGGAGTTAGGCGCGGCTTCAGCATTCCCTTGATGACTTCATGTTCCAGCGGACTTTTCCATTTGATCGCCGGGCATATTTGGAGATCTTTCAGCATTCTTTTCGTTTTGGCTGAAAGAACGATCTCCCATGGAGCTTGTTCTATAAAAGAGCATGATGCCCCCGGTATGTCCGCCTTTTTGAGAGCGTACGGCTGGGACGGGTTTACCTTCTAATTTTCGGACAGTGCGAATTTGCCCTGTTGGTATTGGTTCTTAATCCACCCTTTGAAGACGAAGCAATTTTTGATTGGATGGCCTATCGCTTAGTGATAGGGGCAATAATTGGGATTAATAGCCTCACCGGGTTGCAATGGGTGTTTTGGATCCGGCAAAGTGATGAGCCTATTGCACACCACCAGCTCGAACAGTCTCTTCGTTTTATCTTGGGAAAACGAATAAGGGTGCCTCAGTTTCTCATTGAAGAATCGCCGTCTTTCATCTTGGCGATCGGTTGGCTTTAGACCACTGGGCTGCTGCTGAGCATTGGCGATGAAGGTCGCTTTCCCTTTCCCTTTTTCATTTGGAGATTCCAGCTTCGAAGAAGATAGTCTATGGCCCATCTGATCCATCTGGGCCAGTTTGTCAATCAAGGCCTGGAAAGTGGTTGGCTTGAAGAACATCATGAATTGAGAAATGGTCGCTTGAGGGTCGAGGGTCCCTACGAACATGCCTACCGCAGGAGCTTCTTCGATGCGTTGTTCGTACTTCGACCATAGATTCCGCCATCGAATGGCATATTGCACCCATGTTTCGCCTGGCTTCACTCTGGCGTTAATTAATACGGTGATCGGGGTGCGCTCGCTAGCGCTTGCGAACCTCTACGTGAACAGTAACTCCATTTCTGCAAATGTCTTAATGGAGTCATTCGGAAGCTCAGAGTACCATTCAAACGCTGTCTCCGACAAACTGGCGAAACAATAGTTTGTCATCCCCTTCAGTATTGCCATACAAAGCCCTGAATTGAGCAACGTGCTGGTGTGGATTCCCCGTCCCCTTATATACGTGGAATTTGGGGATCATGTATCCCGGCAGGTACTTTATTTGGTCGTACCAACCCGGATAGGGTCGTCCAGTCTTAATAATTTGCCCAGCCGCTTCATTCGCCTGATGAACTCGTATCTGCTGAGCGATGTAGTCATCCAGGGCGGCTTTAGAAATGATCTCTTCCTTGGTTGCTGAACAAGTCGGAAGAGGGCTTTACGTCTCCGCTCGGTCGTCTTCGAGGATAATCGGAGGATCTTCAGCTGGAGAATCTGGCTGGATCATCATGCCCACCATATCTTAGAATAGGAGGGCCATTTGTTTTATGTTGGCCGCTTGTTTCGCAGCCTCTTTGTCCTTCTTCTCAAGCATTCTACGAAGGAATTCAGCATCTATTTCCTGCTTACGACGCTGCTCCGATGATATCTCCGGGCTTGCTTTTGGTCCCGTGAGTGCGGCCATGGCTGTTAGCATCTCTTGGAGCTTTTGTTGTTGTTGCTCCTGAGCCTTAGTCACTGATCGCGTAAGCGGTCGATGACCTGTGGAGATACGGCTATCCTCTTTTCCGGATGCCATATAGACGGTATACACCACCATGCCCCCAGACTGAGAGCGTTTAATCTCAGTGCCCTTGACATTTGTCACAGACACGGAGATCTTCTCCGGCCTTCTCTTTTTGTGGACTGGTGACGTTGAGGGGGCCGTTGCAGCGGGCACCCAGTTAGACAACACCTTCTGTGGTATGACAGGGTGGTCCTTCTCTTGCCGAACCTTTATCTTCTTCGGTTGGCGGGAGTAATCTTGATCAATCACTGAGTCTTGGACTTGACGCTAGTCCTTGTAAATTTTAGAGGATAGCCGCTGAGGGGGCTGTTCAAGCTTCACCTTTGTGGCATTCTCCACAGGCGGAGGGGATCTTTTCAGCACGATAGTTGGTGAATTCCTGCACACCCTGTTAAGTAGTTCAAAGTTGTTCCCAGTTGGAACAGCAGCATCAACTTCCACCATTGGAGCTGGTGGAGTCGGTCCGGAAAGAGAGCTGCCCCCAGCCTTCCTCACTCGGCACCAGTGGCGACGTCGAGCATGGCGAGCGGCTGGGACCACCTCCATTATTGAATCAGCTTTTCCATGACCCATGTTTTGAGGATAGGCTGTTATTGGCGCTAACCTGTCAAAGACAGACGTCGGCTGAGAGGGAATGGTCAACCTGTCGAAAGCCGACCTTCGGGTAGGGAAAGTAGCCTGGACGACCTCAACTGTAGCAGGAGTTGGAGTGTCTTTCTCTGGTATTGCGAGCCTCTTTGCGAGCCCACTTGAGCTTTGACCCAGCCTGTCGAAGACGGCATTGGAGTTGGACGACCCGCTGAGAGGGGTCGTGGTGGTTGCAAGCCGATCAAAGACCGACTTTTTCGGAGCTTCTTGCGATGGTACAGGAGCGCTAAAGCTTGTTAGCGGGATCATGGTCCCGAAGAATAGCCCAGTGGTGGCTTGGGTCACTTGTTCTACCGGTATTGTGAAAAGGGAGGCCGCTTGGAGCCCGTAGGTCACTCCTCCGGTGAGGACGGAGTGAGAGTTGTTGCAGTTGTTGCAATTTGTGCAGTTGAAAGCCATTGATCTTCTGTTTTCTGCACGGAGCAAGACACCAAATCTTAGTACCTCGAATCCAGAGGCAACCATAGCAAACCGCGATTCGTTCGCGAAACATGACACATGAAGTGCGGAGTGGAAAGAGGAAAAGGTCCCACCGGGCGTGCCAGAATCTGTTCTCCACCGAAAAGACGCAACCGGGACGTTGGGACGTCCGGCCTGAATTTCGAGGGCATATGCTATTTGGTGCTATCCATCCACCTCTCCGAAGATGCCAAGTTGATTTATGACACCGTGTATCGAAGGTTTAGACGGATGTGGCCGTTGTAGCAGATTTCGTCAGATTCCCCCTCGTTTGAGGAGTTTTTGATTGTGGGGATACTCTTCCCTGCAGGCGCAAGCCCCTACAGTTAATTACGCTACCGCATCGCGGTAACAACTTTCTCTTTCTCCAGATGATCACTTCGTGTCGTGTGTGTTTGTTTTGTTTTTGGTTGCCCGTGGATTCTATACAGAGACTAATTTATGTTGTCGCCCATAGGGCGTGGATTAGTCTAAATCCGTATTTTTTTAGATCTGGGTTTGGGTTGGGTTTAAGGATACATTAGTATTATTTGAGACTAAGATCAACTTAAACGTTTGTTAAGAATACGTTAGTCTAATTTTTAGACTAAGATCAACTTAACCATTTATTAAGAATACGTTAGTCTAATTTTAGACTAAGATCTACTTAACAGGATCATTTAGATCCAACAAAAGAGCATTTGAACTCTATTGTTTTAGTTTAGGGACTTTGCGGTCGATTAGTTTAGGGACATTACGGTCCAAGGTTAAGGACATCATAGTCTATGGGTTTAAGGACCCCACAGTCCAAGGTTAAGGACATCATAGTCCATGAGTTTAAGGATCCCACAGTCCATGGAATGTTTGGTTGTCGAGACCCGTCACCTCTCTGAAGACGTTGAAGGATTACAACGACACATATTAGAGGAATGCAGAGATGTACCCTTGAACCGATGTGGGTTGGGAGATCTATAGTCCAATTTGAGACTAAGATCAATTAATTAGATTATGAGCACATGGGCTCAGTTAAATCTGAATTGAGGACTTATAGCCATCTTCAGCTAAGTCCAATTAGGTTTAAACCATTGGACATTTGTTTGGGCTGCTGAACATTTGTCTGGGCTCAGCCCCCCTTTACTTAGCAATGCTAAGCATGGGTCTGGGTTCTGACAATATTTTTGTCTTTTATTGAGTACTGAGCACTCGTATTCCATTGATCAATTTTGGAAGACAAGGGTGTATTTGAGGTTCATTCAAAGGGAAGTCTTGCCTCTGGAAGACTGGTTCGAATATAGTGTTAAACACTAGCATATATTTGGCGATCACGTGTTCCCACGTGATGCACTCAAAACAGTGTTAAACACTAAAAGTGAAGCGCTCACGTGGGGTCTCGTGAGGTACCTGAGGATTGGGCCAGGCTTCCTTTATTTTATTCTCAGAATATTCAAATAAGTGTCAAACACTTAATCTTCATGGCAATCATGTGTGGACACGTGATGGGTACCCATGCACTGCATATTGAAAGGATTTGCTAGGGGTCACATGGGGACATGTGAGGGCGCCTAAAATCTGTTCTGACTTGGATTTGTTCTCTTTATTTTGAGGGATTTATCTAAGGGTCACGTGGGAGCACGTGACCCCATCTCATTCATTCTTTTTTGACCATGGGAGGGTCACGTGTTGCCACGTGATCATGTTGGGTACTTGATCTTTTTACGTGTATGAAAAGTCTAAGTCGCTTGTTTAAAAATTGAATTCTTTTATAGGGTTGAACCCTAATTTTATTTAGACGAATTAAATTCCTATGTATTTGGAAGAATTAAATTCTTTTATAGGGTTAAACCCTAATTTTGTTGGAGGAATTAAATTCCTATGTGCTTTGTGGGAGAATATAATTCTCTGAAATTAAGTCTTCTCTTAGGTTTTAGATCTGCATGGCAGAATCTCCCTGATAAGAATTAAATTCTCAATTTATGGGGAGATCTGCTTCTGCAGACCTTCAACCAAAGGAAGAACTACGTTCTTATTCAGAAGAGTTAAACTCTTAGTTTGAGAATTAAATTCTCTTTTTATTTTGTGGGAGCTTATAGGATGATCTTTTTCCCTCTCTTACCTAGGATTTCTTTCTTTTCTGAAGAGACCTTCTTTTCTCTCTGGAGAATTAAATTCTCTTTTCTTTTGTATTCTCTCTCTATTGTTCTCTCTCCTTCTTCTTCCCCCTTGGCTCCTATTTATAAAAGAAAGAAAAGAATCAGTTTGTTTAGTCAATCTTTCATCGAAAAATTTTGATTGATTTTGTAACCAACATGATCTTTTAGATCACTCGGTGAATTTTATTCACCATTGGATTTTTAATCCAAAAGATATTTTATTTGTTGTTCCTGGCAGATTTTAGAAAAATATTTCCTTGTATAGAATCTTTCTATAAATTAGTGATTTTAATCACCATTGGATTTTTAATCCAACGGTGCTCCTCTTTATAGAGTGCAATCCTTTTTGTTTTGAAAGATCTAGAGAAATATTAGGGTTTTTGATTTCCCTCTTAATTAGAATTTAATTCTATTAGTTCAGATGATTTAGGAGTTTATCACGTGTTAGCACGTGACCCTATTTGTTAAAGCATTCAAATTAGAATTTAATTCTATTGTTTCAGAGGGTTTAAGAGCCTATCACGTGTTGGCACGTGACCCCCTATCACGTGTGGGCACGTGATGCCCCATTTAGGCTTTTCTTCTTGCTATTTTATTATATCTTTTAATTCCTTTCAGTGGGTTGAAAGGCCCATCACGTGTGGACACGTGATCCCATTTGATTCGGATTCAATTCTTATTATTTCAGAGTCCTTAGGAAGCCATCACGTGTCGGCACGTGCCCCCCGATCACATGTGGGCATGTGATGCCCCATTGGGGTTTTTCCTTATATTTTACGAGGGAACAATACAGAATATATCAGTGTATATGAGAGGAGTCCAACTTACTCTGTGGACTAAGGCATGTGGATTACAAGACCCCGTCAAAACCCACGGGACAACGGCAACAGATATTCAGGTTAGGTGTATTATAGTGACCGTCCCATTTCACTTCTAATACATTCCGTACCAGTCTACCTCTTAAAACCCCGTAATGCATATTGTATTGATTGTATTGATTTGTTGTATAAGACTTGCCGAAACCATAGTATAAATTGTTCATGTAAACAGATAAAGATATAAACGGATAGTCATGTAGTCAAGTCAATATATATCCATGGTTCGGTCCAGTCGAGTCATGTTGATATTTGATAGTATTCTGGTATTCATGTTCAATTTCCAGTATATATGAATTCATATTGTATTGAACTTATATTTGAATTTTATTCATGTATGGATTTTATTCAGATTAGACCGAGACTCTGACTGAGCCAGTCACTTAAACAGATTTGAGTCCTGAATTAGATTTATGAGTTATTGGTAACTGCTGCACATGGACGACAAGGTTTGTGACATTTTCCAAACCAATTACCGTTGATAACACCGTTTTAGTTTTCTACCTTAAATAGGCAAGCACCCACTTTCTCCGGCTCCCTAAGACTCAAGAGAATTGGTCCCGTTTAAACCTATATTTACTAGGGTCCTTATTGTAATTTAATATATCTTGAGGGGTTTATGAAAAATATTTTTAGTATAATATCAAAATAATTCTCAAGTATTTATTTATCGTATTTAGGGTTTTCATGGATTTAAATTTTAAAAGTGAGGTATTCTAGTGAAAAAATACCTAGCTTGAATAATATATGGTATTTTTGTGTAAATTTGACTTGTATGGATTCTTTATGGTATTTTCATAAAACTTGTGATTCTTTTCTTTTTTTTGGAAAACGTGGAATTTATTATATATTTAAAATAGATGATTTGATAATATTTATATATAATTATAAAAAATAAAATTTATTTATTAATAGAAAATCACGTTATTCTTAAAAATTACATTAAAAATTCCATCGAGATCGGATGATCCGTGAGGAGATTTGCATCTCGCTCTACTAATCCCGAGGATGTACGATAACCCGCACCATCCTGATCGGGTTCCACAAAATGGGTTGTAGAGGCTTAATTGCAAAGAATGTAAATAATACAAATTTAAAGAATACGTTTTTTAATAGTTTATGGTATTTTAATGTAAAAGTCGTATTTGTCCCAAAAATATTTTTAAAAGGAAATCGTGCTATGTCAAGATGCGTGTTGTGAGAGGTAGGTCATTATCTCGTGAGATTTTCCTAAAGGTAGTACAAGCAAATATGATAAAAAGATGTCCTATGTAAAGTTTGTGGTATTTAAACGTAAAAGTGCAATAAAAGTTATATAGCATGGTATTTTAATATGAAACTTGTTCTCAAAGTTTGTTTTAAGATTTTTAAACAAGATATAATGAGTTGGACAATTGGTTATTAAGAAAGATGGTGTTTTTAACAAATGTAGAATCGGATGTCAGAATAACTCCACTTCCGACGAGTTTTGAAAAGAGAACTTTTTAAGTTAGGAAAAGAGAAGAAAAGAAGGAACTTACGAGTTGGAATGAGAGAGGGAAGGTATAGGAACAAGTTGAGAGGTTCGTGGAGTCGCGGGGTCACCGGAATCTTCTTAAATAGTCACCGGAAAGTGACCTTGGGCTAACTCCACTTGTACACTTCTTTGACTTGGAAAAATTTGAGAATTTTTTGATAATGGATTTCAGAATGGAGAGGGTTAGGGTGCGGGGTTGTATTTATAGGATAGAATTAGGGTTTTGAGAATTAAAAAGAGAATTAAAATGCATTAAAATTTGGTTTAATGGTGATTTTTAATTCTTTGAATAATTGCAGAGAAAACAAACAGAAGAGGAGTAGTGGGGGTAGGGGAAAAGTCACTTGGGTAAAGTTTGGGAGCATTACCAACGGGCAAGCCCGGCAGCGCCGGCCTATTTTCAATTCTCGCCGGTCGATGGGTGAGGCTGGGTGCTTGGATTGGTACCACGTGTTGGTGTCTGTTCATATAACATTTTCTACATATTTATATAATCTGACTTTTTATTTTTACGTGTATTGCACGTGTAAACTTTTGGGCTTCCAAAAATTTTTAAAAAAAATCAGTAAAAAATATTTGTGGCTGATAGGATTCGAACACAGGGGTTACGTCACAACAGTGCAAAGCTTTACCAATGAGCTACAAGTGCTTTCTTGTTGTTTTTCAAACAAAATAATACTTAAAGTATACTGATGCTTGCAAATACTCCATTCGGTACATTACCTTTAAGAAAATTTTGTACATTAAAACAGAGTCATTACACGAAGTGTTCTGAAGAAATGCAAAGGGTAAAATAGGAGTGACATGGATATATGTGACTTTGTCGCAAATCAAGACAACCCAAAGCCCAAGGGTGTATGAAGGTTCGGTTAACTTGGTTCATGAGTTTTTAAGGTAAGTCATGGGTCGCTGTTCAATAGAGAGAGAAAAGAAACACTCGGCGTGCACTCTTTCAAGATTAGATTGGTTTTCACTTTATCTAATCAGGATGACTTAAACTGTTTTCTCGAATTCTCCTTCAAACCCTAAAAGAAGAACTAGTCGGGATCATTTACATTTTTACAAGTTTGCTAACCGTTTAGCCAGGCTAGTGTAGGTACTCCGAGGGAGGTCTCCCGCGCTTTCTCACGGACCCAATTAATAACCCTGTTTCCGCAGAGGTGTAATCTCGTTAACAATTTCTAGACACCTAATATGTTAGCTGATTTTGAAGTGAAAAATCTCCCGAAGAGTAATATATACTTATCAGTGGGAATCGGGACCCAACTATCATCATGTGATAACTTGACGGAATCCACTCATGTCACCACACTGCATAAGGTATGCACATGTCTGGCAGGTTTCCTGTATGTTTGAAACTCCCGATATGGTTTTTGCCCTTAACGGTTTATGACCTTGATTAGGTCAACAAACCATAAACTGCTAGTCAAGTTCAACCCGTCATTTTCTTGATTGCATTAAACCCACCCGCACGTGCTCTTGACTAGGTCAACAAGGTCGCACGACTGTCCTAACCAATCGCATTACAATGCACAAAAAATTACCACTTAGCTACTGTTCATTACGCCTTGACTAGGTCAACAAATGCAACACGAATACTAAATAATACTAATATGAAATGACTGTTTCCCCAATAAAAGAGCAAAGTTCTGTTCAAAACTCAAAAGGCAGAGCCTCACGTGTTTGCCATGAGGGCGCCAGTGCCAGAATTAAAAACTCTAAAAAGAGCAAAACTCTGTTCAAAACTCAAGAGGCAGCGCCTCACGTGTTTGCCACGAGGGCGCCAGCACCAGAGTTAAAAACTCTTAAAAGAGCAAAGCTCTGTTCAAAACTCAAGAGGCAGCGCCTCGCGTGTTTCCATGAGGGCGCCAGCGCCAGAGTTAAAAAACTTTTATTAGCGTCACACGTGCACAGCACGTGAGCGCCGGCGCCTGATAGAATTACATTCTACTCTCTATTAAACAGAGCCGTTGGATCGAAGATCCAATGGAGATGATAAATTATCAGAATGCAGAAATAAATTCTGTTGAGGAAATATTCCTCAAATCTTTCTAAATAAAAAAGATTACTCTCTATAAAACAGAGTACTGTTGGATTAAAAATCCAATGGTGATTAAAGAATCACCGATCTACAGAATAAATTCTGTATAGGAAAATATTTCCTTAATCTTTCTAAAAACAAGAAAAATATTTTCTGTAAAACAGAAGTTCTTGGATCAAAAATCCAACAATAGGTAAAATCCCCAAATTAATTAGGATCTCTCAATGAGAGATTTCTTCAACTAATCAACAGATTTTCCTCTACTATATAAAGGACTCAAGACTTCAAGTCTAAGAAGGAGGAACCCCCTACCCCCCATAAGCTTCAAAAAAAAAAGAGAAAGCTTTGAAAGAGCAGAGAATTAAATTCTCGAGGAACAAGAACTCTCTTCTTGGAAATTTTAGGTAAATAAAAATTAAATAAAGATCATGTGGATTATTCAAAAAAAGAAGAAAAAGAGAGAGAAATCAGGAGTGCTTATCACTCAGTGGGCGGCGCTCAATGCCCAGCGCCTCACGTGCCCCTCACATGGGCGCTACAAAATAAAGAGTGCTTAGCACTCAGTGGCTGGCGCTCAACGCCCAGCATCTCACGTACCCCTCACGTGGGCGCTATAAAATAAAGAGTGCTTAGCACTCAGTGCCCAGCGCCTCACGTGACCCTCACGTGGGCGCCACAGAACATAAAGTGCCTGACACCCATCATTCAGCGCCTAGCACCTCACGTGCTTCACACGTGGGCGCCATAAAGAGTGCTCAGCACTCCATATAGAGACAAAAGAATAGAGAGAGTAAAGTGTGAGCGTCAGAACTCACATAAGTGCTCAGCACTTTTTGCAAGAAAAGGGGACTGAGCCCAAACCAGTGCTTAGCACTTCTTTCAAATAAAAGGAAATTGATTAGGTCAAGCCCAAGTTGGCTAGGTCCCTAATTCAGGTCAACTGAGCCCATGGGTTCATTGCTTCCCAAATATGACTCATGATATCCAAAATGATGTTCAAACCACATTTCCTAAGTTAATCTTAGTCCCCCAAAAATGGCTAATGATTCTTAGATGGTCCACCATGATCTCTTCCCTCAGACACGGGACTTGGTTCAAGGGTATATCTCTCCATACCTCTGAAGCATGTCATTGTAATTCCTCAACATCTTCAGAGAGGTGGCGGGTCCCGACAACCAACTGTTTTTGGGCGCACTTCCCAAGCTGATGTGCACACCTTAAACCAAATCATACCCCAATTCGGTGTATCCCACAACTTCACCTTCAAAATGGTGATCTACGGACCGTAACGTCCTTAAACTAAACTCTACGGATCGCAGCATTCTCAAACTACTACGGACCGTAACGTCCTTAAAATAAACTCTACGGGCTGTAACGTCCTTAAACTAAACTCTACGAACCGTAACGTCCTTAAACTAAACTTTACGGACCGTAACGTCCTCGAACTACTGCGGACTAAAACGTCCTTAAACTAAACCCTTACCTAAAAATGGTGATCTACAGACCGAAATGTCCTCAAACTACAACGTTATCTCCAAGATGGTGATAACGAACCGTAACGTCCTTAAACTAAAACCTCACCTCAAAAATGGTGATTTACGGACCGAAACGTTCTTAAACTAAACCCTTACCTAAAAAAGGGTGAACAACGGACTGCAACGTGCTTAAAATAGCTACGGACCGTAATGTACTTAAACTAACAACGGATCGAAACGTTCTTAAACTAACAACGGACCATAACGTCCTTAAACTAAAACAATAGAGCCCAAATGCTCTTTTGTTGGGTCTGAATGATTCTAAAATCCTGTTGAGTAGATCTTAGTCTCAAAATTGACTAACGTATCTTTAACAAAAATTTAAGTTGATCTTAATCTCAAACTAGATTAACGATCCTTAAATAAAAACCCAAATGTAAAATTGTAACATTTCAGAAAATATAAAATATTATTTTTGGAATTTAATATTAAAATAATATTTTTCCCGAAAACTGCCCGATTTGCGAAATTGGGGTTTTCGAAAAAGGGTATAAATATATATACCAATAATTATGAAATAAATAGAAATTAAAATGATTTATTCATTTAATAGTATATTTAAAGGATTTGGCATTTTTAAAATTGTTATATGCAGTTTCGATAAAAACCCGATTAGTGCACTGCTAATCGCGATTAAGCCAAATCCGTGTTTTTACAGTTTTTCATGGCTAGTGCACCATGTCATGTTGCATTTTGGTTATATGTTGTTTTCTTGTGTTGTTTTTGGTATTTGATGGGTTGGTTTTTAAAGGAAAATTGAAAATGGTGAAAAAGGGCAATAAGGTAATACTATAGTGAGAGGGTTAGATTAAAAGAGAGAGAGAGAGAGGGCAGCAACCCCATCCCCTTCCCCATTTCATTTCTTTTTCTCCTCTTCATCTTCATCTCCCTCCACTTCACCCCTAGAGATCCACCTCAAAAACTCCACCAAAACCCTAAACCCCTTTCATTAAAATTGACCACCTCCTTCCCCTCTACACATGAGACCAAGAAAATTCAGATTTTGATGATCGTAGGGATTCATGGGTGCTATATGAGATAATCCCTTCACCAATTGGGTAATTTTTCATTTACTTTAGTATTCATATGTGTTTAGATGTGAAATGGTGATGTTTAGTGAGGTTAGAAGATTCCTAGTTAGGGTTTGAGTGTTGTTGAAATTGGTGATGTTAAAGGCTGTTAACTAGACTTGGGTGCTGTTTAATGACCTGGACCAGAGCTTAGAAACCCAAAAACACGGATTTAGAAACCCCGACATCGGATAAATGTGTGATTTAAGAGGGTATTTTGGAATCTGGAGCAACCCAGGGACACTAGAAATGATTTTGCAATTACTGGGAGTCGTGCAGGCACCTAGGAAGCTACCACCAAGACCTGAGCCCCATCCCCTGCACCCAGGCCGCAGATTTATTCAATCTGGCCGTAATTTGCAGCCAGGGTAGCTCAGAATTGATTCGTACTTGTTCTGGGGTCCCTTTAGATGTAAATTAGGCCCTCCATAAATGCAAAATTGACCAATTTGTCTTAGAGTAAAATCTGGGACCATTTCCATGAGTTGGTGCATTGTTTTACGACTTCGTTTTAACTTGATTTTGGTATTTGGTATTGTGTTTCCGTCGTGTGGCGTTTGGACGTCCACGACCAGAGTTTTTGGTCGCGTTTTACATGCAAAGCTATAGGTTTTGACCTATGAGCGAAACGTGTACCGTTTTGGTTTTCCGCCTTGATTTTAATACGCATTGCGATGGTTTATTATTGTAGGTACCTATGTGGATCCCGAGGCGACGGAGCGTGGCGTCATCGACTTCGGAAAGCAAGAAGCAAGGTGAGTGGATCTATATCCACGGGGGAAGTCAGGTGGATGGCGTATAGCACCCCCGCAAAGTATTGATGGAAAACTGATTATAGAATATGGTTAGGAAACCTAGATTAGGAAACTAGGGTTATAGTAAAGGATAGTTAGTGATACTATATTAGAAACTAGAGGGTAGTTAGAAGTGATATGTTACTACTATCAAAGGATGGCGTTTAGCGATATTGCCGTTTAGGGTACTGTAGGACTAGATAGTCGATGTAGCTGCGTCATCCGAACCATACCTTTTTCTAAAACAAAGAGTCATAGGTATCTTTTAAAAATATACCTTGAGAGATGTTACGGATTTCCAAATGATATCTTTTTCTTAAAAACACCGTAACCTCTATTTTCAAAACTATGATTCACTTCTTTAAAAATCTGATTGTATGGTTCGGGTGCGTTTGTTAGATTAGATACTTTACTTAGCAGAGACAGAATGTTTAGGTAGATTCGATTTGATGTGTGATATAAATGCGATGAAGGAATATAAGATGATGTGATGATATGATGATATGATGTTATGTTGGTATACGGATGCGAGTCGATCGAGATGACTTACACCCTGCCGGTCCCCTGATATGAGATTATTGCGGATGTGACCTGGGACACAGGTATATAGATATATATAGAATGTTGTGAATCATGGATGATAGGTCGTATGTGATATTAGGTCGTACCCTCATTTGTCGTATAGGATGATAGGATCCTATTGGTTTAATGCCGCCGCACGATGATTTTCCGTGCGTGATGAGTTTGACTTGATGTTGATCCATACCCTTGACTAGAGGATGCCGTACGATGGATTATACCGTACGTGATGCTGTGAGGCTAGATGCCGATTGATAGATTCACCGACTCGATCATGTTAGATACGTATACCCGTCAGCATTTGCATATGATTTACCTTATGCTGCATTCATATTATTTCCATTGTATTGCTTATACCTGTGCTATACACCTGCACCATTATCGATGATCTGTATGTTACACGTACACAGATTTGCCGGCTCACACACTTCATCATCGATAATTTCCATGTCACTACACCGTAGGTTTGCTGCATCATGACATATACATTGATACATCTATACTTGCGGATATACACATTTGTATATCCATTTTGGTGTACATATACCTTGATACACCCATACTTGTGCACATACAAATTGTATACCCATATTTGTGCACACATACATTGGTACATCTATACTTGCGCATATACATATTGTACCTACATAGATAACTGGTTTTATTGTAAAATTGGGAACCGCATGTTATATTTTAAAAACTGGAATCATTTTAAAAGAGCGGTTTTCCCTTAATATGTCATATCACTATTCCGCATTGCATGATACATGATATGCTTACATTTCTATTATATGTCGCATGCATCATGCTCTATGATTTTACGCATTGAGATATGCTGTTTTCATGAGATTTCTGGATTTGAGAATCGTGGACATTTTAAAAGAGATTATGTGTTGTTTAAGAAACTCGGTTTCTACTGATATGATATTTCAGTGCGTCCACCATGTGTTTTCTCGGTTCTGAGAGCGACATGTGAAACCCGATTCGAAGAGGCGGATGAGGCCGATTGCGGGTACATGGTGGACCCGGTATGGTATCCCAGGGTAAGAAAGGGATGCTGAGTATACAGACGGTGAGCCTGGCAGAGGGACTACTACCTACCAGTGATAGTATTTGGGCTCGGCGGATATCCGGAGGATACCGACCGGAGTCGAGAGATGATATGGGCCGATCCGGACTGACGGAGCCCGTGGGCCGATCCGGACTGACAGAGCCCGATATATGAGGATTTACGTGCCGATGCTGGGCACGGTTTTCATGATGTTTTCGAGTGTCGATGCTAGGCACTCAGGTTCCATGATTTTAATGTGTCGGGAGGGACACCGTTGATATATATCTTCATACTTTCATGCACACTCCTTTATGATATTTACGTGCATACAGACATTGATTTTCGGTGGACGAGATCCACATGCATACATACCTTGATTATGGGTGGACGAGATCCACATGCATACATACCTTGATTATGGTTGGACGAGATCCATATACATGCATTGATTATTACTGTCGGATGTTATCCGCATGCATTTAGGTATTGACTACCTTGTTGGCATATATACAGACCCGGTCACCCTAGATATCATAATATTACCTTTATGATATAGTTGACCTGGGAGTTGTTGTTTATTCGATTTCTATCTGTTGATATTTTTCTACTCACGAGTTGGCAACTCACCGCCGTTGTGCCACAGTTCTTGCAGGTTGACCGCTTGGATCAGTAGCGGCTTCGCTGGCACACAGTTGTATTCGGGTGTTTTGCATTGGTAGGTGGGACATTTGTATCGTATCCACTCTTGTATCTATATTTCTTATTGTATCTAGTTAACTCCATCAATCAAAACTTGTAAATTGTATAAATAATGAGACTAGTGGGATTGTGGTTGCAAGACTTAGAGCGAGAGGTTTTCCGCTACATGTGATTTATGTCTTTCTTTTCTTTATCTTTTATGGTGAACTTCGCTGTTGGGCGTCGTATACTTATTTATGCTATATTGCGTGGTTGTGATCCGCCGTTTGGCGAAGAGCTAGCTCCTGCTTGGGGATGCCTTTATTCTTATTATGTATTGTGGTTTTGGATCAAAATATACAAAGGAGGTGCTGCCAAAATTTTCAAAAAGGACGAAACATGTTTTCAAACTAGTAAATTTCACTTGCATCATTCATGTTCCTTTTCTATGCATTAAGAAAACCTGATTTCATTATACTTTTATTTCAAAACTTCACCTCCTTTATTTTCTTAAAAGGTTTAGATTTCTGGGTTTCAGCTTACTTGAATTCCGCTACGCCTTTAGATATTGCGTGATTCAAGTGCTGGTCAAGAGCTAATATTTCGGGTCGTGACAAAAATATACGGATTTGGACTAATCACGCTCTACGGGCGACGACATAAATTAGTCTCCGTATACAATCCACGGGGAACCAAAAATAAAACAAACACACACGATACGAAGTGAACTTCCAAAGTAGGAGAAAGTGGTTATCGCTACGCGGTAACGTAATTAACTGCAGGGGCTTGCGCCTGCAGGGAAGAGCGTCCCCACAATCGAAAACCCCTCACAAATGAGGGGGAATCTGACGAAGTCTGCTACAACGGCCGCATCCGTCCAAACCTCCGATACATGGTGCCATAAATCAACTTGGCATCTTCGGAGAGGTGGACGGATAAATCCAAATAGCATCTTCCCCTTAGTTCAGGCAAGACGATCCATCCCGGTTCGTCTCTGTTTTCGGCGGTAAACAGATTCTGGCACGCCCGGTGGGATCTTTTCCTCTTTCCACTCCATACTTCGTGTGTCGTGTTCGTGAACAAATCGCGGTTTGCTATAGTTGCCCCTGAATTCGAAGTACTGAGATTTGGTGTCTTGCTCCTATGCAGAAGAGAAGAGAAATCGATGGCTTCCAACTGCACCTGCAACAGCAACTCTCGCTCCACCCTAAATGGAGGAGTGACCTGTGGACCCCATGCGGCCTCCATCTTTGCAATGCTAGTGGAGAAGATGACTCAAGCCACCTAGTGCCACCACAAGAAGCTCCCAAGAAGTCGGTCTTTGATCGACTTGCAATCTCCACAGCCCCTCTCAACGGGTCATCCAGTTCTAACGTCTCAGTCTTCAACAGGCTGAGCCACAGCTCAAGTAGGCCTGCAAAGAGGCTCGCGAAACCTGAGGGGGTTATCCCGAAATGGATAGCCGTTCCAGCTCCGGCAGATAAAGTCGTCGACAGGGCTTCTCCTGCTAAAGGATCGGTCTTCGCAAGATTGGCCGTTCCAATTCCTGCTTTCGGCGAAGTCATCAAGAATGCTCCCCCTACCAAAAGGTCGGCCATCGAAAGATTGACCATCCCCTCTCAACGGACGTCAGTCTTCAACAGGCTGACACCAGCAGTAGCCCTTCATCAGAGCAGGGGGCATGACGAAGCCATTCCCATAACTGAGTCAATCCCATCGGCAATAAATGCTCGACGTCGCCACTGGCGCCGAGTGAGGAAAGCTGGGGGCAACTCTCCTTCTGGATTTACTCTACTAGCTCCAATGGTGGAAGTTGACGCTGCTGTTCCAATTGGGAACATTTTTGAACCGCTAAAGAAGGTGCGAAAGAACTTTCCGACCGCGGTGCTGAAGAAATCTCCCCCACCTATTGAAAACATGATACATGCGAAGCTGGAGCAGCCCCCTCAGCGGCTGTCCTCCCAAGTCCATAGGGTCTGGTGGAAGGTCTAAGATTATGTGATCAATAAATACTACCCTCGTCGACCGGAGAAAATGAAGGTTCGAAAAGAGGACAATCATCCCTCTAGCATGCAGCAAGGGACTTCCTAGGCACCTGTTACAATAGCTCCTTCGACTTTGACTTCTCACAAAAAGAGAAGGCCGGAGAATCTCCCACCGCCGGCAGAAAATCCTAAGGGTGATGGATCCAAATGCCCCAAGTCTAGGGGCATGATTGTGCACACGGTGTACATGGCTTCCGGAAAAGAAGAAAGCCATGCTTCTGTAGGTTATCGATCACTCACTCAGTCGTTGACAAAAGCTCAGGAGCAGCAATAAAAGCTCCAAGAAATGCTGATGAAAATGTCAGCACTTACCGGGCAGAAAGAAAGCCTGGAATCAACGTCTGAGCAGCGCCAGGAACAAGAGACCGACACCGAGTTCCTGCGGGGGGTGATATAAAGAAAAGATAAGGAGGCCGCGGAACAGGCCGCTAATATAAAACAGATGTCGCTTCTGTTCCAAGACATGGTTGGGATGATGATCCAGCCGGAACCTCCAGCCGAAGACCCTCCGATAATCATCGAAGACGACAGAGGGGAAACGTCAAACCCTCCTTCGGCTTTCTCAGCAGCCAAGGAAGAAACGATCTCCAAGGCTATCCTTGATAACTACATAGCTCAACAAATACGAGCTCATCAAGCGAGTGAAGCGGCTGGCCAAGTCGTCAGAACTGGGCGACCTTATCCAGGCTGGTACGATCAAATCAAGTACCCGTCAGGATATACGATCCATAAGTTCCATGTGTATAAGGGGACGGGCAATCCACACTAGCACGTTGCTCAATTCAGAGCTTTATGCGGAAATACTGGAGGTGACGACAAATTGTTGCTTCGCCAGTTCGTTAGCAGCTTGTCAGAGACGGCATTTGAATGGTACTCCGAGCTTCCAAATGACTCTGTCAAAACATTCACGGAGATGGAATTACTATTCACACAGCGGTTCGCAAGCGCAAGCGAGCGCACCCCGATCACGGCATTAATCAATTCCGGGGTGAAGCCAGGAGAGACCTGGGTTCAATACGCAATTCGGTGGCGGAACCTATGGTCAAAATGCGAACAACGTATAGAAGAAGCTCCTGCCATAGGCATGTTCGTAGGGACCCTTGATCCTCGGGCGACTATATCCCAATTTATGGTGTTCTTCAAACCGACCACCTTCCAGGCCTTGATCGACAAGCTGGCCCAATTGGACCAGATGGGCCACAGGCCGTCCTCTTGAAAAACAGATCCCGGGAATGAAAAGGGCAAAGGGAAAGTGACATTCGTTACCAACGCTCAACAGCAACCAACTGACCTGAAACCGGTTCCTCGCCAAAGTGACACACGCCCGCGTCGATCCCTCGAAGAGAAGCTAGGACGTCCTTACTCGTTTTCTCGGGATAAAATAAGGAGACTGTTCGAACTGGCAGTACGCAACAGACTTATCACTCTGCCGGATCCAAGACATCCTCTATAGCCTGGTGACGTCAACAGTCCCAACTACTGCTCCTACCACAGAATATTAGGCCACCCAATTAAGGATTGCTACATCTTCAAGAACTGGGTCGAGGGCCAGTACCAATAAGGGAAGTTTACGCTGTCCGAAAATTGGAGGGTGAACCCACCGCAGAAGCACGCTCCTAAAAAGGTGGACACGCCGGGAGCATCATGCTCGTTTATAGAAGAAGCTCCTTGGGAAGTGGTTCTTTCAGCTAAAACTAAAAGAATGCTGAAGGATCTTCAAGCATGTCCGGCAATCAAATGGAAAAGCCCGCTGGAGCCGGAGATCGTTGAGGGGATGTTTAAGCTGCACCCAACACCGAAAACAGCTAATGATGGGCAAATCACCCAGGTCAAGCCTTCAAAGTCTTCGAAGAAGACTAAGAAGCCCGTGCAGCCTGACGACAAGCGCACGGACCAATAAAAGTACATCGACGCGCTAGAGGAGTACAACCAGAAGATACGGACCCCAGTCACTCCGAAGAGTTTCTCAACCATATCCTTGAGAACGGAGACAGTGACAATGATGAGGGGAACGAATCGTCGAAAGAACCCGAGGATTATGTAGCGAGTTGCCACATGGTCTCTCATTCGTCGTTAAAAAACGAAGAGACCCCCTCGAAGTCAGAAAACGGTGCAGAAAAGCTGGGGGCAAGACCGGTGCAAAAATCCCTGGAGCCGTCAGACGACTTGATTGACAGGTTGCTAAATGAAGCCCTTCAAAAGAGTAAAGCTAACGGAGAGCGTGAAACGGCCATATACTAAAAGGCCAAGCGTCGGTGTTATAATGAAGAAGCTACGGCGAGGAAGAGTCACAAAGTACTCCAACCAGATCGAAGCATACCCGCGGCAGACAAAAGCATGTTTAAGACAGGAAAACGGTTCGCCAAAGCCCTGTCAATGGGGATGAAGCTTCCACCTTTCAAAGGAAATGCTCCCGGGAGTACGTGCCTCGATGAAGAGGATGTACACCCTGACTACTGCTTATACCATCGGAGGGTTACACACCCTACCAAAGAGTGCAGTGCCTTCAAGAAGTGGTGGCGGGGATACGTTGCCCACCGACAACACTTCAAGGCGATGAAGTGTGAAGCTCATCGACGGCAAAAAAATACGACAGATGAGCGCGGAAAAATGACTGGCAACTGTTATATGGTTGATACCAGTTCGACAAAAGGGAAAACTCAAGTTCTCACATTCGGGAGAGATTCTGAGGAAGAAATAACCCTTGGCCCTCTCCTCAAAGAATCCACATCTGGAAAAGAAGAAATGCGAGAACATTCAGCTACGTAATTGCACGCTGCCTGAGAAGAACCTCGGGCCAACAAACAAAGGTTCGAGCAAAAGAGACAAGGGGAAGGAAAAAGTCCCTGAGGAAATTGCCCTCGATGATGGAGTCGTCAAAGAGCTTGCAGCCAAGGACCCACCTAAGAAAAACAAGGTGGATTACAATGTTCTAGCACACCTGAGGAAGATACCCTCCCAACTGAGCATACTGGATGCTCTCCTCCTGTCCAAAGAGGCACGAGATTCTCTAATCAAGGCACTGCAATAGCCTGATCAGTTCCAGGCTTTCTTTGCGGAAGAAAAGATAAAGGATGAGCTGGCAGAGGTTCATACAGCTGACATCACATTCGGCGATGAAGATCTCCTCCTCGGAACGTGCAAGCACAACCGTCCTTTATATGTCACCGGGTACTGCCACGATATTAAGATAGGAAAGATTCTGGTCGACAATGGATCCTCCGTCAACCTTCTCAACCTAAAGGTGCTGAAGGAGATTTGCATGAACATTCAGCAACTGGACCGGGACAAAATTACCATCTCCAGCTTCGACTCGCGGATATCACGGACTCTGCGGTCCGTAATATTGACATTACGCTTTGGGATGCTCGTCACCGACATCAAATTTCATGCCATCGACGCCAAGACTTACTACAATGCTCTGCTCGGTCGGTCTTGGTTACATGAGTACAACATCATCCCTTCTACACAACACCAGTGTATGAAGTACTTCAAAGACGGCCTCAAGTACATGGTTACAGGGGAGCTAAATCCATTCTCCATAAATGAAGTCCGAAAATATGAAGACGCCAATTACTTCCTGCCAGACTTCGAAGACACGGAAAGATGTCATAAACCAGAGGATAAACAAAAAGCCGTCGCCACTATCCCGATCTTTAGGAGAGATACTGAGGAAGATGAAGAGATAGTCTACTCGGGGCAACCCTAAGACAACAGGCCAGGACCATCTACCGCTATTTTGGTCATCGGCTGTGACTCTGAGGACGAGGCCAATGCAGTGTTCTCCGTCCGCCCGTCAATGCAGACCTTCACTGGAGCTGATCAGAATTTACAAATTACCATGGTTCCGCGGAAGCATTATAGGGAACTTGATGTGCTCGATACATACGGCGTGCAAGAGTTGCAGACTTTCTACGTCCCTCCTAGGCGAAAAGGTGAAAAGGCGATCATCTTTTATCGATCTGTGGAGATTAAAGTGGAGAAAGAAGTCTGGCATGGTGCTGAACTTGAGCTCGACAGGCTTCAACCAATCCGTCTGCCCAGATATTACGCAGAGGGATTGAAAAGGCTATTAAGATACCAAGACGTACCCTTCAAACAAACCGCTCGACAAGCCCAGTTCTACAACAAGATTTGGGACGTTCTTAGGACTCTGCGAAAGATGCCAAACAGGACGATGGAGACGACTGGGCTTGGATACATTCGGTCCAAGAAACGGGAGCGATTCCATGACTGCCATGTTATAAATAACTCCGGTGGACAAGCAAATGCATTTCCAGATAGCGCAGATATCGAACCAGAGCGAGATCCCGCCGTAAGAATACCAAGTCCATCATTCGAAGAACAAATTGACAAGCTAATGAGAGAAGCCAGTCAAAAGGTTTGGGATGACCACAGCCGCGAAATGGTCATTTACGAGAAAGCCAGGACGCAGCGTCTCGCTCAGCAGTTTGCGGAAAGAGAAGATTACAATGTCCTTCACCCTCAGCCCGCTGTGCGCTCTTATGACAATGGAAAAGTCCGACGCAGAGGAAAAAACATGGTGGAGAATGAGAATGATGTTGTAGAACAGCGAAGCGGATCCAAGAAGCCACACAATCGAGAAAAAGTCAACTGGAATCCGCCCTTTATGAAGAAGATGGGTCGGGAATACTCTTTCCCCCGAGACAAGACAAGAAAAATATTTGACCTTGTTATCAAGCATCAAATGATGACGCTCCCGGAGTCTCGGCACCCCGAGCAAATAAACAAGGTCCATCATCCGGCTTATTGCTCCTACCATTGAGCAGTAGGACATCCTCTTGAAAACTGCTTCACTTTCAAAGACTGGATCGAAGACCAGTATTAGCAAGACAGGTTTGCTCTATCCGATAGTTGGAAGGTAGCCCCACCATGAAAGCATGAACCAAAAGCAACCTACACTGCGAGGGAAAGTCTAGATCAACATCGAGCTTGGAAACGAGCTCGTACCTGCTACGCGATAACACTATCAAAAGAAGGAGAGCACGAGAATATGGACGACCTCTCTCGGTGCTTCGCAAATGAGGATGGGGACGAGGTGGTTTTAGAATTTCCACCGGCGCCAAAAGAGCTGGAAGATGGGATACACACCACATCGGACAACCTGAGAAAAATCGACTTGGGGACAGAAAACGACCCAAGGCCAACGTTCGTCAGTGAGCTGCTGTCTGAAAAGCATGTAGCCACGCTAAAGGACGTGCTTATGCAGTATAAAGATTTCTTCGCGTGGAACTATTCCGAAATGCCGGGATTAGATCCAGAAATAGCGGTGCATAAATTGGCTATATTGTCGGTCGTTAAGCCAATCAAACAGGCGTCAAGAAGAATGCGGCTCAAACTCGAGATGAGCATCAACGCCGAAGTCAAGAAACTAATCGAATACGACTTCATCCAAGAAGTTTAATATCCTGACTGGATCACCAACATTTTCCCAGTGATGAAGAAAAATGGGACGGTGCACATCTGCGTGGACTTTCTGGACCTCGACAAGGCTTGTCTGAAGGATGACTTCCCTGTACCGGTTATCGAGCTGATGATAGATAACACGTCCACTCATGAAGTCTTCTCCTTCATGGATGGATCTTCATAATACAACAAAATAAAAATGCATCCTGAAGACCAAAAGCACACCGCCTTCTAGACTCTGCTAGGCATATTCTTCTATAAGGTGATGCCCTTCGGCTTGAAGAACGCTGGCGCTACTTACCAGAGAGCCATGACGAAGATCTTCGATGAACTCATACACGAGAATGTCGAATGTTATATCGATGACCTCGTGGTGAAAAGAAAATCGTATGAGTACTGGGAGCATTTGAAAATGGTGTTCCAGCGTCTTCGGAAATATAACCTGAAGATGAATCCTCTGAAATGCGCGTTTGGAGTCTCCTCAGGCAAATTCCTAGGATTCATCGTACGACACCGAGGCATAAAAATAGACCCATCAAAGATCAAAGAGATTATGGAAATGCCTTCACCAAGGACTCTCAAGCAACCGCGGTCTCTCCAAAGAAAGCTCGTGTATATCCGACGGTTCATAGCCAACCTCTCCAGAAAATGCCACCCCTATAGCCATCTAATAAAGAAGGGGACCCCATTCATTTGGGATCGTAAATGCCAAAATGCACTGGATGAAATCAAGCAATATCTGCAGAATCTGCCGGTACTGACCGCTCCAGTCAAGGGAAAGCCCCTCATCCTGTACACAACAGCCCTTGAAGGTTCTCTAGGCGCACTATGGGCACAGGAGAATGACCAGGGGAAGGAGAGAGCTCTCTATTATTTGAGTCGAGTTCTCCTGGAGGCAGAAAACAACTACCCCCCATTGAAAAGCATTGCCTGGCATTGATCTTCGCGATAACGAAGCTTCGGCATTATGCCTTGGCACATGATGTCCATCTCATATCAAAGGTAGATTCTCTCAAATATTTGATGTCAAGAGCCATACTAACAGGAAGGCTTGCCAAATGGGCCCTCCTCCTGATGGAGTTCTCGATAATCTATCGACCCCTCAGGACAGTGAAGGGCCAGGCCATCGCTGACTTTCTCGCCGAGCATCCGATACCAGCCGATTCTCCCTTAAATTACGAATTGCCAGACGAACACGCGTTCGATACAATCGAAGGGAAGACAGAAGAAAATAATATCCAATGGGAACTATACTTTGACAGAGCATCTTCCTTGAAGAAGCGAAAGTAAAGCACCCCCATAATTAAAGCCGGGGTGGGCCTTATCTTCGTGACTCCGCAAAGAGGGATAATGCGTTTCGCCATTTCATTAACAGAACCGAGAACAAACAATGAGGCTGAGTATGAAGCTTTGATAGCAAGTCTTGAGATTGCTGTTGATATGGGCATCGAAAACCTCCTCATATATGGAGACTCCCAGCTAGTCGTTAGCTAAGTAAATGGCGACTATCAGATGTGCAAACCAGATTTGGTAAAATATGGCAAAAGAGTGCAGCAACTGCCGACTCAAATCCCCTCCTACACTCTAGAAAGCATACCGTGGGCAGAAAATAGCAAGGCGGACGCATTAGCCAAGCTCGCTAAAGAACTGGCCGACGAAGACCTCGATGACGTAAGGATCATTGTGCAAAGCTGCCGGATTCTCGCGCCAGCAAAAATATCTCCGGAGTCGTCTGAAGGAAAGGAAGCGATCAAACAAGAAGCCTACCAAATAGAAGATGAAGAAAAGGCTAAGGATTGGAGAGAAGTCTTCATAGACTACTTCAAATCCCATCAAATGCCCGAAGATGCGTCATCAAGACATCAGCTCATGAAACGAGCTCTATCCTTCGCCTTCGTCAATGATACTCTATATAAGAGATCGTTCGACAGTTTGTGGCTAAGATGCTTGGGGCCAGAAGAAGCAAAGAGAGTCATCCAAGAAACTCACGATGGACTCTGCGGTTCTCATCAAGCCGGACCAAAGATGAAGTTGAAGATCAAGAGAATGGGTTACTACTGGCCCACAATGATTAAGGACTGCCTCTAATATGCGAAGCAGTGTTACTCGTGCCAAATTCATGGAGACTTCATCCACCAGCATCCAAATCCGCTACACCCAACACTGGCTAGTTGGCCGTTCAAAATGTGGGGAACCGATATAATTGGGCCCATCGAACCAGCGTCATCTAAAGGAAATCGGTTCATATTGGCAACAACCGATTACTTCTCTAAATAGGCAAAGACAGTACTACTACGGGATGTGAAGACGGAGAACATTCTCCATTTCTTCAGGACACATGCCATCTACCGGTTTGGCATTCCGCAACGAATCATCTCGGATAATGGGCCAGTCTACAGAAGTCATAAGATTCGCCGCTTTGCACAGTGGCATAATATAGAATGGAGATACTCTTCAGTCTACAATCCCCGAGCCAATGGTCTAAATGAAGCTTTCAACAAGACATTGACGAAGATCATAAAGCAAACGGTGTCCAGAAACAAAAAGGATTGGCACGAGAGACCGCATGAAGCTCTCTGGGCGTATCGAACCACCTTCAAAACGGCCACGAATACTGCGCCATTCGCGTTGGTATTCGGCACGGAAGCGGTACTTCCCTTGGAGATAGAGTTACCCTCTCTACGAGTAGCATTTCGATACGAGCCGATGGATGAAGAAAATGCCCATCTTCGGCTTGAGGAGCTCGATGTCCTCGATGAAACTCGTCTCATAGCGCAACAAAATCTGGAAACTTACAAAGTAAGGATGACACGCTCATACGAAAGACTAACCAGGTCGAGAACATTCCGCCAAGGCGAACTCGTGTTAGTTGTAAAAAGACCCATGATCCCCAACCGAGCAAAGTGGGGAAATTCGAGCCGAACTACGAGGGTCCATACATCATAGACAAGGTCTGCCAAGGTGGGGCCTACTTGCTCATGGATATGCATGGTGAAAGACCCTTCTGGCCAATAAACGGCCGGTTTCTTAAGAAATACTACGCTTGACAATTCAAAACTCAGGTTAATGATAGACGACGACGCTTGTGTCCGCTCACTGTTTTCCTGAGTCAAGACTCTATACGTAGTATCTGGCAAAATTTTTCCTCGAAGTTGGCCATGGACCGAGATGTCCCTAAACTAACAATGGACCGAGATATTCCTAAACTAACAATGGACTGCAGTGTCCTTAAACTAAATACGCCGGCTCAAACACGGCGATAGTGGAATTCAAGTCCACAGGTCCCAGCAACAAAGACTGCAACTTGTAGGGTGTTTTTCATCACCCCATTGTGATGGGAATACGCGCGCGCTTGTCAGGCGTATATTGCAGATTCCCCCTGCCTAAGGTAGGCCGGGGTTTATTGATTATGGGGATCCGAATCTCCGGCAGCTGCGGACTAAGCTGCCGTTAATTAACCCTCGCCTTTGGGGCGAGGGAACCTCCAATTAACGGGTTAAACTAGTCATGCGAACTCAATGTGCAGTGTACGTGTGTTTTGTTTTGGAGGGGGGTTTAAATATATCGGGAGCCACGCAGAGTTTTTATGGGGGTCCCGCTATCCGGATAGTGGGCTAGGGGTCAAGGGGGCTAGCAGCCCCCTTGCGGGGTGCGGGGCAGCGCCCCGTTAGAAATCTTTTTCTAACAGGGACAGTGTCGTGGAGTATGTGTGTATGCACATATGTATACATAAGTATATATATATATATATATATATATATATGTATATATATATAAGAAAAAAAAGAGGGGGAAAAGGCATCCAAAGGATGCGTGGGGGCAGCACCTTGGGCGCTGTGCGCCTAGGTGCTGTGCGCTTAGGCGCTAGAGTGCCACGTGTCGGCACGTGGGCACTTGAGTGCTGGGCGCTTGAGCGCAAGCGCACCACGTGTCGGCACGTGGGCGACTTGCGCTTCAGCGCCTGACGCTCGAGCACAAGTGCGCTACGTGTCGGCACGGGGGCGACTTGCGCTTGAGCGTCGGGCGCTCGAGCGCAAGTGCGCCACGTGTCAGCACGAGGGCGACTTGCGCCTGAGCGCTGGGCGCTTGAGCGCAAGCGCGCCACGTGTCGGCACGTGGGCGCTTTGCGCTCGAACGTTGAGCGCTTGAGCGCAAGCGCGCCACGTGTCGGCACGCGGGCATTCTGTGCTTGAGCGCCGGCGAGAAAAAGAGCCTTTTAGCCTAAAAAAAAATTTCTCGGAAGAGAAATTAGAGAGGAGTTGGACTCCTGGGTGTGTTTTTTTTGGGTTTAGTGAAAGGGGTTCTTCTTCTTCCTCCTCTGTTAGCTGGATCTTGAAGATCAAGAGATGCGAGATCTCAAAATCTCTCCTTTTGGGGATCTAAAGACAGATCCAAGTTCCCCTTTGTGGGTTTGGTGGTGAAAAACTATTTTGTTTTTGAAAAGGAAGAGCAAAACTCTTGATTTAATTCGGAAGAAAGAAGAAGGTTTGAGACCTTCAGAAAAGGGAAAGAAATACAAACCCTAGGTTTTTGAGAGAATGAAAGTATTCCTTTTTTTATTCATCATGTTGCCTTTTATAGGCTTACTTTTTTACATATAGCCCCTTGGGCTTCACAAAATGGCATTTTACCTATCCCATGGCTCATGTGCCATTTCAATTTTGCACATAAGCCACGGGCTTACAAAATATTGGATTTATGCCCATTTTGCATACATTCATGTATAAAAAATTACATAAAAATTATTTATTACATGATTTTGTTGTTGGCATGGGGAGGCTGGCCGTGGGCTCGACTTGGGTATGGACCCGCTTGACCTGGGCTTGGGCCCACCTAGCTTGGGGGTTGACCTTGACTTTTACTCGGTCAACCGAGGTGCAAATTTTTACCCCAACAAATTGCCCCCCATCAATAAATGCACACCGTACATTTGAGTTGTGTGCATGAAATTGATGGATCTTAAAGTTGGACTTCGAGGTGGAACGTCATTCCGGGGGCGGAGCATCATCCCGGGGAGCATGATTCCTAGGGATCGGTGCATCATTCCGATTCACGGAGCATAATTCCAACGTCGGAGCATCATTCCGAGGAGTCGAAGCATAATTCCGGAGAGTAGAGGCATGATTCCAAGGATCGGAGCATCATTCCGAAGAGCGGAGCATCATTCCAGGGATCGGAGCGTCATTCCGATGAGCGGAGCATAATTCCAAGGATCGGAGCATCATTCCGAAGCGTGGAGCATAATTCCAGGGTCGGAGCATCATTTCGATTTGCGGAGCATAATTTCAGGGGATCGGAGCATCATTCCGAAGCGCGGAGCATAATTCCAGGGTCGGAGCATAATTCCGATGAGCATAACTTCAGGGATCGGAGCATAATTCCGAGGATCGGAGCATCATTCCGAAGAGCAGAGCATGATTCCAGGGTTCGGAGCATCATTCCGAAGGGCGGAGTATGATTCCAGGGATCGGAGCATCATTCCGAAGAGCGGAGCATGATTCCATAGATCGGAGCATCATTCTGAAGAGCGGAGCATGATTCTAGGGTTCGGAGAATCATTCCGAAGAGCGGAGCATGATTCCAGGGATCGGAGCATCATTCCGATGAGCTAAGCATAATTCCAAGGATCGGAGCATCATTCCGATGAGCGGAGCATGATTCCAGGGGATCGGAGTATCATTCCGAAGCGCGGAGCATAATTCCAGGGGATCGGAGCATCATTCCGATGAGCGGAGCATAATTCCACGGATCAGAGCATCATTCCGAAGCGCGGAGCATAATTCCAGGGTCGGAGCATCATTCCGATTTGCGGAGCATAATTCCAGGGGATCGGAGCATAATTCCGAGGATCGGAGCATCATTCCGAAGAGCGGAGCATCATTCCAGGGTTCGGAGCATCATTCCGAAGGGCGGAACATGATTCCAGGGATCGGAGCATCATTCCGAAGAGCGGAGCATGATTCCAGGGATCGGAGCATCATTCCGAAGAGTGGAGCATGATTCCAGGGTTCGGAGCATCATTCCGAAGAGCGGCAGACATCCTGACCGAAGCATGATTTCGATGCAGAGGTAGATTCCTAGGCGAAGTATAATTCCGACAAGGAAGGCAAATATTCCGAGGCGAAGCATTGATTTCGACACGGGGTATATTCTGGGACGGAGCATGATTCCGGCGCAGAGCTTGTTGGCTGACTTGATTCCGAGACAAAGCATAATTTCGACAGGGAAGGCAGATACACCGAGACGAAGCATGATTTCGACACGGGGTACACTCTGAGACGAACTATGGTTCCGACGCAGAGCTGGTTGGTTGATTTGATTCCGAGGCGGAGCATAATTCCGGCAGGGAAGGTAGATATCCCGAGGCGAAGCATGATTTCGATACGGGGTATATTTTGAGACGGAGCATGATTCCGGCGCAGAGCTTGTTGGCTGACTTGATTCCAAGACAAAGCATAATTTCGACAGGGAAGGCAGATACACCAAGACGAAGCATGATTTCGACGCGGGGTACACTCTGAGATGAAGTATGGTTCCGACGCAGAGCTGGTTGGTTGATTTGATTCCGAGGCGGAGCATAATTCCGGCAGGGAAGGTAGATATCCCGAAGTGACGCATGACTTCGACACGGGGTAAATTCTGGGACGAAGCATGATTCCGCCGTAGAGGTTGTTGGTTTGATTTGATTTGGGTTGACATCAGCATCGCTACACTGGAATATGGTACCAGGAGCGAATCATCATTTGTCATGAGAGGATTTGGGAATTGTTGTTGTTTTTTTTGTTTGGCATCAGTATCGCTACACTGGAATATGGTACCAGGAGCGAATCATCATTTACGTGAGAGGATTTGGGGATTGGTTTTTTTTGTTTGGCATCAGCATCGCTACACTGGAATATGGTACCAGGAGCGAATCATCATTTGCGTTTGCTTATTAGGAAACGATGGCTTAGGAGACAGGTTTAGATCCCTATCACCTAAGACTTTTCAATTTTGTGAGCCGTAAGGGTCTCACAAAGCATTTTCTCCTTACGGGTCGTAAGGATCCCGTAAGTGTATTTTCTCCTTGGGAGTCGTGGGGACTCCCATGTGTGTTGCTCCTTTGTGAGTCATAAGGATCTCGCGCGGGAATTTTCTCCTTACAAAGTTGAGAGGACTTTGTGAGTGCATTTCATCTCTTTTTCACGAGTTTGCACCCTTTCGGGTTTTCACAAACTCGCCGCAGTCCTGCTGTTTTTACTCACGGAGCCCTTTCGGGTTTTCATCCGTGCCCATTTGCTTGTGGACATACCTTTTTTATTTTTATTTTATTATTTTTGGAGAGATTGGGATTGTTTTACGCCCGTGGATTGTATACGGTTTTGCAAGATGTATGATCCAGACCGTAGGGCTGGAAACATTTCGGGACTTTGTTGGCGTCTGCATCGCTGCACTGGAATATGGTACCAGGAGCGACTCATCATTCGCCGTTGGGGTATGGGATTTGGAATTTGGTTGGCGTCTGCATCGCTGCACTGGAATATGGTACCAGGAGCGACTCATCATTTGCTGTTTGGGATATGGGATTTGGAATTTGGTTGGCGTCTGCATCGCTGCACTGGAATATGGTACCAGGAGCGACTCATCATTCGCCGTTTGGGATTTGATTTTGGAATTTGGTTGGCGTCTGCATCGCTACACTGGAATATGGTACCAGGAGCGACTCATCATTCGTCATTTAGGGATTGGGGAGCGATGGCTTAGGAGACAGGTTTTAGGTCCCTATCACCTAAGGCTTTTCAATTTTACGGGCCATGAGGGTCCCATAAAAGCATTTTCTCCCTGCAAGTCGTAAGGATCCCGCAGGTGTATTTTCTCCTTAGGAATCGTGAGGACTCCTAAGTGTGTTTTTCCTTTATGAGTCGTAAGGATCTCACAAAGGTTTGTTCTCCTCATGTATCGTGAGGACACATGAATGGGTCTTCTCAATGGAGCATAATTCCAAAGGCGGAGACCAGCCGCGTAACTGGTGATTGCAGTGGGGCATGGGTATGATTAGAATTATTTGGGCCCGTGGATTGTATACGGCAGTCAATTTGGGGACTAGCCGTAGGGCTGGGAGAGTTTTGGAAAATTGGATTTTGACCGGCGTCTGCATCGCTGCACTGGAATATGGTACCAAGAGCGACTCATCATTCGCCGTTTTTTTTGTTTTTTGTTTTGTTTTTGTATTTTTTTTGTTTTGCCGCGATTGCTCTATCATTTCAGCTTTTCTTATCGCGAAGGTCGCGATTGCCCTATCATTTCGGCTATTTATTCGCGATTGCCCCATCATTTCGGCTTTATTTCATCTTTATTTTACTCGCTGATTTTCATTGCGAGTTGCCCCATCATTTCGGCTTTTCTTTAGTTTTCTTTTATTCACACATTTTTTGTTTATTTATATTTTTTTACATTCCCAGTTTAACGACTTAGAGGTCGATTGTTCCCAGTTTAATGACGTGGTGGTCGATTGTTCCCAGTTTAATGACGTGGTGGTCGACGATTCCCAGTTTAACGACGTAGAGGTCATCTGTTTCCAGTTTAACGACTTGGTGGTCATCTGTTTCCAGTTCAACGACGTAGAGGTCGTCTGTTTCCAGTTTAACGACTTAGAGGTCGATTGTTCCCAGTTTAACGACATAGAGTCATCTGTTTCCAGTTTAACGACGTAGAGGTCATCTGTTTCCAGTTTAACGACTTGGTGGTCATCTGTTTCCAGTTTAACGACGTAGAGGTCGTCTATTTCCAATTTAACGACGTAGAGGTCGACTGTTCCCAGTTTAACGACATAGAGGTCATCTGTTTCCAGTTTAAAGACTTAGAGGTCATCTGTTTCCAGTTTAACGACGTAGAGGTCATCTGTTTCCAGTTTAACGACGTAGAGGTCATCTGACGGGGAGCTTAGAGAAGGTACCCGATTGAGCAGTTGTCAAGGGCACCGCTAGAGCTTGCATGAGATGCCCTATTACTTTGTCGGTGTTGATGGCCTTGCCCCCAGCTGGGGCCAAGGAGAGTCGTTCGGAAACGGACTTGCGCTTGGGCTGAGGTGCCCTCGCGACCACCACATTTGGTCTCCTGCCTTTCGAGACCAGTTTGTCTGCCACCGGGGCTTGAGGAGCCAAATGGTAGCAGCGGCTCCTCCCATTGTCGCCCGAGACTGGCCGGAAGGACCGTCCTGGAGTCTATCTTCATCGTGTAGGAGACGGGAGCTGAGTTCATCATCGAAGACATCGTCGGAAGGTGATTGCTTGAAAATCTGCATGAAAGAGCATTATTTTAGTATAAATACAGGTATGTATAATGATTGAGTTCGTATGAATGCTTAACCCGAAATATGAGAGGAGAGATTGGTCCCACCGGGCGTGCCAGAATCTGTAGGGTATTTTTCGTCACCCCATTGAGATGGGAATACGCGCACGCTTGTCAGGCGTATACTACAGATTCCCCCTGCCTAGGGTAGGCCGGGGTTTATTGATTATGGGGATCCGAATCTCCGGTAACCGCGGACTAAGCTGCCGTTAATTACCCCTCGCCTTTGGGGCGAGGGAACCTCCGATTAACGGGTTAAACTGGTCATGCGAACTCAATGTGCAGTGTACGTGTGTTTTGTTTTGGAGGGGGGTTTAAATATATCGGGAGCCACGCAGAGTTTTTACGGGGGTCCCGCTACCCGGATAGCGGGCTGGGGTCAAGGGGGCTAGCAGCCCCCTTACGGGGTGCGGGGCAGCGTCCCGTTAGAAATTTTTTTCTAACAGGGACAGTGTCGTGGAGTATGTGTGTATGCACATATGTATACATAAGTATATATATATATATATGTATATATATAAGAAAAAAAAGAGGGGGAAAAGGCATCCAAAGGATGTGTGGGGGCAGCACCTTGGGCGCTGTGCGTCTAGGTGCTGTGCGCTCAGGCGCTAGAGTGCCACGTGTCGGCACTTGGGCGCTGGGCGCTTGAGCGCTGGGCGCTTGAGCGCTGGGCGCTTGAGCTTAAGCGCGCCACGTGTCGGCACGTGGGCGACTTGCGCTTCAGCGCCTGACGCTCGAGCGCAAGTGCGCCACGTGTCGGCACGGGGGCGACTTGCGCTTGAGCGTCGGACGCTCGAGCGCAAGTGCGCCACGTGTCGGCACGTGGGCGCTTTACGCTCGAACGTTGAGCGCTTGAGCGCAAGCGCGCCACGTGTTAGCACGCGGGCGCTCTGCGCTTGAGCGCCGGCGAGAAAAAGAGACTTTTAGCCTAAAAAAAAATTTCTCGGAAGAGAAATCAGAGAGGAGTTGGATTCCTGAGTGTGTGTTTTTTTTTTGGGTTTATTGAAAGGGGTTCTTCTTCTTCCTCCTCTGTTAGCTGGATCTTGAAGATCAAGAGATGTGAGATCTCAAAATCTCTCCTTTTTGGGATCTAAAGACAGATCCAAGTTCCCCTTTGTGGGTTTGGTGGTGAAAAACTATTTTGTTTTTGAAAAGGAAGAGCAAAACTCTTGATTTAATTCAGAAGAAAGAAGAAGGTTTGAGACCTTCAGAAAAGGGAAAGAAATACAAACCCTAGGTTTTTGAGAGAATGAAAGTATTCCTTTTTTTTATTCATCATGTTGCCTTTTATAGGCTTACGTTTTTACATATAGCCTCTTGGGCTTCACAAAATGGCATTTTGCCTATCCCATGGCTCATGTGCCATTTCATTTTTGCACATAAGCCATGCGCTTACAAAATATTGGCTTTATGTCCATTTTGCATACATTCATGTATAAAAAATTACATAAAAATTATTTATTACATGATTTTGTTGTTGGGATGGGGAGGCTGGCCGCGGGCTCGACTTGGGTATGGGCCCGCTTGACCTGGGCTTGGGCCCACCTAGCTTGGGGGTTGACCTTGACTTTGACTCGGTCAACCAGGGTGCAAATTTTTACCCCAACACAACTCAAGTCCCGTTGGCTGCATAGCTGCCCCAGTGACGAAGTCCTCCATAAGTTCCATCATTGAACAGAGGGATGAAAAAAATGGTACGTCCACAAGCGAAATGGGCACAGATGAAAACCCGAAAGGGCGCCAAGAGTAAAAACAGCAGGGCTACCGGCGAGCTTGTGAAAACCTGAAAGGGCACAATCTTGTGGAGTAAAAATAAAAAATTACGGTACGTCCACAAGTGAAATGGGCACGGATGAAAACCTGAAAGGGCGCCGTGAGTAAAAACAGCAAGACTACCGGCGAGCTTGTGAAAACCCGAAAGGGCGCAATCTCGTAAAATTTTTCACTTACGAGATCCTCTCGACTCGTAAGGAGAACTCCCCCTGTGAGACCCTCACGGCTCATAAGATTCAACATTTTAAGTTACAGGGATCCAAACCTGTCCTTAAGCCATCATACTCCCCAAGTTGCCCTACAGGCGGTACAATGATGGCCTTTGTATACAATCTACGGGCACAAATAAATGTTCCCTCATCAAGTTCTGCCAGTGGTGGGAAGTTTACCCATATGGTGGACGACACATACAAGTCCTCTCGACTTGTCAGGAGAAAACACTCTTGGAGGATCCTTACGACTTACAAGAGAAGATATCACTTAGAAGTCCTCACGACTTCTAAGGAGAAAATACGCCTACGAGATCCTCACGACTCGTAGGAAGAAAACCCTTTATGAGACCCCTACGGCTCATAGAGCCAAAAAGCCTTAGTCGACAGAACCTTAACCCTGTTTGCTTAGCCACCTTTGTTCAAACCCATAAAGGCAAAAGATGATTCGCTCCTGGCAATATTCCAGTCGTAGCGATGCTGATGCCTGAACAGGTGTCAATTCCAAGTCCTCTCAAAGGCAAATGATGATTCGCTCCAGTCAATATTCCAGTCGTAGCGATGTTGATGCCTGAACAAGTGTCAATTCCAAGTCCTCTCAAGGCAAATGATGATTCGCTCCTGTCCATATTCCAGTTGCAGCGATGCGATACTGAGATTGGTATTAGATATCAAGTTCCATACTCGTAATAAGAATCAGCGAGCAAAAAAATGCAAATAAAATAGCCAAAATGATTGGGCAACTCGCAACAAAAATCAACGAGAAAAAATATGCATATAAAAACAGTCGAAATATTTGGGCAACTCGCAATAAAAAGCAGCGAGTAAAAAGAAAAATAGCCGAAATGATAGGGCAACTCCCAATAAAAAGCAGCGAGTAAAAGAAAAATAGCCGAAACGATTAGGCATCGCGATAAAAAGCCGAAATGATCGGGCAATCGCGACTTTCGCGATATAAAAAAACTGAAATGATAGAGTATCGCGGAAAGAAATAAAATGAAATGAAACTTTTGCCCTGCAGGTGAGTCCACATCGATCCCTATATACAATCCATGGGCACAAACGAAGAAGGAACCACATTTTCCCACCAGGCTCCATCAAAGGGAGAGTCAGATCTCGACGGCAACATCTGCAGCCTTGAAGATCAACACGGTGTTTCTTCCCACTCCAACAGAATGCCGACATGACATCAACAAAATGGAGCCATGGCAAAGTCCCTAGTTCCAAATCTCGACGGTTCACAGATAGCCTAGAGATCAACAATGGCGTTTTTTCTCACTCCAACAGGATGCAGACGCGACGTCAACAAAACGGAGCCATGGCAAAGTCCCTAGTTCCAAATCTCGATGGTTCATAGATAGCCTAGAGATCAACAACGGCGTTTCTTCTCACTCCAACGATGCAGACGCGACGTCAACAAAACGGAGTCATGGCAAAGTCTCTAGTTCCAAATCTCAACGGCTCACAGACAGCCTAGAGATCAACAACGGCGTTTCTTCTCACTCCAACAGGATGCAGATGCGACGTCAACAAAACGAAGCCATGGCAAAGTCTCTAGTTCCAAATATCGACGGTTCACAGACAGCCTAGAGATAAAACAACGGCGTTTCTTCTCACTCCAGAAGAATGCGGACGCAACGTCAACAAATCGGAACCATAGCAAAGTCCTTAGTTCCAAGCCTCGATGGTTCACAAACAACCTAGAGACAACCTCGACATTCGTCTCGTTACAGCAGACGCGATGCCAGCAAACGAAGCAAAGGAAAATCCCTAGCTTAAGGGTCTTGACGCTAACTCAAATAAAATCTGAAAGACTATCGGAGATCATCCCACACCAGCGCGGAGTGGTTATGACTCATCGGGGCTCCCAAACTGAGCCTAACCTCAAGTAAAAAGCGGCATGGAAAATCCCTATCGGTTGCTCTTCCGACGGTAATATGACCTGGAAGATTACTTGAAGACGTCATGTCCAGCCCCCGAAGGGATCAGAGACACGACAGTCGTGGGGCTACTCGAACAGCAAGACTGCGTATCGGGGAATGCATCAGCCAACGTGATGGTACGACGGATAAAACCTTAGTACCCCAGACCCTATCGGATCTCTATCGTAAAGAGCAGAGGTTAACTGTGATGTTAGGACATGTTTGCCTACAATCCTAAGGGAGGTAAACTAAACAAGCTCTGAAATGAGTTCATAAACTAGAGACTCCGGGATCAGTGAATAAACTACAAGCTCCGAAATGAGTTCATAAACTAGAGACTCCGGGATGAGTGAATAAATCCGGGATGAGTGAATAAACTACAAGCTCTGAAAGAGTTCATAAACTAGAGACTCCGGGATGAGTGAATAAACTACAAGCTCCGAAATGAGTTCATAAACTAGAGATTCCGGGATGAGTGAATAAAGTACAAGCTTCGAAATGAGTGAATAAACTAGAAAGCTCCGAAATGAGCTCATAAACTACAAACTTCGCAATGAGTATATAAACTACTTTATACCATGTCAAGACAACAAAAGAAAGAAATACCAGTATGAAATAAAATATGTCTTTTATTCATGAATTCAAGTGAATATAAGATACATTTCATAAAGGAAGCAAAATGAATAATGTTATTCATGAATCACAAGTTTACAACCGATACAAGAAATGAGGTAAAATGACATTTATTAAGGAGGAGGCGTTTTCAACAAATTAACAAGCCGCTCGCGCGTTTCTCTCAATCCTTTCTCGTGGTCAGCTACCGTGGCCAATTCCGCTTCAATTTGAGTCCGTTGCTGCAAACTAGATGAAAGATTTTCATCAATTTCTAGCATAGCAGCTTCGCAGTCCTGTGCGACCCGCTCGATGAAGTCAAGTGTCCGCCATAGCATCAACACGTCTGAAATACATCGCTGGAGATTATCGAAAATAGCTTTTAACTGTGCAGCATTCGCTTCAACCTAGGCGCGCAACCGGACGGATTCGCTGGATGCCGCCTCATGTTCCTTTTGTCTCAGGGCCGCTTCTTGTTCAAAATGGCGACTGAAAGGAACACTCTGCTCCACCCATGTAGCCCGCTGAGAGTTCGAGGCCAACACCTCAGGAGTGAGACGCTTAAGCTCAATCTCGTGCAGGCAAGCCTCGATCATCCTGCAATAATCAACCCAAGAACCGACGAGATCTTCATTATGGAAGTTCACGAGCGTCGCCAGCATTGGATTGACTTCAACGACAAAATTCGTAGCAGAAGTGAGGACCTCAGCATTGAGATCTTCAATAAACTCGCTTAACGTTCGCCGGCTATTCGCGGTGCCCCTGGAGGATGTACGTTTAGCGAAGGGCCCCGCGGGCATTGGAATGCGAGACTCAAAAGGAGCTGGAGCCGGTGTAATCGCTGCAAAATGAATTACGGTAAAATTTTGACTCGGGAGACAAAGAAAACACCTGAGGGATGAAATCTATCGTACCGGCTGTGGCAGGTGGCAGAATAGGGAGTACCGGAGGAGCGGCTATTCTTTCGCTTTCTCCTCCGACCCGTGATACTATGGTCAATAGAAGGAAGGCTTAGCAACAATAAGTCTACTCATAATAAAAAGAGGGGGAGAAATATTAGGTGAAGAATATACTGACCAATACCAGAAGGTGCAACGATTTCTGACTGAAAGGAAAAGTGTGGGTTTAACACCTGGTACAAATGGTAGAAAAGTACTCTTGCAGAGTTGCAATAATATACAGTCAATACAAAGAGGAATGTATTCACAGTGAAACAAATAAGTGACAAACCGAAACCTTCCAAGATTTGAGGAGGCGCAGAAGAAAGCGAAGGGACAGTGGCTGTCAAAATAGCGTCCGATGACACTTCTTCAGCCGGCACAGCTTTAGGGTTTATCGCGCTTATACTCAAGACAAACAAAATGTCATTAGAAGGGCTTAACATGATTGAAAAACTAAAAAAAACAACCCAAGGACTACCTGATAGATCAGGGACCGAAACTGTGCCGAAAGCGTCACCAAGTGTAACGGCTTCCTCGCTCTCTCTCGGGGTAATAGATTCTGCACCCATAGTTTCATCCCCTGACTCGATGAGGGCCGTCGTAATGCTTGCGACACCTGCCAATACCAAGGAGCCACAAGGAGAAAGAGTAGAAGTCTAGACAGTCCCAGATTCCCGAGAAAGAGTGGCCACTTCGGGCTCTGTAATCATCGGCGTTTCACCTGCCATATCATCGTTAGGACTCAACCCTGCTTAAAAGGAAATACGTATGTCAGAATTTCAGGATCAAACTCGAATAAAGGACTAGGTGTTACGTTAGCTTGAAGTAGCTTTCCAGTTTTTTCCCGAGCTGCACGTGCAACCTGTCTATAGGCGATAGACAGGGCGGAAAGAACATCCGCCGAAGGAAGGTCAGCAGGTGGAATACTGCTTGAGCCTGCACCTGTGGCCAAAACAACATCGCGTTCCCTCGCCGCATGCTTCCCGCGCTTCTTTTTAGTTCGAGCAGTGAGAACTGACCTCCTTAAGACTTCCGACAGGGGGACGTCATCGTCCTAACCGAGCTCTGCCTCCGGAGCCGTCACGGCGTCCATCATCGGCTGCTTCAATAAAGCCTCATGTAGTGACTTTAGGGTGGACGTGATCGTAGTAGCTGGCTCTAGAAGCCTTGCTGCATCGCCACTTGGGATTGGCACTGCACTTGGAATGACCTGAGTTACAGTAGTTCCTGCAGTGGGGCGAAGAGAAGGGTCGGATCATGAATAAAATGAGTAAAGGCGTAATGAAACGAATTATACCAATGCCTAAAGAAGTGCGGAGCCTCTCTTCCTCCTCGAACGTCCTGAGGGAAGTCGCAAGAGCCTCTTCGGCAGAAATACCTGTTAAAAAAAGCGTCAATAGAAGCATAATAAAGAGAAAAGGGATAGCCGCAGAAGAATATAACTGAAGTATACCTGACTTCACGATAGTGATCAACGCTGCTTCCTCGCGAGCCAGTCGCTCGGATGCCGCGGGGGCAGCCTGTAGATCAGTATCAGTCACAGACGTGTCGAACAAACCCTCATTAGTGCCATATTCGCACAAGCCCTCGTTGTAGGGAGCATATGGCTCCTGGCCGAATATGACATCGGCAGAAGATAGAGACTTCTTCTTTTTCTATGAGCAGACACCAGTAGACGATGACAAGAGCTTGCGCTTGACAGGCATTTTCGGGCAGCGAGTCCCGATTTCCATACCAGCGCCAGATTCTGGGGATGCCACGGCTACCGCAGTTACGGGAACATCAGATTGAAGCGTCTCAGGGAAGACTCGAGGGACTACGGCTATAGTAATTTACCTCAAGGAAGGACGAACAGCAGTCCGGTGCTTTAAGGGGACAAATGGATTACCAGCGGGGACTGGATCCTTATGATCGAGCAATAATCGCCTTTCTTCCCTGATAACAACACCCGTCGCATACTGGTACCACGCCACGTAAGCATTCGAAGCTTTCGGCATATAGTTCGACTCGCTGATGAGAAAATTGGACCCCGTATTTAGTCGCATAAAGTGGTGCAGCGCGCTGTGAGTACCCTCTTCCGTAGCGACCGGCTCGGCTAAGAATGCCTCGAGAGGAACACCCTGATTATAACCTGACTGTTGAGCGAAGCGGTGCGGGTTGTACCTCATGAACAGTGCCGAGGCGTTTTGCCTGAATACTAAAAAGCCCGGCCTAATAGAATACACGTGCAAGATTTCCCGAGCCTTCAACGTGGAAGCCCCGTCTTTGAAAGTGTCACGCAGCGGTTGCACCACCTTAGTAGATTCCTTGCCAATAGTCAAGACTCTATCGACAAAGGTCATGTTGTCCCCGACTATGCGCGGGTGGAGGACCAGTCACCGAGCCTCTCGTTGTGACGGGTCTGATGCAGAAGCGTCAACCAGATACATGACCCGAGAAAAGTTGTAGCTGTCGTAGAAGCGGGGTCGTTTGTGGACACCGAAAGAACCTAGCATGTGCATCTCGATCCACGACGTAAAGTAGTGCAACGGAAGATGTACAGGCTTTACCCCCGGCTGAGTAGTGTCTGCCGCTAAGCTCAGGCCATGATATAGATAAGCCAGCCCTGTGATCCCAACGGCCACACGCGTCCCTGCAATCATGCGGTGGGCCGGATAAAAAACAGACGACCTCATATAGCGAGGATGCGTCGTAAGTACAAACCAATTCAACCACTGGCTGATGAACCCCAGAAAGAACGTCTCTTCGTCGACGTCTGGAGCAGCGAGCTCTGCGAAAAGGATGACCGGAATATCTGGAATAAATAAATTCTTCAAATCCGCCTCTGCCGTCAGCAAGTTATCCAAACCAAAACCGAATGGGTCATCAAGCTTAGCGAATTTCACGGCATGTTTTGACAAGACGTCTGGGCGAAGAAAGCGGGTAATGAAATCTGCAAAGCCAACTCCGTGCCCTCCAGACTCTAAGAACAAACTCTCATAAATGTTCAACACCTTAATTAGGCTTGGGAACCGGTGTTGAACAACATTCTCTGGAGTAAGGCCCATCACCACTGATTTGGTGGCAAAGATGTACTCATCAGGGAGAAGTATCTCCTCATAATGTTCTCCTCTAACAGGTAAACCGGAGATTTTCGCAAACTCCTCCAACGAAATTAAGATCTTTCGGTCTGATAGAAGAAATGTGTGGGTTGGGATGTTCCACTATTCCAGAAAAGCCTTAACCCACCATACATGAGGCGCGGGATATTGGAAAAGGGACGCATATATGGCAGGATATAGCCCAAGCTTCAGCAGCAGCGACTTCTTAACCGACAAGATATACCGGGCCTACTGCAGGTAGCCAGCTGATTGGCGAGGAGTCAACCCTATCATATAGACTTGTCCCCAAGGGCACGACTCGTCTTGGCATATGCGTCGCCCTAAAATATCCAAAGCCATCGGCGGTTGTACGGATATTGATGCCATAGAGGGATGAAGGCGACCCTCCGAAGTACAATTGACTCTTCTACGGCATAATTCACTTGAGGGAATCGGTGTAATGAATCGCTGAAATTGGCTCTGAGGGCGCTGCACAAGAAAAACTGTGCCGACCCTTAATGATCTGATTATACCACGACCCCCACAAGTGAAGAGACTTCTGCTCTGGGTCATGATCTTTAATAAGTGCGAAGACTTCTCGGTCCACAGACGCATCGGCGAAGACGCTCTCTGAACGTACGAAAGGGAAGGAAGAGTCGAAGGCCATTGCACCTGCACAAAAGGAGAAAGTTCAGCTATTGGCATCATGATTCAGGAATCAGAACTTTAACGTTCTTTGAGACTCAAAATTTTTGCACTACGTTGCAGTGGGACAAAGAGGGGCCTATAAAATTAAAGTGACACCCCATCATTGATGGGGCAGTCACTCATTAAGAACAGAATTCTAAAAGGATTCTCAATTAATGAGAAATATCATTGGACTGAGAAGTTAAACTCTTTCGAGAGCTGTGCTCTGTAAACAGATTTCATATTTTTCAGAAAATTAAGAAGGGAATAAAATTCCCCAAGAATTTCTTAGAGCCATGCTCTGTAAAACAATGGGGTAATCTACCCGAACCTTCAAAAGCAAAGCTTTTTTTTAACAGGGTAAAACCACATGATCTTTAAAGAGCTGAAAGAAAAATTATAGAAACTCTAAGAGTTCTTCATGAAAGATTAGCAAAGTTCTGATTAATGGGTTAAAGAAACTCTAAAATACATTTTAAGATCTATGATCTAAGATGAGCAAAACTCTGTTAATGGGTTCGATCATAATCCTTACCAAATTTTGGACAAAGCTCTAACTCTAAAAGAGTTTCCTTGGGCAGAGATCTAAGCTCTGAAAAGAGAATTATATTCTCAGAAAGAAAAAGTTTAGGGTAAATGAACATCAGTCATCTCAAAGGCTATAGGCCATACTTATAGGCACAAGGAGATGGTTCCACTTCCGAGGAGATCAAACGGTGGAAAAGATGCCACCGCTGCACTCACGTGGGAGTTACGTGAGCGCGGCGGTAGGGGGGAAGCATTTGTTTCCCCAATAAAAGAGCAAAACTCTATTCAAAACTTAAGAGGCAGCGTCTCACGTGTTTGCCACGAGGGCGCCCGCGCTAGAGTTAAAAACTCTTAAAAGAGAAAAACTCTGTTCAAAACTCAAGAGGCAACACCTCACGTGTTTGCCACGAGGGCGCCAGCGCCAGAGCTAAAAACTATTAAAAGAGCAAAGATCTGTTCAAAACTCAAGAGGCAGCGCCTCACGTGTTTGCCACGAGGGCGCCAGCGCCAGGGTTAAAAACTCTTATTGGCGCCGCACGTGCACAGCACGTAAGCGCTGGCGCCTGATAAAATTAAATTCTATTCTCTGTTAAACAGAACCGTTGGATCGAAAATCCAACGGAGATGATAAATCAGCAGAATGCAGAATTAAATTCTGTTGAAAAAATATTTCTCAAATCTTTCTAAATAAGAAAGATTACTCTATGTAAAATAGAGTACCGTTGGATTAAAAATCCAATGGTCATTAAAGAATCGCCGATCTACAGAATAAATTATGTATGGGAAAATATTTCCCTAATCTTGATAAAAACAAGAAAAATATTTTCTATAAAATAGAAGTTTTTGGATCAAAGATCCAACGATGGATAAAATCCCCAAATCAATTAGGATCTCTCAATGAGAGATTTCTTCAACTAATCAACAGATTACCCAAGACTTCAAGTCTAAGAAGGAGGAACCCCCCATAAACTTCAAAAAAAAAGAGAAAGCTTTGAAAGAGCAGAGAATTAAATTCTCGAGGAAGAACTCTCTTCTTGGAAATTTTAGGTAAATAAAAATTAAATAAAGATCCTGTGGATCATTTAAAAGAAGAAGAAAAAGAGAGAGAACTCAGGAGTGCTTAGCACTCAGTGGGCGGCGCTCAGCGCCCAGCGCCTCACGTGCCCCTCACATGGGTGCTACAAAATAAAGAGTGCTTAGCAGTCAGTGGCTGGTGCTCAGCGTCCAGAGTCTCACATGCCCCTCACGTAGGCGCTATAAAATAAAGAGTGCTTAGCACTCAGTGGCTGACGCTCAGTGCCCAGCGCCTTACGTACCCCTCACGGGGCGCCACAAAACATAAAGTGCTTGACACCCATCATTCAGCACCTAGTGCCTCACGTGCTTCACACGTGGGCGCCATAAAGAGTGCTCAGCACTCCATATAGAGACAAAAGAAAAGAGAGAGTAAAGTGTGAGTGTCAGAACTCACATAAGTGCTCAGCACTTTTTGTAAGTAAAGGGGAATGAGCCCAAACCAGTGCTTAGCACTTCTTTCAAATAAAAGGAAATTGAGTAGGTCAAGCCCAAGTTGACTAGGTCTCTAATTCAGGTCAACTGAGCCCATGGGTTCATTGCTTCCCAAACATGACTCATAATATCCAAAATGATATTCATCCCATATTTCCTAAGTTAATCTTATTCCCAAAAAAATGGCTAATGATTCTTAGATGGCCCACCATGATCTCTTCCTTTAGACACGGGAACTGGTTCAAGAGTACATCTCTCCATACCTTCGATGCATGTCGTTGTAATTCCTCAACGTCTTCAGAGAGGTGGCGGGTCTCGACAACCAACTGTTTTTGGGCGCATTTCCCAAGCTGATGTGCACACCTTAAACCAAATCACACCTCAATTGGGTGTACCCCACAACTTCACCTCCAAAATGGCGATCTACGAACCGCAACGTCCTCAAACTACTACAGACCGTAACGACCTTAAACTAAACTCTACGGACCGTAACGTCCTCGAATTACTGCGGACCGAAACGTTCTTAAACTAAACCCTCACCTCAAAAATGGTGATCTACAGACCGAAATGTCCTTAAACTACAACGTTGTATCCAAGATGGTGACAACGGACCGTAACGTCCTTAACCTAAAACCTCACCTCAAAAATGGTGATCTACGGACCGAAACGTCCTTAAACTAAACCCTCACCTCAAAAAGGGTGAACAACGGACCGCAACGTCCTTAAACTAGCTACGGACCATAACTTTCTTAAACTAATAACGGACCGAAACGTGCTTAAACTAACAACGGGCCATAACGTCCTTAAATTAAAACAATAGAGTCCAAATGCTCTTTTGTTGGGTCTGAATGATCCCAAAATCCCGTTGAGTAGATCTTAGTCTCAAATTAGACTAACGTATTCTTAACAAAAATTTAAGTTGATCTTAATTTCAAACTAGATTAATGATCCTTAAATAAAAACCCAAATCTAAAATATACGGATTTGGACTAATCGCGCCCTACGGGCGACGGCATAAATTAGTCTCCGTATAAAATTCACGAGCAACCAAAAATAAAACAAATACACACGACACGAAGTGAACTTCCGGAGCAAGAGAAAATGGTTATCGCTACGCGGCAACATAATTAACTGCAGGGGCTTGCACCTGCAGGGAAGAGCGTCCCCACAATTAAAAACCCCTCACAAACGAGGAGGAATCTGACGAAATCTGCTACAACGGTCGCATCCGTCCAAATCTCCGATACACGGTGCCATAAATCAACTTGGTATCTTCGGAGAGGTGGACGGATAAATCCAAATGGTATCTTCCCCCAAATTCAGGCAAGACGATCCATCCCGGTTCGTCTCCGTTTTCGACGGTAAACAATGACTGAGGGCTACGGCTGGCTTTTGGCACAAAACTTTTGACGTAATGAACTTGATATCGTTGAAGGAACTTGAGTGGCTTTGAAATGTAGTGGTTTAACCTCCACTTTTTAAAACTAGTAACATAAACTTTTGCTTAAGAGCGAACTCCCAGTGAAGAGATCAAAACTCTTCCCTTATAAAATGAGGTGCAGAATATTCCTAACCGAATACTTCTATTCAAAGCAAAAAAATACGACTATGAGGTTTGAAGAGAACCGAGTAGTTTTTAAATTGATTCCGACATCATTTAGGTTTATTATCCTTACATTATATCGATAATGCATTCCCATCATTTTAAATTTCCAAGACACAAAAGAAACAACCAAAATAACATACTTTTTATATGCCATCCGCATTAACCACGGGGCCCCATCATGCACCTTTAGGTTACTTAACTAACGGCAGAACAGGGGCAGAACTAGCACGGATGCAAAACATATAAAAGTATATATATATATATATATATATATATATATATATATATATGAATGAATATGAGGTTAATGGAGGAAAGGTGCCATAAGAGGGAATTTCCTCCTATGGCGTCGGAAAAACGCACCCTCCATGTTTTTTTCGACGATCGGCATACATCACCTCCATATTTATCATCTAAGATGCGGATACACCAAATTTCATGTGATTATACCATTTTTTCACCGTTGATTTAGTTGGTGCGAAATTAATGGTTTACCGACAATAGAACTTTTTACATTGCTAATTCAACAATGAAAAAGTGGTGGAATCACAAGAATTTTGGTGTATGCACATCTTAGATGATAACGATGATGATGATGAATGCCGATTGCCGGAAAAAATGGTGGAGGTTGTATTTTTTCGACGCCATAGGAGGAAATCCCCTCCTATGGCTTCTTTCCTCCATTATTCTCTCTCTCTCTCTCTCTCTCTCTCTCTATATATATATATATATATATATATATATATATATATATATATATATATATTAACATTGCAGGCAGTTAATAGTCATCACAAGCAGATAAAAATCATCACAAGCATGCGAACAACAATATGGAATAATGGATAATTTAGGAGCCCCGCGATTCATTTGAGCCATAAACGAGACGTGGTATTTCCCGGTCGTGTGAATAGCCAGTGCAATGAGGATCCTAGACCCCTACGAGTGCGGAAAGTTACCCGCCAATCCCCGAAGTGAAGCAACCCCAATCAACAAAGTGAAGCAACCACGCAGCATTTCACGGAATCCGGTAACTTGAGCACCCCTCCGTGGGTCAACCTATACTCCCTACGAGTGCGGCGAATAGCCCGCCAATTTTAGAGTAAGGCCCTCCGGTTTCAATGCCATTGTTGGGGTCAAAAATTACACCCTGGTTGACCAAGTCAAAGTCAAAGTCAACCCCAAACCAGGCGGGCCCAAGCCCAAGCAAGTGGGCCCATGCCTAAGTCGAGCCCCGTGGCCGGCCTCCCCCATACCGAAATAAAAAATCATGAAATAAATAATTTTGATGTAATTTTTTATGCATGAATGTAAGAAAATGAGCATGAAGCCAAATTTTTGTAAAACCTATGACTCATGTGCAAAAGAAAAGAGCACATGAGGTATGGTATGGGCAAAATGTCATTTTGTAAAGCCTAAGGGGCTATATGTAAATGTGTAAGCCTGTATAAGGCAATATGATAATGAAATAAAAAAAGACTTTTCATTTTCCCTCAAAAATCTTGGGTTTTTGTGCCTCCTTCTCCTTCCTCAAGGTTCTAAATCATCTTCCCCTTTTCAATTAAATCAAGAGTTTTACTCTTTCTTTTCCAAAACTAAATCGTTTTTCACCACAAAACCCACAAAGGGGAGCTCATATCTTTCATCAGATCTCAAAAAGGGGAGATTTTTAAATCTCCCCACTTTCTCTAAGATCCGGTCAACAGAGTGGAAGAAGAAGAGACCCATCTTCAAAAATCCCATCTTGGGAAGATCTAGGACCAAAAGGGAGAGAAACAAAGGGGTCCCCTTTGATCATTTCTAAACATTTCTAGAATTTTAACTTCATTCAAGATCTGTTGGAGTTTAACGCCCAAATTTAATCTCTTTTCAGAGAAGTTAAATTGGGAGCATAGCTCCTAGTGCAGGGACCAAGTCCCTTATCTTGCTGACGCCCAGCACCCGCGTGCCATGCACGTGGGGCGCTGGTGCCCAGCGCACGCGTGCCAAGCATGTGGGGCGCTGGCGCCCAGCGCCCAACATGCTAGCGCCCACGTGCCAAGCACGTGAGGCGCCAGCGCCCAGCGTCTGCGTGCCACCCACGTGAGGCGCTGGCCCCCACGCGTCCTTTGAACACTTTTTCCCTTTTATACACACACACTCCACGACACTGTCCCTGTTAGAAAAAATTTCTAACGGGGCGCTGCCCCGCATCCCGTAAGGGGGCTACTAGCCCCCTTGACCCACAGCCCGCTATCCGGGTAGCGGGACCCCCGTAAAAACTCTGCAGGGCCCCCGATATATCCAAAACCCCTTCAAAACACAACACCGCATATTGAGTTCACATTATCTGTTTGACCCGTCAATCGGAGGTTCTCTCGTTCCAAATGCAAGGGGTAAGTAACAGCAGTTTAGTCCGCAGCTGCCGGAGAATCGGATTCCCACAATCAATAAACCCCTGCCTATCCTAAGCAGAGGGAATCTGTAGTACGCCTGACAAACGCGCGCGTATTCCCATCTCGATGGGGTGACGAAAAACACCCTACAGCCATGGGATGGGGGCATATTTCCCTCTAGAACCCGGCTATTCGAGCTCTCCTCCGCGGGGTAATTCTAGTACAGAAAAGAAAATATATATACAACAGTGATATTGACCTCAACCCAATCGTGCCCCAATAAAAGAATACACAAATTGGCAGAAACGACAGTCCACATGTCGGACGCTCACCGCGCAATAATCAATATACAAATGAATCTGAACTGTACATCTAATATCGCACACAAGGCTATCCATCACGACAATCCGTCCATAACATCAGTGCAATAGAGAACATCAACGTGAATATCATGTTCGTAAACCCGTCTGATCGTACATATAGTAACTAGTCGGATTGTACCGCGCTATGATATTCACGGTCGCAGAAACTAACAAACGCACTGAAAACCACGAATTCAAAATTTCGATCGATTAAAACTTTCCACATTGGCCCCAAAAACAAACCAGTACTCAAACAAATTTGGGGAAAAACCAAATATCCCAAAAATCACATTTCCATATCTAAGAGCACCAGAAGAAATTTGGAGCACAACAGCCCAAAGTTGACCACGGAACTGTGGCCAAATGCCTTGTTAGGCAGCAGTTCCACGGACAAACTTTGGGTTCATGTACTCCAATTTCTTTGTGGCCTCTAGTATTGCCTGCACATAATTTTAAAGCAACCAGAACAATTTTTTGAATGACTTTAAAATTCGAACAACAAGCCATGATTTAGAAACGTGATTCAGAAAAATCCGTCGATCGAAACTCTAAATAAGTGCAAACTAGTTAGTTAAGGTTTATGAAGTGTCTGTGATACCATGTTGGGTTTCGGTGCCCGCGCCGCGGAAGCCGCGGCCGATGCGGAAGCGAAAACAAAAAATTTACGCGAGTACCAAACACCCGTAACTCAGGAAAACGATCCAATAATCTAAACTAGCTAACTAGAAATGCAAGGGTTGAGAAAGTACAATCTTTGTCGTGTGTCCACCCAATTGTGGAAGACCCCTCCAAGCTCGTAGTCGTCGGGATCGCGCTTAAAAATCGACCACCCTCATCGAAGACGATCCACTTGAGGAGAACCGTAGGAGATTCTAATCGATGATCCAAACTCGCTAGGTGTGGATGGTCGGTGATGTAAGAATATATCACTAAAAATTTCTCTCTAAACTCTTACTCAAGGGAGAACAAGAAGAAGGAGAAGAGGAGAAGATGATTGCTAATACTTGCAATCATGAAGCATGCTCAAGTGAAGAATGAAGAAAATATCAAGTGTAAAAAATGAGAATGGCTTGCTTTTTACAATCATGGTTCAATAGTGAACACAAATGATTTCCAATATAAAATCGTCAAGCCATACACCTCTACATGCAAAGAACCATGCTTCATAACTCCTCACTTTACACTTCATTTCCATTTATTTTTCTAAAAAGAAAATCAAACATGAGGTGTTCTTCTTCCAGAAGCATTCCCGTATAAATACGGAATACTTCACCTGGTATATGTTTTACTACATATACGCGTATCCGTATAAAAATACGGATAGTACCAAAGAGAATGAATAGTGAACAATAATACTAAAATATATGTATCAAAATACATATATAAATTATTAAATCAAATCCTGATTTAATAATCCGGCTTAATCCTAAACCGGCTAGTATTATCAACCGTCCAATTAAAATCCGTATATCTCGTACACGTATTTAATCGGACCCCTGCACGTACCAATGTACGGCTCCTACATTTATCGCCTGAACCGGGAAAATGCTCTGTGTGGGACTCTAAAGACTTGACAATACGCTGGCAGTGGGTTTAACCACAAGCACGTCAGCGGCACTAGCTGTACGTAACGGCTACCCAGATACTTATCGAAAAGGGGGGTCGACAATCAAGTACGTGCTTATCTTACTGAGCCTGAATATGACAATCTATGTACAATCCGGTCTCTTCGTTAAAGAGTATCGTATATCGGGTCTAGGGGGTAGATAACGTCAGACCCTTACTAATCCGATAAGTCGTGTCTGAGTCAAGCTCATTACCAACATAGATACTACTGATCAACTATCAGTAAATCTCATCCACTATGTACCCCTATTAACCCGATAAGTCGTGTCTGAGTCAAGCTCATCACCAATAGAGATACTACTGATCAACTATCAGTAAATCTCATTCACCGTGGCTACGGATTTCTGATGATAGCCAACTGAACACAGCGCGACATCGACTCCTAATAGCAGAAAAGACGAATCCCTGACAGTCGGCCACCGCCTCTATATGGCTCGGGACTGTACCCAACTAAAACCTGTTTACACGACTCCTTTGAGCCGTGGTAGGGTAGTAATCAAACTACAGTGGGAACTCACATGAGACAAATGACGACTTCAGGTCAAAAAACTAACATGTACTCATGCCACCTAAGAACTTCCATCTGACGATAGATATAATACCATCTAGAAGTTCTCGGCGAGTCCGTCCAGTGTACCCACCTCCAGTGAGCACCTGTATACTATCTTAGGTGACACAACACTAATGGATTGTGAGACCGGTTATCGCCCCTCGTCGAGGTCTAGAAGTTTATACACTAGTCTACTCCAGAATATCGATACCCAGTCTCGATACTCCCACGATTAGAGACATTTAAGGATGTGCTTATGGACAACCCAGCTCATACATATACGATCGCCATCATAATGCCGGTTGTCAAGCAACAATTCTACGGGCTTCATCAATGATGAAGACAACCAGATAGCATACTATCATCTCGAGTAAGACTGTTATACCTGTATATGTCCTCTCTCAATTGTCATAATCGCTTACTTGCGATCACAATAATTTCCTTGAGGGCACTATATCCAATAATTATATTAATACTCCATAACTTAACTAGTATACCAAGAATAATTCTACACTACATTCTTATTAGTATGACATGATAGTTTATTAAACTAATTTATTATCAAATAATTCTAAAATAAAATATATCTTATATATTTTTATAATCATGAATCTTATACCTTGTTATCTTTTAATGGTGTTAATAGCAATCTATACATATTGTTATTCCTAAATTACTAAAATTTATTATTACCGTTTTTTACAAATTAAACAAATATTATTATTGTGTTATATTTGTTTCAACTGATTGAAACCCAGCAGTGAACCTATTAGATTATTAACATCAATAGCTAAATTGTAGTCAAAATATCATATTTTATTATAAATGCTGTTAATATAGAAGAATATTATTTTCTAATAAAATAAGGACTTACCGAACTTTAGTTCGCTGGCGACATTTCTGTTTTCATGTTTTCTTTTCTTGGGAATGTCGTTGGACGACTTTGGGACATATGATGAGATTAGGTACGAGATGGTACCAACCAAACAGGACAGTCAACTTCTTTCAAGTTAGACCGGGCTCTAGTTTTCCTCAGCAAGTATGCTTTTTGTTCAAGATTATCTTCCCTTCATATATACTTTCTTAAATTTTCGAATTATGTTCAATTATTGTTGGATATTTTATAAGTTTTAAAAATTCTTGTACTATAATTTTTTTTACTGTTTTTATAGACGCTTAGCGTATTTATATCGAGAAAAAGTACTTCTCAATATGAATAAGCAGTGCGTTTGTCGTTTCTGCAGAGCGTTTCTGGATGCGGGATGTGACATTAACATAGGTGGCAGCTGATTAATATTCTGGTCAAATAGTCTTGGTCCCTAGGCTTTTCTTATTGGTTTCCATTGGCTTTTTGACTAATTTCAAGAGGAATTTCTTTAAAATTCTCTAGTTCGTTGGAAGTTCTTGAATATTCAAATAATGCTGACTCTTAAATGGTGAAATTGATTTTTCTTTTTCTTTGTTGGTGAAATTGAATTGAAATCGTATTACAATTTCATTATGAGCTGGTATATGTTCAACTTTTTTATAATTTTCCGATATCCGCACCTACTACTATAAAAACGAACATTCGCCTCCTTAGAATTGGATCATGGGGAATGACGGCAGTCGACGGTCTCTCTTGTATAAGCGAGCTGTCCTATATCTTAAATAAAGGCCTGTTATAGTTCTGGGGAATGGGAGAACAATCTTTCTTGATAAGACACGGACGCGGCCCCCACATATAGCTTCTGTATCATAGAAACAAATATGAACAAGAAAAACATGGAAACTCACATTGATCATATTAAAATAGAAAGTACGAAATTACACATGATGCGACCGATTTATGTCTAAAACTGCTCATAACTTGATCGTCGGCTGAGGGGCTGAGTCTGTGCTAAAATATTTGAAGTGGAGCAAACAGATATATCACTACCTCGGAATCACGGCTTCATCGATTATCATCCGAGACGTAATCTAAACACCGCATGCACACGCAGGACTGGACAAATGAGCCGCACGCGACACGAGCCTTAAACCGAGTCAGGGCTGCTTGGTTCGTTCGGTCCGATTATCAATCAAGACTCAATTGAAACACTGCATGCACATGCAGGGTTGAACAACTGAGTCGCATGCGACATGAGCCTTAAATTGAGTCGGGTTTGCTTGGTTCGTTCTGTCCGTCTTTGTTAGTTCAGGCGCAGGACTGGGCATCTGGGTGACCTAATCGGGGGCAGGTCTAGGCAACTAAGTCACCCGGCTGAACGCAGGTTTAGACATTTGAGTCGTTCGGCTTAACGAAGTCCTATTGATCGGAGTTGACTAACCCGCCTTGATTGAGATCGGGTCTAGACCAACCGAGGCACGGACACAGGCTTGGACATCTGAGTCATTCGTACGAGCGACCTTAAACCAGATATGGCCATAGACATCCTCGGCCATATTCCGATCGGCACAACTCGCCATTGAAGGTTTGCATGTCGATCAGAGCCGATGATCGTCCCCGAGAAGGACTGGACTTCTCGGTCTCGATGGATGCCGCCGAAGTTCTATGTTATTATTAACCACAATAAATGGCTGTACGAGCCCTAAGATAAAAACAACGATAATCTTTTGTTTGGAGAGAAGAGCCCTTTCTTCGTCTTGAACTCCGGCTTTTATAGGACCAAGGTTTGTTAGCAAACGGTTCAAACCTTAGATTTTCTTTGATCCGAATATCAATCACGCGTTTTACTTGATGCTTAAGCCACACTTATTGATCTCTTTCATTATCGGCCCTCAATAGAAAATATTCATGAATATTATCAAGTAATTCGCGGGCTGTAACACTCATTATTGGACCTATTTCATGGGCCTAAGTGCAAACAGAATATAACCTTGATCGGCCAATCCTATTAGATCACCAGGACTTTCTCTGAAGGCTTTAATGTGGCTGGGGGGCGAGTGCAAACCCATGGCTGCGCTCGCTACACCCAGCCACAAGGGTGGGGCCCATCGTTTAAAATATGCCCCTTCCCTATATATCCACTAATTGCTGCAGTTTATCTCTTCTCTAAACATTTCGACTCATTTCTTTACTAGAGTCCATGAAAGTTCCATGGTTTTATCACCATGAGTTCACTTTAACTGAGCTAATTTTCACACGTGCGAGGATGTATAATGGATATTTTATGGTTTAATAAATAATATGATATTTACTCGTATTGATGTTTGAAAAGAAAGTTATAGAGGTACCTTTTGAAATCAAAATAGATGGCTTAGATATTGATGCTTAGAGGTGGAGGGTGGACGGACGGGAAATAGAGCGAGTTCGAAATTTGATTTTAAATGAGTCAATTAAATTATTTGAATAGACTGATGATGTTGATATCTTCATGTGAAGAATAGAGTAGAGAACTTTTAATGTTTCTTAAATTTTCTAATAAAAAAAGAGGTCATCAATGACACGAGCGACATTCTTAAAGTTTACATTATAATTGTAATGAAAAGAAAGTGTGAATTTACGCCCTCGCATATGCTCAATTAGCAGATAACCACAAATTTGCACATTGCCACTCTGTTTCAACCATCGTTAACTTTTCCGCTTCTTATTCCCAAAACACCCTTATGTTAAAACACCAATACATCTAGTTGATGCAACCATGAAAGAAAAAGATTTGAATAGCCGTTCAGGGATATTTTGCAAATAATTAACCAGGGAGGGGGTCGAGGGTAAAGCGAACATTCTTAAAACTAAAGCCGGTTTTTGCTAGGCGAAACAAGGGGGGTTTCGTGCTACCTGGCCTTGAAAAAACTATGGACTTGACATAATATATCAAAAGACTATTTTCCTCCAAAATTTTCGGAAAAGTTATACAAAAGAAAAGAGAAAAAAGAAACCATTCCTCCAAAATTTTCCATGATATGAGAAAATTGAGGGTGGGAAAAAAAGAAATGATAGAATTCTAGTTTAAATTAGTTTTATCTTTAAAGCGTCCCATGCACGTTGGAGGTGACCAAGTCGACTCAAAATTAAACAAGTGGCCTAAAACTACAAACAAGAAAAACAGAATAACCTCAATTATGACACGAGAGAAAATAGGAAGCTTAATTACTGGCTCTATGATGATGGTACCATCAGCTAGCATTTTGGTGGATGTCCATTTCAAATCACTATTCCAATCCCCATCACAACTTTTAATCCACAATTCTGGAAGCATCAACCTCTCGTTTCAAAGATTCCGACAAAATGACTAATCAAAATGCCCCAATTTTCACTATTAAACAAATCAAGATTCCATCTATATACAAGTTTCAATTTTTTTTAAATTTTTTTTTATAATAGTATAGTATCACCCCCACTAGCTCCTCCTTTACTAATCAAAACAACAAACACTCGTTGGCAAAATCATACCCCATCTTCTCAAGATTAGGCTGCACCGCAAACTGAATCATGGGTGGTGGCCCACAAGCCAAAGCTAACGTATCTTTATCCCCACCACCGATGGGAATATGCTCTCTCAATGTTCCCTCGTTCACATGCCCGATACTGTATTTCCACTCTTTCTTACTATTCGCTGCTTCCCCTACCACATACCAAACTTTGAACTGCTCGGGATAGTCCTTAGCCCATCCATCTAAATCTTCTTTTAACAATATGTCGCCTTCGGTTCGGTTTGCGTAAACCAGATGCATCTCGGTTCGATCCTCAGGCTGGTCTTGGAGCACCGCCTGTATCACCTGATACAGCGGCGTGATTCCCGTGCCACCGGCTATCATAGCAAGCTTTTTGGCATACTTTGGTTTCCCGTTTACAAGGAAATTCCCGCGCCCAGTGTATTCGATGTGGCCTAACGGCCCTTTGATGCTGATGGTGGATCCGATCGAAAGCGATTCAAGATATTGGGACATGATCCCCCCGTTGGGGAACTTCGGGTGCTTGCTCTTGAAGTAGATTTTCACGAGAAGCTCAAAATGTCCAATTGCATCGGCTGCGCTGGTCGGAGTGTAGGCCCGCATGCAGAGCTTGTTATCGACCGTTGCACAGACGAAAACGTGCTTGCCAACAGGAAGTCCCAATACCTATAAAAGGATACGGATTTCTAGTTGAATTATGGAATGAAATCGAGAAAGCAAACTAATTTAGAGAAGATAAAAACCATGACACAAACAAGTTTGTGTTGTAATAAAAAAGAAAGAATTCAAAAGGTGGGGTTTAAGTAAAATTTCCTTGTAAATAGCTGCAGCTAGCAATTCTTTTTAAACTGTTTTGCTCATATTTTTGCACAAACTATGCCAATGTTTTACTGTGCATATAGATTTGCAAAATACAAGTTGTCTCCTAAAATTACCTGATCAGCCGACGGAAGTGCAAAACGGAACAGCCGAACGTCGTGGGACACGACGGTTTTGGAAACGAGTCTGCATTGTATCTTTTCCCTAGGATTGACGAGCGCCACTGAGGGCGCCTTTGTGGGGGCCTCACGGATGGTGGCGAGGTGAGGGAGGTTGGAGGCTCCATGGACAGATGTATCGGAAGTGTAGCCCGTGGTGATGAGCTCACCGATACGATACGTGTCCAGCATGGATTTTGCCTTTTCAGAGTGGATAGCATCGAACTCTTCGGTGCAGTCAGAGCCGGCATTTATCAGGATGCTGTCCGTGCCGCCTGGGTGGTCTTTCAGGAAGGTGGTGCAGTCATAGACGTGACCGTGGACGACAATCCATGCGGAGTCGGTGGAGGAGTGCTTCCGGATGTCGGATAAGGAGAAGTGTTTGGTGGAGGTGTTCATGAAAGGGGTGGATGTGCTCTTCTTTAGTACGGGTTGGTGGTTCTCCACGGTTTCGAGGTGTTTCTGGCGGGCCATCCAGCCGCCGGATTGGTTGCCGGGTTGGGTTGGGTGCTCGAAGACGAGGCCGATCTCACCTTTGTGAGGCCGGCATATGTTGATCTTCGATTTGAACCAGCAGTTGTTCATCATTCCCTGCATAGTTATGATCCCAGCTTTAGAATTTTCTTTTCATGATGGTCATAAGTCAACTCTATATCATTTATCATCTTGCATGATCAATTGTGTTATTTGTTTTTGCGTTAAATGGATGCGAAACCGTTTTTTTTTTTTGTTGTTGTTGTAGTAGGTCGCTTTTATCTTCGTATCAATATGCAGTGAGTACGAAAAGCATATAAAATCAATCATCCATAATAGATCGTGGAGTCCACCAAAAATTTCCTTTTACTCCTGTTTTTGTTGAAAGTAGTGAACTTCGATTTTATTGTTTGAGACGTCAATGATAGTTACCATGACGTTCCAGTTGAGCTTTTCGGGTTGGGTGTTGTGGGTCTCATCCCAAGCTCTAACGGCGACTTCCTTTGCACCGAGGATGTCGAGAACCTCGACCTCCAACGACCAGAAGCACCAGCACCAGTATTTCCCATACTTGTTCGGCTTCTCAGGATGCTCTAACGTGCACACTTGCCATGTCTCTCCACCGTCTAGCGTTACTTCTACCCTCGTCACCTTTTTTCCTCCGCCTGAACAATTACATGCAAATATTAAAAATCCTTTCGTAAATAAATAATTGATTGTTTCAGAATTTTAAAATATTTATATGGCCTTTGAAGTTGCTGAAAGATTGCGAGACTAGACTTTTTGAAGGAGTGGGACATCTCTGCCACTCAAGTCCACATGCCAAAGGACCAAAATTTTGTCACAACTTGTTTTTTTCTCATCGGCAAAAGAAGGAAACTTTTCCTGCATTCTTGCTATGGCTTGAATGCGACTGTTTTGTTAATAAATTTTCGTCCGCATATTTCACTGTCCGTTTTCAATTGACAGCTGGGATGGACAAATCATAGCCTTCCTCTTTAATTAGGATTTAGAAGCAACATTAATATTAAATATTACACAAATTAAAATATGCAATTGTGTTGGATCTGACCCACCCCAAGATTCATCCATTGTAACCCATTTTGAAAATGGGATCCGCTCAAGATAATAAAAACATAAAAGAAAGAAAGTAAGAACAGTAACATCTCTAAAAACATGAACATATTTTGTTTTTAAATACGTTGTGAGGGTTGCGCTTCGTTGCCAAACATTGGCTGAGAAAACTTATAAAAACTGATAAAAAACTATCTGAACTTCTCGGTCGTATTTTTTACTATCAACCGACGTAATCCATCCAGAATATTGAATAATTTATTCTCAGCATAAATCTAGCGTGCAAGATTTGATTGAGCCAATTGGGGCTAGATTAGTACACTACTCGTAAGTTTTATCATACAATATTGTTAGTATATATAAAGCTAATAAAGAATCAACTATTTGAAGTTGAGATCGCTTTATAAAATACTAGATGCCAATAGATAGTCCATTGTCAATGTGTCCTTAAGTAATAGGATCAAGATCCCCCTCCATTTTGGAGGCTCTGATGACGTAAGCACCCTATCTATGAATAAACTGTGTTTGCGTCACTGCTTGCATATGAAAACATTTGCCTTTTCCTCTAAAAAGTTGTAATTATTTTATTTGGTGCGAATCTTCTGCGGTAATCTAAACCACCGCCGGCAAAAAAGAAGAAAAGATTTACCGGAGAAGCTATGCTTATTTGATAGAAGAGAAAATTAAATAAATAAGAAAAGATTAGCATCCGTTGTATACGAGTTTCCTCGTTTTAAAGAAAATCCTTGGACGGTAGTTCATATGATCACATGTCTAATTGTTTGCTAAAAGTTAAAATCTATAATACCTGAGTAAGCATAACCCTTCATAATATATGGCATCTGCGTGCTCATCGAGTTGATAGGGAGTATCTCATCGTGTCCCGGCGTCGTGATCACCGAGTTTATGTTCAGCTCGTTGATTATGTACTCCGGCTTATACCACCAAGCTATACACAAATCACAATCAATCAATACGGATTCCTTAAATACAAACAAAAATCACAATCAACCATTACTGATTCCTTAAATAAATAAAAAAAGAGGAAAAAAAAAGAGGTAAAATAATAATAAAATGATACTGATTAATAATAATTTTTTTTTTACCTTCTTCATTAGCCAATTCAGCATCGACATGAGCAGGCAGAACCTTATTATCCCTGTAATGGTAGTGACTCTCGGACTCCCCCGGCGTCACGATAATCCTCTTCAGCCACTTGACCATCCGCCCTCCGATAAACCCCGGTATGATCATCCTCACAGGGAACCCGTGGTCCGGCAGCAGCGGCTCCCCATTCTGCATGTACGCAATCATAATATCCCTGGCCGGATCCATCGCCCACTCTCTCTTGATGCTGGTCCCGTACTTGGATCCCCCGCCTCCCGGCAGGTCCTCGGCCCCTTCGAAGCAGACATTCCTGGCCCCGGCGGCTTTAGCGCTCATGACCCCGCACCGTCTCAGCACGTCGCAAAGGCGGGCCCCACGCCAGACGGAGGTGGAGACGGCGGCGGGGCCCCAGTTGAACCCGATGGTCTGCCGCACCATGTTCTGCTCCTTGCGCCGGTTCCCGGCGCAGACGAGGGTGACGGGGATCTCGAAGGAGGGGAATTCGTTGAGGAGAGAGTCCATGGTTATGTTGAGGGGGCGCTTGACGAGACCAGACACTTGGATGGTCCACGTGTCCCAGTCGGCTATGGGGACGGCCCCATGGTTGCGGACATAGTGGAGGGGGGCAGGGGTGATGAAGCCGTGGTGCATGAGACGGGACAAGGGTGGCTCGGAGTTGAAGGGGTGTCTCCCGGTGAGGCGGATGAGGGAGGGGTTGCGCTCGACCCACCTGTCGGCAGTGCCCTCGTCCCGCGGGTCGTGGACCGAGGGCTCGATTTCTAACAAGCACTGCGTGGACAAGTACTCCGTCGTCGTCGTCGTTTCTCCATCGGACGAAGAAGAATAATCGTCGGTACTTATGGTGTTGTTGTTGTTGTTGGCTGTGGGTTTGGTGGATGGGGATAGGAGGGGAGGGAAGCTGCATCCGCGGACAGGGGAGTCCGGTCGGCTATTGAGGCGGAAGGCCATGGCCATATATAGCACTAGCTAGTGAAGAAGAAGAAGAAGAAGAAGAAGAAGAAGAAGAAATAGTAATTAGGATTGAGGATCAAATTGAGATTGGAGATTGAGCGAGGGAACTGGCGTTGTGAGTTTGTTATATATATATATATATATATATATATATATAAGAGAGGGGCAGGGGCTGGCTGGGTATTGGCTTGTGGGAGGAGTGAGGAGCCCGAGTGTGGGAAAACACATGTGATGGATGTGGATCGCTTCTTGTACACTAAACATCCTTAATTAGGGCGCCGCCAAACCTGTTGCTAGTGATGATTTTTCCGTATCGCACATCTATGTTATCTTTTTAGATCTTTAATATAACACAAGGCCAAAACAATAATAACGAAATCAAATATCAAGAGAATGTGCATAAATAGAAGGGTAAATTGTCATTAAAAAAAGGCCGACTTTCCTGCTGTCAAAAAACCCTGACCCAAAGAATCTCGACAAAAAAAACCCAATCCATTTCCTTGTTGTCAAAACCACCGGCTGCAATATCTGTATAGTTTCTTACAATATTTAGTCAGCTGCATACATATTGCAGAAAACTATATAGATATTGCAGCCATGGAGTTTCTGATAGCAGGAGAATGGGCTGGAGTTTTGAAGAGATTCTTTAGGCCAGCAGAAAAGTTGACCTTTTTATTGTTGCAATTTTAAGCTAAAAGTAATTATTTAAGAACAAAACAAAGGCAAAATTTAAACATGCTTTCTGCGCTTATGAAATAAGATATCTTGGCAATATGAAATAATAAATTCGGACAATGTGTTTCATGTAAACACTCACTGCCCGTTTAGCAGTCATTTCAACCATATTTGAGTCCAGGCTTTAAATTGCAAAAGGATTTTTGTTTAATTATAATATGTGAGGGTAGAAGGATGGGTATTTTTTTTAACTCGTCCATAAGTTTGACTCAGGTACACAACACATTCACGAATAACATAGCACAACACATGCATCCATCCAGGAAACCTATAAATTTGCCCCAAAGCGTTAAATTATTGCCATGCACACCGGAAGAGTATCAGATCATACATATAAATTTCAACAAAAGAAAGTTAAAAAGGGTAAATTGTTGAAAAAAACCCGGCCGAAGAAAAACCTGTCAAAAGTCCCTTGGTATAGGGAGTTGATGTTAAAAAACCCCTTCGTCCATCACTTTTTCACTGACAAACTCACAGCAGTGTGTATTTTAGTATATCCAAAAAATACCCTTACCTCCATTCATTTACAACCGTTCAAAACTTCTCCTCTTTCTCTCTCTTTCTCGCTCGATCAAAGAGAACCCAATTCTTCTCTCGTCGTCGCCGCCGCCGGCTTCGCCGTCGTCGTTGTCATTCTCTCGCTCAATCTTAGAAAACTCAATTCGTCTCTCACCGTCATCGTCGGCTTCGCCATCATCGTCACCGTCTTTGCCATCGTTGTCGTCGTTGTTGCAATCTCGCCTTCCTAAGAAACAGCGCAACATAACACCAAAGACGACTGCTGAGTCTTTGGTCCGTGTTTATACATGAACTCTTATTCATAATGTGAGCATTTGGAGGGATTATTAAGAAGGAAAGAAGAAGGATTGCAAGTCTCTTTACCACATTTACTCAAATGATTATCGAATACTTAATATCTTAATGGAATCATTCATCGATGAGTTTGTTGATTAAGAAAAGTATAAGAGTTATATTAACCATACAACATCATATGTCACTTACCTGTAATTTCTAATTAGTTGTATATAATATCTAGGTACTTTCCTGTAATTTCTATGCACTTGTCTTTAATTTCTAACCACTTGCCTATAATTTCTAATTAGTTGCATGTAATTTCTAATAAGTTGCCTGTAACTTATAAGCACTTTCCTATAATTACTCATAAGTTGCCTGTAATATCTAGGCACTTACATGTAACTTCTGTTAGGAATATGTATATCCTAGACGTCATTATTGTATGATATAGTGGATGCTTGGACATAAATATAGATGACTTTCTTGCTTGATATGATAGTATATTATCTGGTTGCTCTTTATTTTAACATGTACACTTGTATTATTATACCGTCTCTCTAATACATGTTGATAAAGCCCTTAGGATGTTTACTTGACTGCCAGGACTGTGATGCGGATCATACTACTGGGACTTGTGTAGTCCATAAACACATCCTTTAACTATTCCTAGTCGAGAGAGTATCGAGACAGAGCATCAATATTCCAGAGTAGACCAGTGTGTACGTTTCTTGACCCAGTTTGACATCAAAAATTGTACACAGGTGCTCATTAGAGAATGGGTACACCGAACAGGACTCGCCGAGAACTCGTAGATGGTAACATACCTATAGTCAGATAGCAGTTCTCTGGTGACACTGCTAATGATTAGTCTGTAGACCCGAGATCGTCATAGTGTCATATGTGGTTCCCACTGTGCTTTGATTTCCTCCCTACCACGGCTCAAAGGAGGCGTGCAAATATGTGGATTTTGGATACAATCCCGAGTCACAGGGAGGCAGTGAGCGATAGGAGGGGTTTCGTCTCTCCCGATATAGGAAGTTGATGTTGTGCTATGCTCGATTGGTTATAACAGCAAGTCCCTGGACAGGGCTAATGAGATTTACTGGTAAGTTTTATTAATAGTTTCTCGAACCGCTATGAGCCACACATCGAAATGACTTATCAAGTGTCACGCCCCGCTTCCCAGTATACGGGCAGAGGACGCGACGAGGCCGCTATGTATTTACTGTGAAGTAAATACGCTAAGCGTATCTAAGCAATATAAAAGTAAAATCACAAGAGATAAGATATAATAAAACAACAGCTTTATTTATTCACATTCTTTCTGTACAATATATGGAAAGTAAATACAACTGAAAAAAAACAATGCCTAAACAATAGCAGAAATAAAAAGTACTGAAATGGAAAATGTACAATGAACTAGAGCTCGGGGTCTTCACTGAATTGGTCCAAGTCTTCACTCGTGAGCTCGATCTCTAACGTGTCCAGATCACCTGACAACATTCAAAGAAGAAAGAAAGAGAATATCATCAGCGAATAGATCGCTCGGTAAGTCCCAAAGATAAGGGAGAAATAGAATAGACATAATAAGAATGTAGCTTTTAAAGTTAGAGTATATTGTTATAATATTGTGTTAACGCTGTTGTTTATAGCTTGGTACAGAGGGATGCCAGTGTATACGAGAGGGGTCTCTATATGCTAGAGACCAGGGCAAACGGAATATATAGTACAAGGCTCCGTTAGAAAGCCCGGAACAACGGCAATTGGATACGGTTAGCTGTCTTAAATCTTGCAGTCTCATGCCACTTTTAACACCTTCCGTACCAGTCTACCCTTTAAACCCCGTGTTATCTTGATTGTATTGTTGTATTGTATTGCAACTTGAATTGTCTTGTAATATAGATTGTATAATTGGATGACTTGCCGAAACCATGATATCAGTAAACGGATGTAACTGTATAATCATGTAAATGGAATGTATACCATGGTTCGGTTCAGTCAAGTTGTATAGATTGTTAGATTGAATATATAGAATAATGAATTCATGTTGAATTATAATATTGTAAATTGTAGATTGTAGATTGTAAATTGTACTTGAATCATATTCAGGTCAGATTATAAAGAGACTCATCTGAGTCAGACAATTAGAAAAGTAAATTGAAGTCCTGATTGTTTTGATATTATCGGTAACCGCTGCACATGGACGGTAGGATTTGTGTCTTTTTCAAAGACGATTACCGTGTTGATAACACTGTCGTTAAGTTGTCTACCTTAGATAGGCAAGCACCCACTTCTCCGGATCGCTGAGGCTCAAGAGATTGGTCCCGCTTAAACCTATTTTTACTAGGGTCCTTAGTGTAATTTACAGAACTTGAGAGGGGTTTTATGTAAAAATACTTTTGTATAGTTTTCAAAATACACCCCAAGTATTTATTAATCATCTTCAGAGTTGTAATGAATGTAGATTTTATGTTGTGATAATTCTAGTGAAAATATCCTAATTTTATAATAAAGGGTATTTATTTGTAATATTGACTTGTATGGATTTCATGGTATTTTAGTGTAAAATGATTCTTGTGATTTTTGAAAAGAGTTGGAATATTTATATTATTACAAAATAGATATTTTAATGTTATATATACATATATTTATATGAAAATAAATTTAATATATATATTATATTCTAGAAAGCTCGTTTTTCTTAAGATGTCGTATTTTAAATCTTTCGAGACCGAATGCTCCTTACGGAGGTCTGCACCTCGCACTACTAAGCCCGAGAATGTGCGATAATCCGCACCATCCCGAATGGGTTGTAGTGGCGCTTTACAAAGATTTGTATAAATACTAAATCATTAAGAAAAATGGTTTTATAAGTAATGGTATTTATTTGACAAGATGTCGTTTTCCCGTATTCTATGTTCCCGAGAGTATTGTGCTATATTTCATATGAGTGTGTGAGGAGGTAGGTCATTACCTTGTGATCTACTTAAAGATATAGCAAAGTTTTGATGGTTTAAATGTAGAAATGAAACTATGTGGTATTTTAATGAAAAAAATACGGTAAAATGGAAATAGCAATTATTTTTGATATAGAACTTGGTAAATATGATTAGTTAGTGTTTAATAGTCAACATGAATTGGTTCTAGCATAATTGTATTAAAGAAAAGTGAGGTTTTAGGAAGAAACCGAATCGGACATCGGATTTGTTTCGATTCCGTCGGGTTTTGAAATTTCGTATTTTAGAATAAGAATAGAGAAGAGTGAATTGGGACTTACGGGTTTAGTTAACAGAGGATAGGAAGGGGAGGCGAGAGGAGTCGACGGTGCGTCGATTCGTCGTCGGGAGTTCCTAGGATCGTCGTCGGAAGATGGCCGGAAAATTCGCCGGAGCTTCGCCTTTCGCTTCTTCCAAAGTACACTAGGGTTTCTAGAAATTTCTTGAGAGTTGGCTCAGAATTTTGGGGTGAGGGGGTAGTGTTTAGGGGTTGTATTTATAGGGTTAGGTTAGGGTTTAGGGTAGGTGAAAGGTTAAAATGAAAAATGTAATAAAATGTATTAAAAATGGAGTAATTGCGGTTTTGAAAATGTAATAAAATGTGATAAAATTTACATGTGTAGATGCACAATTGATAGAACTATAATTTTATATATATTATATTACTTAGGAATGCATGAAACAATCTGATATAGGCTTTGCAATACAATATATAGTTGCTGTCCAGAAATCTGAATTTCTGTTTTAAATGCTGATATTAAAATGATCATAACTGGAGCTTCAGAAATCCAAATCATGTGAATCTTGGTGTTTTGGATAATTACATCGAAATACCTACAATTTTCTAATAATCTTCGTAACCTGAAACCCGATAGAAATTAACTCAAACTGCGTTTTAAAAATATGTGACGGTGCCGAATAGATTTTGATATGTTTTGCACGACGATACGAAAACATATATATCTCTCAAACCGGTAGTCGTATTTAGGTGAAACTGGAACTCACGCATGCAAAACACTTAGAGACATATTTTTGTTTATGTTCCGCATTCGTTCGACTTGATTAATTAGTCGTACATAATATTTCTTTATAGCATTGTTTTTGGTAGTTACTCGTATAATATACTTGACTCATTTCATGCTATTCGAACATATATACATATTTATCTTGATTATTAAATTGTTGTATGTACATAAATACGATAATCAAATATTTGAGTTATATTTTGAAAACCATACAAAATTATTTTTACATAAAACCCCTCAAGTTTTACAAATTACCCTAAGGACCCTAGCAATTATAGGTTTAAGAAATAATCAAGTTTTACATTTCTAATTGTCTGACTCGGGTTTGAGTCTGATTATATTTGACTTGAATATGATTCAAGTACAATCTACAATCTTCAATATTACAATTCAACATGAATCCATGAATCCAATTATCAATCTATACAACTTGACCGAACCGAACCATGGATATACATTCCATTTACATGGTTCTCCAATTATTCCATTTACATGATTCTACGGTTACATCCGTTTACTGATATCATGGTTTCGGTCAGTCTTTCAATTATACATTCAATACAATTTACAGTACAAAACTATACAAATAAAACACTACGGGGTTTAAGGGGTAGATTGGTACGGAAGGTGTTAAAGGTGGCACGAGACGGTAAGATTAAGACACCTAACATGAATCCAATTGCCGTTGTTTCGGGTTGTATAACGGAGCCTTGTACTTCCATTTGCCCTGGTCTCTAGCATACTGAGACCCCTCTCGTATACACTGGTATTCTTCTGTACCAAGCTACAAACAACAGCGTTAATACAACATTACAACAATATAATACAACATTAAAAACTACTCTCTCTCTCTTTCTTCTTTTCTACTTCTCCCTTATCTTTGGGACTTACCGAGCGACCTGTTCGTTGACGACATTCTATTTTTTTCTTCTTTGAATGTCGTCAGGTGGTTTGGACCCGACAGAGATCGAGCCATCTGCAGAAGACTTGGATCAGCTTGATGAAGAACCAGAGCTCTAGTTTCATTGTACCTTTTCCATTCAGTACTTTTCATTTCCTGTCATGCCATTGTTTAGGCATCATTTTTATTTCAGTTGTAGTTCCTTTTCATGCATTGTACAAAAGAATGTTAATAAATAAAAGTTGCTGCTTTTATTATACCTTGCCTCTTGTGTATTTTCTTTTATATTGCTTAGTTACGCTTAGCGTATTTGCTTCTGAGTAAATACGTAGAGGGCCAGTCGCGTCCCCTTCGCCGTAGAATGGGAAACGGGACGTGACAAATGTAGATTTTATGTTGTGATATTTCTAGTGAAAATATCCTAATTTCATAATAAAGGGTATTTATTTGTAATATTAACTTGTATGGATTTCATGGTATTTTAGTGTAAAATAATTCTTGTGATTTTTGAAAAGAGTTGGAATATTTATATTATTACAAAATAGATATTTTAATGTTATATATACATATATTTATATGAAAATAAATTTAATATATATATTATATTCTAGAAAGCTCGTTTTTCTTAAGATGTCGTATTTTAAATCTTTCAAGACCGAATGCTCCTTGCGGAGGTCTGCATCTCGCACTAGTAAGCCCGAGGATGTGCGATAATCTGCACCATCCCGAACAGGTTCCCCAAATGGGTTATAGCGGCGTTTTGCAAAGATTTGTATAAATACTAAATCATTAAGAAAATGGTTTTATAAGTAATGGTATTTATTTGACAAGATGTCGTTTTCCCGTATTCTATGTTCCTCAGGGTATTGTGCTATGTTTCAGATGAGTGTGTGAGGAGGTAGGTCATTACCTCGTGATCTACTTAAAGGTATAGCAAAGTTTTGATGGTTTAAATGTAGAAATGAAACTGTGTGGTATTTTAATGAAAAAAATACGGTAAAATGGAAATAGCAATTATTTTTGATATAGAACTTGTTCAATATGATTAGTTAGTGTTTAACAGTCAACATGAATTGGTTCTAGCATAATTGTATTAAAGAAAAGTGAGGTTTTAGGAAGAAACCGAATCGGACATCGGATTTGTTCCGATTCCGTCGGGTTTTGAAATTTCGTATTTTAGAATAAGAATAGAGAAGAGCGAATTGGGACTTATGGGTTTAGTTAATAGAGGAGAGGAAGGGGAGACGAGAGGAGTCGACGGTGCATCGTTTTGTCGTCGGGAGTTCTTAGGATCGTCGTCGGAAGATAGCCGGAAAATTCGCCGGAGCTTCGCCTTTCGCTTCTTCCAAAGTACATTAGGGTTTCTAGAAATTTCTTGATAGTTGGCTCAGAATTTTGGGGTGAGGGGGTAGTGTTTAGGGGTTATATTTATAGGGTTAGGCTAGGGTTTAGGGTAGGTGAAAGGTTAAAATGAAAAATGTAATAAAATGTATTAAAAGTGGAGTAATTGTGGTTTTAAAAGAGCTCTGGAAATGGTCTGAGGAAATAAATTATATAGGTGTGTAAGGAATATGAAAAGACACAATTTTCATGTTGGGGTCGTCGCCGGAATCGGCCGACTCGGCCGTGACTCGGTCGGAGGCTTGAGTCGGCCGAGTCAAGTCCGAGTCGGCCGATTTCCGGCAGAGTCAGGCGGCCTGAATCACCCCGACGGTTCATCTATCCTCTGGCAATGTTACATTTTTGGGTGTAGTGAGGTTTTTGTGAGATATGCACGTGTAAACCCTTGGTATTCTAAAGGTTTTTAAAAAATCAATATTAAAAATAATGTAGGATATGGGATTTGAACTCTGGTGGCTTGGTTCAGCAGTGCAAGGTCTTACCAATGAGCTACAAGGTTGTCCATGCACATATTTAATTAGAATTAAATATATGCGGTTATTTGAAAAGAAAGTGGGCTTTTTGGGCTTAAGAGATTGGGAATGAAAAGAATGGAATTAGGCTTAAAGAATAAGTTTGGGTAAAAAGACATGAGTTTTAGAAAATACTTAGATACGAAAAATAGATGAAAGGATTAAATATAACTAATAACATGGAAATAAAAATATACAAATACAGTATTTTATTAGTACGAAGATATTAGAATTTTAAAGTCGTTACATTCTACCCTCTTTATAAAAATTTCGTCCTCGAAATTTGTAAAAGGAAAATGTAACGGATTCAAGGAAATTTTGATGATAGAAATACTTGATAGTGTATGAAAATATGTGAATGAATGAAAAATGCGAAGGTTTTGGTAAGATTGTAAAAGAGGTGAGCGAATTTTGGGTTAGAACAGATTCAAAGTATATGAAATTGTAAGATTCAAGGAATATGATTGTAAAGAATGTTTTCGTTGTTGGTTCTTGTGTTATATTGTTTAGGTTGTTCACGCAGAACAGAACTGCATAGTATGGTTCTATACAGCTCCGACCTGCATGGGCCGCCAACAAAACCTGTCACGCCCCGCTTCCCAGTATACGGGCAGAGGACGCGACGAGGCCGCTACGTATTTACTGTGAAGTAAATACGCTAAGCGTATCTAAGCAATATAGAAGTAAAATCACAAGAGACAAGATATAATAAAACAGCAACCTTATTTATTCACATTCTTTCTGTACAATACATGGAAAGTAAATACAACTGAAATAAAGCAATGCCTAAACAATGGCAGAAATGAAAAGTACTGAAATGGAAAATGTACAATGAACTAGAGCTCGGGGTCTTCACTGAATTGGTCCAAGTCTTCACTCGTGGGCTCGATCTTTGACGTGTCCAGATCACCTGATGACATTCAAAGAAGAAAGAAAGAGAATGTCGTCAGCGAACAGATCGCTCGGTAAATCCCAAAAATAAGGGAGAAATAGAATAGACAGAATAAGTAGGTAGCTTTTAAAGTTGTAGTATATTGTTATAATATTGTGTTAACGCTGTTGTTTGTAGCTTGGTACAAAAGGATGTCAGTGTATACGAGAGGAGTCTCTATATGCTAGAGACCAGGGCAAACGGAATATAGTGTAGAAGGCTCCGTTAGAAAGCCCGGAACAATGACAATTGGATACGGTTAGGTGTCTTAAATCTTGCAGTCTCGTGCCACTTTTAACACCTTCCGTACCAGTCTACCCCTTAAACCCCGTGTTATCTTAATTGTATTGTTGTATTGTATTGCAACTTGAATTGTCTTGTAATATAGATTGTATAATTGGATGACTTGCCGAAACCATGATATCAGTAAACGGATGTAACTGTATAATCATGTAAATGGAATGTATATCCATGGTTCGGTTCAGTCAAGTTGTATAGATTGTTAGATTGAATATATGGAATAATGGATTCATGGATTCATATTGAATTGTAATATTGTAGATTGTAGATTGTAGATTGTACTTGAATCATATTCAAGTCAGATTATAAAGAGACTCATCTGAGTCAGACAATTAGAAAAGTAAATTGAAGTCCTGATTGTTTTGATATTATCGGTAACCGCTGCACATGGGCGGCAGGATTTGTGTCTTTTTCAAAGACGATTACCGTGTTGATAACACCGTCGTTAAGTTATCTACCTTAGATAGGCAAGCACCTACTTCTTCGGCTCCCTGAGGCTCAAGAGATTGATCCCGCTTAAACCTATATTTACTAGGGTCCTTAGTGTAATTTACAGAACTTGATGGGTTTTTTTTAATGTAAAAATACTTTTGTATAGTTTTCAAAATACACCCCAAGTATTTATTAATCGTCTTTAGAGTTGTAATGAATGTAGATTTTATGTTGTGATATTTCTAGTGAAAATATTCTAATTTCATAATAAAGGGTATTTACTTGTAATATTGATTTGTATGGATTTCATGGTATTTTAGTGTAAAATGATTCTTGTGATTTTTGAAAAGAGTTGGAATATTTATATTATTACAAAATAGATATTTTAATGTTATATATACATATATTTATATGAAAATAAATTTAATATATATATTATATTTTATAAAGCTCGTTTTTCTTAAGATGTCGTATTTTAAATCTTTCGAGACCGAATACTCCTTGCGGAGGTCTGCATCTCGTACTACTAAGCCCGAGGATGTGTGATAATCCGCACTATCCCGAACGGGTTCCCCAAATAGGTTATAGCGGCACTTTGCAAAGATTTGTATAAATACTAAATTATTAAGAAAAATGGTTTTATAAGTAATGGTATTTATTTGACAAGATGTCGTTTTCCCGTATTCTATATTCCCAAGGGTATTATGCTATATTGCATATGAGTGTGTGAGGAGGTAGGTCATTACCCCGTGATCTACTTAAATGTATAGCAAAGTTTTGATGGTTTAAATATAGAAATGAAACTATGTGGTATTTTAATGAAAAAAATACGGTAAAATGGAAATAGCAATTATTTTTGATATAGAACTTGTTCAATGTGATTAGTTAGTGTTTAACAATCAACTTGAATTGGTTCTATCATAATTGTATTAAAGAAAAGTGAGGTTTTAGGAAGAAACCGAATCGGACATCGGATTTGTTTCGATTCCGCCGGGTTTTGAAATTTTGCATTTTAGAATAAGAATAGAGAAGAGAGAATTGAGACTTACGGGTTTAGTTAATAGAGGAGAGGAAGGGGAGACGAGAGGAGTCGACGGTGCATCGTTTCTTCGTCGGGAGTTCCTAGGATCGTCGTCGGAAGATGGCCGGAAAATTCGCCGGAGCTTCGCCTTTCGCTTCTTCCAAAGTATACTAGGGTTTCTAGGATTTCTTGAGAGTTGGCTCAGAATTTTAGCGTGAAGGGGTAGTGTTTAGGGGTTGTATTTATAGGGTTAGGCTAGGGTTTAGGGTAGGTGAAATGTTAAAATGAAAATTGTAATAAAATGTATTAAAAATGTATTAAAAGTGGAGTAATTATGGTTTTAAAAGATCTCTGGAAATGGTCTGAGGAAATAAATTATACAGGTATGTAGGGAATATGAAAAGACACAATTTTCATGTTGGGGTCGTCGCCGGAATTGGCCGACTCGGCCGTGACTCGATAGTGACTCGGTCGGAGGCTTGAGTCGGCCGAGTCGAGTCCTAGTTGGCCGATTTCCGGCCGAGTCAGGCGGCCTGAATCCCCCCCGACGGTTCATCTATCCTCTGGCAATGTTACATTTTTGGGTGTAGTGAGGTTTTTATGAGATATGCACGTGTAAACCCTTGGTATTCTAAAGGTTTAAAAAAAATCAATATTAAAAATAATGTAGGGTATGGGATTTGAACTCTGGTTGCTTGGTTCAGCAGTGTAAGGTCTTACCAATGAACTACAAGGTTGTCCATACACATATTTAATTAAAATTAAATATATGCGGTTGGTTGAAAAGAAAGTGGGCTTTTGGGGCTTAAGAGATTGGGAATGAAAAGAATGGAATTGGGCTTAAAGAATAAGTTTGGGTAAAAAGAAATGAGTTTTAGAAAATACTTAGATGCGAAAAATAGATGAAGAGATTAAATATAACTAATAACATGGAAATAAAAATATACAAATACAATATTTTATTAATACGAAGATATAGGAATTTTAGAGTCGTTACATCAAGTTACTGGGGTCTGACGTTTCCATCCCCAGACTCGATATGCAACATATCAGACGTAGAGACTGGACTGTACGGTAAGTGTTACTTATAGGTTTCACGGGAGTTTGGACAAGCTTGCTTGTTGATCTTCTATTCACTTAATACTTGGGTAGCCGTTGCGTCCAGCTAGTACCGCTGATGGCTTGTAGGTAACTGATTTGATCATTACCTACTGCTGATGTATTGACGAGTCTTTAGAGTCCCACGAAGAGGTTTCATAGTTCAAGCAAAACGAAGGAGGGCATATATGCTGATATGTGCGGGAGCCTGATTAAATGCGAGTATGTGATACCGTATTCTAATCTGGCGACATTTGATATCAGTTAGGTTTTATGTGATATAACCGGATTATTGAATCAAGTGTTGATTTGATAATATGATATACAGATAAATGATATTAGTCGGTTATATATATATAACCTGATTATTAAATCAAGTGTTGATTTAATAATTTGATATATATTTATATTTGATATAATTATGTATTAACTAATATTATTGCTCACTAATTAATTTCTTCTCTTAATATATATTAATATATATATATATATATATATTAATTATGAAGCATGGATTTTCTATTTTGAGAAAATAGAATAAAGAGGTGGAAAATGAGAGATATTTTGGGCATGGATGAAGCATGACTTTAATCATTTGTTTAATAGTTTGGCTACACTATTGAAGTATGGTTGAATAAATTTATTTGAAAATTCTTCATACTTCAATAAGTGAAGAAAGATAAGAGCCATTCTTCACTTGCATTTTTGGTTTTTGAAAAACCCAGCTCTATTTCCTACTCTCATTTTCACTCCACTCTTGTTCATCTCCTTCTTCATCAAAAGCCCTAACCCTCACATGAGTTGGGAATCCTAGGGCTTTAGAGATTACTAAGTGAGCTAAAACCGCTACTTCATCAACCTACTCTAGATTAACACTTTAGACTATGTTGTTTACTTCACTAATAGGAGATTAGTGAATAGGTAGCTTAACCTAGAGAAGCTTCAAGATGGATCATCTTCGGCTTAGAAGATCAAGGAGCAAGCTCAATTCTTCTTCAAGTGGAGCTACGAGGAGTCATAGGGATTATTACCCGGAGCATTAGAAGTGAAGGACTTGGTCTACAAAGGTTGTTATCTATTTCACTTAGCTTAGTGCTTGTTTTATCACCCTAATACTCTAGTTAGATTCTTGGTTAGTGTAGCTTAGCATCAAGAATTTTTTAAAATTGCATGCTTGATGCCGGTTAAAACCCAATGGTGGTGCTAAGACACACTTTCATGGTATCAGAGCCAAGTTAGAGTATTAAACGGTGTAATTAGAATTACGAAACCGAAACTACTCCGAAACTGTCGCATCGAAACCTTAGTTTCTGTCGAATTTTCCAGAGCCTCTAATTTTTTTTAAAATAGTTGCAGAGTGCTCTTCTTATTGTAACTAGAACACTATAGAAAAACGAAACCATGAATCATTGTTTTGGCCGGCCACATCACCTTTTTGACCGGCCTGGTCGGCCCAATGTTCATGTTAGGTCTTCGTTTTTGTTTTGTGTTCTGTTCTCTTGGAATTAAGGTTTCGGGTACTATTTGATTTTGCCCAGATTGCATGTGATGTTATCTTAATGTTGGGGCAATTCGGAGTGTTTCGTAGTCGCAGTTTTAACATCGTTTCGGATTTAATTTTGATATGTGATACAATATTTGGAATCCACATTAAATTAGTTTTGAGAAAACTAGTTAGCGTTTTATAAATCTTGCGTTTTAGTCTCTATTGACCGATTTTCACGGAGTTTTGATTCGGATCAAAACTCCGTCGCAATCGCGTATAGTACGCGAATACTCGCCGGATAACAATACTAGATAGCCACGCCCTATAGCCCCGACCAAGTGACTTTAGGAGAACCCCATTGCAAAAGCATCCACTCGGGTGCTCGCGGCCACGGTGTTCCGCCTAAGTACATTTCGTCCATGGCATCGGGGGTGCGGCCATCTACTATAGTTCCCGACGAGTATTCGATCATTTAATCGGGAATCTAGTAGAATTACTCAACTGGTTATTGAAAAGTGTTTTCAATTCGAGACTAAAATGCATGGTTTATAGGGTTAGGCATGAAATTAAGAATATGAGATATTCCGGGTTTATGATGTCTAAGGAATATGCGGATTCTAATTATTGTAGTTTTCTTTTCTTTTCTGCGACCATAAGTGTAATATGTGGAGTGTCTCTGATCTCGTTGCTATATGTCAACCACATTCGGGATACGTATATTTACTTACGTTGATGACATGTGATGTTTGTGTGTTGCCGTGATATGTTATATTGGATCGTCGTGATTGAATAGCCGGGGTTTTTACGTGAGATGAGAGTTTTTCTATTTTCATTCATGTAAAATTGTATGTAATATTCTTTTATTGGGACACTTCCGGGTTGAGAATGATGTCTCCATTGATGTATATTATTTACTTTTCCGCATTAGGATAGACCCAAGGCGGGGAGCACAAGTAACCGGGTTTTAGAGTCCAGTGGGAGACCATATCGAGGAGTCGAGATCGGGTCTCCTAACTCTAGAATTGGCAGGGTTGCTTGCCGCTCTCGTAGGGGTCTAGGGATGTGGGTTTGGCTATTCATCACGACCGTGGAATCCGTGTTTTTCATTACTGGCTAAATTTAAAACACGGACCTCCTAGTATATCCAATATTTCATATGTTTGCTTCTGCTGCTTGAGTTCTGTGATGTGATCATATAACTGCGTGAGACGAATGTTATATATATATGATATATATAATAAATGTTGCTTATGTTTTGCACCCGCGCTAGTCCAGCCCCTGCTCTGCCGTTAGTTAAGTAACCTAACGGTGGATGACGGGCCCCGTGGCGAATGCGGATGGTATAAGCGTACGTTCTATTTTCGTTTCTTCTGTGATGTTTAGGAAACATAAATGATATGACGTCATTAATGAGATTAATGAAAAGAAAAGAAACCTAAAGATATTGTAGAATCAAATCTTTCAAAAAGCTAGCTCTAGTTCTTGCTTTGCATAGCGGTATTCCTTTATGAATATCCAGCACCTTATTCGATGAGGAAAGAGCCAAGATCCCTTCACCGGGAGTGACCTCTTTAGAAAAACTAGCAAATGCTACAACCCACTCGGTTTGTTTCAAAAAGGTAGCTCTAGTTCTTGCTTTGCATAGTGGTATTCCTCAATGAATATCCAGCACCTCATTCGATGAGGAAAGAGCTAAGATCTCTTCACCGGGAGTGATCTCTTTAGCAAAACTAGCAAATGCTACAACCCACGTGGTTTGTTTTGAAAACTAATCGATTTTAAAAGCGGAGCTTAAACCACTCCTTTTCAAATCACTTGATTCTACAACAATATAAAGTTCATTACGCTAAAGGTTTTCTTCAAAACCAGTCGTAACCCTCCGTCATTTCAGATAAGGACTATTTAGTATTCGTGCTGCGTTTTTTGGCCTCCGTCAAGGCGTAGTGTGCGGTAGCTGATTAGTTCTTATCTGCAGCATATGATGCAATTCGATTAGGGTAGTCGTACGACCTTGTTGGCCTCCGTCAAGGGTCGTGCGGGTGGGTTTAATTCAATCACGAAATGACGGGTTGAACTTTACTAGCGACCTATGGTTTGTTGGCCTCCGTCAAGATCATAGATCGTTAGGGGTAAAAACAGATATTGGGAATTTTAAGTGTTGAAATTTTCAATGAGATTGCATACCTTCTATAAGATAGTTGGATCCCGATACCCACTGCAAGTAAGAGTTACTCTAGGGAGAGTTTTCCACTTTATAATTAGCTGATCCAGTAGGTTTCTAAGAAAGGTGTTAACGGGGTTATGCCCCTGCGGAAACGAGATTATTTAATTAGTTCCATGCGAAAGTATGGGGAGACTCCCTCAGAGTACCAATATCTGCCTGGCTGACTGATTGGCGAACTTATAAGGTGTAATTAATCCTGGCTAATCTTACCTTTTAGGGTTTGAAGGAAGATTTGATAAAAACAGTGGGAGCCATCTTGATTAGATAAGATAATAACCAATCTAATCTTGCAAAGAACGCATGCTAAAGTGTTTTCTTCTCTCTCTCTCCAGGCAACGACCATGACACGCCTTAATCAAGATAATAATATGGATGTATTGACCGAACCCGCTTATTATACTGAGCTGGGGAACGTTGGTTCCGCTCTATCTTATGACTGTCATAAGTCTGAGTAAGGAATAGGGGAATACCAGGATTCTCATGCCACCCGAACGAAGAAAGAGCATGATGATGCATCTTCTTCGGGTGTGTTCGTTACCGAGAACTGTTTCTTAGTTTGCTCTACGTCCTGGGTAGTGGATACCAGATCAGGATCCCACGTTTGTAATTTGTTACATGGGTTGAAGAGAGGTAGAGAACCTAGAAATGGTGATATGTCTCTCAACATAGGGAATGGAGCAATTGTTGCAGCCAAAGCAGTTGGCGAATATCATCTAGTATTACCAAATGGTAGTACATTGATTCTGAACGACTGTTACTACGTACCAAAAATGATGTGCAATATTATATCAGTTTCTTTGTTGCATAAAGAAGGATATAACTTTGCATTAGAGGATAGTGTTATGAACATTTTCCTAAATCAAGTGTTGATTGGGTTTGGTACGTTGTGTAACGGTATATACGTTCTAAATCAAACTGCAGTTTTGAATATACAGAACACACACAAGAAGAAAAGTTCAAAAATGAACGAAGTCTTCTTATGGTATTGTAGACTAGGTCATATCAATGCGATAAGACTAGCTAAGTTGCATAAAGATGGATATTTGAATTAGTTCGAATTTACATCTTATGAAACTTACGAGTCATGTCTCAAAGGCAAGATGACCAAAACTCCGTTTACAGGACACGGAGAAAGAGCTACTGAACTCTTGGGACTGATGCATAGTGATGTATGTGGTCCTATGTTTACACATGCCAGGAAGGTTCCTACTACTTTATTACATTCACCGATGATCTCTCAAGATTCGGACATGTGTTCTTGTTGAAACACAAATCTGAAGTTTTTGAGAAATTCAAGGGATATAAATATGAAGTAGAGAACCAGACAGGTAAAAGTATTAAAATCTTTCGATCTGATCGGGGAGGAGAATACTTAAGCACGGAATTATGAGACTATTTAAAAGAGAATGGGATTCTCTCTTAGCTTACTCCTCCGTATACACCACAGCACAACGATGTATCGGAGCAGAGGAATTGCACCATATTAGATATGGTGCGCTCTATGATGAGTGTTGCTGAGTTATCTATTTTCTTTTGGAGTTATGCGCTTGAGACAGCTGCATAACTATTGAATATGGTTCCTACCAAATCCGTGCCTACCACTCCATATGAGATATGGAAAGGGAAGAGACCATGTCTTAATTTTATTAAAATATGAGGTTGTCCGGCTTATATTAAAACACAAAATCCGGACAAGCTCAAGGCAAGATCAGTTCTGTACAAGTTTGCAGGATATCCCAAACATTCATGAGGGTATATCTTCTACCACACCAAGAAACAAAAGGTATTTGTTTCTCGACTTGCCACCTTTTTAGAAAAGGAATTTCTTGTGAAAGAAATTAGTGGTAATGAGGTAGAACTGGAAGAAGTTCCAGCTACACAAACTATAACTGACGATTTGGTAGAACTGGAGGATTCAATAGTCCCCAACGAACCTCAGCCACTCCGCAGATCTAGTAGGGTTCCTCATCCACCTGAGAGATACTACGGTTTTCTCATAGATGGTGGGAGCGAGGACTGCATCATGGAAGATGAAGACCCAACTAGTTTCGAGCAGGCCATCACAAGTGGGGACTCTGTGAAATGGCTAGATGCTATACGATCTGAGATAGAATCCATGTACACCAACAAAGTATAGACTTTGGAAGTTGCTCCTGAAGGGGTAAAACCCATCGGGAGCAAGTGGATCTTTAAGAAGAAATTTGGTGTAGATGGAAAGGTTGAGACCTTCAAAGCTAGACTTGTAGCAAAAGGTTTTCGTCAACGACCAGGTGTCGACTATGATGAAATCTTTTCTCCTGTCGCTATGCTTAAGTCCATCAGGATCCTACTTGCCATTACTGCATACCATGACTATGAAATCTGGCAGATGGACGTCAAGACCGCTTTTCTAAATGGTGATTTAGAAGAGAGTGTATACATGACACAACCAGAGGGCTTCGTAGACAGTGGGAGCAGCGTAAAGGTGTGCAAGCTGCTTAAATCTATCTACGGATTAAAGCAGGTATCGCGGAGCTGGAACATCTGTTTTGATGAAGCGATCAAAGAGTTTGACTTCATCAAGAATATAGATGAACCAAGTATATACAAAAAGGTAGTAGAGAGCAAGGTTGTCTTCCTCGTATTGTACATGGATGACATACTCTTTATAGGAAACGATATTCCTATGCTTCACTCGGTCAAGCTCTTCTTATCACAAAAGTTCTCCATGAAAGATCTGGGTGATGCCTCCTACATCCTGGCGATAAAGATCTATAGGGATAGATCTAAACGGATGTTGGGATTGTCCCAATCTAGGTACATTGACACCATACTAAAGATGTTTAGTATGGAAGATTCTAAGCGTGGTAATTTACCCGCATGCTCAGGAATCACTCTCTCCAAAGAGATGTCTTCCAAGACTGATTTGGAGAGGCTCTCATGCAAGGGATACCCTATGCTTCGGTAGTCGGGTTTATCATGTATGCGATGTTATGTACCAGACCGGATGTAGCTTACGCACTAGGTGTAGTGAGTAGGTATCAATCAGATTCTGGGGAAAAGCACTGGACAACTGTGAAGAACATTCTTAAGTACTTGAGAAGGGCTAAAGAAATGTTCTTGGTATATGGTAACGGTGAACTCCAAGTGGAGTCCTTTACCGATTCAACCTTCTAGAGTGATAAGGACGACAGTAAGTCGGTCACGGGTTTTGTCTTTACCCTCAATGGAGGGGCGGTTTATTGGAAGAGTTCCAAGCAAGATACCATAGTAGACTCGACGATGGAGGCTGAATACATCGCTGCCAATGATGCTGCCAAAGAGGCTGTCTGGATGAAGAATTTCATTGCTGAATTTGGTATGGTTCCATCCATTGAGCATCCAATACCCTTGTATTGTGATAACAATGGAGTTGTGGTTTTGGCCAAGGAACCCCGGTCCCATCAGCGATCCAGACATATTTTTAGGCGGTATCACCTGATCCGGGAGATAGTAGATCGATGGGAGATCGAGGTCAGGAGAGTTGACACGAAGGATAACACAGTGGATCCACTCACGAAAGCTCTCCCCCAGATGCAGTTTGAGAGAATTTTTGGGATGTTGGGTATGAGCTATTACAATAACTAGACTTAGTGCAAGTGGGAGATTGTTAGGAATATGTATGCCCTAGAGGCCATTATTGTATGATATAGTGGATGCTTGGACATATATATAGAGGACTTTCTTGCTTGACATGACAGCATGCTATCTGGTTGCTCTTTATCTTAATATGTACACTTGTATTATTATACTGTCTCTCTGATACATGTTGATAAAGCCCTTAGGATGTTTGCTTGACTACCAGGACGGTGATGCGGATCATACTACTGGGACTTATGTAGTCCATAAGCACATCCTTTAACTGTTCCTAGTCGAGAGAGTATCGATACAGGGAATCGATATTCCAGAGTGGACTGGTGTGTACGTTTCTTGACCCTGTAGGGGGCGATAGTTGATCCCATAACCATTGGTGTTTGACATCAAAGATTGTACACATGTGCTAATTAGAGAATGGGTACATCGAACAGGACTCACCGAGAACTCCTAGATGGTAACATACTTATCGAAAGATAGCAGTTCTCTGGTGACACTGGTACAGATTAGTCTGTAGACCCGAGATCGTCATAGTGTCTTGTGTGGTTCCCACCGTGCTTTGATTTCCTCCCTACCACGGCTCAAAGGATTCGTGCAAACATATGGATTTTGGGTACAGTCCCGAGTCACATGGAGGTAGTGAGCGATAAGATGAGTTTCGTCTCTCCCGGTATAGGGAGTTGATATTGCGCTATGATCGATTGGCTATAACAGCAAGTCCCTGGTCAGGGCTGATGAGATTTACTAGTAAGTGTTATCAGTAGTTTCTCGAACCGTTATAAGCCACATATCGGCATGACTTATCAAGTTACCGGGGTCTGAAGTTTCCATCCCCATACTCGATATGCGACATATTAGGCGAAAAGACCAGACTGTACAGTAAGTGTTATTTATAGGCTTCATGGGAGTTTGGACAAACTTACTTGTTGATCTTCTATTCGCTCAATACCTGGGTAGCCGTTACGTTCAGCTAGTACCGCTGACGGCTTGTAGGTAACTAATGTGATCATTACCTACTGCTAGCGTATTGATGAGTCTTTAGAGTCCCATGCAGAGGTTTCATAGTTCAAGCGAAACGAAGTAGGGCACATATGCTGATATGTGGGGGAGCCTGATTAAATGCGAGTATGTGATACCGTATTCTAATCTGACAACATTTGATATCGGTTAGGTTATATGTGATATAACCGGATTATTGAATCAAGTATTGATTTGATAATATGATATACAGATAAATGATATTAGTCGGTTATATATATATAACCGGATTATTAAATCAAGTGTTGATTTAATAATTTGATATATATTTATATTTGATATAATTATATGTTAACTAATATTATTGCTCACTAATTAATTTCTTCTCTTAATATATATTTATATATATGTGTGTGTGTGATATATATATATATATATATATATATATATATATATATATATATATATATAATGGAGGAAAGAGGCCATAGGAGGGAATTTCCTTCTATGGCGTCGAAAAAGTACACCCTCCGTCGTGTCTTCCGATGATCAGAATTTATCATCTTCATCGTTATCATCTAAGATATGGGTACGCCAAATTTCATGTGATTCTACAGCTTTTTCACCGTTAATTTAGCAATGTAAAATGTTCTATTGTCGGTAAACCGTTAATTTTGAACCCACTAATTCAACGGTGAAAAAGTTGTAGAATCACATGAAATTTGGTGTACCCATATCGTAGATGATAACGATGTAGATAATAGGCGCCGATCGTCGGAAAACACGATGGAGGGCATGCTTTTTCGACGCCATAGGAGGAAATTCCCTCCTATGGTATCTTTCCTCCATTATTCTCATATATGTATTATGAAGCATGGATTTTCTATTTTGAGAAAATAGAATAAAGAGGTGGAAAATGAGAGATATTTTGGGCATGGGTGAAGCATGGCTTTAATCATTTGTTTAATGGTTTGGCTACACTATTGAAGTATGGCTGACTAAATTTATTTGAAAATTCTTCATACTTCAATAAGTGAAGAAAGATAAGAGCCACTCTTCACTTGCATTTTTGGTTTTTGAAAAACCTAGCTCTATTTCCTACACTCTCATTTTCACTCCACTCTTGTTCATCTCCTTCTTCATCAAAAGCCCTAATCCTCACATGCGTTGTGAATCCTAGGGCTTTAGAGATTACTAATTGAGCTAAAACCCCTACTTCATCAACCTACTATAGATTAGCACTTTAGACTATATTGTTTACTTCACTAATAGAAGATTAGTGAAGATGTAGCTTGACCTAGAAAAGCTTCAAGGTAGATCATCTTCGGCTTGGAAGATCAAGGAGCAAGCTCGATCTTTCTTCAAGTGGAGCTATAAGGAGTCGTAGGGATTACTACCCGGAGTTTTAGAAGTGAAGGATTTGGTCTACAAAGGTTGTTAACTCTTTCACTTAGCTTAGTGCTTGTTTTATCATCATATAAACCCTAATGCTCTAGTTAGATTCTAAGTTAGTGTAGCTTAGCACCAAGAATTTTTTAAAATTGCATGCTTGATGCCGTTTAAAACCCAGTGGTGGTGTTAAGGCACACTTTCATGTAACTTCTATGTGCTTACCTGTAACTTCTAGGCCTGTACCTTCTATGCACTTATATGTAACTTCTATGCACTTTCCTTTAACTTCTAATCACTTGCCTGTAAATTCTATCTAGTTGTCTGTAATTTCTAATAAGTTGCCTGTAACTTGTAAGCACTTACCTGTAATTTTTAACAACTTGCATGTAACTTCTAATTGGTTGAATGTAATTTCACATCACAGTATCGGCCAATATCGGTTATATAAAACAGATAATATGAACAAAAATATCATTTGTATCACAACATCGACCAATGCTTAGTCATTTCATTAAATAATTTGGACTATTTATTAGCGAGCAATCTGCTTGAAGTTTCTTTTTTCTTTATTTTAGTCTTTGACCATTTATTTATATTAAAGTAAGACGGATATGGCATATTTGACTAAGAGAAAAAAACCCAATGGGAACCCGATGAATACTCATGCATTCCTTTCCCTCTCTTCTGTCATTATACGTCAATTCGGGACCAAGTGAGTTCTTAGGGGAGCGGACGTGGCACTAGCCCCCGGCGTATGAGGGGTTGCCTTTCGGTTAAGAATCCCTTGTTTGAACAATTAGAATAGACTTTCTGAATTGTAAACAGAGTGAAGCCCGGGTCCCCGCAACGAGCGGAACGAAAACTTGCTTCAAGCTGAACCATGAAGTCGGCTTCCAGCTTGGGCTCGCTCTAGTCTCTCGAGATGAAATGGAAATTCCAACCTTCCTACAGTTCTCCTAGAACCTTCAGACTGGTTGCTCCATGACCACAAGTGGCCAGTGTAAGGTCCTTCAAAACAAAAAAGAAGGAAAGACTATTCGGTTTATTTCATCTCAACTTGTTTTGTAATACTATTCGGTTTAATAAGTGGCTACCAATACATGACGGTTGAGTTCTTGAGGAAGATGAATTTATTGAAGGAGGAATCGATGGTTTCCTATAACGCAATGGTTGAACATTGCAATCTTCAATATTAGGTTAATTGTCACTTCTTTGGATTAAGGTACAATCTCAATTCTTGCTCCTCAATACACTTGATTTGACTATGAACATGATTGATATAGATATGTATAATATCGGAGCAGTTGCTTGTAATTTCTAAACAGTTGCCTGTAACTTTTAACCAGTTACATGTAACTTCTATTAACTTAATTATAATTATTTAAGTTGCATGTGACGTGCTTGTAATCTCTAGATAGTTGCATGTAACATCTAACAAGTTGCATATAATTTCCAAGAAGTTGCATGTAACATCTTTTTATGTGTTTGTTGAATACATGTGCGGTCATATTACATCCAATATTGCTGAATCATATTATAACTGGATACGTGAGGCCCGCACTTCTCCTATTCTTCTAATGGTGGACCACATAAGGGCATGTTTGATGGATCGCTTCAATAGTCGACGAGAAAAAACTGAAAAGTGGAATGGAGTGTTATGTCCGAAGTCGGAGGACATTCTGAACAAAAATTTGGATGCTGCTAGGATTTTTTCTTTTCATCAAGCCGATACAGAGCATTGTGAGGTGTTTGACATTAAAATTGTTTGGATCAATATGTCTGCTCGCTCATGTACATGCTGAGAATAGGATGTTAGTAGAATTCCTTATAGGTATGCTTGCGCCGTTATCAATTGCTTAAGGCAATCGATTTATAATTACCGTGACCCTTTCTTGACGACGAATATTTCACGGCGCGTTACGCGAATACAATTTACTCAATACCTACATTTGACAAACCAACGGTTACGAAAGAGAACATTGAGATCCGGCCTCTTTTGACGAGAAACGACTGGGAAGACCCCATACAAGACGCACAAATAACAGGGATGTTCAAAAGAGAAAGATGAATTGCGGTAGGTGCGGCAACGAGGGTCACAATAGAACGACATGCACTGCTCCAATCGATTAAGATTAAAATAGCTATATGTTGGTATTTTGTTTTATATTTATGTATCCACCGTAAAATTTCGTGGACCTTTTATACTAAAACATTACGATGTTCGTTATAATTTTGCTATAAATTTTTTTATTGGTTAAATATGCATCTGAATGAAATTTAGAAACTGTTTTATGAATCCCTTTATTTGCGGTTGCCTGTAACATCTAGGCACTTGACTGTAATTTCTGATAAGTTGCTTGCAACTTCTAGGCAGTTGTTTGTAAATTATAAATAGTTTCCTGTAAATTCTAAGCATTCGTATGTAACTTCTATGTATTTGCCTGTAAGTTCTAACCATTTTCTTGTAATTTCTAGACAGTTGCCTGTCAGAAACTACCATGTCGGACGCCTGAGGCCAGACGTCTGTAGCTCAAAAATTTTCTAGAGACGTCTGCCTTATACGTCTCTTGTTGAAAACAGAAACTGACATTTTGAAAATTTTCTTTAGCAGACGTCTTCAGTTCAAAAATTTCTTAAGGAGACGTTTTCTTAGTCGTCTATGAAATAGAAATAGAGATTTGAAAATGGAAATTTCCTTCACCAGACGTCTGTACCGGACGTCTGGTTTTCAAAAATTATGCCCATGCAGACGTCTGGTTTCAAATACCAGACGTTTCGGAACTCAATTTCCAGAGGCAAGATTTGAACTGAAGACGTTTGGTTCCAAGTAACAGACGTCTCTGATGTCAATTTCCAAAAGCGTATTTTGAATTGTAGACGTCTGGTTACAAGTACCAGACGTCTCTGAAGTCAATTTTGAGAGACATATTTTGAGCTGGAGACGTTTGCCCCTGACGTTTGCCCCAGACGTTTGCAGTACAAAAAAATTGTTCCAGACGTCGATGTGGTTTTCTAAGGAAGTTTGTTTATGGTTAAAAGTAACTTGCAAGCAGTTTCCTGTAACTTGTAAGCAGTTGTCTTTGATTTCTTGGCAGTTTACTGTAACTTGTAAGCTGTTTCATGTAATTTCTTCTAATTAGTTGTCTGTAACTTGTAAGCAGTTTCCTGTAACTACTAAACAGTTTCCTACAACCTGTAAGCATTTGCATGTAAGTTCTAAGCACTTGCATGTAAGTTCTAACCATAAAACTTCTAACCAGTTGCCTGTAACTTGTAGACAGTTTCCTGTAATATCTAAACGGCTGCTTGTAATTTCTAACCACTTGTCTATAACTTCTAATTAATTGTATGCAATTTGTAAACAGTTGCCTGTAACTTCTGATAAGTTACTTGTAACATCTGATAAATTGCCTGTAGTATCAGTTATATAAAACTGATAATATCAACAAAAATATCATTCATGTCACATTATCAGCCAATATCGGCTATATAAAACTAATAATATCAACAAAAATATTTTTCATATCACAGTATCGGCCAATATCGGTGATATTAAGCTAAATACGTCAACAATTTTTTACATTTATTTGACAAAACAATAACATATAAGCAATTTGTCCTCACTCAAAACAAATAATAATATCGACAAATATCGGCTAAATACAAATAGATGAATACATGTACGTACAACAAAGAGTTCAAATTTCGGCAAAACAAAAACTGAAGCAATATCAAGCTGTTTCTTGCACGTTGGCCAATAAAATTTGGGCCGTAAGTATCGGCCGCCACTGCTCCGATCCTTTCCTCTCCATGGCATCCACAATCCGCCGACCCCCGATCAATACCTTTATGAATAGGTAGACGAAGATACCGCAATTATCACTGTTAACCAACAACGTTTAACAAACACATACTGTTATAACCCTTAACAATAAAAAATGTTCAAAAAACTGTAAAGGAAATATTGCTTACGAATTCGTTTGTATCGGACAAGGGACACTTGTAAATTGAAATGCATTGTAACACTCATTCTCGTCGAAGTATTTCGCCCCAAAATGATAAAGGTAACGCAAGTATAGCCTAGTCTCTTGCTCCCAATAGAGCTCGCGCGCAATTGAAGAATAATGCCGTAATTCTTTTACGGCAAACTCTATAATGAGCAACGTCCAATGCATCAAAATTAGATTAAGTAATAAGCTTAAGTGTTAGAAGTTACAGGCAAGTTGTTAGAACTTATAGGCAAGTGCTTACAAGTTTTAGACAACTTATTAGAAGTTGCAGGTAACTTTTTAGAACTTACAGGTAAGTGCTTAGAGGTTACAGACAACTTATTAGAAATTACAGGCACCTGCTTAGAGGTTACAGGATACTACTTAGAAATTAAAGACAAGTGCTTATAAGTTGCAGGCACACAAAAAATACACACACACACACACACACACACACACATTTAAGCTTATTACTTAATCTAATTTCAATGCCCATAAGGTTCTAGCTTTTTGCAATCTTCTTGGAGTTGGCCTTCAAACTATTCATTTTCAGTCTCTAATAATATTTTGTTTATTATAAAATCAACTTAATAAAACTCATAACAATACAAAAAAAATAATGTAACAACAAAAATGGCACTAAAATTGCATCTTCATTTAAAAATTCCACAAAACTTGCATTTTTCTTGGCCGCTTTAATCAACATGCTCAATGGGGCAATCATCAAACAATTACCGTGCAATAATAAAAATAACACTGTAACTGAAAATTAAGAAAAACTCATAACATAAAATTAGGTTTAGATTGAAATTATTAACCCAAAAATTGAGAGAAAATACAAAAATTACCTTTGCAATGTAAAAACATTCGATCGTCAAAATACACTCAAGCAATTGGACTTAGAAGATAGAGAGCAACCGACGATGATCGAAAATGGTAGCTCGTCGAAGAATCTGGGGCTCGCCGGAGAAGGAATCGATGGTCGCCAAGTCGCTAGCTTGGACCTTACTGAAGAACTCATGCTCGTCGCTGGAGCGGGCATAGGCTAGCGATTGGCCCATTGCCGGCGGAGGCGCTCCGCCTCCGTCGGCAGTGCACGATAGGATGACGCCATTGTGCGCCGAAGGATCGAAGAGGAGAGAGATGGCTTGGGGATTTGAGGAGATGCGGGCGAGAGAGAAAGATGTTAGATATGTATACCCTAGAGGCCATTATTGTATAGTACAGAATTGTATATTACATTTTGGATGCTTGTTATATATATATATATATATAAGACAGTCTTGCTCGATATGATAGTATGCTATCTGGTTTGCAGCTATCTTAACAAGTGTATATGTTACCTTTTACATATTGCTAATACATGTTGATAGAGCCCGTAGGATCTTTGCTTGACTACTAGTGTTGTGATGGCAATCATACTTATGGGGGCTAAGTAGTCTATAAGCACATCCTTAAAATTGTCCCTAGTTGTATGACCATCGAGACTGGGCATCGATACTCCAGAATAGATTAATGTATACGTTTTTTATCCCCGTCAGGAGAGATGATCGGTCCCGCAGCCATTGGTATACGGTACCAAAGATAGTATACATGTGCTCATTAGGTTATGAGTTACACTGGACGGACTCGCGGAATTGCTAGTTGATATTATACCTATCGTCGGATAACAGTTCACTGGTGACATGAATACATGTTAGTCTGATGCTTGACATCACCATTAGTCTCGAGTTTGTTCCCACTGTACTTAGATTACCACCCTACCACGGTTTTAAAGAGTCGTGCAAAGCGATAGTAGTTGGGTGCAATCCCGAAGAACTTGGAGGCAGTAGGTGATAGAAAGAATTCGTCTCTCCAGGTATAGGGAGTTTATATGTGTACGGTTGGACCATACTACAAGTCTCTGGTCAGGGCAAGTGAGATTTATTGGTAGGTACACCAGTAGTTTCTCATGTTGTATTGGGTTTCACACCGACACGATTTATTGCGCTAATAGGGGTCTGACATTTATCACCCCTTTAGGCCCGATATGCAATACTCTTAGACGAACAGACCGGACTGTACGGAGAATGCCACCTATAGGCTCAGTAGGGGTTAGGATGAGTTTTCTTGTCGATCTTCCTTTCAACAGATATATGGGTAGCCATTACGTACAGCTAGTGCCACTAACGTGCTTGTATTTAAACGCACTGCCAGAGTATTGTTGAGTCTTTAGAGTCCCACACAAATGGTTTTCCGGTTCAGGCGAAACGGTGTAGTATGCGTATTTTTAGATACGCTCGGGTGTTCGATTGAACACGTGTATGTTCCCCCAAAAATAATATATATATATATATATATATAGAAAGAGCAAAGCTCTGTTGAAGGCTAATGGGGCAGCGCCTCACGTGTTTTTCACGATGGCGCCAACGCCGGCACCAATTTTATGGTAGTGCCACACGTGCTCCTCACGCCGGCGCTAATGTGAAAAGCACAGAAACGCTTTCTGAATAAAAATTAAATTCTTATATGGCGCCGCACGTGTTCATCACGTGGGAGCTAATGTGCAAAACACATGAGTATCCATCATAAGAATTAAATTCTTAAGTGGCGCCCACGTGCACAACACGTGCGCGCCAACGCCCAAGTCATGATCAATAGAATTAAATTCTACATGAGAATTTGCGATACTCTCTGTTAAATGGAGCCGTTGGATCAAAAATCCAATGGAGATGATAAATCATCAAAATATAGAATTATATTTTATTAGAAGAAAATATCTTCCAAATCTTTCTAAATAAGAAAGATACTCTCGGTTGAATCAATAATCCAATAAGAGAATAAAATTCTATTTTGGAAATATATTCTCACAATCTTTCTAAACAAAAAAAGATCGCTCTCTGTAAAACAGAGAACTATTGAATTAAAAATCCAATGGTGATTAAAAATCACCATTTTACAGAATAAATTTTGTATACGGGAAAATATTTCCCCAATCTTGAAAAAAAGAAAACATATTCTGTAAAATAGAAGTTTTTGGATCAAAAATCCAACGGTGGGTAAAATTCCCCAAATCAATTTTGAGTCCAATTAAATCAATTGGAATCTCTCAATGAGAGATTTTCTCAAAACCAATTAACAATTTGCCTTCACTATATAAAGGACCCGAGATTTCAAATCTCACAGAGGGAGAGAGACAGAGATAGAGGGAACCCCTATAAGTTTCTGCAAAAATACAGTGAGCTCTCGAAAGAACAGAGAATTTAATTCTCAAAGAAGAATATCTTCTTCCTCAAAACCCTCGGTAAAGAAAACACAGAGATCACATTATCTCTTTTTAGCTATATAAGGGTTTAACCCTTCTCAAAGAATTTAGTTCTTCCTCTGGATCAGAGATCCACAAGACAAGTCTCCTACAAGTTGGGAATTTAATTCTCATCGGGAAGATCTTGTTCTTGAGAATCAAAAATTCAAAAAGAACCAGGTTAAAAAGAAAGAAAAAACAAAAGAACAGATGTTCTGGGAATTTAATTCCTCCAAAATTAGGGTTTAACCCTACATAAAGAACTTAGTTCTTATAAAAAGAAAAGAAGAACCTAGTTATCCAATTAAAAAAATGATCTAAGATTTTCAAAACAGAAATCTTGATGATCATCAATGATTAAAATGTCATTAACAGAGATTAACATCTCTAAAAAGAAGAAGAACTTGGCGTCCCATGTGAGCAAAATTAGTGCTTAGCACTATTATAGTGCCTCACTTGTTTCCCACGTGAGTGCCTAAAACAAACACAAGAAGTGCTAAAATGCCTCACGTGCTTCCCACGTGAGCTTCTAAAAGAAATAAAGAAAAATCATTTGTGTTGATTAGGCAGCCACCAAATAAAGCAGCCCAGCACCCCAAAAATAAAACAGTCACGTGAAATACACGTGAAACAAAAAAAAGAGGCTGAGCACCTCACGTGCTTCACACGTGAGCACCAGAGCTCTAGCGAAGTGCTTAGCACTTCTGTCTAGAAAAGAGGGGTGAGCAAATAAAATCTGAAATCAATGCTCAGCACTCATGTGCTTCCCACGTGAGTGCCATGCAAAACGCTTATCACTATATTTTCTGTCAAAATAATTAAGTGCTTAGCACTGATTGGGCAGTGCCCATATCTGAGCGCCTCACATGTTCCACACGTGAGCGCCAGAGAAAATTAGTGCTTAGCACTATAGAAGCGCCTCACGTGAAAAACACGTGAGCGCCAGAAAAGATTAGTGCTCAGCACTATTCCAGCGCCCCACGTGAAACACACGTGAGCACTTTATATCTTAGTGCTTAGCATTGCTGGGTAGTATAGAAACCCAATCTCGGCCTAAATTGGCTAAGTTTCTTGAGGTTAAACCTCTTTGATTTTAAATCAACCGAGCCCATATGCTCGTGATTTCCAAACTGATCTTAGTCTCAAACATGACTAATGACCTCTCATCGATGATATCCAAAATAATATTCATTCCATATCTCCTAAGGTAATTTTAGTCTCAAATACGGCTAACGATTCTTAGGTCCACCACAACCCATTTTTCTCTCAAATACGGGATTTGGTTCAAGTGTACATCTTTCCACACCTTTGATATATGTCGTTGTAATTCCTCAACGTCTTCAGAAAGGTGGCGGGTCCCGATAACTAACTCCTTTCATCACATTGATGCACTTCCAAATTGACGTGCACACCTCAAATCGGATCGCGTCCCAAATTGGGCGCATTCCATGTCACCATCGTTCACTCCGCCACGTAACAAATACACGTACGCACAAGATGAATAATGGACCGAGATGTCCCTAAACTAGACATTCCCCCCAAACACGGGGATAATGGACCGTGATGTCTTTAAACTAAAATAATTGGGCCCAAATGCTTATATGTTTAAGTCGATCTTAATCTCAAACCAGATTAACGATCCTTAAATAAACTAAACCCAAATCTAAAATATACAGATTTGGACTGATCCGCGCCCAACGGGCGACGACATAAACTAGTCTTCGTATACAATCCACGGGCAACCAAAACAAACAAAATAACACACGATACGAAGTGAACTGCTGGAGAAGGAGAATGTGGTTATCGCAATGCAATAGCGTAATTAACTGCAGGGGCTTGCGCCTGCAGGGAAGAGCGTCCCTACAATAAAAAAAAACCTCACAAATGAGGGGGAATGTGATGAAGTCTGCTACAACGGTCGCGTCTGTCCAAACCTCCGATATATGGTGCCATAAATCAACTTGGTATCTTTGGGGAGATGGATGGATAAGTCCAAATAGCATATGCCCCCAAATTCAGGCCAGACGTCCCAACGTCTCATTCCCTGTCTTTCGGCGAAGAACAATGTATTTTATACACGTGCTTTAATTGGACGTTTTAGTAATACTAGCAGGTTTGAAAGATAGCCAGATATGGAGCTAGTATTATATTGCTCTTTTTTAGGTATTTGTATTTTAACATGAATACGGTATTTATATGAACACGTGTATCTGTATGAATATGAGTATTTATGTTTTGATACAAATACATGTATTTCTTTCTTAATATGAATATGCGTTTTCGATACAAATACGGTATTCATATTTTGGTAGAAATACGGGTATACGTATTTATTATAAATACGGGGTATTTTGGTATACTTGATTATATATATACATATATATATATTTATATGTGTGTATATGTATACCATGTGAGGTAGCCTCTTTCTTCTTCTTTTCTCTTTTAGTTGTGTGTGGGCTTATTGCTCACACTAGTGAGTCACAAATCTACCCACTTTTTATTATATTTTATTCATATGAAGAGATAAAGAGGAGAGTGTGGATATTATTATGGTTTTAATAATTATCCTTTAGCCATTTCTCTTCTTCTTCTTCCTTATTTCTCTCTCTTGAGTTTTGAGGAAATAAAAGAGAGCATCTTGACACTACTACTACACATCTGAGCATCATTTCCTAGCAAGACTTGATGTTTAGTTGCTTCTTAGTTCATAACTAGAAGCTAAAGCTTGAACAGACATTCTCGGGTGGATCATCTTTGACGCGGGAGATCATTTCGCAAGCTCGATCCAAGGACACTAGGAGCTCAAGCAGAGAACCACACAAGATCCGAAGGATACGACTTCAAAGGTTGCAGTCCTCATCATAGTGGTTAAACTCTTTAGTTTAATTTAGTGTTTGGACATGAATTCTAGGGTTTTAGTTTATAGTGCTCAAACGTCGTAGTCGTCACAGCACAAGCACTATAGACTTACACTGGTATCAGAGCTACTATGCAGGGATGTCGATCCATTGGGGGTTCTCACTGTGTGACAGTAGTGGCGAAGTGCAGGCTCTTACCCCCAGGGTGCTCTGTGTGGTTATATTGTCCGGCGGGTTGTAGTCCATCGCGAGGGGACTACGTAAAAAGTAACTGCTGAGAGACCTATAAGCGCTACGGCCAGTTTCCGCTGTGCTGACTAACCCTTACACTATATCAGAGCCAATCCAAACACTAAAACTAATAGTACATGATGTTAGTGTTTCGAAACCGAAATAACTCCGTATTTGTTAAATCTAAAATCTAAGTTTCTGTCGAAATTTTCCGAGCCTCTAAATTTTTTTAAACAATTGCAGAATTCTCTTTATGATGTTAAATGAACACCAAGGAAAAACGAGACCCTAACTCTTAAAGTTGACCACCAGTTTTCCCAAAATACCTTCCGGTAGCGGTTTTCTTGATGAGTTATGTCTCGTGCTTCTCGTGTTTTCTTGTACACTTGGATTTAGGGTTTCTGGTATTATTTGATTTTGCCCAGATTTCATATTTTGTTATCTTTGTGTATGGGCAATACGGAGTGTTTCTAAATCGAAATTTTAACATCGTTGCTTATCTTTTCGTTTGTGTATGTGTTTCTAAACGTCAACTAATTTCCATATGTCGATCAGTATGGGTTGCACATATCTTGTATCAGTTGTGGTTTTGATAGGAAATAGATGTGATCATCGTGATGGAATGCCGGGGGTTTTTACATGTGAGAGAGTGTTTTATTTTTCATTCATGTATTATTCAAAATGTTCTAATATTTTTTGCGAGGCACTTCCGGATTGAGGTTGTAGCCACCATTGTATTATTTACATTTCTGTTTCTAGGATAGACCCAAGACGGGGTGCTCAAGTAACCGGGTTATAGAGTCCAAAGGAAGACTATCTCGGGCAGTGAGAACGAGCCACTTAATTGTAGGATTGGTAGGGTTGCTTGCCGCACTCGTAGGGGTCTAGGGGATTGGGTTTTGGCTATTCATCACGATCGTCGAATCCGCGTTTTCGTAATTGGCTTAAATGAAAATACGGAAATCTTAGTATATCCTCTATTTTCATTTGTGTTGCTTCTGCTGTGATCTGTGATGTTTATCATTGCGTGAGACGAATGGCTATATATATATATTATATATAATAAACGTTGCTTATGTTTTGCATCCGCTCTAGTCCTATTCTCGCCCTGCCTTAAGTTAAGTAACTTTACGGTGAAGACCCGGGACTGTGTGGCGAATGTGGATGGCATAAGCGTACGTTCTGTTTTCTTTTTTTTTGCAATGATAGGGTTAATTGATGGGATCACATTAATTCTAATTAATACAAAGAAACAAACCAAAAGTTTAGCGTCGTTGGAACAATTTAAAAAACTACCCGGCTTTCTTTAATAACAACTTTTAAGTGCGGAGCCTAAACCACTCCTTTTAAAAGCTATTCGGTTCCTTCGACTATATCAAGTTCATTACGTTCACGATTTTCGCCAAAACTAGTCGTAGCCCTCCGCCATTTCAGATAGGTATCCACTAGTATTCACGCTATGTATTTTGACCTTTGCCAATGCATAGTGATTGGTAGCTAATGGATATTTATCTTTAATATAAATAGATACGTTAATTTAGGACAGACGTACAATCATTTTGTCCATCGTCAAGGGTTTGTATGAATGGGTCTAGGTTAAGCAGGACAATGACGGGTTGAACTTGACTTGCGATTTATGATGTTTTGGTCTTCGTCAAGGTCATAAGCGCTTGGGGCAAAAACCACATCGGGAGTTTCAAAGGAAAAAGAAACTTGCTAGTTTTGCATTCCTTCTAGAGTGATGATTTTGGTTGGATTTCTTCAAACTTATCAGACAATGATAGTTGGATCCCGATTCCATTGTGAGTAATTTCTTTTACTCTTCGGAAGATTTTTTCACTTTACAATCAATGCTAAAACCCGGTAGGTGTCTAGAAAGGTGTTAGCGGGGCAACGCCTCAACGGAAAAGAGCTTATTGAATTAAGGAATATCGTGAAAGCGTTGTAAAACCTCCCTCGAAGTACTAACATTAGCCTGGCCGAAAGGTTAAAGCATGGATTTTAAGGTGCAATTAATCTCGACCAATTCTTCTTTTATGGTTTGATGGAGAATTCAAGGAAACAATGAGAGCCATCAAGTTTAGATAAACTGAAAACCAATCTAAATTTGTAAGAGCATCTATACTGAGTGTTTCTTCTCTCTCTCCTAATTGCAGTGACCAAAATGATCGGGTTTAAGTTACTATTAGATAAAACATATTGACGGGGCCGAACTATACAGATTGGCAAAGAAATGTCCAAATGGCCATTACTTATGATAAGCTAGGCTACCTCCTTATTACTAAAGCTCCCGTCGTCCTAGGTCCAGATTCCACAGTCGTGGATATTGAGGTTCGTAAGACTTGGGATATTGACTATGCGAAAGCCAAGTGCCTCATGCTGGCCTCCATGGATAATGAACACCAGAGGAGGCACGAGAAGATGGAATTAACTTCCATCTTCCTCCATACCAAGAATTTATATGGAGAGCAGTCTAGTATCATAAGATATGAGACCTCGAAGAAGTTTTTTCAGGCGAGGTTGGTTGTCGAGTCATCTGTAGGGGACCACGTCCTTAAGATGATCAGTCTCATTGAAGAGCTCGCGGACCTTGGGACCACGTTGGAGAACGAGTTGTATACGGACTTGATTCTACAGTCCCTCCCCTCTACGTATACCCAGTTTATATTGAATTTCAATATACAATGAAAGGAAGTTACACTTCCAGAGCTCCTCAACATATTGAGGAGAGCAGAGGGCACCCTAAAAAAATCCAGGGAGACACCCGCTCTGCTTGTTGGGAAACCTTCTGTTTAACGTGGAAAATTCATCAAATAATAATAAACAAGCATTTCGATATACAGGAAAAAGATCACCAAACATGGGATTGGGACTATATGGGTTAATAAAACAGTATACAAAGTTCTCTAACTCCTTCTCGGCCCTCTCTACCATGTCGTAACGATGGTTCTCATGAAGAGTCCCTTCCCACCTGTCAGCGCCGCGCTCGTCGGCAAAAGAAGACATGACAGCCATCGAGCCCGTATTTGACTCAGCATATGAATCAAGCGGTCCCTCAGAGGCTTCGCAATCAAGTATGCCTCATGAATGCAGTCGATCTTGTCCTCCGCCGCGTCAAGCATCGCTAGAGTTATCTCCGCCAGATGAGGAGGAATATCGTCGAGGATGGCTAGGAAGATCATTCGAAACCAAACAGAGCCAGCGGGAAGAGGAGATCCCCTAAGGCTTATAAGCTCATGCATCACCGTGTCGCACTGAGAATCCGTAAGAATGGGATTCGCTATACGTGCAGCAAAACGAGGAATAATCTCCCTAATGAGCACCTCCCATGGCTATCGAGGAGCATGTGGGCGATTGCAATCCATGGTTCTTTCTCTATGAAAATGGTTCTTTCTCTGTGAAAGTGAAGGAGAAGATGAACACTTCTTCAAATTATAAAGGGCAGCATTTAAGTCTCGGCACAAAAAATGTTGCACATGGTGTAAGTTGGAACGATTCCCAAGCTCTGACCAAAAGAAAGTGTTGGGAAAAAAACGATGACTCAGAAAATCACAAGACAAGATGAAATGAAACTCTCCCACGTGTTGAACATGTGAGCGCTCACATGCAAAGCATGTGACCTCCGGCTTCAGGGAAGATTAAATCCTATGAAATGGCTTCCACGTGTTGAACACGTGAGCGCTCACATGCAAAGTATATGACCTCCGGCTTCAGTAAGGATTAAATCCTGTGATATAAACCCCACGTGCTAAGCATATGAGCGGTTACATGCAAATCATGTAAGCGATGAATACAGATTAAATTAAAACTTAAACAGGCCCCACGAGTTAAAACGTGAGCGCTCATGTGCAAAGCACGTGAGCGCTGTGTTCATACCATAATATTGCATTATTATATTCCCCATTCTTGTTCTTTTTACAAATAAACAGGTGCTTTTGACGCATGTCTGCTACATATTACAGGTTACAGGTTCTTGGAGCGAAAACAGTGAAAAAGACAAAAGACGACACAAAAAAGGGACTTTTGACCAACAAATAGAAGGATCTTAATCAAGCCTACACAAAAGATCAGTACAAGGCAACGCAAGGTCCAAGATTACAAAGCAAACGGTTAAAAGTCCACTGCAATTGTTCACTGGAGATCTGGAAGAAATAGAGAAGCCAAATTGAATAAAGATCCAAAGAAATAAAAAGCCCAAGAAGCCCAGAATCAGTTCCAAAATTTCCAGACATAAAATTTTACCAAAGCTTGGAAGTCTACTTTGACTAGGTCTTCCTAAGGATATTTTGGTAAATGTAGACATGCGAATCAATTGTAACATAGGGTTTATATCTCCTATAAATAGAAGCCCAAATCATTGTATTCTTTTCATGCCTCCCTTCATTAATAAAATTCAGATTTCTTATGGAGAGCATCGGTGTTTCTTTTCAATTCATGAATTCAGATCTGACAACCCTGCGTTGATGATTGGAGAGATGCATCTGTAAGTAGATTTAATTCCTTGCTCTAGTTTAGATTTCAATTCTTGCCCTAGGTAATTTTTATTCTCTGCCCTAGATAAATGTTTTTAAATTTCCTAATGAGTGAGTAGTCTCCTCGCTTGTTAGGGTTAGATCTGGGGAAGGTTTGAGAGACGAAGATCTCTCATCCCCTTTCTTGCCCGTCATATATTTTCATAGAACTCCATGCATACCTTCTTATTCCGCTCGCTACGGCACTCTACCCACGAGGTAGCGGTGATACCGTAGTCTAAAGGCCCGGATTTTAAGGTTTTCCATGGAGGTTAGGGTAAAGATTAAGAAAGGAAGGACAAGGATCTAGAGGAAGAACAATCTTCCCAATCATCCTAATCCCTTTTATTAATATTTACCATAACACCTAATTAGATCTTCATATGGGTATAGAAAGCGGTGAGATTTATAGACTTTCCAAACTTAACCTAGACCTAACCCTAGCAAGATTTAGATCTAGATTAATTCAGTTTTTAGATTTAATCAATAATCAATCCGGCTCCCATCGGAATTAACTCGTTAGAGCGATTAGGAAATTCACAAAATCCCTGTGGACCGACCCGTACTCACCGGCTAGCTACCAAGCGACGCCGTTCTTGATTGCGGTTAGTAGATAGTTTTTGAGATCAATTAAATGGCGCCGTTGCCGGGGATGGCGTAAAATTTCCTTTTTGCAATTTCGGGTTAATCAAAATTTAAAAAATCATAAAAACTGAAAAATCAAAAAAAAAATATAAAAATATATCATCTGTTATTTTGGAAGGGTTTCTCGTGTGAATCTTTGCAGGATTAACGGATCTGGAAAAATCCAGAGTGCGAAACAGAAAAAGATATATCAAAACAGAGAGGGATTGCAAGTAGAGAGCTACAGAAATTTTTCAGAGGCTTGATCTCTCCATCCCACCGCTAAACCGCGGCATAAGCGCGCTCCCGCCGCCCTTCCGCGGCCCTTTTGTGACATCAGCGCGTGAAATTTTGTCTGTTTGTTTCCTCTTTCTCCCCTCTGCAAATCCCCATTTATTTTTTTGTCAAATCTTCAAAAGGATTTTTCGCGCTAAAAATCTTTTCCCTTCCAACTAACAAGTCTTGTGCAGGATTTTTGCGTCTCGCTTAACATAGAAATTGATTGCAAGTAATATTTTTCTGTTTGCATCTCTTTTCTCGAAAATCTTTTTGCAAAAGAGAAATTTCCAAATAAAGAGCAAAAGAAAAAAAAGGGGGGGAATTTTTTTAAAACAACTTGCAAATTTTTTCCGCAAATAAAAATAATTGATTGCAAGTGATTTACTGCTTTGCATATTTTAATCGGATTTTAAGGGGTTTTTGACCAATTCAGATTGGGTGGGGATTTCATCACCCTTCTCAGGACCCCAGAAATCACATAAGGCATATGCATTGACCATCTATTAATTAAAAAAATACTAGACTTAGCCCTAAGGACTTCGAGCTCAATAGGACAGAGGACTAGTTATAGGCATCGGCCGTTTATCCTAACCTGACTTTGCGGTGTCTAGGCAAGTGTGTCAAAGGCTTGTGGTTTTTAATTAAGCCCACTACTGTGGTTCCTTCCCACTTACCTGGCACTTACCTGACCGCAATTGGCCGTGAAGAGGCGGTTTGAGGTCCTATTTCTAGCCCTTTGGAACAGTTAGGAGCTGTCTAGCTGACCTAGGTGACCCTAGATCAAGGCCTGATTATGCATTTCTGGTTGATTGTATTTGTGTCTAAGCCCTTTATCGAAAATTTTTGCAAAACAAATAAAAAAAAACAAGAGGAAAATTTTTATTAAAAAAAAAAACTTGCAACTTTTGCCGCTAAGAAATCCTTACACCACCTAACATTCTTTCTTTTCCCCTTTCTTCTAACATGGGTACTCCACATCATAAATCTCTTGTCGAACTTTGGTATCCCGAACCTAATTTTGCGTCGTACGTCAATTGTTTCGATCAATTTCAAGACGATCCTCCCTTTCCTAAAATATCTTTGAAAGATCAAATAGAGGCGTCTAGGGGAAACAGTTTTACTTTTCAACCCACTTTGTGTCAACCAAGTCAACCTTTACCACCTCCATATGTTGATACCACTTTTTCAAGTCCTTCTGTCATTCCTAAGCCGATGTCCATTGCTGAGCATATTGCTCAATCTCGCAGCCGATCTTTCACCCCTCTCCACTCATCTAGTTCTAGGGATCAGCACGATTATTCACCTTTTTATCCACATGTTGACCCTACCCCTGTCCAATCACCCACTTCCTACCAGTCCTACCCGACCTTTCCACCTTCACTAGACAATGTTTCTACACAGCCTGTTGGGAGTTTTGCATATCCACACGATTTCGATTCTTTTACTGAAACCCCCTTACCACCCAAGTCTAGCTTGGAAGAGGCGTTGGAGGCGTATATCGCAGCAACAAACAAAATGGTTAGGAATGTGGAAGCGTCCGTGGCCACCCTTATGCAACCTGCTGAACCGGTAGCTAGTTTCCAACTAGCTCCAAATTTTCCAATGTATGAGGAGGCGGTTGGACAGAGTGAGAATGAGAAAGGATTTTCAAATCAAACCTACCCTTACCCAATTGAAACCCACAACTCCGGTTTTCCATCGATTGCCCTAAATAGTTCACCTGTTGAAAATAAAAACGAGTTGTGTGATTTTGTAGTGTTTGATTTGCCAAATTGTGAAGAACCCCTTTCGAGTGAAACCGCACTTAATCCTTTCGATCTTTACATCTCCACTCTAGAACCTAAATTGATAAATATCCATGCTTTTGATGAGGTGTCAAAAGAAATTGATTTTCACTTGATTGAGGATATAGACGCCGGGAATATTTCGGATGATGAACCTATCGATTTAATTGAAATTTTATATTCAAATCATCATCCTGAGTTATTAAATGTTTCTTCCGAATCTCATATGCGTCTAGATTTTGATGATAATGGCATGGATGAGTTGAATATTGAGGATAGTATCGAGGAGAGTCTTGAGGATAATATTGGGGTTGAATCATTTGTGTTTGATGTGTCTGATTTTCCAATTCATCCTCCTGATCCTTTAACTGTTATATCACCTTCCCTCCTTTCCATCGTTCCGACCACGCTTGAAGACTGTGAGCTTGAAAAATTTTCCTTTGAATCTGACACTGTTCTCACAGATGATAACACTTACGAGTGTTTCACTTTTTCGGACGATGTTGATGACTCACCGCCCGAGTTTGAGTCCTTTAAATTTTCAGATGAGTTAGTTGAACCATCAGACTCGGTTGCTTATAGTAGTTTCGAACCATTAATGGAATCTTTCAAGTTCGAAACAGTTTACTACGGTGAGAAAGATACTATCCCTAATTCACTCCCTTTCGTCTTTCCCATTGTTCCGACCGAACAAGAGACCGTTACGCTTTCATCTCCAATACCAAGTTCGGCATACCCATGTTTTCTTGCGAATCTTGAGGGATTTGACCCCATTTCCCGACAGGTTGATAGGTTAGCGCAATCGCTTTTAACACATCGGTCATCACAAATTGCGCTAATTTATTCACTCAATTTACACCCTCAAGATCGTACTCCACTTCCTTCTTCTTTTCGCCATTCTTCTCCCCCACCGAGACCATATTCTACCATTCTTCTTTCCACACGGTCTCGCGTGCTTCTTATTTTCTTGCACCAACTATACCATTACCACGATAAGATTTTTGAATAGTTGGTGCTAACCTTTGGCTTGTGTAAGGCCAAGCTTAAGTTTGGGGGGGAACCCTGTTGTATATATGTATATGTCTTTTTGTTTTCTTTTTTCTATAAAAAATAAAATAAAAATTCAAAACATTAAAAATATAAAAAAAAATTATAAATAAATAAACAGGGGAGTGCCGGTATTTTGACCCTCTTGGTTTAGCATGACAGTGAGGACACTGTCAAGTTCAAGTTTGGGGATATGCTCGGTACGTCTTCTTCCTTCGCATTCATTTGTACATATTTTTGCATTTGCATATTTATTTGAAAACCCATAAAAATTGAAAATTTTAAAATTATAAAAATTAATGTATTCAATTTTGGCCTAATTGACTTGAGTTTGACAAATAGGTTAACTGGCTAGGAACAACTAGATCTTAGACTTAGTAAATTAAAAACCCTAAAAATAACATTCCTTAAAGTTTAACGGTAGAAAGTATATGCCTTGTAGTTTATTTAGAAATAGACAAATTTTGAGTTCACTTCTTGGGCTAAGTTGAAACAAAGGAAAAGTATTGATGTTCTTATTAGAGTATAAGTTTGAAAAATATTTCCTAGCTTAAGTCTAGATTCTGAAAATGTATACCCTACAATTTGCACAATCACGCACCTTGAAACTTGGAATAGTAGAAGAGACCTTGAAATGCTCTTGTCTAAAGTCCTTAGTACAATGAAAATAAAAGAAAAAAAAGTGTGAATAAAGAATAAAAAAATGGACACTGATTTTTGTGATTACTTAAGACTGCAAAAATAGAAAAATATTTAGCGAGGGTGCTTCATCACCTAGTGCCTTAGACCAACTGGTTTGAGAGTCACTGCTAAAAGCCTTGGGTGTTGCAAGACTAGGAATTACGCTTTAATGTGCAAACACATCTTGTAATCGGTCGTTGGTACCTCAAGAAGTATTAACGGTCGCATGAAGGATGTGTAAGAAAAATTCATTTAAATTCACCAACTAATAAGTATTTTGGACAACAGACAAGGGTATGATTGCTTGATTTGAATTTCCAAGTGTAGGGGTGATCTATACACACACGTAGGGATATGTGATTGGAGTTTAGATGAGAGAAAGGAGTGAAGAATAGAACTTGTATCTTTAGTAAGGGTGATAGAAATTCCTAAGTGGAGATGGAACCCTAGAAGGAAAACTTAGGAGATGCCGAAAGCTAAATAAGTCTATAGAACATATATAATCTTAAGTTAGATGATGAGGAAGTGTGAAGAATATGGGTGGATAATTTGCGAATCAAAAGATAATAGAATTCCTTGTTAGAAAACCTAATTGGAGAACAAAAGTCAATGGGCCGAGTTGATAGGATTTTGTGGGTGTAATCCGCTGAAAACCCTCAGGAGACAACACTCCTCCTACTAGGGACACCTAGAGGTTTAACGGCTTGTTGCACATGCTCAGTGCAATCGCGTTTCCCTGCGAAAGTGCGGTTAGGATTTTAGTGAATAAAAATAAGTTTGCTCGAGGACGAGCAAAAGATAAGTTTGGGGGTATTTGTTCATACCATAATATTGCATTATTATATTCCCCATTCTTTTTCTTTTTACAAATAAACAGGTGCTTTTGACGCATGTCTGCTACATATTACAGGTTACAGGTTCTTGGAGCGAAAACAGTGAAAAAGACAAAAGACGACACAAAAAGGGACTTTTGACCAACAAATAGAAGGATCTTAATCAAGCCTACACATAAGATCAATACAAGGCAACGCAAGGTCTAAGATTACAAAGCAAACGGTTAAAAGTCCACTGCAATTGTTCACTGGAGATCTGGAAGAAATAGAGAAGCCAAATTGAATAAAGATCCAAAGAAATAAAAAGCCCAAGAAGCCCAGAATCAGTTCCAAAATTTCCAGACATAAAATTTTACCAAAGCTTGGAAGTCTACTTTGACTAGGTCTTCCTAAGGATATTTTGGTAAATGTAGACATGCGAATCAATTGTAACATAGGGTTTATATCTCCTATAAATAGAAGCCCAAATCATTGTATTCTTTTCATGCCTCCCTTCATTAATAAAATTCAGATTTCTTATGGAGAGCATCGGTGTTTCTTTTCAATTCATGAATTCAGATCTGACAACCCTGCGTTGATGATTGGAGAGATGCATCTGTAAGTAGATTTAATTCCTTGCTCTAGTTTAGATTTCAATTCTTGCCCTAGGTAATTTTTATTCTCTGCCCTAGATAAATGTTTTTAAATTTCCTAATGAGTGAGTAGTCTCCTCGCTTGTTAGGGTTAGATCTGGGGAAGGTTTGAGAGACGAAGATCTCTCATCCCCTTTCTTGCCCGTCATATATTTTCATAGAACTCCATGCATACCTTCTTATTCCGCTCGCTACGGCACTCTATCCACGAGGTAGCGGTGATACCGTAGTCTAAAGGCCCGGATTTTAAGGTTTTCCATGGAGGTTAGGGTAAAGATTAAGAAAGGAAGGACAAGGATCTAGAGGAAGAACAATCTTCCCAATCATCCTAATCCCTTTTATTAATATTTACCATAACACCTAATTAGATCGTCATATGGGTATAGAAAGCGGTGAGATTTATAGACTTTCCAAACTTAACCTAGACCTAACCCTAGCAAGATTTAGATCTAGATTAATTCAGTTTTTAGATTTAATCAATAATCAATCCGGCTCCCATCGGAATTAACTCGTTAGAGCGATTAGGAAATTCACAAAATCCCTGTGGACCGACACGTACTCACCGGCTAGCTACCAAGCGACGCCGTTCTTAATTGCGGTTAATAGATAGTTTTTGAGATCAATCACGCTGCCGTCATTTATATACGACAACACTCACGTGAAAGCCACATAAGCACATCAATTTGAAGTGCTAGTTTCAGAGAGATTAAATTCTATTTAGAACTAAATTCTACTTGAGAATTATTTTCCCCTAATATTTCTAATACTAGAAAGATTTTCTCTGTTAAACAGAGAGCCACTGGATTCAAAATCCAACGGTGATTATTATATCACCGACCAAATCAGAAGATAAAATCAAATTCATTGTTAGGAAAATATTTTCCTAATCCTGCTAAAACAAACAGAAAATATTTACTGTTAAATAAAATTCCCCGGATGTTAGATCCGACGGTGAATAAAATTCCCCGAGTGGTCTTTGAGATCAATTAGATCAATCAAGATCTCTAAATAAGAGATTTTCTCAAACCAATTGATACTTTTCCTCTCCTATATAAAAGACCCGAGACTTCAAGTCTCGAAGGAGAGAATATACCCCACCAACTTTCGATACAAGAGAAAACCCTCTATAAGCTTCTACAAAAGAGAAAATCCCCTTTAAAAACAACAGAAAATTTAATTCTCTTTTTGAATAAAGATCATCTTCCTCTTTGGAAAACTCTAGGTAAAGAAAATAGAGATATCAGAGAACCTCCTTTACCTATCATATGTATATATAAGGGTTTAACCCTCTAAAGAACTTATTTCTTTCTCTGGATCTGTGATCCGCAAGACAAATCTTCCATAAGTTGAAAATTTAATTCTCATCGGGAAGATCTTGTTCTTCAGATTCAAGATCTAGGGGAAAGCTATGCCTTTTTATCACCCCCTATAGAAACACGAGAAAAGAACATAGAAGGAAAAAATAGAATTTATATTCCAAGAATTTAATTCCATTGAAGATATGTTTTATCTAAAGACTGGGTTTAACCCTTCAAACAACTTAGTTCTCATAAAAAAAAGAAAAGAAAAACTTAGTTCTTACGGTTGATCTTTGCATGAGTATGGTAGAGGCTCACATGAACGCACGTGAAAACCCAGAAAATAAAGACTCGCGTGTTATCCACGTGAGTGCTCCAGGAGAGGCCATCTGAGACTAAAAATCTCATATGAAAAGCACGTGAGCACTGGGAAGAAAAGCTAAATAGAGAGCGCGTTCACGTGATATCCACGTGAGCGTTGTATGAAACAGTGCTTAGCACTGATAGGGCAATGCCCAAGCCTAAGCGTCTCACGTGATATCCACATGAGCGTCAGAGCCTTAGTGCCCCATGTGATGTCCACGTGAGTGCTAGTACATGATTTGAATATTATATCCATAGTCTAAACGACTAAGTGCTGAGCACTGATAAGGTAATGCCCAAGCATGAGCGTCTTATGTGATACTCACGTGAGCGCCAGAGCCGTAGCACCCCACGTGAGTGCCAGTATATGATTTGGATATTATATCCATAGTCTAAACGACTAAGTGCTTGGCACTGATAAGGCAACTCCCAAGCCTGAGCGTCTCACGTGATACTCATATGAGCGCCAGAGCCTTAGTGCCCCACGTGATACTCACGTTATCTGGATATTATATCCATAGTCTAAATGACTAAGTGGTTAGCACTGCTGGGTAATATAAAAGCCCAAGACTGAGTTCCAAAATTGGCCAAGTCTTTGGAGTTTTAAACTCCTTGAGCCCATATTGCTCATTGTAACCGAGCCCATATGCTCAACCCTGTTAAATTGATCTTAATAAGATTAATGATCCTTAATCATACTCCTAAGTTGATCTTAGTCTTATGTAAGGTTAACGCATCCTTAGCTCATATGCTCATATATTTAAGTCGATCTTAATCTAAAGCAAGATTAACGATCCTTACACCCCTGAACTGATGGAATATGACCTAAGTTCAAACTCAAATCTAATATATACGGATTTGGACTAATCCGTGCCCTACGAGTGACAACATAAACCAGTCTTCGTCTACAATCCATGAGCAACCATAATAAATAATGTATATAACATGACATAAAGTGACCTACTGGAGCAGGTGAAAGTTGTTATCGCAACGCGATAGCGTAATTAACTGCAGGGGTTTGCGCCTGTAGAGAAGAGCGTCCCCACAATCAAAAACCCCTCAAAGAGGCGGAATCTGATAAGTCACGCTACATCGGTCGCATCTGTCCAAATCTCTGATATACGGTGCCATAAATCAACTTGGCATTTTCGGAGAGGTGGACAGATATGTTCCAAATAATATTTGTCCCCCAAATTCAGGCCAGACGTTCTATTCCAGTTTGTCTATGTTTTTGGCGGTAAACAGATTCTGCCACGCCCGGTGGGATCTCTTTCTCTTTCCACTCCACACTTTGTGTGTCATGTTTCGCAAACAAAATCGTGATTCGCTATATTCATAGTTGCCCTTGGATTCGAAATACTTAAATTTGGTGTTTTTCCTCTGTGCAAATCAATGGCCTTCAACTATACTTCCTGCAACAACAACGCTTACTTCATCCCATTCGGAGGAGTCACTTATGGACACAATGCGGCCTCCATATTCTCTATGCCGGCAGGGCAGGTCTCCTAGGCAACCACTGGACTATTCTTTAGTACTATGCTCCCATCCTTGAGCTTTGGCGCTCCAACGCCTAAAGAAGAAACTCCACGGAAGTCGGTCTTCGACCGACTAGCTACCGTGGTGGCCCACATTAGCAGGCCGTCCAACTCTGAAGTTTCAATCTTCAACAGGCTGAAGAAAATCTCCATGGCCCCCATGAAGAAGCCCATGATTCCTGAGGGGGTTTCCCCTAAACGGCTAACTCTCCCTGCTCCTGCCTTGCGTGAAGTAAACAAGAGTGCTTCACCTTCAAGATAGTCTGTCTTCAACAAACTGGACACCTTTGTTCCAGCTTAAACGAGGACGTCGGTATTTCATAGGCTGATTTTGGACGAAACCCCCAAGCAACACCGGGGGCGTGATGAGGGCGCCTCTAATACTGAGACGGTTCTTATTGCAATATATGCTCCGCGTTGCCATTGGCGCCGAGTGAAACAAGCTGGGGGCAGTTCCCCTTCTGGATTTACCCCACCAGCTCCTGTGGTGGCTATTGATGGTGTTGTTCCAACTGGGAACAGGTTCGAGCCGCTTAGAAAGGTTCGCAAAAACTCCCCCATGGCGGTATTGAAGAGATCACCTCCTCCTGCAGAAGCTCCAACGCAAACGAAGCTGAAGCAGTCTTATCACCGACTTTCTTCACAAATTCACAGAGTTTGGAGGAAAGTCCAGGACTCAGTTCTTAACAAAATCTATTCTCGTCGACCAAAGAAATTTAAAGTTCGACAAGAAAACGATTACTCCTCTTCCATACAGCGGTGGACTTCTCAAAAGGAGGTGACTGTTATAATGGTTCCTTCTACTACAATCTCTCATAAAAGATCGAGGCCGGAGAAAGTTCCAGGGCCGGAGGCAAAATCAAAAGGCTAGTTCTCCAAATGCCCTAAGTCTGGGGGCATAACCATACACACAGTCTATATGACTAGTAATAAGGAGGAGAGCCGTGCTTCCGTTAGTCACAGACCACAAACTCGGTCACTGATGAAAGCTCAGGAGCAACAACAGAAGCTCCAAAATATGCTTGCCAAGATGTCAGTTCTTACCGAGCCTAAAGAAAGTCCGGATAAAGAAACGGAAGAGTGCCGGGAGAAGGAAATCGATACCGAGTTCTTGCGATGTGTGCTTGAAAAGAAGGACAGGGAAGCGGCAGAGCAGGCTGCTAATATAAAGCAGATGGCTCTTTTATTTCAAAACATGGTTGGGATGATGATCCAATCAGAACCACTGGCTGAAGAACCATCGGTGATTATCAAAGACGATAAAGGGGAAACGTCAAATCCTCCCCAGGCCCTATAAACAGCCAAAGAGGAAACGATCTCTAAAGCTACATTGGACGGCTATATCGCTCAACAAATCAAAGCCCATCAAGCCAATGAAGCTGCAAATCAGCTCGTCAAAACTAGGCGGCCATATCCGGCCTGGTATAACCAGATGAAATACCCACCGGGATATACGATCCCTAAGTTCCGCGTATATATAAGAACGGGTAATCCTCATCAATACGTTGCATAGTTCAGAGCTCTGTGTGGCAATACAGAGGGAGGCGATAAATTATTGCTTCACCAATTCGTCGAAAGCCTGTCAGAAACGGCTTTTAAATGGTACTTGGAGCTCCCAAATGACTCCGTAAAAACCTTCTTTGAGATAGAGCTGCTATTCACTTAAAGGTTTGCCAGTGCGATTGAGCACGCTCCAATCACTGCGCTGATCAATACCAGGGTCAAGTCAGGAGAAACATGGGTCCAATACGCGATTCGAATGCGGAACTTGTGGTCCAAATACGAACAGCGCATTGAGGAGTCTCCAGCTGTGGGGATGTTCATTAAGACTATCGATCCTTAATCGACCGTATCCCAATTTATGACCTTCTTCAAGTCCACCACATTCCAGGCGCTGATTGATAAACTGGCCCAGATAGATCATATGGTCCATGATCCTTCCTCTTCAGGCAAGGATCCCCGAAATAATAAAGGCAATGGAAAACCCGCCTTTGTTGCCAATACACAGCAGCAGCCGAGCGGTCCGAAAGCAACCGTACGCCAAAAAAAGCCGTACACGTCCGACCTTAGAAGAAAGGATGGGACGTTCATACTTCTTCCCTAACGATAAGACGAGGAGATTGTTTGAGCGGGTTATGCAAAACAATTTGATAATATTTCCAAAACCACGGCGACTCGCACAAGCTGGTGATGTTTAGTGAGCCATCCGATTGAGAATTACCGCGTCTTAAAAAACTGGGTCGAGAACCAGTATTAGCAGGGCAAATTCGCATTGTCAGATAATTGGAATATAGATCCGTCCCAAAAACACGCTCCTAAGAAAGTGGATACGCAGGGGGCATTCTGCTCGCTCATGGAAGAAGCTCCATGGGAAGTATTTCTTTCGGCAAAAACCAAAAGAATGCTGAGATATCTACAAACATGCCTGGCGATCAAATGGAAAAGAAGCCGAGCTAGCCCTGAGTAGCTATCTGGTCGTAGTCCTCCTCTGTGGCTTCAACTTCCGTCTCGACAATATCTGACAAACATTCCAAGAGAAGAAAAAATTGGTGGAATGCCCGTCAGCGAACTAGCGCTCGGTAAGTCCCAAAAATAGATAAGAGTAAAGAAAATAACAAGAGTAGAATATACATATAACGAGTAAGAGTATATGATCATGGGTAAATATATACTATAGGTTTCTAGATGGTCATTATGTTAACGTTAAGTTCCAAGTGTGAATGTTAACGCAGCCGTAGAAGTATTCACGAGCTCAAGAGCGGGGCCCCAGTAGTATTGAAACACGGGCCCATTTCATGTGTTGGTATCGAGGCTCTAGGCTGTGGATGAGTCAACCCGACTGATATTTGAGTAAAATAAAAAGAGGTTAATACGGGACTCCTGAAGCTCCGTTGGATTCACACAAGAAACTATCCCAAGCACCCCGTGTATAATATATTATAACTGATTAATATGCTTGCTTGATTTGATTGATCGATATATCTTGATCGAAACCCTAGATTGCAAAAGGTGTAAATTGTATTCGAGTGAGTCGAGTAATGTACGAGTCATGACAATTGCAATCTGGATTCGAGTCAAGTTGGTTCGAGTAGATTGGATTCGAGTTCATATTCGGGTTTAGATTTGAGTTCGAGTTCAAGTTTAGATTTGAGTTTGGATTTGAGTTCATGTCTTTTCATGTGAATTAATGTAAATTGTTAAACTCTTATGTTCAGGAGATATCAGCAACTGTTGCACATGGTCGGCGGGATTTGTGTATTTTTCCAAGACCATTGCCATTGATAACTCCGTTAAATTGTGTAACCTGCATAGGCAAGCACTCACTTTCTCCGGCTCTATGGGGCTCAAGAGAATTGATCCCGTTTAAACCTATATTTATCTAAGGTCCTTAAAATATTGTTTGTATATCTCGAGGGGGTTTTATAAAAAATATTTTAATATAGTTTCAAAATAAACCTCGAGGGTGATTTATAACATTTAGGGTTTTCATGAACATGTATTTTAATTATTGGGGTATTTTAATGATACAACCTAGGTTTTTGAAAGTTTGTGATATTTTTATGAAAACTGCTGCTTTTGAAGACTTTGTAGTATTTTATTAACAATTTTTAATCTTTCATTTTAAAAACATAGTTTCTTAATATGCTTTTATTGAAAATACGGGTTTGCAATTTTATATAACTTTTCCAAAAATTAGTTTTTATTAAAAAAAGTCGCGTTTCTTAAAATCCGTATTTTTATTCCTTTCGAGACCGAATACTCCGTGAGGAGTTCTGCATTTCGCTCTACTGTCCCAAGGATGTGCGATAATCCGCACCATCCATTAGCGGGTCCCCTAACGAGGGTTGTAGAAGCGTAATTGCCAAGAATTCGAAATACCGATTTAAAGAAACCCGTTTTGAAACGGTGTGGTATTTTAATGAAAAGCTTATTTCTTTAATTTAGCCATACATCTAGAATACCGTTCTATGGAGCCATGGTGTGCGTGTGGGGTAGGTCGTTACCCCGTGAAGTTTTTCTAAAGGTATTTAAACTAATTATTGATGAGAGGGTGATACTAAAGTTCATGGTATTTTACTGAAAAAGTTTGTTATATGTTCGTTACATATGAAAATTTTGTTAAAACTAAAACTAAAATATGTGAAATAAGGTTAGGATTATTGTAGAATGCTAATTTGATCTTGTTTTCTTATCACATGGCTTGCAAAAGTTAAAAAGAAAGCGATATCGGAGATAACTCCTCTTTTGTCGGTTTGTTTTAAAAAGTGGTTTGAGATAGAAAGAGAGAAGGAAGAAGGGACTTACCATTTTTATATGACTAGGATGAGATTGAAGAAATTCTCGGGGGTCATGGTTTCGTCGGAGATGCTCCGGTCGTCGAGTTTGGATCGCTACTCCACTTGAGGGGCTTAACTCCACTTGGCACTTAGAAGTTTTCAGAGAAATTTTGCTAGAATTTCAGAATGGGGGAGAGCTATGGTATGGGGTGGTATTTATAGTGGAGAATTAGGGTTTGGGAATTAAAATTGTGGATTAAAAAGTATTAAAAAGATGTTAAATGGTGAATTGAAAGGTCTCTTTGATTGCAGAGAAATCAAACAGTCTAGAGGAGTTAGTGGGAGCTGAAGAGACGAGTGTGTAAAGCATGGAGCCCATTGGACTTATCAGGACCGTCGGAGCCGGCCCTAGGGGAATTTTGGCCGGTCTATTCTCGAGATCTTGCCTTGAGATTCGTGCCACGTGGGTTTTTCTGTGTTTACTCCATTTTGCGCATTTTTTATTTTTCCAAAACTTTTCATTTCCCCGTGTATTGCACGTGCAACTCTTGGGCTTCGAAAAATAAAAAGAAAAACCATAAAAAAATAATCGTGTCAGATGGGAATTGAACACACATGCTACGTCATAGTAGTGCAGGGGCTTTACCAGTGAGCTACAAGTTGATTCTTGCTTTTATTAAACAAATTTAACTTATAACTCTTACACATGCTATAATACTCTTTTTTGTACAGTGTTTTCTGAGTCGTTACATTATACCCTCCTTATAAAAATTTCGTCCTCGAAATTTACAATTATATAGGGACTAATTTTCAAATAGGTAAGGGTATCGTGTACGCATCTCCTCTTCTCTTTCCCAAGTTGATTCTCCTGGCGAATCCTTTCTCCACATCACTCGGACCAAGTTTACTTCCTTGTTCCGTAATTTCTTCACCTTTCGATCCAGGATCTCAGCTAGTTGTTGATCCCAGGTTAAGTCAGTTTGTACTGTGAGCTATGAGTGATCAAGTATATGGCCGGGGTTGCTCACATATCATCATAGTTGGGATATGTGGAACAAGTTGTGCACTCCTTCCAATGAAGGTGGTAGTGATAAACGGTATGCTACTTCTCTAAATCATTCGAGTATGTCGAACGGTCCTATATATCTTGGACTGAGTTTACCCCTCTTGCCAAAACGGATCACTCCACTGTTTGGAGAGATTTTCAGGAATATATGGTCTCCAGGTTGGAACTCCAGATGTCGACGCTCTGCATCTGCCCAATGCTTCTGTCGATCTTGGGCTATGCGCATCCTTGCCCTGATCGTGCGAACTACGTCCACAGTTGCCACGATCATCTCTGGTCTAAGGAGTTCGCAATCTCCAACATCGTCCTATCTTAGCGGTGAACGCCACTTCCGTCCGTAGAGTGCTGCGATTAGTGCCATTCCAATACTTGCCTGATAACTGTTGTTGTATGAAAACTCCACAAGGTGTAGGTGATCTTCCCACGAACCTCCAAAGTCTAACATACAGGCTCTTAGCATATCTTCCAGAATCTGAATTGTTTGCTCGGACTGTCCGTCCGTTTGTGGACGAGAAGCCGTTCTGAAATTCAGACTCGTTCCCAGGCTAGCTTGCAAACTCTGCCAAAATTGTGATCGGAATCTTGACTAACGATCGGAGACGATACAAACAGGTACTCCATGTAATCTCACGATCTCCTGCATGAGTTTATGGGTATCAAAAAATGGTACATCTTGAAGGTGTAAATATTACTTTAGATTTATGCTCACCTCCATGTACTTCTTTGCTAACGTCTCGGTTGTTTACCGCCGAAAACAGAGACGAAACCGCGTAGGTCGTCTTGCCTGAATTTGGGGGCAGATACTATTTGGTTTTATCCGTCCACCTCTCCAAAGATGCCAAGTTGATTTATGGCACCATGTATCGAAGGTTTAGACGTATGTGGCCGATGTTGCAGACTTCGTCAGATTTCCCCTCAATGTGAGGGGTTTTTGATTGTGGGGACACTCTTCCCTGCAGGCACAGGCCCCTGCAGTTAATTACACTACCGCATCGTGGTAACCAATTTCTCCTTCTCCAGATGGTCACTTCGTGTCTTGTGTGTTTGTTTTGTTTTTTGGTTGCCCGTGGATTGTATACGAAGACTAATTTATGTTGTCGCCCGTAGGGCGTGGATTAGTCCAAATCCGTATTTTCTTAGATTTGGGTTTGGGTTGGGTTTAAGGATCGTTAATCTCATTTGAGATTAAGATCAACTTAAACGTTTGTTAAGGATACGTTTGTCTAATTTTAGACTAAGATCTACTCAACGGGGTGTTAGGATCATTTAGATCCAACAAAAGAGCATGTGGGCTCTGTTGTGTTAGTTTAGGGACATTGCGGTCCATAAGTTTAAGGACATCATAGTCTGTGTAGTTTAAGGACATCATGGTCCATAGTTTAGAGACGTCATATTCTATAGAGTTTAGTTTAAGGACGTTGCGGTCCATTGAGTTTAAGGACATCAAAGTCCGTAAAGTTTAGAGACATCATAGTCTGTATGATTTTGGTTTAACCGTTTGGAGATGCACCAAAAGTTATTGGTTGTTGGGACCCTCCATCTCTCTGAAGACGCTAAAGAACTACAGCGACGTGTATCAGAGGTATGAAGAGATGTACCCTTGAACCAAAGTTGGTTGAGAGGTCTAATTTGGGACTAAGACCAATTAGGGAAATTATGAGCACATGGGCTCGGTTGGTCTGAGCTAGAGATTCATGGCCAACTTAGGCTCAGTCCATTCTATTCTGAATAAAGTGTTTAACACTTGTTTGGACTTGGTCCACTCATTTTGAATTAAATGGTGAACATTTGTTTGGGCTCAACCCTTTTTTAACCAACAATGTTGAGCATTGATTTGGGTTCTGACACCCCTTTTTCTTTTTGTCCTTTACTGAGTGTTAGACACTCTCTATTATGGCGCTTGGCATCAACCAATGAGTGCGGAACGCTCTTTATTAAGTAGCGCCCACGTAAGGGGCACGTGGCGCGCTTGGCGCTGAGCGCCAACCAATGAGTGAAGAGCGCTCTTTATAAAATAGCGCCCACGTGAGGAGTACGTGTTGTGCTTGGCGCTGAGCGCTAGACTTGGAGCGCTGAAGCGCTTCTTTCAAAATAGCACTTGGAGTGCTGGGCGCTGAGCGCCAGACTTGGAGCGCTAAGACGCTTCTTTAAATTGGAGCGCTAAGGCTCTGCGGCGCTGTGCGCCAAACTTAGAACGCTGAGGCGCTTCTTTTAATTGGAGCACTAGGAGCGCTGCGGTGCTGTGCGCCAGTCTTGGAGCGCTAAGGCGCTTCTTTTTAATTAGAGCGCTAGGAGCGCTGCGGCGCTGTGCGCCTGTCTTGGAGTACTAAGGTGCTTCTTTTTAATTGGAGCGCTAAGGCTCTTCTTTGGTAGTTCTGATCAACTTTGTCTCGTGGATCTAAAAACTGAGTTCTTCTTTTAATAGGAGATGTTACAATCTCTTATGTTTTTTGTGAAAGAGTTTGTCTTTATGGATCTATGATCTGAAGAGAATTAAGTTCTTCTCCCCCCTTTTTATGATGAGATGCTATGATCTCTTTTTGTGAAAGATCTCTGTCTTATAGATTTATGATCTAGAAAAAGAACTAAGTTCTTCTTCTTTTATGAGATGCTTTGATCTCTCTGTTTTATTTACCTTGAAGAAATTCTTCTTCCGAGAGCTTGCTCTTTTCTTTGAAATTTCTCAAAGTTTGTGGAGGGTTCCTCTCTCTAAGACTTGAAGTCTTGGGGCCTTTATATAGTGGAGGCTGATCAGTTAAGGCAATCTTTTTCTGATTGATTTGGGGATGTTTCCCCACCATTGGATCTTTGATCCTAGGGCTTCTGTTTTACAGAAGACATCTTTCTTGTTATTAACAAGATTGGGAAATTATTTTCCCATACATAGATTGCTCTGTATCTTGGTGATTTTTACTCGCCGTTGGATTTTTGATCCAACGGTGCTCTAATTTACAGAGCACAATCTTTCCTGTTTTGAATGATTTGAGGAGTATTCCCTCAACAAAATTTTATTCTGGTAATTTGATGATTTATCATCTTCGTTAGATCTTTGATCCAACAGTGGAGAACATTTAGTTCTAGCTCTTGGCGCTCTCGTGCCTTGCACGTGAGCGCTGCTTCAGAGTCTTTGACTCTCAACGCTGGCGCACTTGGCGCGAGCGCTCTCGTGCCTTGCACGTGAGCGCTACCTCAGAGTCTTTGACTCTTAGCGCTGGCGCATTTGGCGCAGCGCTCTCGTACTTTGCACGTGAACGCTCCCTCAGAGTCTTTGACTCTTAGCGCTGGCGCTCTTGGCGCCAGTGCTTTTATGAAGCGCTGCTTCATTTCAAATTTCAAAATTTGAACAGAGCTTTGCTCTGATCGGGGGAAACAAATGCCCCCCACCATTGCGCTCACGTGGTTTACACGTAAGTGCAGCGGTGGTAGCCTTTCCACCGTTGGATTGTTCTTGGAAGTCGGATCGACTTCCTCTGCCTATAAATAGGACCTTTGGCCTTTTGAGATGACTGCTTGTTCATCTTCTTATTTTGTTTTTCTTGAGAATTTAATTCTCTTTCAGAGCCAAGCTCTCTGCCTCAGAAAACTCCTTTTGAGTTAAAACCCTGTCAAATTTTTTGGTAAGATTTGAACCCATTAACAGAGTTTTGCTCTACTTAGATCACAGATCTTAAAGATTTTTAGGGTTTCTCAACCCGTTAATTAAAAATCGGAGCTTTCCTCTTTCTAGATCATGGATCAGAAAAAGAAATCCTTTTTAGGGTTCTTTTAACTCATTAACGAAGAACTCTTAGAGTTCACTTTACAGATCTTAAAGATCCTGAAGTTTTTATTTTTGTAAAAAGCTTAGCTATTAAGGTTTTTGATGGATTGTTCCATCTTCTTCACAGAGCATAGCTCTTAAAATTTTTAAGGAATTTTATTCCTCCCATGATTAGAGTTGACAGATGTCACTATGTTGCAGAGCGCTGCTCTCAAGGGAGTTTTACTGCTTGGCCCGAGGGGCTCTCATTAAATGAGAACCCCTTTAGGATTTCCTCATTAATGAGTGACTGCCTCATGAATGATGAGCCGTCATCTAGATTGTGTGGGTCCCCTTTAGTCCCTTTCCACTGCATTGCAGTGCGGTATGAATTTAAAGTACCAAGTGCCAGAACTTAAACTGTAGCATTGACGGCTAACTTTTGTTCTTTTTCTCGCAGGTACAATGTCTTTCGATATTTCTTTCCCGTGTGTTCGTTCGGAAAGCGGATTCTCTGAAGCGCCTGTGGATAGGGAAGTCTTCGCGCTGATCAAAGATCACGACCCGGAGCAAAAGAACCTTCATTTATGGGAGACGTGGTACAATCAGATCATCAGGGGTCGGCGTAGCTTTTCTTGCGCAGCACCTTCGGAGCCCATTCCGGCGATCCACTACGCCGACCCACCCCCAGTGAATTATACCGTGGAGGAGGTCAACTGGACTTTAGAGGGTCTCCTTCAGCCTTCTATGGCCGCAATACCCGTACAGCCTCCAATGGCTTTGGATACCTTGGGGCGATGTATATGTCAAGGCGAGTCGCGCCCTTGGGGACAACCATACATGATCGGCTTGACTCCCCGCCATCCAGCTGGGTACTTGCAGTGGCCCGGTACATTTTGTCTGCCAAGAGATCACAGCTGCTGAAGCTCCGGTTGTATCCCGCGATTTATGTTTCTCTCTTCCAGTATTCCACGCCCCCTGTATGGTGGGTCAAAGCCTTTTTGGAACAATGGAACGTTCCAACTCACACCTTCCTTTTATTAGATCGGGAAGTCTCAATCTCTTTAGAGGAATTCGCGGAGATCTCCGGCTTGCCTGTCACGCCCCGCTTCCCGGTATACAGCGAAGAGGACAGGACTGGTCCGCTACGTATTTACTGTGGAGTAAATACGCTAAGCGTATCTAAGCAATATAAAAGTAAGCACAATAAACAAGAGATATAAACTGAACAACAACTTTATTTATTAACATTCTTTTGTACAATGCATGAAAAGTAAATACAACTGAATAAAAAGCAATGCCTAAACAATGGCATAACAGAAATGAAAGTACTGAATGGAAAGTATACAATGACTAGAGCCCGGGGTCTTCACTGAACTGGTCCAAGTCTTCAGCAGTGGGCTCGATCTCTGACGTGTCCAGATTCCCTGACGACATTCAAAGAAGAAAAAAGAGAATGTCGTCAGCGAACAGATCGCTCGGTAAGTCCCAAAGAGAAGGGAGAAATAGAATAGACAGAATAAGAAGTAGCTTTTAAAGTTGTATTATTTTATTATGATGTTGTGTTAACAATGTTGTTTGTAGCTTGGTACAGAAGGATGCCAGTGTATACGAGAGGGGTCCCTATATGCTAGAGACTAGGGAAAATGGAATATAGAGTACAAGGCTCCGTTATACAACCCGGAACAACGACAATTGGATTCATGTTAGGTGTCTTAATCTTGCAGTCTCGTGCTACTTTTAACACCTTCCGTACCAATCTACCCCTTAAACCCCGTGTTATCTTGATTGTATTGTTGTATTATATTGTCTTGTATTGTAAACTATATAGATTGTATGTTTGGACGACCGACCGAAACCATGATATCAGTAAATGGATGTAACTGGAGAATTATGTATGTAACTATAGAATCATGGATGTAACTGTATAATCATGTAAATGGAATGTATATCCATGGTTCGGTTTAGTCAAGTTGATTGAATAGTTTGAACAGATTGAATATAAGGATTCATGGATTCATATTGAATTGTAATATTGTAAATTGTAGATTGTAGATTGTACTTGAATTATATTCAAGTCAGATTATACTGAGACTCAAACTGAGTCAGACAATTAGAAAAGTAAATTGATGTCTTGATTGATTTGATATTATCGGTAACCGCTGCACATGGACGGCAGGATTTGTGTCTTTTTCAAAGACGATTACCGTATTGATAACACCGTTGTTAAGTTTTCTACCTTAAATAGGCAAGCACCCATTTCTCTAGCTCCCTGAGGTTCAAGAGATTGGTCCCGCTTAAATCTATGTTTACTAGGGTCCTTAGGGTAATTTATAGAACTTGAGGGGGGTTTTATGTAAAAATACAATTATATCCTTTTCAAAATACTCCCCAAGTATTTAGTTATCGTCTTTAGAGTTGTAATGAATGCAGATTTTATATTGTGATATTTCTAGTGAAAATGTCCTAATTTCATAAATAAAGGTATTTATTTGTAATATTGATTTGTAGGGAATTCATGGTATTTTAGTGTAAAATGATTCTTGTGATATTTATAGAAAAAATGGAATATTTATATTATTACAAAATAGATATTTTAAGGATAAATATACATATATTTATATGGAAATAATTTTTTAATATATATTATATTTCTAGAAATCTCATTTTCTTTAGATTTTCGTATTTAAATCTTTCGAGACCGAATGCTCCTTGCGGAGGTCTGCATCTCGCACTACTAAGCCCGAGGATGTGCGATAATCCGCACCATCCCGAACGGGTTCCCCAAATGGGTTGTAGCGGCGCTTTGCAAAGATTTGTGCAAAATACTAAATCCTTTAGAAAACGGTTTTTATTAAGTAAATGGTATTTATTTGCAATGATTCGTTTTCCCGTATTCTATATTCCTGAGGGTATTGTACTATGTTGCATATGAGTGTGTGAGGAGGTAGGTCGTTACCTCGTGATCTATTTAAAGGTATAGCAAGCTTTGTGATATTAAATGTAGAATTGAAACTATGTGGTATTTAAATGAAAATACGGTAAAATGAAATAGCAATTGTTTTGTGATATGAAACTTGATCGATTTAGTTGATTAGTGTTTAATAGTCAACATGAGAGAGTTTAAGTATAATTGTATTAACGACAAGTGAAGTTTTATAAAGAAACCGAATCGGAAATCGGATTGGTTCCGATTCCGTCGGGTTTTGTAAATCCGTATTTTAGAAAAGAAAAGAGAGATAGAATTTGGGGACTTACGGGTTTAGGACAACAAGGAAAGGGAGGTGGAACGGGAGGAGTCACCGGTGCGTCGCTTCGTCGCCGGGAGTTCCTAGAATGATCGTCGGAAGTTCGCATGAAAATTCGCCGTAGCTTCGCCTCATGCTCGATTTCAAAGTACACAAGGTTTCTTGGAAATTTTTTAGAGTTGGCTCAGAGTTTGGGGTGAGAGGGTAGAAGGCAGGGGTGTTATTTATAGGGTTAGGCTAGGGTTAGGGTAGATGAAGGGTTTTAATTTAAAAAAAGTAAAAATGTATTGAAAATCATTTAAAAAAATGGAGTAAATGGTGGTTAATGGGCTCTTTGTAAACGATCCAAATAAATGGAGTGTGCAGGGATGTTGAAAAGGTGAAGAGGTATCTTTTTCGTGTTGACGACTCGGCCGTCCGGCCGAGTCCGGCCGGCGGAACCGGCCTGAGTCGGCCGGTCCGCCGGACGACTCGGCCGAGTCGGGCCGAGTCGAGGGCTGAAGAGGTGGGGGTCGCCTGATTAAGCCTCTGGTATATTCAGTTTTTCAGGTGTAGTGGAAAAATTTGGAGTTATCTCGTATTGACTGTTGGGCTTCTAAAAAATTTAAAACAAAAAAATATTAATAATAATGTGGGGCATGGGATTTGAACTCTGGTGGCTTGGTTCAGCAGTGCAAGGTATTACCAATGAGCTACAAGCTCCTTCTTGTAATTATGGATCTAAATAATTACTTAAAATAATAACAGTAAATGTAAATACTCTAAGTATACATTAATTTTAAAGAAAATTTTGTACACTAAAAATGGAGTTGTTACATTCTTTTAACTTGTAATTAAAAAGCAAAATAATTACTTATATCTTGTGCTCAGGCTAAAATACTCCTTTATGGATTTTTGAAAAATTATACAGAAAATTGTACAGGAAATTTAGGGTTGTTACATTCTACCCTCCTTATAAAAATTTCGTCCTCGAAATTTGTAAAACGAAAGTGTAACAGATTCAAAGAAAGTTTTGTGACAGAACTGTTGGTAGTGTATGAAAATATTTAGAAGAAAGAAATATTGCAAAAAGTTTTGGTCAAAGTGAGGGAGTTACCTTGGTTACCTTGGTTCACAGTCTCAGGTTCTATAGCTGCTAAGCTGGAGGCTTGACATCTCGGCACATTTTTCTGTGTAAGCCGGTACATCGATGCCTGACTAGGTAGAGGTGGTCCATGTGGAGGTGGTGCTTGGAGTGTAGGACGAGTTGCAGGAGCCTGGATAGCTGGCCGTTGCGGGTAGTTGGTGGGTGTGCGAGCTAAGTTGCGTCTATAGGGATAATCTCCAATTCTATGATCGGATGCGCCACAAACTAGGCACAGGCCTTTTGCGCGCTTACAGTCCTTCCACAAGTGTCCATCCCTATGGCAGTAGTAACAAAAACCTGGACTTGACTGGTTAGTTGTTTCTTTCTGTCTCTTGGGTTCAGAAGATTGTGTAGTGTAGGTTCCTCTTGCCATCTGGGTGGCAGAACGTTTCCTGACGGTTGCTTCTGCTTCTGGTCGGTTCAATAATATAGCAGTCTGCTGCTGTAATCCAACCAGGAGGCTTCAGATTTCCTCAAGCAGAACCGTTTGCTCATTGAGCGGAGCAGGGACGACAAGTGTGATTTGTAGTGGTGGTGGAGTGTTGTTGAAGTTGGTGCTGGTGTTGTTTGGGGAATCCATAAGCTTGAATGAAAAATTTAGGTTAGGACAGATTCAAAGTATATGATTCAAGGAATATGAAATTGATAAGATTCAAGGAACATAGATTGTAAAGAATGTTTTAGTTGCTGATTCTTGTATTATATTTCTTAGGTTGTTCACGCAGAACAGAACTGCATAGTATGGTTCTATACAGCTTTGACCTGCATGGGACACCAACAAAACCTGTCACGCCCCACTTTCCGGTATACGGCAAAGAGGACGGGACTGGTCTGCTACGTATTTACTGTGAAGTAAATACGAGTAAATACGCTAAGCGTATCTAAGCAATATAAAAGTAAGCACAAGAGACAAGAGATATAAACTGAACAGCAACTTTATTTATTAACATTCTTTTGTACAATGCATGAAAAGTAAATACAACTGAATAAAAAGAAATGCCTAAACAATGGCATAACAGAAATGAAAGTACTGAATGGAAAGTATACAATGACTAGAGCTCGGGGTCTTCACTGAACTGGTCCAAGTCTTCTGCAGTGATCTCGATCTCTGACGTGTCCAGATCACCTGACGACATTCAAAGAAAAAAGAAAGAGAATGTCGTCAGCGAACAGATCGCTCGGTAAGTCCCAAAGAGAAGGGAGAAATAGAATAGACAGAATAAGAAGTAGCTTTTAAAGTTGTATTATATTGTTATGATGTTCTGTTAACGATGTTGTTTGTAGCTTGGTACAGAAGGATGCAAGTGTATACGAGAGGGGTCCCTATATGTTAGAGACCAGGGCAAACGGAATATAGAGTTCAAGGCTCCGTTATACAACCCAGAACAACGGCAATTGGATTCATGTTAGGTGTCTTAATTTTGCAGCCTCGTGCCACTTTTAGCACCTTCTGTAAATCCATGTTCCCTTCAATAAAATCTTTCTATATTTCTCCAAGTCCCCCTAATGTTTCCCTATTTTTCCTCGTAATTTTGTGTGGAATTGGTTGCTTAGGTTTTAGTATTTAAATTTTTCCAAAACAAAATTTAAAATTAAATAAAGCTAGCCCAACAGAATAAAAAACAAAAACTAAATAAACATATATAATAAAACCCAAACACTTAGCCCAGCCCAAGAAAATATTAAAAACCAAATAACTTTTCCCCGGCCCAAAGCTTGCAGGCCCATGCTTCTCCTTACCCGCGACGCGCCCGACCCGACCTATTAGCTTCCCTCTTCCCCACTTCATTCCATTTCTTTCCCGCTCGATTCCTCACGCGCCCACGTCGTCGCCAACGTTCCCTACCTCGCCGCCCCACGTTCCTGCTCCTAAAGACCATGACCGCGCGGGCGCTCGCGAGTTCCTCAACTCCTCCTCATCCCTCCAACTCTCTCCACTTTCTCCCTTTCTTCTCTCCTCACTCCATCTTTCACCAAACTCCCAGCTTCAACCCTTACACCCCGCCGACGACGACTACGACTACGATCACCTCATCATCCTCCCTCGCTCCTCTCTTCAGAACCCGAGCCCCACTTACCTACTCCCATTGCCTGCACGACCGAACCCCACCGCCGAGCTCGAGCCTCCCCTGCACCCTCCTCGCCGACGAGCTCCCCACTGCCTTGAACCGCATCGTCGACCCGAGCACCACTGCCATCACCAGAGCTAGCCACCAATCCTGTGCTCCCTTCTTCCCGACTCTCACTCACCTCAACCGAGCACCCCCCTCACTGCAACTCGCCACCGCTGCACCCATCGCCGAAGCTACCTCCGCCGACCACCGCCGACCCCAGCACACTCCCAGGAGATCCACAGCACCCCACTCCGCCTCCAGCGATCACGAGTCATCCCGGGCAACTCCGACGACGAACCCAGACTCGAGCCGATGCCGTGAACCCAAACCGTGCCGTTCATTGCGCGTTCGTGCCGTTACCGCTGACGTGCGTCGTCAACGCGTCTCCAGGCAAGTACCCTACTTGCTACATGCTAGATTATTCTGTTACAATTCTAAATCCTATTAATTCTACGTTTACAATTCGTGAAAAATTTGTATGACACAAGTGTTTGATGCAAAACCCGAAAGAAAACTTTCTATTAAACTGACGGAACTTGATCATATAAGCTGGCCCGTGTGGCAATGAACATTGTGTTAAATTTTGACTGGAAAATATAATCGTTACTGACTTGAACGATCACCCCCAATTACACCCGTTAAAACTGAAAATTTCGCGCGCCTGAAACTTATAAAAATCATAGTTAATTGTTTACAATTAGGAATGATGCGTTAGAGGGCTCGAATCGAAGCTGACTCAACGACCTGGAACCCCATAAAAGTTTTAAACCGTTTCTATACTGAAAATACGACGGAAATTGGCTCGGAGAGCGGCTCTGGAATGCAGTCCAGAGCAGCTCTGGCTGTTGATTTCTATCTCGTAATGCTTACCCCTTTGCTGTTTGAACTTGTATATTGCGGAACCCTATACTTTAGTGAATATGAAATAGTTAGATAAATAATGAAAGTGATTTCACCCCTTTTTACCATCGTTTACTATTTAAACTGCAATTTAAAAGAACATGACGTATAGCAGTCCCAAACAGAAACAGAACTGATACCCTATTATTGTACAGTACATAACTTCTGACGTAGAGGCGCGATTGAGAATCCGTATGGTGCGTTGGAAACCCTATTGAAAAAACTAAATTTCATTCAACTACAGAATCTCTAAATTCTGATCCAACAGGGTGAAAATTGTGTCGCGAAACGGACGTTCAGTTCAGAAACTGAATTTCCTGCAGCGAGCACTTAAAATGAAACGGCTGTAACTTGCAAACCCGAAATCCAATTGCACTGAAATAAATTTTTCTGAACTTCCGACTGAGTTTACTTGTTACCATCTTTGTATCGTTTCACTGAATTTTGAACGTATGATTTACTGCAATTTTTATAAGCTCATAAGGTGCATAATAGTTCATATTACACATGACTTGTTAACTGTATAAATGCACATATATTACCCGATTGCCATACACATAGTGATAGTGCGCATTATTATTCAGTGTACAATACATTATCGTGCGTGAACGGTATTGGTTTAGGAGTGTCAAGTACGCCAATGGAAAAGTGAATGATCCAAGACAGTGAATAATACAGTGAACAGTGACAGAACCGTGTTATTGGTGCATACTTGTACACGACTAGACCATACTCTTCAATAGTGTAAACCTGGGGAAAAAGGGGAAATCGGAGTGGAAAGAGCATCGTATTTAGCGAGGACAGTGATTTAGAGGATGATCATTCGAACAGCGACTCTTATATATATTAGGTTGGGTCTAGCGGTCCGGCTGACAGGGTTATATCCCGGGCGATAGCGGGCCGTAGTCTCGGGTATGTACGAGACCCTCGTTAAACATGATTCTCTTTTCCACAACTCGATTTCAAACATGACTTAGAGACTGACAGGGACGCAGATCATACTTTGCATCAGTTAGTGACATAGTGATTACCTGCATTTTACTTCCACTGTTATTAACTTATTTGTTTGTTTCATGTCACTATTATAATATTGCTTTTACGTCGCTCTGACGACCTGAGTATGCATGCTCAGACCTCGAGGAAGAAGCAGCACAGGAGTCGGACTTACCCTTCGAGCTAGCGGAGATTTAGTCAGGAGTACCTCTTTCATCTTTACTGCTTTCCCTAAAGAGATCTTGTATTCGAACTTGGTCAGTAGTTATTTTCTTGTTTTATTGTAAATTGTGAACAATGAAAGTTAATGTAATAATTTAGCGATGTATTTCCTTTACTTCTGTGCTTTGTTTACTGATTACCATGTAATGCTAGAAGCCGAAGTGTGACTACGGCGGGATTATTCCTTAACCGTAGGAGCATGGCTGGCCTAGTCATCCCTCGTTTTCCGTATTTTGGGAAGCGGGACGTGACATGGTTTAGTTGGTATCAAAGCCGCGTTTAGTAGTAAGGGATAACATTAACTACACTGTATTACATTATTTTCGCTTCACTATCCATGACTTTCATCCTTGTATCTAATCATATCCTTTTAATATCTTCCAGCGATATGACGTCCCCGAACGACCACTCTTCGGACTCAAGTTCTCAGGATCGCACGGAGAGGATACTTAGTGCACTGACGTCTCTCGCAGAAGCTCAGGAGAGAAAGACGGACCTACTCACCGAGGGACTCAGGGCTATTACCGCTGCAGGGGGACCCTCCACCCTCATTACCGCCTCCGAGGGCACTGCTCCACTAGCTTTTTCTGCCAGGGCTGGCACCGTATCAGATTTCCGGAGGTTACATCCAGCTGCATTTACGGGCCTAGCCGAACTACTCGAGGCCGAGCAATGGCTGGTTAATATGGAGAACTTACTGACGGCCGCTAGGGTACCAGAGGAAGATAAAGTGAATTTGATAAAGATCCAGTTGGAAGATGAAGCCCGTACTTGGTTGTCAGTGGAAGAAAGCAGACTAGAAAGGCCAATCGAATGGAGCAAATTCAAGGAGTGCTTCCTGGACCACTATTTCGCTTCCACCGCCAAGGCCGAGATGGAAGAAAGATTCATACTACTGAAGCAGAATGGTCGTCCCGTGGACGTATATACGGCCGAGTTCAACCATCTGAGCCGATTTTCTCCGTACATGGCCGCTTCAGAGGCCAACAGGGCCAGGCGCTTCTTACAGGGACTTGATTTCGAGCTGCAGCAGTTGATCGCTTCACTTGAGTTGCAGACTTTTGCACAGGTACTCAACGCGGCGCGAATTCAGGAAGCCCCCGGTTGTTGCAGCACGCACCCACGCACCTTCTCGAGGAGTCATACCAGTTCACAGGCCTGGAACGACACAGATGAAGCGCCCATTCGTGCCCCAGCATCGCCCCAGAGCAAGAACGTAGTTTGCGGCTACTGCAACAGAGATGGGCACACCCAGAAGGACTGTCGCCGTGCCAAGGGGCAGTGTTTGATTTGCGGATCCAGCCAGCACTGAGTTAGCGGTTGCCCCAAGCGGATAGAGTTACAGGGAGGGTCTGGACCACAGCAGCAGAGATCACAGGAGCAGAGGAAACCCTACACAGGCCACGGTCAGGGACGGGCTTTCACCTTGACCGCCGAGCAAGCAGAGGCTTCAGGCGAAGTTGTCACAGGTATTCTACTCATACATTCCATACCAGCTAGAGTACTATTTGATTCTGGAGCATCGCACTGTTTCATATCTGCGCACTTCGTTGATACACACTCCGTACCACATGAACCATTAACCAAGGGCTGGGAAATACATACGGTTAATGGTGTCATAGTATCTAGTCGAGAATGTAGATCATATCCGGTTGTAGTGTGTGGCAGGGAATTCTATGCGGATTTCCTTTTGATCGGGACATGTAGTTATGACGCAATTCTCGGGATGGATTGGATGGGTACCTTCCATGCAGTTATTGACTGCCGAGCAAGGAATGTGATATTCCGCATTCCTAATCACCCATAGTTTATTTTCGAAGGCGGGAGCGAATCTTTGGAGCCAGCCAAGTATAGAGCCAAGCCAAAGGAGTTGTCAGCTATGGAGATTGATGAGAGCGCAGCCCCAGAGATTGTTTGGGACTTTCTGGATGTGTTTCCTGAAGATTTACCAGGTCTACCACCTCCACGCGTCTTGGAATTCTCGATTGATTTGACTCCAGGTACAGCAGCAGTTTCCAAGGCCCGTACAGAATGGCACCGGTTGAGTTTGCAGAATCGAAGAAGCAAATTGAAGAACTCCTGGAGAAGGGATTTATCCGGCCAAGCGTTTCACCGTGGGGTGCACCGGTTCTATTAGTGAAGAAGAAGGATGGATCACTGCAGATGTGTATAGACTATCGAGAGCTGAACAAAGTCACAATAAAGAACAAGTACCCAATTCCGCGCATCGATGACTTATTCGATCAGTTAAGTGGGGCCAAGGTATTTTCGAAGTTGGATCTCTGTTCTGGATATCATCAAATTAGAGTAGCAGCCGAGGATATATGCAAGACGGCCTTCAGGACCCGATACGGACATTATGAGTTCCTTGTGATGTCGTTTGATGTTATCAATGCTCCAGCGATATTCATGGATTTGATGAACAGGGTGTTTGCGAAGTACTTGGACACGTTTGTCATTGTATTTATCGACGATATACTAGTCTACTCGAAGACCCGGGAGGAGCATGTCGAGCATTTGCGCACGGTTCTACAAATTCTTCGGGAAGAGAAGCTGTACGCGAAATTGAGCAAGTGTGAATTCTGGCTCGACAAGGTTCAGTTCTTGGGACACATTGTTTCGGGCGAAGGCATCTCAGTAGACCCGGCAAAGATAGAATCTGTCAGAGATTGGCCAATACCGAAGTCAGTGGCCGAGATCAGAAGCTTTCTGGGATTGGCAGGATATTATCGGCGGTTCGTCTAAGACTTTTCAAGAATCGCTGAACCGTTGACGAGGTTGACACGGAAGGATGCACCGTTTGTGTGGACAGAGGAGTGTACTCAGGCATTTGAGACACTGAAGCAGAAGTTAACCACGGCGCCCATTCTTACAGTACCAGATGATTCCGGTGGTCTGGTGATACATAGTGATGCCTCAGGGAAGGGCTTAGGCTGTGTTCTGATGCAGCACGGTCGGGTGGTTGCTTACGCCTCTCGATAGCTGAGAAATCATGAGAGGAACTACCCTACGCATGACTTGGAGTTAGCTGCAGTGGTTTTTGCGTTGAAGATCTGGTCGCACTACCTGTTGGGCGAGAAGGTGGAGGTGTACACGGATCATAAAAGTCTGAAGTACGTCTTCACTCAGAAAGAAGTAAATATGAGGCAGCGCCGATGGCTAGAACTGATGGCGGATTACGACTTGGACCTTCAGTATCACCCGGGGAAAGTAAATGTTGTACCAGATGCTCTCAGTCGCAAGCCAGCGGTCATGATGTTGACCAATCAGAGGAGCATCATTGAGGATTTTCAGAGACTCGAACTTGAGGTCGTCACACCGAGCGCAATCAGTCAATTTTGGCAACTACAGGTGCAGTCTTCCCTTGTGGATCGCATCAAGACTGCACAAGCGGATGATCCTCGATTGCGAAAGTTCAGAGTGCAAGTAGAAGCCGGGCTGAGAACGAACTTAATCATACATGAAGACGGTTCTCTGATATTCGGTAGCAGACTCTGCGTACCCAAGGGGAATGTTCGAGAAGAGGTACTGGCTGAGGCGCATAGTTCAGCTTATTCTGTGCATCCGGGAGGTATAAAGATGTATCGAGATCTAAAGCAGCATTTATGGTGGAACGGGATGAAGCAATAAATTGCGTGGTTCGTATCCAGGTGCTTGGTATGCCAGCAGGTGAAGGCGGAACATCAGAGGACAGCAGGACTGTTACAACCGCTTCCGATACCAGAATGGAAGTGGGAGCACATTACTATGGATTTCGTGACGGCCTTACCACGGAGCCCTAGGGGTAACAACGCCATTTGGGTTATCGTCGACCGCCTCACGAAAGATGCACACTTCTTACTATTCCGACTAGGACAGTCAACAGAGTCACTGGCAGAGAGATACATGTAGGAGATAGTGCGACTTCACGGAGTCCCGGTCAGCATTGTGTCAGATCGAGATACCAGATTCGTTTCGCACTTCTGGAAGAGCTTACAGGAGAGTTTGGGTACCCGCCTCAAGTTCAGCACAGCTTATCACCCGCAGACGGACGGACAATCCGAGCGTACAATTCAAACACTCGAGGATATGCTGAGAGCCTGCATGTTGGATTTTCAAGGTTCCTGGAAAGATCATCTGCATCTAGTCGAGTTTTCTTATAACAACAGTTATCAGGCTAGCATCCAGATGGCTCCTTTCGAAGCACTCTACGGACATAAGTGTCGATCCCCAGTTTGTTGGGATGATGTGGGAGAACGAAGATTACTGGGTCCCGAGCTTATTGTTCAGACAGTCGACAAGGTCCAAATGATCAGGTAGCGCATAAGACGGCTCAGAATCGACAGAAGAGTTGGGCGGATACTAGCAGGAGAGCACTAGAATTTGAAGTCGGAGATCACGTTTTCCTGAAAATTTCCCCTACCCGCGGAGTTATCAGGTTTGGAGGTCCGGGAAAGCTCAGTCCCCGTTTCATCGGACCTTTTGAGGTGCTAGAGCGAGTAGGAGAGGTGGCCTATCGATTTGCCTTGCCTCCATCGCTAGCTGGTGTGCACAATACCTTCCACGTGTCTCAGTTGCGGCATTATGTTCGGGATGAGAGCCATGTTCTGGACTATTCGGAGTTAGTTTTGGGTACCGGCCTATCTTACGAGGAGCAGCCCACCACCATCCTCGACCGCAGAGAGAAAGTGCTGAAGAATAAGTTCATTCCGTTAGTCCGAGTGTCCTGGGGCGGTCGTTCACCAAGAGAATCTACCTGGGAGCGTGAGGAAGATATCCGTGCACGTTTTCCACATCTCTTTGTTTAGTACTGTTGTTTCGTTGACTTCTTTTTAAATTTCGAGAACAAAATTTTTGTAAGGGAGGTATGATGTAAATCCCCGTTCCCTTCAATAAAATCTTTCAATATTTCTCCAAGTCCCCCGAATGTTCCCCTATTTTTCCTCGTAATTTAGTGTGGAATTGGTTGCTTAGGTTTTAGTATTTAAATTTTTCCAAAACAAAATTTAAAATTAAATAAATCCAGCCCAACAGAATAAAAAACAAAAACTAAATAAACATATATAATAAAACCCAAACACCCAGCCCAGCCCAAGAAAATATTCAAAACCAAATAACTTTTCCCCGGCCCAAAGCTTGCAGGCCCATGCTTCTCCTTACCCGCGACGCGCCCGACCCGACCCGTTAGCTTCCCTCTTCCCCACTTCGTTCCATTTCTTTCCCGCTCGATTCCTCACGCGTCCACGTCGTCGCCAACATTCCCTACCTCGTCGCCCCACGTTCCCGCTCCTCAAGACCACAGCGCTCGTGAGTGCCTCAACTCCTCCTCATCCCTCTAACTCTCTCCACTTTCTCCCTTTCTTCTCTCCTCACTCCATCTTTCACCAAACTCCCAGCTTCAACCCTTACACCCCGCCGCCGACGACTACGACTACGATCACCTCGTCATCCTCCCTCGCTCCTCTCTTCAGAACCCGAGCCCAACTTACCTACTCCCCTCGCCTGCACGACCGAACCCCACCGCCGAGCTCGAGCCTCCCCTGCACCCTCCTCGCCGACGAGCTCCCCACTGCCCTGAACGGCCTCGTCGACCCGAGCACCACTGCCATCACCAGAGCTAGCCACCAATCCTGAGCTCCCTTCTTCCCAACTCTCACTCACCTCAACCGAGCACCCCCCTCACTGCAACTCGCCACCGCTGCACCCATCGCCGGAGCTACCTCCGCCGACCACCGCCGACTCCAGCACACTCCCAGGAGATCCACAGCACCCCACTCCGCCTCCAGCGATCATGAGCCATCCCCGGGCAACTCCGACGACGAACCCAGACTCGAGCCGAGGCCGGGAACCCAAACCGTGCCGTTCGTTGCGCGTTCGTGCTGTTTCCGCTGACGTGCGTCGTCAATGCGTCTCCAGGAAAGTACCCTACTTGCTACATGCTAGATTATTCTGTTACAATTCTAAATCCTATTAATTCCATGTTTACAATTCGTGAAAAATTTGTACGACACAAGTGTTTGATGCAAAACCCGAAAGAAAACTTTCCATTAAACTGACGGAACTTGATCATATAAGCTGGCCCGTATGGCAATGAATATTGTGTAAAAATTTGACTGGAAAATATAATCGTTACTGACTTGAACGATCACCCCCAATTACACCCGTTAAAACTGAAAATTTCGCGCGTCTGAAACTTGTAAAAATCATAGTTAATTGGTTACAAATTGGAATTATGCGTTCGAGGGCTCGAATCGAATCCGACTCAACGAACTGGAACTCCATAAAAGTTTTAAACCGTTTCTATACTGAAAAGACGATGGAAATTGGCTCGGAGAGCGGCTCTGGACCGCAGTCCAGATCAGCTCTGGCTGTTAATTTCTATCTCGTAATGCTTACCCCTTTACTGTTTGAACTTGTATATTGCGGAAACCTATACTTTAGTGAAGATGAAACAGTTAGATAAATAATGAAAGTGATTTCACCCCTTTTTACCATCGTTTACTATTTAAACTGCAATTTAAAAGAACAGGACGTATAACAGTCCCAAACAGAAACAGAACTGATACCCTATTGTTGTACAGTACATAACTTCTGACGTAGAGGCGCGATTGAGAATATGTATGGTGCGTTGGAAACCCTATTTAAAAACATAAATTTCATTCAACTATAGCATCGCTAAATTCTGAACCCAACAGGGTGAAAATTGTGTCGCGAAACGGACGTTCAGTTCAGAAACTGAATTTCCTGCAGCGAGCACTTAAAATGAAACGGCTGTAACTTGCAAACCCGAAATCCGATTGCACTGAAATAAATTTTTCTGAACTTCCGACTGAGACTACTTGTTACCATATTTGTATTGTTTCACTGAATTTTGAACGTATGATTTACTGCAATTTTTATAAGCTCATAAGGTGCATAATAGTTCATATTACACATGACTTGTTAACTGTATAAATGCACATATATTACCCGATTGCCATACACATAGTGATAGTGCGCGTTATTATTCAGTATACAATACATTATCGTGCGTGAACGGTATTGGTTTAGGAGTGTCAAGTACGCCAATGGAAAAGTGAATGATCCGTGACAGTGAATAATACAGTGAACAGTGACAGAACCGTGTTATTGGTGCATACTTGTACACGACTAGACCATACTCTTCAATAGTGTAAACCTGGGGAAAAAGGGAAAATCGAATTGGAAAGAGCATCGTATTTAGCGAGGACAGTGATTTAGAGGATGATCATTCGAACAGCGACTCTTATATATATTAGGTTGGGCCTAGCGGTCCGGCTGACAGGGTTATATCCCGGGCGATAGCGGGCCGTAGTCTCGGGTATGTACGAGACCCTCGTTAAACATGATCCTCCTTTCCACAACTCGATTTCAAACATGACTTAGAGACTGACAGGGACACAGATCATACTTTGCATCAGTTAGTGACATAGTGATTACCTGCATTTTACTTCCACTGTTATTACCTTATTTGTCTTTTTCATGTCACTATTATAATATTGCTTTTACGTCGCTCTGACGACCTGAGTATGCATGCTTAGATCTCGAGGAAGAACCAGCGCAGGAGTCGGACTTACCCTTCGAGCTAGCGGAGATTTAGTCAGGAGTAGCTCTTTCATCTTTACTGCTTTCCCTAAAGAGATCTTGTATTCGAACTTGATCAGTAGTTCTTTTCTTATTTTATTGTAAATTATGAACAATGAAAGTTAATGTAATAATTTAGTGATGTATTTCGTTTACTTCTGTGCTTTGTTTACTGATTACTATGTAATGCTAGAAACCGAAGTGTGACTACGGCGGGATTATTCCTTGACCGTAGGAGTATGGCTGGCCTAGTCATCCCTCGTTTTCCGTATTTTGGGAAGCGGGGCGAGACACCTTCCGTACCAATCTATCCCTTAAACTCCGTGTTATCTTGATTGTATTGTTGTATTGTTTTGTATTGTCATGTATTTTAAACTATATAGATTGTATGTTTGGATGACTGACCGAAACCATGATATCAGTAAACGGATGTAACTGGAGAATCATGTATGTAACTGTAGAATAATAGATGTAACTGTATAATCATGTAAATGGAATGTATATCCATGATTCGGTTCAGTCAAGTTGATTGAATAGTTTGAACAGATTGAATATATGGATTCATGGATTCATATTGAATTGTAATATTATAAATTGTAGATTGTAGATTGTACCTGAATTATATTCAAGTCAGATTATACTGAGACTCAAACCGAGTCAGACAATTAGAAAAGTAAATTGAAGTCCTGATTGATTTGATGTTATCGGTAACCGCTGGACATGGACGGCAGGATTTGTATCTTTTTCAAAGACGATTACCGTATTGATAACACCATTGTTAAGTTGTCTACCTTAAATAGGCAAGCACCCACTTCTCCGGCTCCTTGAGGTTCAAGAGATTGGTCTCTCTTAAACCTATGTTTACTAGGGTCATTAGGGTAATTTATAGAACCCGAGGGGGTTTTATGTAAAAATACTATTATATACTTTTCAAAATACTCCCTAAGTATTTAGTTATCGTCTTTAGAGTTGTAATGAATGTAGATTTTATATTGTGATATTTCTAGTGAAAATGTCCTAATTTCATAAATAAAGGTATTTATTTGTAATATTGATTTGTAGGGAATTCATGGTATTTTAGTGTAAAATGATTTTTATGATATTTATAGAAAAAAATGGAATATTTATATTATTACAAAATAGATATTTTAAGGATAAATATACATATATTTATATGGAAATAATTTTTTAATATATATTATATTTCTAGAAATTTCATTTTCTTTAGATTTTCGTATTTAAATCTTTCGAGATCGAATGCTCCTTGCGGAGGTCTGCATCTCGTACTACTAAGCCCGAGGATGTGCGATAATCCGCACCATCCCGAACGGGTTCCCCAAATGGGTTGTAGCGGCGCTTTGCAAAGATTTGTGCAAAATACTAAATCCTTTAGAAAACGGTTTTTATTAAGTAAATGGTATTTATTTGCAATGATTCGTTTTCCCGTATTCTATGTTCCCGAGGGTATTGTGCTATATTGCATATGAGTGTGCGAGGAGGTAGGTCGTTACCTCGTGATCTACTTAATGGTATAGCAAGGTTTGTGATATTAAATGTAGAATTGAAATTATGTGGTATTTAAATGAAAATACGGTAAAATGAAATAGCAATTGTTTTGTGATATGAAACTTGATCGATTTGGTTGATTAGTGTTTAATAGTCAACATGAGAGAGTTTAAGCATAATTGTATTAATGAGAAGTGAAGTTTTATAAAGAAACCGAATCGGAAATCGGATCGGTTCCGATTCCGTCGGGTTTTGTAAATCCGTATTTTAGAAAAGAAAAGAGAGGTAGAATTTGGGGACTTACGGGTTTAGGACAACAAGAAGAGGGAGGTGGAACGGGAGGAGTCGCTGGTGTATCGCTTCATCGTCGGGAGTTCCTAGAATGATCGTCGGAAGTTCGCCGGAAAATTCGCCGTAGCTTCGCCTCATGCTTGATTTCGAAGTACACAAGGTTTCTTGGAAATTTTTGAGAGTTGGCTCAAAGTTTGGGGTGAGAGGGTAGTGGGTAGGGGTGGTATTTATAGGGTTAGGCTAGGGTTAGGGTAGATGAAGGGTTTTAATTTAAAAATGTAAAATGTATTAAAAATCATTTAAAAAATGGAGTAAATGGTGGTTAATGGGTTCTTTGTAAACGATCCAAATAAATGGAGTGTACAGGGATGTTGAGAAGGTGAAGAGGCATCTTTTTTTTGTTGATGACTCGGCCGTCCGGCGGAGCCGGCCCGAGTCGAGGGCTGAGGAGGTGGGGGGTCGCCTGATTAAGCCTCTGGTATATTCAATTTTTCAGGTGTAGTGGAAAAATTTGAAGTTATCTCGTGTTGACTGTTGGGCTTCTAAAAAATTTAAAATAAATAAATATTAAAAATAATGTGGGGCATGGGATTTGAACTCTGGTGGCTTGGTTGAGCAGTGCAAGGTATTACCAATGAGCTACAAGCTCCTTCTTGTAATTATGGAGCTAAATAATTACTTAAAGTAATAACAGTAAATGTAAATACTTCAAATATACATTAATTTTAAAATAAATTTTGTACACTAAAAATGGAGTTGTTATATTTTTTTAGCTTGTAATTAAAAAGCAAAATAATTACTTATATCTTGTGCTCAGGCTAAAATACCCCTTTATGGATTTTTGAAAAATTATATAGGAAATTTAGGGTTGTTACATTGCCTGTCAGAGGGGAGCATTATGAGGAGCTACTTCCTCCTGATGAGTACGTATTTGCTGCCAAGTCAGTGATGATGGGTCTTACCCCGGAGAACGCCATTCAATATCAATCCCGAAGTTTGATTAAGGTGTTGAATATCTATGAGAGCCTATTTCTCGAATGCGCAAGCCATGGGGTTAACTTCACAGATTTCATCGCCCGTTTTCTCTGCTCGGAAGTCCTGTCGAAGGAAGCCGTGAAATTCGCCAAACTCGACGATCCTTTTGGCTTTGGTTTGGACAACCAGCCGGCAGCGGAGGAGGATCAGAGGAGTTTCTTTTTCCCCGACACCCAGGTCTTCTCTTTCGCAGAGCTTGCAGCTCTTGGGATCGACGAAGAAGCGTTCTTTTTGGGGTTCCTCGGGCTATGCCTAAGCTGGTTTGTGCTTCCGATGCACCCTCTCCATATGAGGCCATCCGTTTTCTACCTAGCTCACCGAATGGTTGCTGGGATCCAAGTGGCCGTCAAGGCCGCTGGGTTAGCGCATTTGTATCACGGCCTCAGCTTGGTGGCAAACACTACTCAACCGGGGGTGCAGCCCGTAAACTTCCCGATGCAATATTTCACCTCGTGGCTCGAGCTGCATGTGCTCGGCGCCTTTGGAATTCACAAGAGGCCCCGTTTCTACGAAAGTTATCACTTTCCTCGGTTTATGCGGCTAGTTGACACTCCTGCTTTGGAACCGACTCCGCGAGAGGCTCGGGGCTTGATTCTTCGCCCGCGTACAGTCGGGGATGGCATGACCTTCATCGATATGGTCTTAAACATCGGCAAAGAATCCGCAAAGATGGTGCAGCCTCTCCGGGACACCTTTAAAGACGGTGCCTCTACCTTGAAAGCTCGTGAGATTCTTCATTTATATTCAATCAGGCCGGGATTTCTAGTGTTTAGGCAGAACGATTCGGCGTTGTTCATGAGATACAACCCGCATCCTTTCGCTCAACAATCTAGCTATAATCAGGGTGTCCCGCTTGAGGCCTTCCTAGCTGATCCGATTGCCACCGAAGAAGGTATTCGCAACGTGCTACACCATTTCATGAGGCTCAACACCGGGTCTAAATTTTTTATCAGCGAGCCGAGCTGCGTCCTGAAGGTGTTGAACGTATACGTGGCGTAGTACTAGCACGCGAAGAAAAGTGATTACTGCTTGATCGCAAGGGCGCTGCCCCCGTTGGTAATCGAGCCGTTCCCTTGAAGCGACGGACCATCGTCCGTCCTCCCTTGAGATGCCCCTACCCTGTGTGCCTGTAAAAGCGGTAGCTACGGCGTCTCCTGAGTCTGGCGTGGGTACGGAGATTGGGACTCGTCGCCCAAAGTTGCCCGCCAAGCGCAAGCTCGTGTTATCGGCTGTCAGCGACCGCTCACAGAAGAAGAAGAAGAAGTTGATATTTTCTGCAGACGTTGCATTCGGCCAGGAGCCTCATGCTTCTTACAGCGAGGGCTTGAGCGAATACGGTACTAATGAGGGTTTATTCATTGCGCCGGATGATACCAATCTAGAGGCTGCCATCGCGGTTTCCAAGCAACTAGCTCGCGATGAAGCAGCACTGATCACCATTGCACAGTCAGGCAGACTTCAGCCGTATCTTTCGGCGGCCATATATAATTATGCTTTGACTGATGCTTTCTTCTTCAACAGGTATCTCCGCCGAAGAATCTCTCGCGGCTTCCCTCAAGACTTTTGAAGAGGAAGAGAGGCTCCACGCTTCCTTGGGCCTTGGTATACTTCGGCTTGTTGTGCCTCCATTCCCTTTTTCTTTATTCGTGGTTTAACCCTTCCTTTTCATCTTATTGCAGGTACTACCTCGACTCAGGTTATCCCAAGCGCAATGTCGATCCTGAGCGGTGATACGGCGACGCTATGGTGGCCCCAGCTCCCCCAGTATTGTCTCAAGAGGCTTCGCTTAAACAGCCAATGACGGACGCCGTAACGTCTTCAGAGGCAGCTCCTGGTTCGGATGATGACGTCCCTCTGACGGAGGTCTTGAGGAGATCACTTCTCACTGCTAAGGCCGACAAGAAGCGCAGAAAGCGTGCGGCGAGGGAACGTGATGTCAGCTTGGCTGTGGGTGCAGGTTCAAGCACCACCCCATCTGTAGCTACTCCTCCAGAGGATGCTCCAGCTGCTCTGTCTACCACTCATAGACAGGTCCTGCGTGCGGCTCGGGAGGCAACTGAGAGTCCACTGCCAGGTAATGTAATGCACAGTCTTTTGACTTTTACTCGGTCTGCAAATTCTGATATACCATATCTTGTAGGGCTAAGTATTGGCGATGAGGCGGCGGGTGAGAAGATGGCAACTACAGAGCCCGAAGCGGCTACACTTTCTCGGGAGTCTGGGACTACCCAAACCGTCGCTCTTTCCCCTTGCGGTTCCCTGCTATCGGCTGGCCTTGCGAGTGCCACGACGGCTCCTGTAGAATCAGGGGATGAAGCCACGAACACTGATATTATTCCACTGAAGGCGAGCGAAGAAACCGCAACGCCCGGTGATGCTTCCGTCACGGTTTTGGCCGCTGACCGCTCAAGTAGGTCTTGGGCCGTTGTTTACTTTTTATTTCGCAATCCTTTTCAGTCCTTTCTGATGACATTTTTTTGTTCGAATGTAGGTGTGGTGAGCGCTGAGGTTGTACCACCCGAAGAAGCGTCACCAGTTGCTGCTCTGACGGTCTCCGTCCCTTCGCCTTCTCTCTTGTCCTCTCAAATGCTGGAAGATATAGGTTTGCGATCAAATTGTGGATACCATCTTCCTTGTCCTAACAGTACATTGTCACAACTTTGCAGGAGTCCTTTTTGACCACCTATATCAGGTGCTGAGCCCGCATTTCTTCTTCCAGTCGGAAATTGCTCATCTGGTTGTGTTGGTGAGTATAGTCTTTGGCCAATATCTCTTTCCTTTCTTTTACGGGCAGCCAAGTCGTTGCTAATTCTTCTTTGCATTGATTGCAGCATTACAGATTGAAGGAGGGGACGAGAGAATAGTCGCGTTACCGGTACTCCCAACTTTTCCACCTGTCGTAGCCGGTATAGTAGCCTTCATCGCTCGTGTGGTTTCTTTATTTCGCGAGTCGGCTTTTAACCGCAATTCATTTTGCAGCAATCGCACCAGCTCCTGCTCCCTTCGAGTCTCGCATCCTAATGCCGGCAGGGCTTTTTATAGACGTCCATCTTCCAAAGGCGCTGTGACCAGCCTGCGTATGTTGAGTGAATCCATCGAGGAGCTTGACGCAGAGGCCCCTACATTCGCTGCAGATTTTGCTGTCGAGGTTAATCCTATGTTGGCGACGCTCGTGAACTTCCATAGCGAAGGCATCTTTGAGTCTTGGGTTAATCACTGCAGGAAGATTGAGGCCTGCCTGCATGAGATTGAGCTCAGGCATCCTGCTCTCGAGGTTCTGGCTCTGAACTCCCTGCGGGCTGCGTGGGTTGAGCAAAGTGCCATTTTTCTTCACCATTTTGAACAAGAGGCGACCTTCAAGCGAAAGGAACGTGAGGCGACTTCCGCCGAGTCTACCCGGCTGCGCGCCCAGGTTGAAGCGAACGCTGCGCAACTGAGAACCGTCTTTGACAATCTGTAGCGATGCATTTCGGATGGGCTAGCGCTAAGGCAGAAGATCGATTTCCAAGAGCGAGCTACGCAGAGTCGCGAAGCTGCTCAGCGGGAAATCGATGAGAAACTTTCATCCTGCTTACAACAACGAGCTCGAGTCAAAGCGGAGCTGGCCGCGGCGACCGATCATGAGAAGGAGTTGAGAGGAGTGCGCGAGCAGCTGGCTGATTTATTGAAAACGCCTCCTTCTCAGTAGTTGTTTTTGTATCGATTGAACATTTGTAATCTTTGAATAACATGTCTTTATTCATTTTTTTATTCTTTTATATGATATATCTTGTACTCAATTGAACTCATGAATAAAGACACATTTTTCTTATCTCTAACTACCGCTTTCTTCTCTTTGCAGTGTTGTTGGTATGTTGCTCTAGCAAGCGTAGCCTATAGATGATAGAGAACATTTCATCTTAGCCTCCTTGTAGAGTAGCGATGTCTTAGGAAATAGGTTCAGGTCTGCTGCCTAAGACTTTTCAATTTTATGAGCCGTGAGGGTCTCATAAAGATTTTTCTCCCTACGAGTCGAGAGGATCTCGTAGGTGTATTTTCTCCTTAGGAATCGTGAGGATTCCTAAGTGTGCTTTCTCTTGAGAGTCGTAAGTATCTCACAAGAGAATTTTCCCGCTTATGAGTCGAGAGGACTCGTAAGTGGTTGTTTCCTTCCTTGTCGAGATTCGACTTTGGAGAGTGTGGTCCGTGAATAGTATGCAATAGTCCATCTTGGACTGACTTGCACGGCCCCAGTGCTTAGGAAACAGGTCCTTATCCCCATTGCCTAAGGCTTTTCCCTACGAGTCGAGACGAATCGAGAAGTTCTCGCAAGGATACTAATTTCGTCACGGGTCAAGACGAATCGAGAAGTTCTCGCAAGGGTTTCCTAACGTCACAGTTAACTCCTGCTAATAGAAGTCCGTTAGGGTCTGTGGTACTAGGGTTTTCTACCCATCGCACCATCGCGTTGGCTAGCGTATTCCTCGACGCACAATCTTACTGTTCGAGTATCCCCGCGACTGTCGTGTCTCTGATCCCTTCGGGGGCTGGACAAGACGTCTTCAAGTAATCTTCCAGGTGATATTACCGCCGAAAGATCAAGCGTTAGGGATATTCCATGTCGCTTTTTACTAGAGGTTAGGCTCAGTTTGGGAAGCCCGATGAGTCATGACCACTCCGCGCTGGAGTGGGATGGTCTCCGATAGTCTTTCAGGTCTCATTTAAGTTGCCGTCAAGACCCTGAAGCGGGGGATTTTCCTTAGCTTCGTTGGTTGACATCGTGTCTGCAATATTGCGTCGAATGTCGAGGTTGTCTCTGGGTTGTCTGTGAACCGTCGAGGTTTAGAACTAGGGGACTTTGTCGTAGCTCCGTTTGTTGATATCGCTTCTGCATCCTGCTGGAAGGAAGAAGAACGCTATTGTTGATCTCTAGGCTGTCTGTGAACCGTCGAGATTTGGAGGGGACTTTGCCATGGTTCCAGTGTAGTCTCTAGGCTGTCTATGAACCGTTGAGATTTGGAACTAGGGACTTTGCCATGGCTCCGTTGTTTTGACCCTGGGGTCGTTTGTTGACGTCGCATCTGCATCTTGCTGGAGTGAGGAGAAGCGCCGTTGGTGATCTCTAGGCTGTCTGTAAACCGTCGAGATTTGGAATTAGGAGACTTTTCTATGGTTTTAGGGTAGTTTCTAGGCTGTCTGTGAACCGTCAAGGTTTGGAACTAGGGGACTTTGCCGTGGCTCCGATTGGTAGTCTCTAGGTTGTCTGTGAACCGTCGAGATTTGGAACTAGAGGACTTTGCCGTGGCCCCGATTGGTAGTGTCGCGTCCGTATCCTGCTGGAAAGAAGAACGCCGTTGTTGGTCTTCTGGGATGTAGATGTTTCTATCAAGATCTGACATTCTCTTTTGACAGAGTTTGTTTGGGACATATGATTCCCTTTTTGTTTATGCCCATGGATTGTATACAGGGGTCAGTATGGACTCGCCTGTAGGGCAAAAAGTTTCATTTCATTTTTTTTATTCCTTTCCGCGATGCTCTATCATTTCAGCATTTTATATCGCGAAAGTTGCGACTGCCCAATCATTTCGGCTATTTTTCATGGTGCCCAATTATTTCGGCTGTTTTTTCCCTTTTTTTAGTTGCCCAATCATTTCGGCTATTTTTATATGCATATTTTTTTTACTTGCTAATTTTGTTGCAAGTTGCCCCATCATTTCGGCTATTTCATATGCATTTTTGGCTCGCTGATTTTTATCACGAGTTTAGACTTGGAATTTGATACCGAATTAGGCATCAGTATCGCTACAACTGGGATATGGTTAGGAGCGAATCATCATTTGCCTTTGTCGGTTCGAACAAAGATGGCTTAGCAAATAGGGTTAAGATCCTGTCGACTAAGGCTTTTGACTTTATGAGCCGTAAGGGTCTCATAAAGATATTTCTCCTTACGAGTCGTGAGGATCTCGTAGGTGCGCTTTCTCCTTAAGAATCGTGAGGATTCTTAAGTGTATGTTCTCTTGCAAGTCGTAAGGATCTTGCAAAAGTGTTTTCTCCTTATAAGTCGAGAGGACTTACAAGGGTCGTTCACCATGTGATGATATCACTCATTGCTGGTGGGACTCTGTTGGGGAAATGTTTATTCGTGCTCGTGGATTGTATACAAGGGTCAATATTGAACCGCTTGTAGGGCAATTTTGGGGTGTATGACGGCTTAAGAACAGGTTTAGATCCCTGTAGCTTAAGGATTTTGAATCCTATGAGCCGTGAGGGTCTCACAGGGGGAATTCTCCTTACGAGTCGTGAGGATCTCGTAAGTGTAACTTCTCCTTAGGAATCGTGGGGATCCTTAAGTGTGTTGCTCCCTTGTGAGTCGTAACGATCTCACGTAGGTATTTTCTCCTTACAACCTTGAGAGGACCTTGCAGGTGTCTTTTAATGAGATTGCGTCCTTTCGGGTTTTCACAAACTCGCCGGTAGCCCTGCTGTTTTTACTCACGGAGCCCTTTCGGGTTTTCATCTGTGCCCATTTCGCTTATGGACGAACCATTTTTTTTTTGCGTCAGCCTTAGGATGTTGTGGTTTATAGTAGTTTAAAGACGTTTCGGTCAGTAGTTAGTTTAAGAACATTACGGTCCATTGTTAGTTTTAGGACATCTCGGTCCGTAGTTAGTTTTAGGACATCTCGGTCCGTAGTTAGTTTTAGGACATCTCGGTCCGTAGCCTTGGAAGCGAGGTTTAGAGTTTGGACTCAGGAAGATAGGGAGCGGACATTGGCGTCGTCATCTATCGTTGACATAGGCCGTGACTCGTTAGGCGTAGTATTTTTTCAGGAACCGGCCGTTTATTGGCCGAAATGGTCTTTCTCCATGCATATCCATGAGCAAGTAAGCCCCACCTTGGTAGACTTTGTCTATGATGTACGGGTCCACATAGTTTGGCTCGAATTTCTCTCATTTGGCACGATTGGGGATTATAGGTCTCTTGACAATTAGCATGAGTTCACCTTGGCGGAATATTCTCGGCCTAGTCAATCTTTCATATGAGCGCGTCATCTTTGCTTTGTAAGCCTCTAAGTTTTGCTGCGCCATGAGCCGAGTTTCATCCAGGGCGTCGAGATCCTCAAGCCGAAGATGAGCATTCTCTTCGTCTGTTAGCTCGTAATGAACCGCCACTCGTAAGGAGGGCAGCTCTATCTCCAAGGGGAGTACTGCTTCAGTGTCGAATACCAATGCATACGGCGATGTATTCGTGGCCGTTTTGAACGTGGTTCGGTATGCCCAGAGAGCTTCATGCAGTCTCTCGTGCCAGTCCTTATTTTTGGACACCGTCTTCTTTATGATCTTCGTCAAGGTTTTGTTGAAAGGCTCAGCCAGACCGTTAGCTCGGGGATTATAGACCAAAGAGTATCTCCAGTCTATGCTATGCTGCTGTGCGAAGCGGCTGATTTTGTGACTTCTATAGGCTAGCTCGTTATCAGAGATAATCCATCGCGGAGTGCCGAACCGATAGATGATGTGTGTCTTGAAGAAATGGAGAATATTCTCCGTCTTCACTTCTCTTAGTGGTACTGCTTCTGCCCACTTAGAGAAGTAATCGGTTATCGCCAATATGAATCGATGTCCTCTAGATGATGCTGGTTCGAAAGGCCAGATTATGTCAGTTCCCCACATTTCGAATGGCCAGCTAGCCACCGTTGGGTGTAGCGGATTTGGATGCTAGTGGATGAAGTCTCCATGAATTTAGCACGAATGTCATTGCTTCGCGTATTCGAGGCAGTCTTGAATCATCGTGGGCCAATAGTAGTCCATCCTTTTGATCTTCAGCTTCATCTTTGGCCCGGCTTGATGGGAACCACAGCGTCCGTCGTGAGTTTCTTGGACGACTTTCTTTGCTTCTTCCGGTCCTAGGCATCTTAGCCACAGAGAGTCGAACGATCTCTTATACAGCATATCATTGACGAAAGCAAAAGACAGAGCTCGTTTCATAAGCTGATGTCTCGAGGATGCATCTTCAGGTGTTTGACGGGATTTGAAGTAGTCTATAAAGACACATCTCCAATACTTTTCCTTTTCCTGGTCTTTTATTTGTAGGGCCATTTGCTTGGTCGCTCCCTTTTCTTCGAATGACTCCGGAGATATTTCTGCTAGCGCAAGAACCCGACGGCTTTGCACAACGATCCTCACGTTATCGAGGTTTTCGTCAGCCAGTTCTTTTAGCGAGTTTGGCTAACGCATCCGCTTTGCTATTTTCCGCACGCGGTATGCTTTCCAGAGCGTAGGCAGGGATTTGAGTCAGCAATCATTGTACTCTCTCGCCGTACTTCACCAACTCTGGTTTACACGTTTGATGGTCGCCGTTTACTTGACTAACGACCAGCTGGGAGTCTCCGTATATGAGGAGGTTTTCGATTCCCATGTCGACAGCAATCTCAAGACCTGCTATCAAAACTTCATATTCGGCTTCATTGTTTGTCTTCGGCTATGTTAAGGAAAAGGCAAAGCGCATTATCCCTCCTTGTGGAGTCACGAAGATGAGGCCTACCCCAGATTTGATTATGGGCGAGCTGTGCTTTTGCTTCTTCATGGAAGATGCCTCGTCGAAGTAGAGTTCCCATCGGGCGTCATTCTCTCTTCTCCTCCCATCGATCGTGTCAAACGCGTGCTCGTCTGGCAAATCGCAATTTAGGGATGAATCGGCAGGTATCGGATGCTCAGCGAGGAAGTCGGCGATGGCCTGACCTTTCACTGCCTTGAGAGGTCGGTATGCTATTGAGAACTCCATTAAGAGGAGGGCTCATTTAGCGAGCCGTCCTGTTAGTATAGCTCCCGACATCAAATATTTGAGAGGGTCCACTTTTGATATGAGATGGACCTCATGCACCAATGCATAGTGCTGAAGCTTCGTTATCGCGAAAATTAACGCCAGACAATGTTTTTCAATGGGGGAGTAGTTGTTTTCTGCCCCCAGGAAAACTCGACTCAAATAGTAGAGGGCTCTTTCCTTCCCTTGGTCATTCTCCTATGCCCAAAGCGCGCCTGAAGAACCTTCAAGGGCTATTGTGTACAGGATGAGGGGTTTTCCCTTGACCGAGGCGGTTAGCACCGGCGGATTCTGCAGGTATTGCTTGATTTCGTCCAGTGCGCTTTGGCATTTGTGATCCCAGAAGAACGGAGTCCCTTTCTTCATTAGATGACTATAGGGGCGGCACTTGCCGGAGAGATTGGCTACAAACCGTCAGATATATGCGAACTTTCCTTAGAGAGACCGCAATTACTTGAGAGTTCTTGGCGGAGGCATTTCAATGATCGCCTTGATTTTCGACGGGTCTATCTCGATGGCCCGGTGTCGTACGATGAATCCTAGGAATTTACCTGAGGAGACTCCGAACGCGCATTTGAGAGGGTTCATCTTCAAGTTGTATTTCCAAAGGCGTTGAAACACGATCTTCAGATGCTCCCAATGTTCTTCGTACGATTTTCTTTTCACCACGAGGTCGAGGATATAGCATTCAATGATTTCATGTATGAGGTCATCGAAAATCTTTGTCATGGCCCTCTGATAGGTAGCGCCGGCGTTCTTCAGCCCAAAGGGCATCAATTTATATCAGAATATGCTCAGAGGAGTCCGGAAAGCGGTATGCTTCTGGTCCTCGGGATGCATCTTTATTTGATTGTACCCTGACGAGCCGTCCATGAAGGAGAAGACTTCGTGAGTGGACGTGTTGTCTATCATCAACTCAGTAACTGGTACGGGAAAATCGTCTTTCGGACAGGCTTTGTTAAGATCCCGAAAGTCTACGCAGATGCGCACCGTCCTATTTTTCTTCATTACTGGGACAATGTTGGCAATCCAGTCGGGGTACTGAACTTCTTGGATGAAGCCGGAGTCGATTAGCTTCTTGACCTCGACGTTGATGCTCATTTCAAGTTCGAGCCGCATTCTTCTCGGTGCTTGTTTGATCGGCTTTACATCCGGAGATATCGCCAATTTGTGCACGGCTATTTCTGGATCTAGTCCCGGCATCTCGGAGTAGTTCCATGCGAAGCAGTCTTTATTCTGCATGAGCACGTCTTTAAGCGTAGCCACCTTTTCCTCGGACAACAACTCACTGACGAACATCGGCCGTGAGTCATTTTCCGTCCCCAAGTCGATTTTTCTGAGGTTATCTGCAGTAGTATGTATCCCATCTTCCAGCTCTTTTGGCGCCGGTGGAAATTCTGAGATCAACTCATCTTCATCCTTATTTTCGAAGCACCAGGAGAGGTCATCCATGTTCTCGGGCACTCCTTCTTCTGACAGCGTTATCATGTGGCAGGTACGAGATCGTTTCCAAGACCGATGTTGATCCGGTTCTACTCTTGCCATATACGTGGCTTTCGGTACATGCTTTTGTGGTGGGGTTACCCTCCAACTGCTGGATAGAGCGAACCTGCCTTGCTGATACTGGTTTTCTACCTAGTTTTTGAATGTGAAGCAATCTTCGAGAGGGTGTCCTATCGCTCGGTGATAAGAGCAATAATCCGAATGATGAACCTCGTTTGCTTGGTCGGGGTGTTTGGATTCCGGGAGCATGATCATTTGATATTTCATGACAAGATCAAATATCTTCCTTGTCTTGTCTTGGGGAAAAGAATATGCTCGACCCATCTTCTTTATGAGAGACGGATCTCGGCTGCTCGATTCTCGATCGCGTGGCTTCTTGGACCCGCTTTGCCGCTGTCGAACGTTTTTTCTTTTCTTCAGTTTGTTTTTGCCTCCGTGTTGAGTCTTCCGTATGACGGGCTGGCGACGAAGGGCATCGTCATTCTCCGCAGCCTGCTGAAGGAGGCGCTGCTTCCTGGTTTTCTCGTAAATGGCCATTTCGCGGCCGTGGTCGTCCCGAACCTTCTGACTCGCTTCACGTACTAGCTTGTCCATCTGTTCTTCAAATGACGGACTCGGCATTTTTATGGCAGGGACGCGTTCTGGCTCAGCGTCGGCGTCTTTTAAAAGAGCATCATATTCTTCATCAAGGTCCTTTATGACATGGCAGCCATGGAACTGCTCCCGTTTCTTAGACTGGATATATCCAAACCCAATCGCTTCCATTTTTCCGCTGGGCAATTTTCGCTGAGTACCGGGGACGTTCCAGATCCTGTTGTAGAATTGGGCCTGATGCGCAGTCTGCTTAAAGGGTACGCCTTGGCACCTCAACAGCCTTTTTAATCCTTCTGTATAGTATCTGGGTAGACGGATGGGCTGGAGCCTGTCAAGTGCATAATCGGAACCATGCCAGATTTCTTTTTCCACTTTGGTTTCCGCGGATCGATAGAAGAGGATCGCCTTTTCATCTTTTCGTCTAGGAGGGACATAGAACGTCTGCAGTTCTTGCACACTATAGGTATCAAGTGCGTCGAGCTCTTTGTAATGCTTTTGTGGAACCATGGCGATTTTCAAACTCCGTTCATCGCCAGTGAAGGCTTGTATTGATGGCCGAACAAAAAATACTGCATTTACTTCATCTTCAGAGTCGCTGCCAAAGATCAACATAGGGGTAGACGGTCCGAGCTTGTTGTATTGGAGCGGCCCCGAATAGACTATCTCTTCTTCCTCCTCAGTATCACTCCCAAAGACCGGAATAGTGGTGATAGCTTTTTGATTGTTCTTCGGCTTATGGCATCTTTCCGTGTCCTCAAAGTCTGGTAAGAAATACTTTGCATCTTCGTACTTTCGGACTTCATTCACGGAGAATGGGTTCAGTTCCCTTGTCGCTGTGTATTCAAACCCGTCTTTGAAGTATTTCATACACTGATACTGTGTAGAAGGGATGATATTATACTCGTGTAACCAAGGCCTGCCGAGCAAAGCGTTGTAGCAAGTCTTGGCATCAATGACGTGAAACTTGATGTCAGTGACGAGCAGCCCAAAGCGTAACGTCAGTATCACAGACCCGAGCGTCCGTGATGACTGGGAGTCGAACCCGGAGATAGTGATTTTATCCCGAGCGAGGTGTTAAAAGCTCATGCAGATTTCTTTTAGCACCCTTACATTTAGGAGGTTGACAGAGGACCCGTTGTCAACTAAGATCTTCCATATCTTGATGTCATGGTAGTATCCGGTGACATACAAGGGACGGTTATGCTCGCATGTTCCAAGGAGGAGATCTTCATCGCCGAAAGTGATGTCAGCCGTGTGCACTTCTTCCAGCTCGTCCTTCATCTTTTCTTCGGTAAGAAAAGCTTGGAACTGCTCGGGCTCTTGTAGTGTCTTGATCAAAGAATCTCTTGCCTCTTTAGATAGCAGAAGGGCATCGAGAATGCTTAGCTGCGAGGGTATCTTCCTCAGGTGTGCCAGAACGCTGTAATCCACCTTTTTTTCTTGGGCGGGTCCTTGGCTGCCAGCTCTTCGGCGACTCGGTCATTAAGGACGATATCTTCAGGGACTTTTTCTTTCCCCTTATCTTTTTTGTTCGATCCATTGTTTGTTGGTCCGAGATTCTTTTCGGGTAACGTGCGATTGCGCAGCTGAATGTTCTCACAGGTCTTCATCTCTTCTATTTCGGAGATGGATTCTTTGAAGAGAGGGCCGAGAGCTATTTCTTCATCAGAATCGCTCTCGAAGGTGAGAACTTGCGATCCCCCGGAATTAACCATGTGACAGTCGCCGGCAGTTCTTCTGCGCTCATCTGTCATGCTTCTCTGCTCTCGACGAGTTTTGCGCTTCATCCGCTTGAAATGCTGTTGATGAGCAACGTATTCCCGCCACCAATTTTTAAAGGCCATGTATTCCTCGGTAGGATGTGTGATCCTCCGATGATATAAGCAGTAGTTTGGTTGTGCATCTAGTTCGTCGGGGAATGTAATTTCTGAATTATCTTCTTTGAAAGGTGGCAACTTCATTCCCATCGACAGGGCTTTAGCGAACTGCTTCCTTGTCTTAAACCTGCTTTTGTTGGTGGCAGAAGTGTTTCTATCCGGTTGGGGTACTCTATGGCTTCTCAATACCGGAGTTTCTTCAATGTGACGCCGACGCTTGGCCCTTTCATATAAATCCGTTTCACGCTCTCGATCAGATTTGCTTTTCTGAAGAGCTTCGCTCAGCAGTCTGTCGATCAATTCGTCCGATGGCTCCAGGGATTTTTATTCCGGTTCTGGATCTGCCCCGAGTTTCTCTACATCGGGAGCTTCTTTGCCATTTATTGATGAGTGAGAGATCATGTGGCAGCTTACCACATAATCCTCGGGCTCTTCTGAAGAATTGTCTCCTTCATCAGCGTCATCGGCTTCATTTTCAAGAACATGATTAAAGAATTCGTCCAACGTGATTGGGATCCATGCCTTCTGGTTATATTCTTCCAGTGCATTGATGTATTTCTGCAGACCTATACGGCTGTCTTTGGGCTGGACGGGCTTCTTGGCCTTCTTCTTTTTCTTTAAAGACTTTGGAGGCTTGGCCTGAATGTTATTTCCACTTTCACCAACTTTCAGCGTTGGGCGCGGCTTTAGCATCCCGTCAATAATCTCGGGCTCTGCGGGCTCTTCCACTTAATCACTGGACATGCTTGGAGATCTTTCAGCATCTTTTTGGTCTTTGTCGAAAGAGCAATTTCCCATGGAGCTTCCTCTATAAAAGAGCACGATGCCCCCGGCATGTCCATCTTTTTAGAAGCGTGTGGCTGGGGCGGGTTTACCTTCCAATTCTCGGACAGTGCGAATTTGCCCAGTTGGTATTGGTCCTCAATCCATCCTTTGAAGACGAAGCAATCCTCAATTGGATGGCTTACTGCTCGGTGGTAGGGGCAGTAATTAGGATTGTTGGCGTCGCCTGGCTGCAGCGGGCGTCTTGGATCTGGCAGATTGATGAGCCTGTTACGCACCGCCAGTTCGAATAGTCTCCTCGTTTTATCCTGGGGAAACGAATAAAGGCGTTTTAACTTCTCGTTGAAGAATCGTTGTCTATCGTTTTGGCGATCAACTGGTTTTGGACCACTGGGCTGCTGCTGAGCATTGGCGACGAAGGTTGCTTTCTCTTTCCCCTTTTCGTTTCGAGGCTCCATTTTCGAGGACGACGATCTATGGACCATCTGATCCATTTGGGCCAGCTTGTCAATCAAGGCCTGGAATGTAGTCGGCTTGAAAAACATCATGAACTGGGATATGGTCGCCTGCAAATCGAGGGTACCTACGAACATGCCTACTGCAGGAGCTTCTTCGATACGTTGTTCGCATTTCGACCATAGGTTCCGCCACCGGATTGCATACTGAACCCATGTTTCTCCCGGCTTCACCCTGGCATTGATCAATGCCGTGATTGGGGTGCGTTCGCTGGCGCTTGCGAACCTTTGTGTAAACAGTAGCTCCTTTTCTGCAAATATCTTAACGGAGTCATTCGGGAGCTCAGAGTACCATTCAAACGCTGTCTCCGACAAGTTGCTAACAAACTGGTGTAGATTCCCCATCCCCTTATATACATGGAATTTAGGGATCGTATATCCTGGTGGGTACTTTATTTGATCGTACCAATCTGGATAAGGTCGTCCAGTCTTAACAATTTGGCCGTCCGCTTCGCTCGCCTGATGAGCTCGTATCTGTTAAGCGATATAGTCATCCAGGGCAGCTTTGGAGATGGTCTCTTCCTTGGCCGCTGATAGAGCAGGAAGAGGGTTTGATGTCTCCCTACTGTCGTCTTCAAGGACAATCGGAGGGTCTTCAGCTGGAAGATCCGGCTGTATCATCATTCCGACCATATCTTGGAATAAAAGCGCCATTCGTTTTATGTTGGCCGCTTGTTCCGTTGCCTCTCTGTCTTTCTTCTCGAGGATTCTGCGGAGGAACTCAGCATCGGTTTCTTGTTCTTGACGCTGCTCTGACGACGTCTCCGGGCTTTCTTTTGGCTCAGTGAGTGTGGCCATCTGTGTTAGCATCTTTTGGAGCTTTTGTTGTTGTTGCTCCTGAGCCTTTGTCACTGATCAGGTGAGTGGTCGATGGCCCGTGGAGATATGGCTATCCTCTTTCCCAGATGCCATATAAACAGTGTGCACCACCATGCCCCCAGACTTGGGGCGTTTAGGTTCAGTGCCCTTGAGATTCATCGCCGACACAGGAATTTTCTCCAGCCTTCTCCATTTATGGGCGGTCGAAGTTGAGGGGGCCCTTGAAGCGGGTACCCAAGTAGACGACACCTTCTGTGGTACGACAGGGTAGTCCTTCTCTTGCCGAACTTTCATCTTCTTCGGTCGGCAGGAGTAGTCTTGGTTGATCACCGAGTTTTGGACCTGTCGCCAGACTTTGTGAATTTTAGTGGACAACCGCTGAGGGGGCTGCTCTAGCTTTGCCTTTGTAGCGCTCTCCACAGATGGAGGAGATCTTTTCAATACAGCAGTTGGAGAGTTTTTGCGCACCCTCCTAAGTGGTTCAAAGTTGTTCCCAGTTGGAATAGCAGCATCAATTTCCACCATCGGAGCTGGTGGAGTCAATCCAGAGGGGGGACTGCCCCCAGCTTTCCTCACTCGGGGCCAGTGGCGACGCCGAGCATGCCTTGCAGACGGTATTGGCTCAGCTATGAGGGTGGCTTCATCATGCCCCCTGCTCTGGTGAAGGGTTGCTGCCGGTGCCAGCCTCTTGAAGACTGACGTCCGCTGAGAAGAAGCGCCCAACCTGTCGAAGATTGACCTTTGGGTAGGGGAAGCAACTTTGGTGATCTCGCCTGAAGCGAGAGTTGGAGCGGACAGTCTAGCGAAGACCAATCCCTTAGCAGGAGAAGTCTCTCTGATAACTTCATTTACTGTAAGAGGGATGGCTATCCGTTTCGGGATAACCCCCTCAGGTATCGCAGGCTTCTTTACAGGCCCATTGGAGTTTTGGCCCAGTCTGATAAAGACTGAGGCGTTGGATTTGGGCGACCCGTTGAGAGGGGCTGCGGTAGGCGTAAGCCGATCAAAGACTGACTACTTCGGAGTTTCTTGTGACGGCTGATCAGTCGAAAATATTGCATTCTTAACACATTAATTTCCGTACTCTTTGTAATCATCTAAACGTGTTTGGTATAATTATAGCACATATTAGCAATTCGTCTGCGAAATATCAAATAACATGTGTTATACATTATAACCGGCATTATGAGGAAAATTGTGTATTTATTACTATATACATGATCTTTGTATATCAACACTTGTCTCGAGATTGTGTGCAGGAAATTCTCCAGGTTAAAGAGCTGGAATCACAAAAAGTGTTGATCAAACGCATCAAGTCCAAAACTTGAGATCTGGTAGTAAACAAGAAAGTATGAAAATATTCCAGAAATCAGGAAAATTCCAAAAAAGTCAACACAAAATACCCTTGAAAATTTCAACCAGAGAGCTCACTATATGGCCGCGGATCCACGACTGAGTCAGGCCAATCCGCCGCAGATCCGCGGCCGATCCGACTCATCGGCGGTTGGTAATTTTCCCCGAGGCCTCCTTTCAACTGCCAAGCTTCTCCAAGACACTTCGAATTGTGTAGATTTCTCCATAAGCTTCCCTTTTAACGGCCAAGCTTCTTGTGCAAGCTTAATACCTACCAAGCTTCTCATGCAAGCTTCATAACAACCTAGCTTCTAGTAGAAGATAAGCCAAGTTTCTAGAGGAAGCTAAAGGAAAAACTATAAAAAGGGACCTAGGGCTTCATTACAAAGGTTGTTGAATAAGTTGTTCATTAGTTGTTCATCAATTAGGATAAAAATTCTAAGATCCAAATCAATTCAAATCAAATTGGGTGACACAATTTGAGCCAAATCAAGATTCTTCGAGTTCCAACTCAAGTAGGCTTTCAACGAGCCTTTGAAGCAATGCCGATCTTCATCCGAGCAAGAGATCCACGACGATCCGCGACTCAACAAGACCGAAGCGAAGCTAGATTCGACGATTTAGTTCTTCCTCAAATCTTGTAATCTTTGAGTGAATTGTACCTAAGCGTTGATTAATTAAATGTGAAAATTCTCAATCTTGCTTTTCTTTATATTCTTGCATTATGAAGAGTTATAGATTCTTGATTCTTTTCTTTTTCATGATATTTGAGTGAAAACTCCGCTTGTAGCGGAATCGAGAGAATAGATAGATCATGATGATGAAATCCTTGAACGATTCTTAAGTCTTATGAGTGTTTGTAAACTTTAGGAAATTAAATCATCGAAAACCTAATTTGAGCGAGATCTCTTTCTTGAATATTTTCTCTCCCAATTAGAGATCAACGATCGGTGATTTAATTTGCTAGAGACTAGAATTTGAATGATAATCAATGAAAGGACAAGAGATGATGATGGAGAAACTCTAGTTTCTTCAATAGATCCCTAAACCCCGTTGATCGTCATCGATCTAGCAACAAATCCGCAATAGATAAGAATTCGTAATCATTAGTGTTCATCATCACTATCAATTTGATCGATTTCTACAAGCTACTTTACAAATCTTGATAATTCAATCAATTTGGACATTTTCTTGATCTTTAGTAATTCTTGATTTTAGATCTAGTTCTTTATGATTCTTAAAACTAAACTTCACAAATATTGAATCATTTCCTTTTATCTTTTCTTTTCAACTCAAATAAAATGATTTCAAAAAAATCACACTTTCTCAGTGGATGATCCGTTCTCATTGACGAAACTACAATAGACACCGTCAATTGATTGCGGTATAAATTTTTTTGGTTATGATTAAAACTTTTCCATACACACGAAGAACGATCAATCAATGGCGATGGGGCGATGAAGCTCAATGGTGGGAGCACGGTCCCAAAGAACAGCCCAGTAGTGGCTTGCACCACCAGTTCCACTAGCATCGTGAAAAAGGAGGCCGCTTGAGGCCCATAGGTCACTCCTCCCGCAAAGACGGAGTGGGAGTTGTTGCAGTTGGTGCAGTTGAAAGCCATTGATCTTCTGTTTTCTGCACGGAGCAAGACACCAAATCTTAGTACCTTGAATTCAGGGGCAACCATAGCAAACCGCGATTCGTTCGCGAAACACGACACACGAAGTGTGGAGTGGAAAGAGGAAAAGGTCCCACCGGGCATGCCGGAATCTGTTTACCGCCGAAAACAGAGACGGAACCGCGTAGATCGTCTTGCCTGAATTTGGGGGAAAATGCTATTTGGTTTTATCTGTCCACCTCTCCGAAGATGCCAAGTTGATTTATGGCACCATGTATCGAAGGTTTAGAAGGATGCGGCCGATGTAGTAGACTTCGTCAGATTCCCCCTCATTGTGAGGGGTTTTTGATTGTAAGGATGCTCTTCCCTGCAGGCGCAAGCCCCTGCAGTTAATTACGCTACCGCATCGCGATAACCACTTCTCCTTCTCCAGATGCTCACTTCGTGTCGTGTGTTTTTGTTTTGTTTTTTGGTTGCCCGTGGATTGTATACGGAGACTAATTTATGTTGTCGCTCGTAGGGCGTGGATTAGTCCAAATCCGTATTTTCTTAGATTTGGGTTTGGGTTGGGTTTAATGATCGTTAATCTCGTTTGAGATTAAGATCAACTTAAACGTTTGTTAAGAATACGTTAGTCTAATTTTAGACTAAAATCTACTCAACGGGGTTTTAGGATCATTTAGATCCAACAAAAGAGCATGTGGGCTCTGTTGTGTTAGTTTAGGGACATTGCGGTCCATAAGTTTAAGGACATCATAGTCCGTAGAGTTTAAGGACATCATAGTCCATAGATTAGAGACGTCATAGTCTATAGAATTTAGTTTAAGGACGTTGCGGTCCATTGAGTTTAAGGACATCATAGTCCGTAAAGTTTAAAGATATCATGGTCTGTATGATTTTGGTTTAACCGTTTGGAGATGCACCAAAAGTTATTGGTTTTTGGGACTCTCCATCTCTCTGAAGACGCTAAAGAATTACAGCGACGTGTATCAGAGGTATGAAGAGATGTACCCTTGAACCAAAGTTGGTTGAGAGGTCTAATTTGGGACTAAGACCAATTAAGGAAATTGTGAGCACATGGGCTCGGTTGGTCTGAGCTAGAGATTCATGGCCAACTTGGGCTCAGTCCATTCTGTTCTGAATAAAGTGTTTAACACTTGTTTGGACTTGGTCCACTCATTTTGAATTAAATGGTGAACATTTGTTTGGGCTCAACCCTTTTTTAACCAACAATGCTGAGCATTGATTTGGGTTCTGACACCCCTTTTTCTTTTTTTCCTTTACTGAGTGTTAGACACTCTCTATTATGGCGCTTGGCGTCAACCAACGAGTGCGGAGCGCTCTTTATTAAGTAGCGCCCACGTGAGAGGCACGTGGCGCGCTTGGCGCTGAGCGCCAACCAATGAGTGAAGAGCGCTCTTTATAAAATAGCGCCTACGTGAGGAGCACGTGTTGCGCTTGGCGCTGAGCGCTAGACTTGGAGCGCTGAAGCGCTTCTTTTAAAATAGCGCTTGGAGCGCTGGACGCTGAGCGCCAGACATGGAGCGCTAAGGCGCTTCTTTAAATTGGAGCGCTAAGGCTCTGCGGCGCTGTGCGCCAAACTTGGAGCGCTGAGGCGCTTCTTTAAATTAGAGTGCTAGGAGCGCTGCGGCGCTGTGCGCCAGTCTTGGAGCGCTAAGGCGCTTCTTTTTAATTGGAGCACTAGGAGCGTTACGGCGCTGTGCGCCAGTCTTGGAGCACTAAGGCGCTTCTTTTTAATTGGAGCGCTAAGGCTCTTCTTTGGTAGTTCTGATCAACTTTGTCTCATGGATCTAAGAACTGAGTTCTTTCTTTTAATAGAAGATGTTACAATCTCTTATGTTTTTTGTGAAAGAGTTTGTCTTTATGGATCTGTGATTTGAAGAAAATTAAGTTCTTCTTCCCCCTTTTTATGATGAGATGCTATGATCTCTTTTTGTGAAAGACCTCTGTCTTATAGATATATGATCTAGAAAAAGAACTAAGTTCTTCTTCTTTTATGAGATGCTTTGATCTCTCTGTTTTATTTACTTTGAAGAAATTCTTCTTCCGAGAGCATGCTCTTCTCTTTGAAATTTCTCAAAGTTTGTGGGGGGTTCCTCTCTCTAAGACTTGAAGTCTTGGGGCCTTTATATAATGGAAGCTGATCAGTTAAGGCAATCTTTTTCTGATTGATTTGGGGATGTTTCCCCACCATTGGATCTTTTATCCTAAGGCTTCTGTTTTACAGAAGACATCTTTCTTGTTATTAACAAGATTGGGAAATTATTTTCCCATACAAAGATTGCTCTGTATCTTGGTGATTTTTAATCACCATTGGATCTTTGATCCAACGGTGCTCTGATTTACAGAGCACAATCTTTCCTGTTTGGAAAGTTTTGAGGAGTATTCTCTCAACAGAATTTTATTCTGGTAATTTGATGATTTATCATCTTCGTTGGATATTTGATCCAACGGTAAAGAACATTTAGTTTTAGCACTTGGCGCTCTCGTGCCTTGCACGTGAGCACTGTTTCAGAGTCTTTGATTCGTAGCGCTGACGCACTTGGCGCGAGCGCTCTCGTGCCTTGCACGTGAGCGCTGGCGCACTTGGCGCGAGTGCTCTCGTGCCTTGCACGTGAGCGCTGCCTCAGAGTTTTTGACTCTTGGTGCTGGCGCTCTTAGCGCTGGTGCTCTTAGCACAAGCGCTTTTATAAAGCGCTGCTTCATTTTAAATTTCAAAATTTGAACAGAGCTTTGCTCTGATTAAGGGAAACATCGGTCGACTGGCCAACTCGAAATGGAATAAAGTGAGCCGACTTGGTGAATCGATCCACAATAACCCATATTGTGTCGTTACTCTTCGTGCTACGAGCAAGGGCAGTCACAAATTCCATGATAATGTGTTGCCATTTCCATTCTGGGATTGGTAACGGCTGAAGTAGACCAGCAGTTCTATGATGTTCAGCCTTCTCTTGCTGACACACCAAACACTTGGCTACACTCATTACTACTTCTCGCTTCATTCCATGCCACCAGTAGTGTTACCGTAGATCCTTATACATCGTCGTGCCACCGGGGTGTACTGAATAAGGAGAGATGTGAGCTTCTTTCATCAACTCCTCTCGAACAGGGCCGATTGGCAAACATAATCGACTTCCATATCGCAAGAATCCATTTTCGTGGATGATGAAGTCATTTCGAAGTCCACTTTCTACTTGTTCTCGGATCTTTTATAGCTTGGCATCATTTGCTTGAGCTGCCTTGATCTGATTGACAAGAGTGGACTGGACTTGTAAGTTCATCAAATATGAAGCGTTACCTGGCACAACTACTTCGATCTCCAATCCATGCAGTTCTTGTTGTAGTCTCCACTGAGCAGTGAGGTTCATTGCTAATGGCTGGCGACTAGGGCATCGGGAACTACATTCACCTTCTAAGGATGATACTGTAGGTTGATGTTGAAGTCTGCCATGAGTTCTAGCCATCTTCTCTGCCGCAAGTTTAGTTCCTTCTGAGTAAATACATACTTCAGACTCTTGTGGTCAGTGTATATATCCACTCGTTCTCCCAAAAGATAGTGGCACCAAATCTTAAGTTCAAAGATGACGGCTGCCAACTCCAGATCATGTGTTGGATAGTTGGGCTCATGAACTTTTAGCTATCTTGATGCAAAAGCCACAACTTTTCCATGCTGGTGTAGAACACATCCTAATCTTTTACCGGATGCATCACAATGTACCACGAATCCTCCAGATTGATCCGGTATTACAAGTTTAAGTGCAGAGGTTAACCTCGACTTGAGTTCTACAAAAGCTTTTTCACAAGCTTCTGACTACACGAATGCTTCATCTTTACGTGTGAGCTTGGTTGGAGGTGCTGCAATCTTTGAGAAGCCTTCAATGAATTGTCGGTAGTATCCTGCTAATCCCAAGAAACTTCGTATATTTTTCACTGTCTTTGGTGTCGGCCACTCGCTGACAGCAAATATCTTAGCTGGATCCATAGAGATTCCTTCGCCTGAAATAATATGTCCGAGAAATCTGACTTAATCTAGCCAAAATTCACACTTGCTGTATTTGTCATAGAGCTGGTGTTGTCGTAATGTCTCCAGGACAATCCGTAAGTGCTCGTCGTGTTCTTTTCGATTCTTTGAATACACCAGGATGTCGTCGATGAAGATGGCAACGAACTTGTCTAAGTACTCTCTGAGAACTTGGTTCATCAGGTTCATAAAGATAGAAGGTGCATTGGTCACTGCAAATGGCATTACGAGATATTTATAATGGCCATAACGGGTCCTAAACGCCGTCTTCGGAATGTCGGACTCTTTGACCTTCACCTGATGATAACCCGAACGAAGATCTAACTTTGAAAAGACACAAGATCCACTTAACTGATCGAAAAGGTCGTCGATGCGCGGTAGTGGATACTTATTCTTAATCGTCACTTCGTTCAGAACTCGGTAATCCACACACATCCTGTATGAACCTTCCTTCTTATTCACCAGCAGCACCGGAGATCCCCAGCTTGAAGTACTGGGACGAATCTAACCTTTCTTAAGGAGTTCGTCCAACTGAATGCGGATCTCCTTCAATCCTTCCAGACTTAATCGGTACGGAGCTTTTATTATTGGTTGTGCGCCGGGTTGTAAATCGATGCTGAATTCAAGAGCTCGATCAGGAGGCAAACCTGATATATCTTCTGGGAATACATCCTCGAACTCTCAAACTACCAATGGCTTCGATTCTTCTGCTTGTAATGCTGCAACCTCTGCCTTCTTTGGTTTTGCTTTGTAAACGCTAGGTTCCAAGGTATGGTCTCCACTCTTGAAATAGAACACTGGATGATCTGGTATTTCGAACACTACCCTCATTTGGCGACAGTCTTTGGTAGCGAAGAAAGTTCCAGCCAGTCCATTCCCAGACTACGTTGAAGTTTGGTATGTCCAGCACCTTGATGTCCGCATAAAATTCTCGACTGCAGACGACCACTGGATACAGATCGTATCCCAAAGTTGCTTTTAGAACATCGTTCCCTGAAGTAATGTTCCAGCTAGATACGAGCGGTTTAACTGGGATCACATGAGTTCGGACGAACCATTGCGACATAAAGCAATGTGATGTGCCTGTGTCGAAGAGTGCTAGAGCAGGCAGGGAGGCTACTAAGATTGTACCTAAGTTGTGTGGGATATGTTTAGGTATATCATGTATAAGATGATTATGAATTGAAAGGACTTGAAAGAGAATAGGGAAGGGATTTACCAGTGATAACCTGACCCATAGCTTCGGCCTCTTCGACCAACATGGTGAATGCTTGGCGTTGCGGCACTTTCCACTGTGCCTGGTTAAACACTCGGCGTTAGGGTTGAGTAGTCTAGATGCGGGGATCTGGAGTTGATAGGGCTAACCGGGTAGGAGGAGCTTGGATCGCCGGTCTAGCTGGAGGGTTGTTAGGTCTTCGATTCTGTGGGCATGCTCCAATGGCGTGAATAGAAGACCCAAAGATCAGGCACAGATTGTTCACCCTGCGACAGTTCTTCATAAGATGTTCTATTCTTTTGCAGTAGATGCAAAAGTCTGGCCTTCTGTTGGCGAACGAACCAACTGACCTCCGAGATGGTCCGCTAAAAGCTGGCCTAGAAGAGTCCCCTCCTGTGATCTGGTGCACAGGGCGTTCCACACCAGCAGTCTGCGGCCTGTCCTTCTTCTTCACGACTGCTTCATAGCGTCGGGCAGCCTTCAAAGCAAGTTCATGGGTTGGGAAATCCCCTGTAGCGAGTGCAGCTTGGATTTTAGGGTCTAACCCTTGCTGAAATTGTCGTGCCCGGATCTCAGCGGTGGGAATAAAGTGTGCAGCGAACCTGTTATGACCGTGTGTTAGCAGTGTAGTGAATGAGATCAGAAAATTGAATTTTAGACAATATCTTACATGTTGAGCATGGTAAACTCAGCATCATATTCATCCATAGACTTGACCCACATTGAGCCTTGCTGTAGATGAATGAAGTGTTGCTCCATGTCAAAACGGGCAGACTCAGGGAAGTACTTGGCATCGAAGAGGACTCGGAATGTTCTCCATTTTATCGGTTGTGCGAGACGGCTCTCCTCAGTCTTCCACCAAACTCTGGCGTTATCGGTCAGTTGCAACTTAGCAACTCTCACCCAGGAAATATATGGCACTTGAGCTGCTGCCAGATCATCTTCAATCGCTTGAGCTCATTCTTCTGCCTCAAGTAGGCTCTCCTTTTCTGAGAAGTGTTTTGGGTGCAGTGCCCGGAACTGCTTAACTCCGGGTGCCTCGGCTTCGGGACGGTGCATGAGAATAGCAGTCTGCTACTGCTGACTCTCTAATAGGCTTTTGATAGTCTCAAGCAGTACCGTTTCCTCATTGATAGGAGCTGCAACGGTAGATGGTGGTGGTAGAGTAGGCGGTGGAGTATTGCCGTTGACGTTCGTACTGGTGTTGTTCGGAGAATCCATCACCTTGATATAAAAGATAGGTTAGGATAGATTCAAGGAATTTAAAATGAAAGGAATGTAAAAGTTTGTTGAACTCATTAATTCTTGTGGTATATTGTTTACGACTTCATGCAGAACTGACCTACATGGGCCACCAATAAAACCTGTCACGTCCCGCTTCCCAATAGACGGAAACGATGACGTGGCAAGCCCGCGATATATTTATCCAGAGAAGGTCATTCCCTAAATAAATATACTAAGCGTATTGAAACAATAATACACAAAGCAAAAATAAATTGAGACTGAAAATTTTGAACAAACATCTTTATTTACATTTAACTTCCAATATTTACAAATACAAGAGTTTATGCTGGAAAGTAAATACAATAAAGAAAATGCCAAAACAAGTGGCATACATAAGCTGAAAGAAAAGAAGCTGAGCTAGACCTGAGTAGCTATCTGGTCGTAGTCCTCCTCTGTGGCTTCAACTTCAGTCTCGACAGTATCTAACGAACATTCAAAGAAAAGAAAAAAATGGGTGGAATGCCCGTCAGCGAACTAGCGCTCTATTAGTCATAAGAATAGGTAAGAGTAAAGAAAATGACAAGAGTAGAATATATATGTATGACGAGTAAGAGTATATGATCTTGGATAAATATATACTATAGGTCTCTAGATGGTCATTATGTTAACGTTAAGTTCCAAGTGTGAATGTCAACGCAACCGTAGAAGTATTCACGAGCTCAAGAGTGGGGCCCCGGTAGTAAGAAAACACGGGCTCATTTCATGTGTTAGCATTGGGGCTCTAGAATATGGATGAGTCAATCCGACTGATATTCGAGTAAAATAAAAAAGAGCTTAATACGGGACCCCTGAAACTCCATTGGATTCACACAAGAAACTATCCCAAGCACCCCGTGTATAATATATTATAACTGGTTAATATGCTTGCCTGATTTGATTGATCGATATATCTTGATCAAAACCCTAGATTGCAAAAGGTGTAAATTGTATTCGAGTGAGTTGAGTAATGTACGAGTCATGACAATTGCAATCTGGATTCGAGTCAAGTTGGTTCGAGTAGATTGGATTCTAGTTCATATTCGGGTTTAGATTCGAGTTCGAGTTTGTATTCGAGTTCGAGTTCAAGTTTAGATTTGAGTTTGGATTTGAGTTCATGTCTTTTCATGTGAATTAATGTAAATTGTTAAACTCTTATGTTCAGAAGATATCGGCAACTGCTATACATGAACGGCAGGATTTGTGTCTTTTTCCAAAACGATTTCCATTGATAACTCTGTTAAATTGTCTAACCTGCATAGGCAAGCACTCACTTTCTCCGGCTCCCTGGGGCTCAAAAGAATTGATTCCGCTTAAACCTATATTTATCTAAGATCCTTAAAATATTGTTTGCATATCTCGAGGGGTTTTTATAAAACATATTTTAATATAGTTTCAAAATAAAGCTCCAGGGTGATTTATAACATTTAGGGTTTTTATGAACATGTATTTTAATTATTGGTGTATTTTAATGATACAATTTAGGTTTTTGAAAGTTTATGGTATTTTTATGAAAACTACTACTTTTGAAAACTTGGTGGTATTTTATTAACAATTTTGAATCTTTCATTTTAAAAACATAGTTTCTTAATATGCTTTTATTGAAAACACGGGTATATAATTTTATATAACTTTTTCAAAAATTAGTTTTTATTAGAAAAAGTTGTGTTTCTTAAAAACCGTATTTTATTCCTTTCGAGACCGAATACTTCGTGAGTAGTTCTGCATCTCGCTCTACTGTCCCAAGGATGTGCGATAATCCGCACCATCCATTAGCGGGTCCCCTAACGAGGGTTGTAGAGGCATAATTGCCAAGGATTCGAAATACCGATTTAAAAAAACCCGTTTTGAAACGGTGTGGTATTTTAATGAAAAACTTATTTCTTTAACTTAGCCATAGATCTAAAATACCGTACTATGGAACCATGGTGTGCATGTGGGGTAGGTCGTTACCCCGTGAAGATTTTCTAAAGGTATTTACACTAATTATCGATGAGAGGGTGATACTAAAGTTCATGGTATTTTACTGAAAAATTTTGTTATATGTTCGTTACATATGAAAATTTTGTTAAAACTAAAAACTAAAAGATGTGAAATAAGTTTAGGATTATTGTAGCATGCTAATTTGATCTTTTTTGCTTATCACATGGCTTGCAAAAGTTAAAAAGAAAGCGATATCGGAGATAACTCCTCTTTTGTCGGTTTGTTTTAAAAAGTGGTTTGAGATAGAAAAAGAGAGGGATGAAGGGACATACCATTTTTATATGACTAGGATGAAATTGAAGAAACTCTCGGGGGTCGTGGTTTCGTTGGAGATACTTCGGTCGTCGAGTTTGGATTTCGTAGTTCGGAGCTACTCCACTTGAGGGGCTTAACTCCACTTGGCATTTAGAAGTTTTTAGAGAATTTTTGCTAGAATTTCAGATTGGGGGAGAGCTATGGTATGTGGTGGTATTTATAGTGGAGAATTACGATTTGGGAATTAAAATTGTGGATTAAAAAGTATTAAAAAGATATTAAATGGTGAATTGAAGGGTCTCTGTTTGATTGCGGGGAAATCAAACAGTGCATAGGAGTTAAGGGGAGATGAAGAGACGGGTGTGCAAAACACGGAGCCCATTGGACTTATCAGGACCATCGGCGATGGCCCTGTGGGCATTTTGGCCGGTCGATTCTTGAGGTCTTGCCTCGAGATTCATGCCACGCGGGTTTTTCTGTGTTTACTCCATTTTGCGCATGTTTGATTTTTTTGAAACTTTTCATTTCCCTGTGTATTGCACGTGCAATTCTTGGGCTTCCAAAAAGAAAAACTAGAAAAAAATAATTGTGTCTGATGGGAATCGAACACACAGGCTACGTCACAGCAATGAAGGGGCTTTACCAGTGAGCTACAAGTTAATTCTTGCTTTTATTAAACAAATCTAACTTATAACTATTACACAGGCTGTAATACTCTCTTCTGTACAATAACAAAATTTATTTTTCTGTACAGTGTTTTCATAGTCGTTACACAAACCTTTAAAGTGTTCTAAGAAAAAGAAGAAGACTAAGAAGCTTGTGCAGCCCGCTGAGATGTTGACAGGCATACAGACCTCCAAAAGTATATAGACGTGCTGGAAGAGTACAATCAGATAGTGCGAATACTAGTCACACTTAAAGACTTCCTCCAGCATATCCTCGAGAACAAGGACAGTGACGATGATGAGGAAAATGGCTCATTGGAGGAAGCGGAAGAATGTGTGGAAAGCCGCCCTATGCTCTCCCATTCATCCCTATATGATGAAGAAGCCCCGCCCGCGTCGGAAAGTGACATGGACGAACTGGGGGAAAAATCGGCATCAAAAATCCCGAAACTGCAAAAGGTAGACCCAATTGAAAGGCTGCTGAAAGAAACTTTTTAAAAGAGCAAAGAGGATCAGGAACGTGAGATGACCATATATGAAAAGGAAAAACAACAGCATTTGAATAAAAAAGTTGCGGCGAGGACGAGTTATGAAGCTCTCCGACCGAACCGAAGCATGCCGCAAAGAATAAGAGCAGGAACAAAGCTAAGAAAAGGTATGCCAAGGCCCTGTCAATAGAGATGAAACTGCCACCACTCATTATGTACACTCCTGGGGTCCCATATTCGATGGTGGAGAGGGACACCCCAAATACTGCTCGTATCACTGAAGGATCGCTTATCCCATCGAGGAATGCAATGCCTTCAAGAAGTGGTGGTATGGATATGTTGCCCATAGAAAACACTTCAAGAAGGAGAAGTGCAAGACTCGCACTCGTTGATATGAGAGCAGCGAGACATCAGTACATAAAAAAGCAACTAGCAGCTGTCATATGGTTGGTACCGGTTCAAAAGGGGAAAAATCTCGGGTTCTCACGTTTGAGAGTGATTCTGAGGATGAAATGCCCCTCAACTCTCTCTTTGAAAGATCCACCTTGGAAAAAGAAGAGGAGGAAAAGGATTGCGAGAACATTCAGTTGTGCAACCGCACACTGCCTAAAAAGAACCTCGGACCCACAAATAGGGGTTCAAATGAAAAGGATAAAGGGAAGGGGAAAATTCCCGAGGAGATCGCCCTTGATGAAGAGGTGGCCAAATTGCTCGCCGCAAATGACCTACCTAAGAAAACCAAGGTGGACTATAATGTCCTTACGCATTTGAGGAAGACACCCTCGCAATTGAGCATATTTGATGCTCTACTCTTATTTAAAGAGGCACGGGACTCCTTGATCAAGGCCTTGCAAGAACCTAATCAGTTTCAAGTCTTCCTCGCAGAAGAGAAGATGAAGAATGAACTGGCAGAGGTCCATACGACTAATATTACATTCAGCAAGGAAAATCTACTCCTCGGTACATACGAGGATAATCGACCGCTATATATTACCAGGTACTGGCATGGCATCAAGATAGGAAAAATTCTCGTCGATAACGGATCCTCCGTTAACCTCCTCAATGTGAGGGTGCTGAAGAAGATATGTATGAATGTTCAGCATCTTGCCTAAGAAAAAATTGCTATCTCGGGGTTCGACTCGCAGTCGTCACGAACGCTTGGTTCCGTAATATTGAAGCTCCGCTTCGGACAGCTCGTCATTGACATCAAATTCCATGTCATTAACACCAAATCCTGTTATAATGCTTTACTCGGCAAGCCTTGACTATATGAGTACAACATCATCCTTTCCACACAGCATCAGTGTATAAAGTATTTCAAAGATGGTTTGAAGTACACCGTAACGGGAGAACTCAATCCTTTCTCGGTGAATGAGGAGAAAAATTATGAGGATACAAAATAGTTTCAGCCAGATATCGAGGATACTGAAAGGTACCACAGGCCAGAATATAAGCAAAAATCTGTGGCCACCATCCCGGTGTTCGGAAGTGATGCTGAAGAAGACGAACAAATAGTCTACTCTGGACAACCTCAGAGAGAAAACAATAAAACTGGGCCCTCAACCCCTATCCTGGTCTCTGGCAGCGACTCCAAAGACAAGACTAATGTAGTGTTCTCCATTCGCCCATCGACGCAGACTTTTGCCAAAGTGGATCAGAGTCTACATATTATGATGGCTCCACCTCGACATTATAAGGAATTTGACGCGCTTAATACTTATAGCATACAAGAGCTGGAAACTTTCTATGTACCTCATACAAAGAGGTGAAAAAAGTGATGATCTTCTATAAATCTATATAAACCAAGGTGGAAAAAGAAGTCTGGAATGGCGCTGATCCGACTCTTGACAAGTTCCATCCCATCCATATGCCGAGATATTATGCGGAGGGATTAAAGGAGCTATTAAAGCATCAAGGTGTGCCTTTCGAACAAACTGATCGGCAAACTTAATTTTATAAAAAGATTTAGGGTATCTCCGGGACTCAACGAAAAAAGCCCAGCAGGAAAATGGAAACAACTGGGCTGGGATATTTTCGGTCCATGAAACGGGAGCAAGTCTAAAACTTCCACGCCATAAACAACTCGAATGGAGAAAAAGATGTTTCTCCAAGCAGTTATGTCGTCGAACGAGAGAAAAGTCTCGCTCGAAGAATATCGAGTCCGTCACTCGAAGAACAAATTGACAAGATAATAAAGGAAGCTTGTCAAGCGAGCCAAGACAACCACAGTCAAAAATGGCCATATATGAAAAGGTTAGGAAGAATTACTGCAGTGAGAAATCAGTGGAAGAAGTAGATCATGATACTCTCCATCCGCAGCCCGTTATGTACTCTTGCAAAGAAGGAAGATCCCGAAGCAGAGACAAAAATAAGGCGATGATCGTAAGTGACGTTCAAGGACAACAAAGCAGGTCCAAGACACCATTCAATCAAGAAAAGTTTGGTTGGAGCCCGTCCCTCATACTGAAAATGGGTCGGAAATATTTGTTCCCTCGAGATAAGACATGAAAGATCTTTAGCCTTTTCGTAAAACACCAAATGATGACGCTCCCAGAGTTTCGACACCCCGAACAGATAAATGAAGTCCATCATCCAGATTATTGCTCATATCACCGAGAAATAGGTCGCCCCCTTGAAGACTGTTTCACCTTCAAAAACTAGGTGGAGGACCAATATCAATAAGACATGTTCATGTTATCCGATAGCTGGAGAATAAACCCGCCGCAAAAGCATGAGCCAGAGAAGACCTATACCATCAGGATGGGACCAGATTGACCACGAAAATAGAAGCGGACCCGTACCTGTCATATGATAACACTCTCAAAAGATGGAGGGGATGAGAATATGATTGACCTTTTCGAATGCTTCACAAACGAAGACGATGATGAGGAGATCTCAGAATTTCCATCTGCACTAAAAGAGCTAGAGGATGGGATACATACCACGACAGACAACCTAAGAAAAATCGACTTAGGAACAGAGAATGATCCGAGACCGAGAGGATGGGATACATACCACGACAGACAACCTAAGAAAAATCGACTTAGGAATAGAGAATGATCCGAGACCGACGTTTATCAGTGAGCTGCTATCTGAAAAACAAGTAGCCACATTAAAAGATGTGCTTATGCAGTACAAAATTGCTTCGCTTGGAACTACTTCGAAATGCCGGGTTTAGATCCAGAGGTGGCGTTACAAAAACTGGCTATATTACCTGACATAAAGCCGGTCAAACAGGCACCAAGAAAAATGTAGCTTAAACTTGATATGCGTATCAACGCCGAATTCATGAAATTAATCAACTCCGGCTTCATTCAAAAGATTCAATATCTCGACTGGATCGCTAACATCGTTCCAGTGATGAAGAAAAACAGGACGGTTCGGATCTGAATGGACTTTCGGGATCTCAACAAAGCATGCCCGAATGATGACGTCCCAGTGTCCGTTACCGAGCTAATGATCGATAACTCATCCACACATGAAGTCTTCTACTTTATGGATGGGTCTTCAGGATACAACTTGAAGGGATGCGAAGCACGACAGCAAGGTTTTGGGAGGTATCATCCATGCCAATTTCAAAAATTGCCATACTAAACAACCCTAACATAGAATCTTAACTAGAGAATTAAACAATACTACATGTAAATATCTTTACATCTAAGTGAACAAGGAATACAACCTTTGTAGACCGGTCCTTCACTTCAATAGCTCCGTGTAGTAGTCCCTTCGCTCCAAGTTGTGAACTCCCGGACTTTAGAAAGGCTCCACAAGATGAACGGAACAAGCTTGCTCGAAGTCTTCAAGGCCGAAGATGATCTACGTCGAGGAGACTCAAACCCAAGCTATCTCTTCACTAAATTAGGGTTTAGTGAAGCAAACACCCTAAACTAAATGGCTAATCTAGTAGAGGATGATGAAGTAGGAATTTTGCTCACTTTGGATTTATTTTTCTCACAATATTTCTTCACTTTTAGAAAAGCTAGAAAGCTTTCTCATGATGAAGAAGAAGATGAAGTGGAGAAGAGAATGAAACTCATGAGGTGAGAATAGCAACCATGGGTGAGTTTGTATCATATACTAACTCATGTAAAGACTAAATTATGGCTAAGGATAATGGTTAGGTTAATAAATATCTCATGTAAAACAAAGTTAGTGGACTAAGACAATGGTTATCATAAGCTTCTCCAAGCTTCCAACCATGACAAATTTCCATCAATTTTGAATTACTTGGATAAATAAAAACCCTAGGATTATCATAAGCATGGTGTGAGTCTCATACACCCATGTTGTATGTGGCATCAAGCATGACACAAATAAATGTACATTAATATATATCACAGATATACTATATGCACACAAGTGAGAAAAAGAAATGTTTAAGTGAGCAAATATCAGTTAATGTAAATTAATATATCATATATATAATTATACATTAAATTATTAAATCAACACTTGATTTAATAATCCGGCTATATCACATACAACCGACTAATATCATATGTATCAACTTATCGAATCAACACTTCATCCGATAACTCGGCTATATCACATATAACCGTCCGATATCACATATCGCGAGAATAGAATACGGTATCATATACTCGTATTAATTTCGGTCCCGCACATATCACATATGTGCTCCTACTTCGTTTCTCTTGAGCCAGGAAACCTCTGTGTAGGACTCTAAAGACTCGTCAATACGCCGGCAGTAGGTGGTGATCATATCAGTCACCCACAAGCCGCAAGCGGTCTGCTAAACGTAACGGCCATCCGGGTATTGAGCGATCGGAAAATCAACAAGCAAGCATGCTCATACTCCTGTGAATCCAATCAGTAACACTGCCGTACAGTCCGGTCTCTTCGTCTGATATGTCGCATATCACAGCCTGGGGGTGGTAATTGTCAGACCCCAATAGCCTGATAATTCATGCCGATGTGAGGCTCATAACGGTTCGGGAAACTACTGATAACACTTACCAGTAGATCTCAACAACCCTGGCTAGGGATTTCTTGTTATGGCCAATCAAGCATAGCGCAACATCAACCCCTAATACCGGGAGAGACGAAATCCTCTCATATCGCTCATTGCCTCCATGTGACTCGGAACTATACCCAAAAACCACCATTTTGCACGATCTCTTGAACGTGGTGAGGTGGAAATCAAAGCACAGTGGGAATCACACAAGACTCTATGACGATCTCGGGTCGACAGACTAACCTATACCAGTGTCACCAGAGAACTGCTATCTGACGATAGATATAATACCATCTAGGAGTTCTCGGCGAATCCTTCAAGTGTACCCAATCTCTACTGAGCACCCGTATACCATCTCTGATGTCAAACACCAATGGATATGGGATCATCCATTGCCCATCATATGGGTCGAAAAGCGTATACGCTAGTCTACTCTGGAATATTGATGTCCCGTCTCGATACTCCCACGACTAGGAACAATTGAAGAATGTACTTACCGACTACCTCTGCCCCACTAGTATGATCTGCATCATAATCCTGGTAGTCAAGTACTCATCCTAAGGGCTTTATCAATATGTAATAGAGAGACAGTAAGTGTACATGTTAAAATAAAGAGCAACCAGATAGCATACTATCATGTCGAGCAAGAAAGTCCTCCTTATATATGTCCAAGCATCCACTATAATATACATCACATGTATAATAATAGCCTCTAGGGCATACATATAACTAACACAACTAGATAAAAATGGATATTGAAGACCAGAAGCATATCGTCTTCCGGACTACGTTAGGCGTATTCTGCTATAAGATGATGCCCTTCGGTTTGAAGAATGCCGAAGCTACCTACCAAAGGGCCATGACAAAGATATTCGATGACCTCATACACAAGATCGTCGAATGCTTTATCGACGACCTCGTGGTCAAAAGCAAATCTCATGAAGAGCATTGGGAGCATCTAAAGACCGTGTTCGAGCGTTTTCGAAAGTATAATATGAAGATGAATCCTTTAAAGTGCGTGTTTGGAGTCTCGGCAGGCAAATTCCTAGGCTTCATCATCCGCCAACGAGCTATCAAAATTGATCCCTCAAAGACCAAGACAATTATGGAGATGCCCTCTCCAAGAACCCTCAAACAACTGCGATCTCTCTAAGGAAAGCTCCTATATATCTGGCGATTCATAGCCAATCTCTCCGGAAAATGTCGTCCCTATAGTCATCTGATGAAGAAGGGGACCCCATTCGTCTAGGATCAGAAATACTAAAATGCTTTGCAGGAAATTAAACAATACCTGCAAAATCCGCCGGTATTGGCCGCTCCAATTAAGGGAAAGCCCAGTATTTTATATACAACATCCCTTGAGGGTTCTCTAGACGCGCTGTGGGCACAAGAGAACGATCAAGGCAATGAGAGAGCTCTTTACTATCTAAGTTGAGTTTTCCTGGGGGAAGAAAGAAACTACTCCCCTATCGAAAAGCACTACTTAGTGCTGATCTTCGCAATAATGAAGCTTAGATACTACGCCTTGGCGCATGAGGTCCGTCTCATATAAAAGGTGGATTCTCTTAAGTATCTGATGTCAAAGATCATACTAACGGGAAGGCTTGCCAAATGGGCTCTACTGCTGATGGAATTCTTGATAACATATCAACCCATCAAAGCGTTGAAAGGACAAGCCATCACCGACTTTCTTGCGGAACATCCGATACCAGCTGATTCTTCCCTAAACTGCAAGTTACCAGATGAACATACGTTCAATGCAGTCAAGGAGGAGAAAGAAGAAAATGAGTCTCGATGAGAGCTCTACTTCGATGGAGCATCTTCTATAAAGCGGCGAAAGAAGAACACTCCCTTAATCAAAGCCGAGGTGGGCCTTATTTTCGTGACCCCGCAAGGAGGATTATTGCGTTACGCTCTTTCCTTGACAGAACGCAGAACTAATAATGAAGCAGAATATGAAGCTTTGATAGCTGGTCTTGAGATCGCTATCAACATAGGGATCAAGGACCTCCTAATATACGGAGATTCTCAGCTGATCGTTAGTCAAGGAAATGGTGACTATCAGACATGAAAAACAGAACTGATAAAGTATGGCGAAAGAGTGCAGCAGCTGCTGACCCAAATCCCTTTCTATACCCTGGAAAGCATACCGCGAAGTGGAAAACGGTAAAGAGGACGCGTTAGCCAAGTTGGCTAAAGAATTGGCCGATAAAGAGCTCGATGACGTAAGGATCATTGTTCAAAACCGCAGGATCCTGGCGCCAGCAGATATACCTTCGGAAGCCCTGAAAGAACTATCTGAAGAAAAACAAACGACCGAACGAGAAGTTCTCTAAATAGAAAACGAAGAAGAGGTCGAGGACTGGAGAGAAGCATTTATAGGCTACTTTAAGACTCAACGAACACCCGAAGATGCGTCATCTAGACATCAGCTCATGAAACGAGCTATGTCATTCGCTTTCGTCAACGATACTCTATACAAGAGATCCTTCGACTTCTTATGGTTAAGATGCCTAGGGCCGAAAGAAGCGAAGAATGTCATCCAAGAAGTACATGACAGACTTTACGGCTCCCATCAAACAGGTCCAAAGATGAAGCTGAAGATAAAAAGGATGTGCTATTATTGGCCCACGATGATTCGAGACTGCCTCGAATATGCGAAGCGGTGTCACTTGTACCAAATACACGGGGACTTCATACATCAGCATCCAAATCTGCTGCATCCGACAGTAGCTAGTTAGCCGTTCATGATGTAGGGAACAGATATAATCGGCCCTATTGAATCAGCGTCATCCAGAGGACATCGGTTTATACTAGCAACAACCGATTACTTCTCTAAGTGGGCAGAAACAGAACCGCTAAAAGAGGTGAAGATGGAAAATATTCTCCACTTCTTCAAAACTCATGTTATCTACCGGTTCGGAACTCCGCGACGGATAATTTCGGATAATGGACAAGCCTATAGAAGCCACAAAATAAGCCGCTTCGCACAGCAACACAAGATAGTCTGGAGATACTCCTCGGTCTATAATCCTCGAGCCAACGGTTTATAACCCTGACCAAGATTATAAAGAAGACGGTGTCCAGGAACAAAAAGGACTGGGACGAGAGACTGCATGAAGCTCTTTAAACGTACCGAACAACGTTCAAGACGGACACAAATACAACACCATATGCATTGGTATTTGGTACTGAAGCAGTACTCCCACTGGAGATAGAACTCCCCTCATTACGAGTGGCAATTCAATACGAGCTAACGGATGAAGAAAATGCTCATCTTAGGCTCGAAGAGCTCAATGCTCTCGATGAAACCCGCCTTGTAGCACAGAAAAATCTGGAACCTTATAAGGTAAGGATGACACGATCATATGAAAGACTAACTAGGCCGAGAAAATTCCGCTAAGGCGAACTCGCGCTGGTTGTCAAAAGACCGATGATTCCCAATCGTACAAAATGGGGGAAGTTCGAGCCAAACAATGAACACCCGTACATCATAGATGAGGTTTATCAAGGTGGAGCTTACCTGCTCATGGATATGCATGGAGAAAGGTCATTTCGACCAATAAACGGCCGATTTCTCAAAAAGTACTATGTTTGAAGAGTTGTGACTTGGGTCAATGATAAATGACGACGCTTGTGTCCACTTGCTATCTTCTTGAGTCAAAACTCTGAAAGTCGTATGCGTCTCATTATGCGAAAAATGGACTATTATTTCCCTAAACTGGAATGATGGACAGAGATGTTTCTAAACTAGCCCTTCGTCCCGAACACGGGGATGTTGGACTGAAACGTCCCTAAACTAACAATAGACTGCAACATCCTTAAACTAATATAGGACCGAGATGTCCCTAAACTAGTTTTTTGCCCCGAACACGAGAATATATCCTTAAACTGGTAATGGACCATTACATCTTTAAACTAGTATCGGACTGAAATGTCCTTAAACTATCATTTCGTCCTGAATACGGGAATGTTGGATCGAAACGTCCATAAAACTAATATGTTACCCCTATACACTTCATGATATAGATGATGATGGACTGTAATGTCCTTAAACTAATATGTTTCCCTACAGTGGATTTCCATATTAATCACCGTATACAATCCACGGGCACAAACAATATGACCTCATACTATGTTCTTATAGACCGAAACATCCCTAAACTAATGATGGATCGAAACGTCCCTAAACTAATATGTTTGGCCCTACGGTATGGGTCATATAACCAAACGTATACAATCCATGGGCATAAACAATTCATATCTCTTCCAGGCCCCCATCGGCAAACTACACCTGAAATCCCCACCGGCCAAAAAGCTCTACCAATGATGCGGTCCTTTGAAAAGTCGTAACCTATTGATGATAGTGCATTACCATATGGGACGCCTGTCTCCAACTGGGATTGCTTCTTCGCGAATAAGTCATGACCTATTGATGATAGTCCATAAGCAAAATGGGCACGGATGAAATTCCGAAAGGGCGCCGTGAGTAAAAACAGCAGGGCTACCGGCGAGCTTGTGAAAACCCGGAAAGGCGCAAGCTCGTTGAAAAAAAAAGATGCACCTGCAAAGTCCTTTCAACTTTTTAAGGAGAAAACACCCGCGTGAGATCTTTACGACTCACAAAGGAGCAACACACTTAGGAATCCATACGGTCTGGAAGGAGAAAATACACTTACGAGATCCTCGCAACTCGTAAGAAGAATATACCCTTTGTAAGACTCTCACGGCTTATGGAATTCAAAAGGCCTTAAATTATAGGGATCTAAACCTGTTCTTAAACCATTATAACCCCACAAAAATTTTATGCTCTACAAGTGGTCCAATATCGACTCTTGTATACAATCCACGGGCGTAAATAAATATATTCCTAATCAAGTCCAACCAAACAATGAGAAATATTTCTCGACAAGGTGAACGACATTTGCAAGTCCTCTTGACTGGTAAGGAGAAAGTACTCATGTAAGATCCTTACGACTTACGAAAGTAAGATAGACTTAGGAGCCCTCGCGACTCTTAAGGAGAAAATACACCTATGAGATCCTCACGACTTATGGGGGGAAATGCCTTTATAAGACCCTTACGGATTATAAAGTCAAAAAGCATTAATTAGCAGGGATCTAAACCTGTTGCCTAAGCCACCATTGGCCAAAATAGGCAATGGCATATGATGAGTTTCTCCTGGCAATATTCCAGTTGTAGCGATACTGATGCCGAAGCTGGTATTAGATTCCAAGTTCCTAAATCGTAATAAAAAACAGCAAATAAAGCAAAAAAAATAGCAGAAATGATTGGGCACCACGAATAAATAGCCAAAATGATTGGGTAATCGCGACTTTCACGATATGAAAATTTGAAAGGATAGAGCATCGCGGAAAATAAAAAGAAAAATGATAAAAATAAAAAATTTCTACCCTGCAAGTTGTTAGTGTATATGCCCTAGAGGCCATTACTGTATCATACTAGTTTGTATATTACTTAATGGAAACTTGGGATATTCAGCTTGTATAGACAATCTTGCTCAAAATAGTAGTATGCTACTTGGTTTGTTTTTACTTTAATGTGTACATGTGTTTATTTTAGTATATCACCTATACACATTAGTGGAGCCCTTAGGATCTTTGCTTGATTACCAGCGTTGTGATGGCAGTCACACCCGTAGGGGCTGGGTAATCCACAAGCACATCCTTATGCAGGTCCCTAGTCGTAGGAGTATCGAGACAGGGCATCGATACTCCGGAGTAGACTAGCGTATGCGCTTCTCATCCCAGTGTGGGAGACGGTCTGTCCCACAGCCGTCAGTACGTCGTACTTGAGATAGTATGCGGGTGCTCGTTAGGTTACGAGTACACTGGACAGGACTCGTCGGGAACTGTTGGTTGGTACTATACCTATCGTCAGTTATCAGTTCCCAGGTGACATAAGTACAGCTTAGTCCGCTGACTAGACACTGTCACTTCGCCTCGAGTGTATTCCCACTGTACTTAGATTACTACCCTACCACGGCTCAAAGGAGTCGTGCAAACAGGTAGTAGTTGGGTGCAGTCCCGAAGCACTTGGAGGCAGTGACGGTTAGACAGGATTCGCCTCTCCCGGTATTGGGGGTTGATATCGCGCTGTGTCTAGGACAGCCATTACACAAAGTCCCTGGCCAGGGCAAGCGAGATATACTGGTAGGTTTCCAGTGTTATCTCAGGGTGTTCTGGGCTACACTCCGACACGACTTGTACCGCTATTAGGGGACTGACGTTTACCGCCCCCTAGGCCCGCCATGCGATATTCTCAGACGAACAGACCGGACTGTACGCAGATTGTCACATTCAGGCTCAGTAGGAGTTCAGATGGGTTTCACCTCGTCGGTCTTCTTATCGGCATCTACCTGGGGGCCGTTACGCACAGCTAGTGCCGCTTGCGGTCTGTGGTTAAACCCACTGCCAGCGTAGTGCCGAGTCTTTAGAGTCCCACACAGAAAGCTATTCGCCTTTAGGCAAAAGAGTAGAGCTCGCATGGTTTTACGACAGGGTTCGGTCACATCCGTGCACTTGTGCACGTTTAGTGTCCGCGCAGTTATCACTAGCGGGCTTTGGTTTAAGCCAGATCCTAGTGTACGTTTTGGGATTGGTTTTATCTCGTTTGTATTCGTGTTCTTCGGAACGCGGATGCGGGTGTGTATGCACAGTTGACAGAGAGACAGAGGCAGAGGATTCTCATTAGGGTTGTTGACTGTTGACTTTTGCTAAACCCTAATGAGAATAAGAAATATGATTAACAATAATATTAATTAAGTATTATTGTGACATGGTTGTTGATGGTTGACTTTGTTGACTTGTTGACTTAGTTGACCGGTTGACTAGGTTGGACTTGTTGACCATCATCATGACAATGGCTATCATTTCTTGGCATTGACCTTGGCTTGCTTATTTGTTCACACATTGCATTTAATGCAAGAAATGATATGGCCACTTGATATGATAACAACCATCACATAATACTCAATTATCATTATGTGTTATCATGATTTTGGATTATGAAAGCTTGGATGGCAAAAGTCTTGCTCATTCTTTCATTTCCTTTCTCTCTCATGCTTGAGCTCTCCCTCTTCCTCTTGCTCTCTCTCTAGTCCATGGTTCTACTTGTCTCATGTGTTGAGAAGCAAGAACCATAGAGATAAAACCCAACACACTCCTCTACTCATCCTAGTTCATAAGGTTTAGCAAACCAAGTGTTCTAGTTTCTTCTAGTTTGAAGAGAAGCCAAAGGTAGAAGCTTTCAGGTGGATCCATCTTCGGCGCGAGGTGAGGCCGATCCGACCACCGCAAGGAGTTGAAGACGAAGGAGTTCAAGTTAAGGTATAACCCCCTAACCGAGTAGGTAAAACTCTTGTTAGGTTTGTTAGATAGTTATTTAACAAAGATCCGTATTTTGAGTCCATGTTACCACCAAAAGAAAAATCGTTTTTCATCATTTCCGCAAGCCCGTAAGTACCGGGAGAGGTAACGTGGACTTACACAGGTGATTCGAATCCCAACTCCTGTAGACAGTTCATGACTGAAGAGGAGCGATGTGTTCCCCCACGCTCCGTCGAATAGATAACTAAGTCTTGATGGCATAGCACAAAGACTACATAGATGACCCAACTATCTCCGGTATAGTGTGATTGCGGTGGCGTTAAAGGCCCAAGGGTCGAAATGAAGTGACGGCATATTCCTAGTTTTGGGTCTTGATCGCAATACATACAAAACCTAAAAACCATTGGATGTCATCCCAACCCAGAAGGGTGCGATCATGACTCATCGGGGCTCCAAATAGAGTCTAACCTCAAGTAAAGCTCCATGGCAATACCTAATGCTGGATCTTTCGATGGTAATATGGATATTCCAACCTAAGAAGATTACTTGAAGACGCTGTGTCCAGCCTCAGAAGGGATCAGAGACACGAAAGACGCATGGCTACTCGAGCCGCAACCTAAGAGACAGCATGTCGAAACGTGACGGTATGATGGAATTAATCCAGTACCACAAACCTAACGGACTCCTATATCAAAAGTGTTCCGGTGCCCGTGCCGCGGAGGCCGCAGATGAGGCGGAAGCGAAAACAAAAACTTTCTGTGGGCACCAGACACGCAAACCCAAGAATTCGATCCAAACATTCTAAACTAGAAAACTAAAACAAGGAAGGTTGAGAAACTACAAGCTTTGTCGCGTGTCCACCCAATTGTGGAAGACCTCTCCAAGCTCGTAGCCGCCGGAATCGTGCTTGAGAATCGACCATCCTTTCCGAAGACGATCCACCAGAGGGAATCCAAAGAAGGCTCTAACCGACGATCCAGACTTGCTAGCTTTGAATGGTCTGTGATGTAGGAATACTTCACTAAATTTTCTCTCTAAAATCTATGCTCAAATAGAGAGCAAGGAGAAGAAGGTGAAGGAGGTGAGAATGAAGCATGAAGCTTACTTGATGAAAAATGATCGAGTCTTACAAAAATGAAAAGGAGAATGGATACTCCAAATTGCAACCATGAAGCAATAGTGCACAATAAATGCATATCACAGTCCAACCCATCCCTCCAAACCATGATTCATTAAAATCCTTTTCCACCTCGTTTCCTTTTTTGATTTTCCAAAAAGGAAAATCAAATATGAAGTGTCATTTTTCCAGAAGTATTCCCGTATAAATACGGAATACTTCACCTGATATATGTATCGCTACATATACGTGCATCCGTATAAAAAATACGTATAGTACCAAAGAGAGAAAATGAATAGTGAATAATAATACTAAAATATATGTATCAAAAATACATATATAAATTATTAAATCAAAATCTGATTTAATAATCCAGCTTAATCATAAGCCGGCTAGTATTATCAACCGCCCGATTAAAGCCCGTGTATCCCGTACACGTATTTAATCGGACCCCTGCACGTACTAACATACAGCTCCTATATCTGTTGCCTGAACCGGGAAAACCCTCTGTGTGAGACTCTAAAGACTTGACAATACGCTGGCAGTGGGTTTAAACATAAGCACGTCAGTGGCACTAGCTGTACGTAACGGCTACCCAGGTACTTTTCGAAAGGGGGGTCGACAATCAAATGCGTGCTTACCCTATTGAGCCTGAATGTGACAATCTCCGTACAATCCGGTCTTTTCGTCAAAAAGTATCGTATATCGGGTCTAGGGGGAGGATAACGTTAGACTCCTACTAACCCGATAAGTCGTGTCTGAATCAAACTCATCACCAATAGAGATACTACTGATCAACTATCAGTAAATCTCATCCACCGTGACCACGGATTTCTGATGATACCCAACTGAAAACGACATCGACTCCTAATACTAGGAGAACGAATCCCTGATAGTCGACCACTGCCTCCATGTGGCTCGGGACTGTACCCAACTAAAACCTGTTTGCATGACTCTTTTGAGCTGTGGTAGGGTAGTAATCAAAGTACAGTGGGAACTCACACGAGAAAAATGACGACTTCAGGTCAAAGTACTAACATGTACTCATGCCACCTGAGAACTTCTATCTGACGATAGATATAATACCATCTAGAAGTTCTCAACAAGTCCGTCCAGTATACTCACCTCCAGTGAGCACCTGTATACTATCTTAGATGACACAACAACAATGGCTTGCGAGACCGGTCACCGCCCCTTGTCGGGGTCTAGAAGCGTATACACTAGTCTACCCAGGAATATCGATGCCCAGTCTTGATACTCCCACGACTAGGGACATTTAAGGACGTGCTTATGGACAACCTAGCTCCCACATATATGATCGCCATCATAATGCTGGTCGTCAAGCAACAATCCTACGGGCTTCATCAGCGATGAACATAAACCAGATTGCATACTATCATCTCGAGTAAGACTGTTATACCCGTATAGGTCCTCCCTTAATTATCATAATCGCTTACTTGCAATCATAATAATTGCCTTGAGGGCACTATATCCAACAATCTCCCACTTGCACTTAAGGCCAATTATTGCGGTATCGTGTACCCACAGCTCATGTGCTACCGAATTCCCAACTTCTTTACTAAATAGTTTCGCAAACTATATTTGTGAAACTTAATTTGTTCGAGAAACAGCCTCGGTGAGTGGATCCGCTGCAATGTTCCAACTTCATCTCTCTATATCTCAACTTTGCAGAGATTAACAATCTCTTAAATTGAGCGATACCCCGCCTCAAGAATTTGTCTAAATACTTGATGGGACCAAGTTCATCAATGAACAATTCCTATCCAACAAACTTCTTGGAGTGTATTCTCTGTTGAGTCATAACCAGTATCATGCACCATGATTACCTCAGTAACCTTATTGAAACACTATCCAATATACTGATCCTCAAAAGAGGAAAAACTCAAAACTGTGACAGCATCTCTGTCATCCAGGCCATCTTGGAAACCTGAACTGATAACCGCCTCCCAAAGGAGGTTGCCGTTATCTTATACCAAGAATATCCTCTTATGTTCTTTACCACTTCCCTTTATTTCTCGAGAATTGGATTAATATATGTTTATTGCAACTAGTACAAAAGAAATATCTGGTGGTGTATAAGACGTTGAATGATTGACTCAATTGCCTAAGCAAATGATATGCCATTCATACGAGCCCTCTTTTCGTCAGTCCAAAAGACATCCTTTTTAGAGAGGGTGACTCCATCACCTGTGGGTATACCACCACGCCAGGAGTCGTCCATTTTAAAAATACTTTTAGAATGCTGTCCAAATACCCGATTGGGAAACTTCCCAAATTTAGATCTAAAACCAGAATTATCTATCTAGTATTGTACAAGACATTGCATGATTGAATCAATTGCCTAATCAAATGATAAGTCATTCATGCCAGTCACTCTCTTCATCAGTCTAGAAGACATCTCTTTAGAGAGGGTTACTCCATCACCTGCAGGTACACTACCACGCCAGGAGTCATCCATTCTAAAATACTTTTAGAATGTTATTTAAGTACCCGATTTGGGAAACATCCCAAATCTAGATCTAGTCACTAGAATTCCTGATATACTATCCACATCCATCATGGAGAAAACACTATGAGACAACCAAAGTTTGACCGATTGTAGTACAGGAAAATTATTTCCTATTTGGAGTATGTCATCCAAATCCAGGACAGTGCTCCCTACATCCTTTTTACTAGGTTCATCTTTTATTTTGATGAAGTCAATCACCTTGACTGTCATATTAAAACAGATGGTCTTTCTCCGCTATCTATTCTTCAGTCTAAGAATAGACATAAGCAACTTACATACCTTCCGCTGCTCCCACTGACTACGATAACCGTCTGGCAGAGTCATATACACGTGCACTTCCAAAATCCCATTTGGAAAGATGTTATAGTTATCTACCTGCCAGATATCATAGCCATGAGCTGCATCAGCGCCAAATCATATCCATATGAACTTCAGCATAGACACTGAAGTGAAAGTCACATCACAATCTACAAAGGGTATTTGATGAAAACACTTTACAACAAGTCTAGCCTTATTAGGTTAGTACCTTTTAACATGCACAGATCTCGAAAGATCTACTTGCTCCTAATGGGTTTTACCCCTTCAGGTGCATCTAGCAAAGTCCAAAATCCATGATTTGCTGAAATGCGTGGAGTCCATCTTAGGTATAAAAAACCTGGTCACCCAGAAGTTACCACTTCCTATGACCTCCTGATAATAAGTAGGGGGAATAACAATGTCAAGTCATATCCATATGAACTTCAGCATAGACAATGAAGTAAGAGTCCCATCATAATCCACAACGGGTATTTGATGAACACTCTTTACAACAAGTCTAGCCTTATTAGGTTAGCACATTTCCACCTGCACAGATCTCGAAAGATATATCTGCTCCTAATAGGTTTCACCCCCTTCAGGAGCACCCAGCAAAGTTTAAAATCCATTATCTGCTGAAGTGCGTGGAGTCCATCTTGGATATAAGTATCTGGTCACCTGCAAGTTACCACTTCTTATGACCTACTGATAACTAGTAGGGTCATCATCACCATGATGCTGACCTCCTTGTCACCGTCTATGAGAAAACCGAAGTATCTCTTAGGTGTCTGAGGTCACCTACTAAAATCTGTGGAGTGGCTAATGGTTTGTCAAGTCCAATTGAATCCTTAGGTTCTACTAAATTTTTGGTAATCGTTTGTGGTTTTGGAATCACTTCTAATTCTACCATACTCGCACTATATTCTTTTGAAAAAAGATTCTTTTATAAAATAGGGGCGAGTCAAGAACAATATAACTATTGATCTTGAAATTGGTAGAAACAAAATCCTAGTGAATGCTTCGGATAATCCACAAACCGCCATTACCGAAGCGTGCTTCGAGTTTGTCCAGATTCTTCTTTTAAACAGAAACCAGATAACTCCATATCTTAACAACCTTAAAATATGCAACCATTCTATATCCATATAGAATCAAGGCACTAATTTAGATGGAACCGGATTCAAATGTCATGCAGCTGTTTCCAGTGCATATTACCTAATGGAAAAGGGGCCAATACAGCATTACTTATCATAGAGCGTGTCCACGGATGAGTAACCTGTGAGAGAATCAAGTTCTCGATACTATGATGGAATACCTAGCATAAGTATATACATCTTCAATCACCACGAATAATCCCGATACTTCCAACGTATGGTTCTCTACTTTATTCTTATACCTATAAACTTCTCAAGATCTTTGGACATTGTATTACAACGAATGTGTGTCTAAAACTAGAGAACTCATAGGTAAACTTGAATGAAGTAAGAGTACCAACCCCTTGTCCCGAAGGACACTGGACAATATACATTTTCATGTAAAAGTCCCAAGAGTATACCAACTCAAATCATGCGTTTTGTAAATTGAAAACTTTATCTTGGTTAAGAATGTCTTTCACCGCTATTCAATGCATCTTATTTTATCCTCAACTGATAAAGGTAAATGTTTACAACACAATTTTCAAAATGTATATCTCACTTTATAAAATAAAGGTACAGATATTTCATTTTAAAATTTGGTGCATAACAACGGTTATTCGGAACCAAATTTGCCGTCAGGCAAAACCCAGACGATTTAATCCAATATTACCAATTGCAACGAATTCCGATAATGAGGGTCAAATCGCCATTTTACAATATTCTATTCCAACTCATCATCTGTAACACCGTACAGATGTGAGATCCAAAACTGGTAAATACATACCCTGGAGTCAGAATTGTTTGGGAAAGTAGTTCTCTTTTACAAGTATACAGAAATACTGAAACAAGAAAATGTTTCATAGGGGATGGTCAGGTATTCCTAATATTGCCCTTTTCCATTATTCAGATTCATGACAGTAGTCGCAATTTTCTTTTGCCCTCACTTCAATCCGTTTATATGTCTCTACTTCTTACCTTCTGCACACCGTCCCTGCGCTAACTGGTTTTCTTTCTTCCCTAACTTTCGGCACTAGCCTGAGGTTTGGAAGAAGACTATCCAATAAGCGTAATGTATGTACTCTCGTAATGCAAGGAGCTCTCGCAACCTGAGAGAAGGTAAAGGGAAGAGACAACCGAATAATCCTATTCAATTTCTTCAGAACCTGTGGCTATCCTCGACTGAAGTAACTTCTTCGAGTTCGTATGTAACTATACGATGGCCGTTCCAAACTAAACTCTCTCTCTAAAATCTATGCTCAAATGAAGAGCAAGAAGAAGAAGATGAAGGAGGTGAGAATGAAGCATGAAGCTTACTTGATGAAAAATGATCAAGTCTTACAAAAATGAAAAAGAGAATGGCTACTTCAAATTGCAGCCATGAAGCAATAGTGCATAATAAATGCACATCACAATCTAAGCCATCCCTCCAAATCATGCATCATTAAAACTCTTTTCCACCTCATTTCCTTATTTGATTTTCCAAAAAGGAAAATCAAATGTGAGGTGTCCTTTTTCCAGAAGTATTCCCGTATAAATACGGAATACTTCATCTGGTATATGTATCGCTACATATACGCACATCCGTATAAAAAATACGGATAGTACCAAGAAGAGAAAATGAATAGTGAACAATAATACTAAAATATATGTATCAAAAATACATATATAAATTATTAAATCAAAACCTGGTTTAATAATGCGGCTTAATCCTAAGCCGGCTAGTATTATCAACCGCCCGATTAAAGTCTGTGTATCCCATACACGTATTTAATCGGACCTCTGCATATACCAACGTACGACTCCTACATCTGTCGCCAGAACCTGGAAAACCCTCTGTGTGGGACTTTAAAGACTCGACAATACGCTGGCAGTGGGTTTAACCACAAGCACGTCAGTGGCACTAGCTGTATGTAACGGCTACCCAGGTACTTGTCGAAAAAGAGGGTCGACAATAAAGTACGTTCTTACCCTACTGAGCCTAAATGTGACAATCTCCGTACAGTCCGGTCTCTTCATCAAAGAATATCGCATATCGGGTCTAGGGGTGGATAACGTCAGACCCCTACTAACCCGATAAGTCTGAGTCAAACTCATCACCAATAGAGATACTACTGATCAACTATCAGTAAATCTCATCCACCGTGGCCACGGATTTCTGGTGATAGCCAACTGAACACAGCACAACATCGACTCCTAATACCAGGAGAGACGAATCCCTGACAGTCGACCACTGCCTTCATGTGGCTTGCGATTGTACCCAACTAAAACCTGTTTGCACGACTCCTTTGAGCCGTGGTAGGGTAGTAATCAAAGTACAGTGGGAATTCACACGAGACAAATGACGACTTCAGGTCAAAAGACTAGCCTGTACTCATGCCACCTGAGAAGTTCCGTCTGAGGATAGATATAATACCATCTAGAAGTTTTCAACGAGTCCTTCCAGTGTACTCACCTCCAGTGAATACATGTATACTATCTTAAGTGACATAACACCAATGGCTTGTGAGACCGGCCACCGCCCCTTGTCGGGGTCTAGAAGCGTATACACTAGTCTACTCTGGAATATCGTTACCCAGTCTTGATACTCCCACGACTAGGGACATTTAAGGATGTGCTTATGGACAACCCAGCTCCCACATATATGATCGCCATCATAATACTGGTCCTCAAGCAATAATCCTATGGGCTTCATCAACGATGAAAATAAACTAGATAGCATACTATCATCTTGAGTAAGACCGTTATACTTGTATAGGTCCTCCCTCAATTATCATAATCGCCTACTTACAATCATAATAATTGCCTTAATGGCACTATCCAACAGAAAGGGTTATCTATATTTCACGTTAGGCTACACCTGCGAGATCCTCTCGACTCGTAGGGAGAAACATATTTATGATACCCTCACGGCTCATAAAGATGAAAATCCTTAGGCGACGGGGATATAAACCCGTTTTCTTAGCCATCACTACCCTGCGGACTATTAATAATGACTTTCATATACTACCCATGGGTCACCGATGACGAATTTGTGGATGAAGACGCCATAAAAAGGTGAAAGGTGTAGATCACGGACTTCAAGACATAGAATTGCGACACCTATGTCCGCTCACTACCTTCTCAGATTCTGAAAGTCATGAGAGCAGTCGTGTACTTTGCACTACTTAGCCCACATCCATACCTACATGGGCAAAGTAGTGGGGGCATTTGTTTAACATGGAAAATTCATCAAATAATAATAAACATGCATTTCAATATACAAGGAAAAGATCACCAAACATGGGATCGGGACTACAGGGTTTAATAAAACAGTATACAAAGTTCTCTAGCTCCCTCTTGGCCCTCTCTAGCATGTCGTAACGGCGGTTCTCATGAAGAGTCCATCCCTACCTGTCAGCGCCGCGCTCATCGAAAAGAGAAGACATGACAATCCGCCGAGCCCGTATTTGACACAGCATGTGAATCGAGCGGTCCTTCAGAGGTTTCGTAATCAAGCATGCATCGTGAAAGCAGTCGATCTTATTCTCTACTGCGTCAAGTATCGCTAGAGTCATCTTTGCCGGATGAGAAGGAATATCGTCGAGGATGGCCAAGAAGATCATTCGAAACCAAATAGAGCCAGCGGGAAGAGGAGATCCCCTACAGGTCATAAGCTCATGCATCACCATGTCGTACTGAGCATCTGTAAGAATGGGATTTGCTAGACATGCAGCGAAACGAGGAATAATCACCCCAATGGGCACCTGCCATGGCTGTCGAGGAGCATGTGGGCGATTGCAAGCCATGGTTCTTTCTCTATGAAAATAGTTTTTTCTCTGTGAAAGTGAAGGAGAAGATGAACACTTCTTCAAATTATAAAAAGGAGCATTTAAGTCTCGACACAAAAAATATTGCACATGGTGTAAGTTGGAACGATTCCCAAGCTCTGACCAAAAGAAAGTGTTGGAAAAGAAAAAGATGACTCAGAAAATCACAAGAAGAGATGAAACGAAATCCTCCCACGTGTTGAACACGTGAGCACTCACATGCAAAGCATGTGACCTCCGGCTTCAGGGAGGATTAAATCTTATGAAATGGCTTCCACGTGTTGAACACGTGAGCGCTCATATGCAAAGTATGTAACCTCCGGCTTCAGTAAGGATTAAATCCTATGATATAAGCCAACGTGTTAAACACGTGAGTGCATAAGAGCGTTGAATACAGATGAAATTAAAACCCAAATAGGCCCCACGTGTTAAACATATGAGCGCTCATGTGTAAAGCATGTGAGCGCTGCCGTCATTTATATATGACAGCCCTCGCGTGAAAGCTATGTGAGTGCATCAGTTTGAAGTGCTAGCTTCAAATAGAATTAAATTCTATTCAGAACTAAGTTCTAATTGGGAAATATTGCCCTCTGATCTTTCTAATATTAGAAAGATTTCTCCTGTTAAAAAGAAAGCTTCTGAATTCAAAATCTAACGGTGATTATAATATCACCGACCAAATCAGAAGATAAAATCAAATTCGTTGTTAGGAAAATATTTTCTGTTAAATAAAATTCCCCGGATTTTAGATCCAACAGTGGATAAAATTCCCTGAGTGGTCTTCGAGATTATTAGATCAATTAAGATCTCTCAATGAGAGAGTTTCTCAAACTAATTGATACTTTTCCTCCCCTATATAAAGGACCCGAGACTTCAAGTCTCAAGGGAGAGAATATACCCCTAAAAGCTTTCGAAACAAGAGAAAACCCTCTATAAGCTTCTGTAAGAGAGAAAATCCCCTTTAAAAACAACAGAGAATTTAATTCTCTTTTTTAAGAAAGATCATCTTCCTCTTTCGAAAACTCTTGGTAAAGAAAATAGAGAGATCAGAGAACCTACTTTACCTATCATATGTATATATAAGGGTTTAACCCTCTCAAAAGAACTTAGTTTTTTCTCTGAATCCGAAATCCGCAAAACAAATCTCCCATAAGTTGAGAATTTAATTCTCAACGGGAAGATCTTGTTCTTCAGAATCAAGATCTAGGAGAAAATTATGTTGTTTTATCACCCCCCATAAATACACGAGAAAAGAACATGGAAGGAAAATGTCACTACCTGCAAATGGCATAAAACCGGCACTTGAATCATGTGAAGTTTATAGGATCCCACCGTAACCCAAGTAATCCAAAAACCAGGAGTCTAAACCTTTTAAGTAAATAATGGAGGTGACGTGTAGAAAATGGGTATTAATGAAATCATGTTCCTCTTTGTAAAGTATAAATAGAGTTCGTTTGAAATACTAGTGAGTTTTAGACTAAGATTTGAAAACATTTTCGTCATTTAAAATTTGGGCAGCACCTCCTTTGTAAATTTTGATAAAACCGATACATAAACATAAATAATATCGGTATCCCCAATCGGGAGCTATCTCATCACCCAATTGGCGGAAACATAACCAAGCAGTATATACGACGCCAAATGTGAAGATCAACATAAGAATAAAAGCAAAACAAATAGTAAAAACAACAACTCAATAATATCCAAATCGACGCATACAAGAATAACATACAAGTCTCGTCTTTAAGTCCAAAAGAATATACAAGTCTTTAGTCTCTAAATCCACAAAATATACAAGTCTGGTCGATGGAGTTTTTAACTAGATTACAAATGAATAAAAATATACAAGTGGCGGTTACGATCTGTAATGTAACCCACTTACCTAGCAATCACCCAAAGAAGAAACGTGTCAGCAAGCCGCTACTGATCCAAACGGTCGGTCCTGCAAGAAAACTATGGCACAACGGGAGTGAGTTGCCAACTCGTGAGTAGAAAATATCATCAGGTAGAAATCGAATGTATAACGATCTATCCAGGTCATACTGTATAACAATATCATACTATGAGATAACAAATGTGTACATGTGTGTGTGTGTGTAATATCGTCTCTGTATCAATATGTGGTGACATGTCGTCCATAGCATATTTATATATAAATCATCCAACAAGTGTCCATGACACTCGAAATCATCATAAAACACAGAGTGTCTAGTATCGACACTCGAAATTCTCATAAATCCCGTGTCCAGCACCGACAGGTAAATCCTCATATCACAAACGCCGTCTCTCGGATCGGCCCTCTCTCAAGCGTCGTCTCATCAGATCGGCCCTCATATCCATCTGTATCATATCACTCCGGTCGGTATTCTCCGGATATCCGCCGAGTCACATACTGTCAACGGTAGGTAGTGTTCCCAGCCAGGTTCAATACCTTCCTATACGATCTTCTTGCCCATGGGTACCGTACCGGGTCCACCATGTATCCGCAGACAGTGCCTCCTTACTCCTCGAATAGGATAATAATCATAGCTCAGAACCGGGAAAACTCATGGTGGACGCCGAAATATCATATCAAGAGAAAACCGCATTTTAAAACATTCACAAGTTTTATAAGATTGTATCTGTGGTTTCTCAAATCCAAAAATCTCATGAAAACACTATCTCATAATAACATGGCAATAATGGAACAATATGAAAATGCACAAAACAATAATATAATGCATGGAAAGTGTGTTCATATAAGCGTGTCGTATAAGCAATGTAAAAAGAGTACAATATCCGGAACAGTACGTGGTGCTGAGTACTAAATAGTAATCTATAATGCTAACGGGGTATGGTGCGATACGGGTGACATAGAAAGTTTTATAAGTGTACGTGGTATGGAAATTACCGATGAGATGTAGGTGTAACATGCGAGTATGTGCAAGTGCAATATAAATCATCGGTAATGGTGCGCGTGTCTTAGCAAATGAAGTTAAGTAGAGTTAAAGGTATGAACGTAATATATATCGTAAATAATCGAAGCGCGAGCGTATGCAAAAATAAGGAAAGCGAAATGCGAGCGTATACAGAATAATAAAATCGTAACGTAAACAAATATTAAAATATCCAACTACATATGAGCGATACAATTATAGTTTAAATTAGTACGAAACGTTGTTTTGGAAATAAGAGACTACTATATTTTTGAAAATAAATATCATTTGAAAAGTCGTAGCGCACCCTTGATATTATCATTTAAAAGTACGTAACGATTCGTTAATTTTTAAAATACGTATGGCTCTAAATATCTTATAATTTCCATTTAAAAAATATTAGCAAGACTCATCGAATCGAAACATGTATATCGACCATATTAGGCAATCAATCCTCATCATATCATATGTACGAAATCTCTCTTGTACGATATCATCCAATGAATATGGTACAGATCTGTAGTCGCGTACATCAACTTATATCATCTCATCTCATATCATATATACTCATACCATATCCATTCTCATGTCCTATATATACTTATATCATAATAAGTACTCATAAATATATATATATATATATATATATATATATATATAGCTCAATAGCTAAGAAATAGATACTGGGTATAAAACTTTTGCTAAGTATACTGGCATACGTATAAGGTTATACTAAGTATATAATATCCTAACTACTACGGTTGTAGGGGTGTTATAAACCATCCACCCGACTTCTCCCGTAGATATATATCTACTCACATAAACGCATCGCCTTACTCGAAACCGACGGATGCTTTGCCCTTCTTCGTCGTCTCGGAAGTCCCCGGGATTGTACCTACAATCGAAACCTTATCGAATCGCATAAAAATCCATATCAAAATCGATACGATGAGTGAAACGCACATAGGTTAGAACTTATAGTCAACGCATGCTAAATCCGATAAAATACTCCCGACGTTGATATACGAACGTCGAACAACCAAGTCACAACATAAAAATCCAAAAACCAAGTTTCAAAAATCGGAAAATATCGTCAGAATCAAGTTAAAATGCTCACAGATTTTGGCATAGGTAGTCTGAGACAAAACTAACAATACAGTTGCTAAGTTATCAAGTGTGTGAGCTATAGACAAAATCCCGACATCCAATTCAAAAATTAGACCGACGGAATTGCTACAGTAATAGCCACTAGCGGTCCAAATTTGGAATTTGGGTCTCGTTCTTCTGTGGTGGTCTCTTAGGAGTCTAACTATGTCAATGTAATTGTTTGTTTATCTTATAAAGACACCAAGTTGCTTCAGAATTCATTTGAACGTCAAAACTCAATGAAAACCGACATTTGAAAACCATAACTCATGTTTTAAAACTTGAAACACTTTAAAACCAATGATATTTGCACTAAAACACTCTCACCTATCACTAATAAGGTTATAATAGTTAACTAACTCACTACTACACCACTACTACATGTATTCATCAAAACTCACTTTTGAAAGACTCAAGACTAAGAAACATGCACATGAGATCTAATATAGTGTATGAAGACAAGTGTTATGAAAACTTAGTTTAAAGAAAGCATTTTACCTCTGGATGGGGATGAAGGAAAGTTCTAATCTTGGAAGATAGCCTCAAAGTGGATACTTGATCACATCACCTTGTGTAGAATGAGAATTGGAACATATTTTATGAAGGTTTCATGTTGTTTTAGAGGGATTTGTGGGGGTGCTTTGTGATTGTAGTGGGAGGTTGGAGGAGGAGAAGGAGAAGAAGAGGATGAAGAAAAGATATGAAGAAGAACAATGGTTTTAGCAAGCATAACCCCCCCCCCTCTCTTTCTCTCTCACATGCACATGCTCATTTTAATAATGCAATCATACTCTCATGCCTCCCACTCTCTCTCATTTTCTTTCCTTTTTCATTTTTAAAAAAAGAAATAACCATATAACACACATGAAGAGAATAAAACCATCATTTAAAATACAAATGAAAATGTTAACCCTCTCATCAACATGTCATGCACAATAAGTATGATTTAGCAAATAAATTTTTGGTTAATACAAAAATTAGGAAAATATCAATTAGTTTTAATATCATAATTTGTATGGATATAATTACATGCTAATTTATGAAAAGTCCATTTAAATAAATGCTTTCATAAATAATAATTCATTTTAAATTCCAATTATTTTCCAAAAATAAAAGTATATGGTTATACCAATCTACGAAAACTCAAATCCATACCCGGTATATATTCTTAAAACTCATTATATTATTATTTAAATTTTAAAATAATATTTTCCATTTTCTGAAATGTTACAATCTTCCCCCTAAATAAATTTAGTCCCCGAATTTAAATTTAAACCCCTAAATCTTAAAATATTTCAGTAACCCAAATCAAATCAACAGGGCTCTGAAGTCACGGACAAGCTAGAAATATCATAGCGCAACGCGTGCGCATGAAAACAAGTGCAAAACTCAAATAATCGAAACTCCTATAAGTGCCATGTGAATCATACAAGTCATGAAGAAAATGCAATTTGCGAAATCAACCGTATAAATCAAGCACAATATAATCAAGGCTACAATACATATATAGTACGCATCCATGTAAAATCTTCTAAGTAGCTGCAAACGTATGTATGAAAAATCCTTTCAAAATAGTCATATGATGCATATATCACGGCACAAGTAGCGGACGTTCGTTTATGAAGAAATACACACACTTACATCCTGCTTTTTGAAAATAATTTGGAAGGGTTTTTTTTTGTAAAATTTTGTGTCGTTCACTGACATGTAGGAAAATAATGAGACTATAGCCCTTTTGAAAACCTCTTCTGTAAATATCAATATATGCAAAAATATTCAAACACTGTCTCTTAGACCAGTACTGCTCTGCTACCATATAACATAATGAATATCATAAAAAAACGTGATACTTGAAAAAGAAATCAACATCAACCGGTGTGCACGAAAACCAACCCACATGTGACTGGTATGCACGAAAATCGAAATCAAAACCAAGTGCCATGAATGTGCATGAAAACGAAAACCGAGTGCAACGGATGTGCATGAAAGTATCTGTCAAGAGCAACGGGTGTGCACGACAACAACATCAAGTGCATCTAGAGTGCACGAAAATCTCAATCAAGTGCAACTGATGTGCACGAAAATCGTCAAGTGCATCAAATGTGCACAAAACTATATCAAGTGCACTGAGTGTGCACGGAAATTTGAATCAAGTGCATCAGGTCTGCACAAAAGTATCTAGTGCAATAGGGTGCACGAAAATCAATATCAAGTGCAACTAAGTGCACAAAATCATAAATATGTGCGACGGGGTGCACAAAACAATATCGAGTGCAATTGGTGTGCATGAAAACATAAATTAAGTGTAACTGAAATATAAAAACATAAATCAAGTGCAACTGCTGTGCACAAAGAAAAATATCCATCAGGTACATCTGCGGTGCACAAAAATATCAATCATGAAACTCAATCATCAAACCACAAAAGTCCGAACGAAAAAAGCGTGATACTTGAATCACCAAAAGACAAATCAAAACAAATGACATTGAAGTACACCTCTTTCAATGTCGAAAGGTGCCTGTGCACCCAGAGCTGGCAGAGCAAGAATTTCCACTTGCCTTCTGCCCACGGTCTGGCGTCCTCCGTCTTTAGGTCCTTATTCTCTCTGTGGACCACCAAATCCAAGACCTCTCGGCTTGACAGCCTGGTAAGGAGTAGTGACGGAAATAGTCCCGCTCTAACACCTATCTGAACATCTCCTGGCCAAGTAACCTAGCCACTCGCAATGTAGCACGTCAATGATAGCGGCCTCTAGCCTTCTGAGTACGCTCCAAACAACCGATCCTGGGTCCAAATCTCTATCGCTATGGCACCCCGGAGAGAACCCGTCACGACCTCTTTCGATATCATGTTTGCCGAACTTCCCGGAAACTGGCACTCCTAAACGAACCCGCTTCTGTCCCGGAGCAGCTGCAATCTCATCAAGACCTTCCTCTGAAAGTGTGGCCGTATCCAATGCCTCTGCATATGTATCCAATCTCTAGCATCAACAGAGAAGGACGACTCATTGAGATCTCGCACGGACCTCTTAATCCACTTCTCTTCAATATTGACCAAATCAGAGTCGTATCTTGATAGCTGCGTAAACTGCAATTCATACTAGGCTACGGTCATATCCAGAGTCTCTCGTAAAGACTCGAAGCTACGAATTCGGCATCTCCAACACTCTGTGGAAGAAATCTGGATAAATACGTTCTCGAGAACTCATCCAAGCCATTGGAGGAATACGCATTGCTCATCCTCTCTCGATCAACTCACACCAGGTCTAAGCAAAACCCTTCAACTGAAACTAGCTAACTCGACTGATCTCGCATCGGAGTATCCCAACGAACGAAATATCCTAGTCATCCTATCCAGGAATGATTAAGGATCCTCTGTCACAACCCTGTGTCACAACCCTGTCTGTAAACTCATACGGCTTGAGCTTCATAAACTCTAGAAGCGATATCTCGTCAATCTTAACAATGCCCGGTATGTCTGTTTGCACGGTAGACAACATAACGAACCCCAGAGTAGGCTGTACGTCAACAGAATTCTCAATCCGACTGGCCTCAAACAATGACCCGACCATCTGGTGAGGATCCAGAACACTCGCCTCAAAACGAGAAATCCTAATCATAAAATGGATAACCAATATGTTCCTATGTCACCGGGATAACACCCTGATCAGTCCTCGTCCCTGACGAGCTTGCCCTGACCGCATCTTTAGCCATAGTCCTCTCGGCTCGTGTAGCCATGGTGACAGGAACCACAAACAAGTATCGATGAGAATAGATCAAAAGAACGAATAGAATAAAGGATCTCAAGATATATATATATATCCTAAGGTAATTTAAGCGGAGTATCGTATAGTAAATATGCCGTGGAACATACGAACGATACGTTACTCTACTTGAGCTACCTACTCCAAGGTCAACATACATAACGAAAGTTCGGGTCTAATACCCCCAAAATCAAGTCTAAGTTATGTAAGGTCAAGCCTAGGTTTTGAAATATACGCCCTAAATTCCGCATAGTCATACCTAGACTCGAGCAAATGTTAAACCTAACATTCTGATACTAACCTTTTCACGACCGGAAATGACACGTGACCGGCATTTGAATCACATGAAGTCTATAAAACCCCACCGTAACCCAAGTAAGCCGAAAACCAGGAATCTAAACCTTTTAAGTAAATAATGGAGGTGAAGTTTGGAAAATGGTTATTATTGAAATCAAGTTCCTCTTTGTAAAGTATAAATAGAGTTCGTTCGAAATACAAGTGAATTCTGGACTAAGATTTGAAAACATTTTCGTCGTTTAAAATTTAGGCAGCACCGGCTTTGTAAATTTTGATAAAACCGATACATATACATAAATAATATCAGCATCTCCAATCAGAAGCTATCTCATAGCCCAATCGGTGGAAACACAACCACGTGGGATATACGACGCCAAATGTGAAGATCAACACAAGAATAAAAGCAAAAGAAATACTAAAAACAATAACTCAATATCCAAATATCCAAATCAACGCATAAAAGAATAACATACAAGTCCCGTCTCTAAATCCAAAAGAATATACAAGTCTTTGGTCTCTAAATCCACAAAATATACAAGTCTGGTCGATGGAATTTTCAACTAGATTATAAATGAATAAAAATATACAAGCGGTGGTTACGATCTGTAATGTAACCCACCTACCAAGCAATCACCCAAAGAAAAAACATGCCAGCAAACCACTACTGATCCAAACGATCAGTCCTGCAAGAAAACTATGGCACAACGGGGGTGAGTTGCCAACTCGTAAGTAGAGGATATCATCATGTAGAAATCGAATGTATAACGATATACCTAGGTCATACTATATAATTATATCATATTATGCGATAACGAATGCGTACGTGTGTGTGTATTATATCGTGTCTGTATCAATATGTGGTAATATGTCATCCATAGCATGTTTATATATATATCATCCAACGAGTGTCCATTAACGACACTCGAAATTATTATAAAACACTGAGTTTCCAGCATTGACACTCGAAATCCTCATAAATCCCGTGTCCAGTATCGACATGTAAATCCTCATATCTCAGCCGCCGTCTCTCGGATCGGCCCTCTTTCAGACACCGTCTCATCAGATCATCCCTCATATCCATCTTTATCATATCACTCCAGTCGGTATTCGGATATCCACCAAGTCCCATACTGTCACCGGTAGGTAGTGTTCCTAGCCAGCCTCAACGCCTTTCTATACGATCTTCTTACCCCTAGGTACCGTACCGGGTCCACCATATATCCGCAGACTGTGACTCCTCACTCCTCGAATCGGATAATAATCATAGCTCAGAACCGAGAAAACTCATGGTGGACGCTGAAATATTAAATCAAGAGAAAACCGCATTTTTAAAACATTCACATGTTATATAAAATTGTATATGTGGTTTCTCAAATCCAGAAATCTCATGAAAACACTATTTCATAATAACATGGCAATAATGGAACAATATGTAAAGACACAGAACAATAATATAATATATGATAAGTGTCTTCATATTGTTAGTGTATATGCCCTAGAGGCCATTACTGTATCATACTAGTTTGTATATTACTTAATGGAAGCTTGGGATATTCACCTGGTATATACAATCTTGCTCAAAATAGTAGTATACTACTTGGTTTGTTTCTACTTCAATGTGTACATGTGTTTATTTTAGTATATCGCCTATACACATTAGTGGAGCCCTTAGGATCTTTGCTTGATTACCAGCGTTGTGATGGCAGTCACACTAGTGGGGCTAGGTAATCTATAAGCACATCCTTATGCAGGTCCCTGGTCGCAGGACTATCGAGACAGGGCATCGATACTCCGGTGTAGACTAGCGCATGCGCTTCTCATCCCAGTGTGGGAGACGGTCTGTCCTACAGCCGTCGGTACGTCGTACTTGAGAGAGTATGCGGGTGCTCGTTGGGTTACGAGTACACTGGACAGGACTCGTCGGGAACTGACTAGTTGGTATTATGCCTATCGTCAGTTATCAGTTCCCAGGTGACATGAGTACAGCTTAGTCCGCTGACTTGACACTGTCACTTCGCCTCGAGTGTGTTCCCACTGTACTTTGATTACTACCCTACTACGGCTCAAAGGAGTCGTGCAAACAGGTGGTAGTTGGGTGCAGTCCCGAAGCACTTGGAGGTAGTGACGGTTAGACAGGATTCGTCTCTCCCGGTATTGGGGGTTGACATCGCGCTGTGTCTAGGAGAGCCATTACACGAGTAGTCCCTGGCCAGGGCAAACGAGATATACTGGTAGGCTTCCAGTGTTATCTCAGGGTGTTTTGGGCTTCACTCCGACACGACTTGTACCGCTTTTGGGGGACTGGCGTTTACCGCCCCCTAGGCCCGCCATGCGATGTATCAGACGAACAGACCGGACTGTACGGAGAATGTCACATTCAGGCTCAGTAGGAGTTCAGATGGGTTTCGCCTCGTCAGTCTTCTTGTCGGCATCTACCTGGGGACCGTTACGCACAGCTAGTGCCGCTTGCGGTCTGTGGTTAAACCCACTGCCAGCGTAGTGTCGAGTCTTTAGAGTCCCACACAGAAAGCTATTCGCCTTTAGGCAAAAGAGTAGAGGTCGCATGGTTTTGCGACAGGTCGCATGGTTTTGCGACAGGGTTCGGTCACATCCGTGCACTTATGCACGTACAGTGTCCGGACAGTTTACACTAGCGGGCTTTGGTTTAAGCCAGATCGTAGTGTACATATTGGGATTGGATTTATCCAGTATGCATTCGTGTTCCTCGGAACGCGGATGCGGGTGTGTATGCACAGTTGACGGAGAGACAGAGGCAGGGGATTCTCATTTGGGTTGTTGACCGTTGACAGTTGACTATTGACTTTTTGCTCAACCCTAATGAGAATATGATATGTGATTAACAATTATATTAATTAAGTATTATGGTGACATGGTTGTTGAGGGATTGACTTTGTTGACTTGTTGACTTTTGTTGACTTTGTTGACCGGTTGACTAGGCTTGACTAGTTGACCATCATGATAACTATAGCTATCATTTCATGGCAAAGACTTTTGCTTGCTTGCTCTTTTGTGCAAAATGAGTGCATGAAATGATATGGCTATGGTTGCTTAAACCATCACATAATACTTGATTGATATGAGGTGTTATGATTGTTTTGGATTATGAGAGCCAAATGAGAAAAGTCTTCTCTCATTCTTTGATGCTCATTCTCTCTCTTGTTCTTGAGCTCTCATCTTCCTCCTCTTGCTCTCCCTCTCTTGATTCTATGGTTCACTTGTCTCATGAGTTGAGAACCAAGAACCATAGATAAAATCCCATACAAACTCTTCTCTACTCACTCTAGTTCACAAGGTTTAGCAAACCGAGTGAACTAGTTTCTTCAAAGTTCGAAGAAGGAGCCAAAGGTTGAAGCTTTCAGGTGGATCTATCTTCGGCGCAAGGAGACGACGGGGAGAAGCCGATTCGGACGACCATCGAAGCTTGAAGACGAAGGAGTTCGAGAAATAGAAAGGTATAACCCCCTAACCGAGTAGTTAGCAACTCGTAGTTAGGTTGTTAGTTAGATGTTTAACAAAGATCCGGTTTTTGAGTCCATGTTAGCACCTCTAAGAAAATCGTTTTTCACCAAATTCCGCATGCTCGAAAGTACCGGGAGAGGTAGCATGGACTTACACATATAAGCGTGTTGTATAAGCAATGTAAAGAGAATGCAATATCCGAAACAGTATATGGTGCTGAGTACTAAATAGTAATCTATAATGCTAACGGGGTATGGTACGATACAGGTGACATAGTAAGTTCTATATGTATACGTGGCATGACAATTACCGATGAGGTGTAGGCGTAACATGCGAGTATGTACAAATGCAATATAAATCATCGGTAATGGTGCGTATGTCCCAGCAAATGAAGTTCAGTAGAATTAAAAGTATGAACGTAGTATATATCGTAAATAATCGAAGCGCGAGCGTATGCAGAAATAAGGAAAGCGAAATGCGAGCGTATGCAGAATAATGAAATTGTAATGTGAACAAATATTAAAATATCTAACTACGTATGAGCCATACAATTATAGTTTAAATCAGTACGAAACGTTGTTTTGGAAATAAGGGACTACGATATTTTTGAAAATAAATATCATTTGAAAAGTCGTAGCACACCCTTGACGTTATCATTTAAAAGTACGTAACGATTCGTTAGTTTTTAAAATACGTATGACTCTAAATATCTCATAATTTCAATTTTAAAAAATATTAGCAAGACTCCTCGAGTTGAAACATATATATCAGCCATATTCGGCAATCAATCATCATCATATCACGTACAGAATATCTCTCGTACAATATCATCTAATCAATATGGTACGGATCTATAGTCGCGTATATTAACTCATCTCATATTATCTCATATCATCTCATATCATGTATACTCATACCGTATCAATTCTCATGTCCTATATATATTTATATCATAATAAGTACTCATATATATATATATATATATATATATATATATATATATATATAGCTCAATGACTAAGAAATAGATACTAAGTATAAAACTTCTGCTAAGTATACTAGCATACGTATAAGGTTATACCAAGTATTTAATATCCTAACTACTGCGGTTGCGGGGATGCTATACGCCATCCACCAGACTTCCCCCGTAAATATACATCTACTCACATAAACGCCTCGCCCTAGTCGAAACTGACGGATGCCTCACCCTTCTTCGTCGTCTCGTAAGTCTCCGCGATTATACCTATAATCGAAACCATATCGAATCGCATAAAAATCCATATCAAAACCGATATGACGAGCGAAACGCACATAGATTAGAACCTATGCTCAACGCGTGTTAAATACGATAAAATACTCCCAACGTCAATGTACGAACGTCGAACGACCAAGTCACAACATAAAAATCCGAAAACCAAGTTTCAAAAATCGGAAAATATCGCCAAAACCAAGTCAAAATGCTTCCAGAATTTGGCACAGGTAGTCTGGGACAAAACTAACAATACAGTGGCTAGGTTATCAAGTGTTGAGCTACAGACCAAATCCCGACATCTAATTCAAAAATTGGACCGACGGAATTGCTACAGTAACCGTCACTGGCGGTCCAATCTGGAATTTGGGTCTCGTTCTTCTGTGGTGGTCTCCTAGCCATCTAACTAAGTCAATGTAATTGTTTGTTTATCTTATAAAAACACAAAGTTGCTCTGGAATTCATTTTAAATTCCAAACTCAATAAAAACCGACATTTGAAAACCTTAACTCGTGTTTTAAAACTTGAAACACTTTAAAACCCATGATACTTATACTAAAACACTATCATCTATCACTAATAAGGTTGTAATAGCTAACTAACCGACTACTACATCACCACGTTGTATCCATCAAAACTCACTTTTGAAAAACTCAAGACTAAGAAATATGCACATGAGCTCTAATATAGTGTGTGAAGACAAGTGTTATGAAAACTTAGTTTAAAGAGAGCATTTTACCTCTAGATAGGGATGAATGAAAGTTTCAAGCTTGGAAGATGGCCTCAAAGTGGATACTTGATCACATCACCATGTGTAGAATGGGGATTGGAACATGTTCTATGAAGGTTTCATGGTGTTTTGAAGAGATTTGTATGGGTGGTTTGTGGTTGCAGTGGAAGGTTGGAGGAGGAGAAGGAGAAGAAGAAGATGATGAAAAGATATGAAGAAGAACAGTGGTTGTAGCAACCATCCCTCCCTCTCTCTCATGCCCATACTCATTTTAATAATGCAACCATACTTTGATGTCTCCCACTCTCTCTCATTTACTTTTCTTTTTCATTTTTAAAAAATGAAATAACCATATAACACACATGAAGAGAATAAAGCCATCATTTAAAACACAAATGAAAATATTAACCTTCTCATTAACATGTCATGCACACTAAGTATGGTTTAGCAAATAAAGTTTTGGTTAATGCACAAAATAGGAAAATATTAATTAGTTTTAATATCATGACCTGTATGGATATAATACATGCTAATTTATGAAAAGTCCATTTAAATAAATACTTTCATAAATAATAATTCATTTTAAATTCCAATTATTTTCCAAAAATGGAAGTATATAGCTATACCAATCTAAAAAAACTCAAATCCATACCCGGTATATATCCGTAAAACTCATTATATTATTATTTAAATTTTAAAATAATATTTTCCATTTTCTGAAACGTTACAGAAAAAATGGAATTTATATTCCAGGAATTTAATTCCTTTGATGATATGTTTTATCTAAAGACAGGGTTTAACACTTCAAAGAACTTAGTTCTCACAAAAATAAAGGACTTAGTTCTTGCGGTTGATCTTTGCATGAGTATGGTAGAGGCTCACGTGAAAGGCATGTGAAAATCTAGAAAATAACGACTCACGTGATATCCACATGAGCGCTCCGGAGAGACCATCCGAGACTAAAAATCTCACAGGAAAAGCACATGAGCACTAAGAATAAAAGCTAAACCATAGTCACATAATTCGCGAATTTTTGATCGTCCGATTAAATCGCCGCTGGCGAACGCTTCGAATTATTTGCGAATTATTTGTGAATTATTCGTGAACTATTCAAATAAACAACGAATAATGCACAAAAATGGTGAATAATTCGCAACATCGAAACCTAGCGCCTTATATATTAATTTCTTACTCGAAATCTTTCCCGAACATTTCCCGAATACTTGCCGAATCTTTCCCGAACACCTGCCAATTTTTTCCGAATAGTACCCCGACTCCAAATTTTCGACCTCGCCAAATTATTCCCGAATCCCGAATTTGTGACTATGAGCTAAACTGAGAATGCGTTCACGTGAAATCCACTTGAGCACTGTATAAAAGAGTACTTAGCACTGATAGGGCAACGCCCAAGCCTAAGCGTCTCACGTGATATCCACGTGAGCGCCGGAGCCATAGCACCCTATGTGATATCCACGTGAGCGCTAGTACATGATTTGGATATTATATTCATAGTCTAAACAACTAAGTGCTTAGCACTGATAGGGCAACATCCAAGCCTGAGTGTCTCACATGATACTCACGTGAGCACCGGAGCCTTAGCGCCCCACGTGATATCCATATGAGCGCCTACATGATTTGGATATTATATCCATGGTTAAGTGCTTAGCACTGATAGGGTAACGTCCAAGCCTGAGCGTCTCACGTGATACTCATGTGAGCGCCAGAGCCTTAGCGCCCCACGTAATACTCGCGTGAGTGCCAGAGCATGATCTAGATATTATATCTATAGTCTAAATGACTAAATGCTTAGCACTGCTGGGTAATATAAAAGCCCAAGACTGAGTTCTAAAATTGGCCAATTCTCTGAAGTTTTAAACTCCTTGAACCCATATTGCTCATTGTAACCGAGCCCATATGCTCACCCATGTTAAATTGATCTTAATAAAGTTAATTATCCTTAATTGTATTCCTAAATTGATCTTAGTCTTATGTAAGACTAACGTATTCTTAGCCCATACGCTCATATATTAAAGTCGATCTTAACTAAAGCAAGATTAACGATCCTTAAACTCCTGAACTGATGGAACATATGACCCAGGTTCAAACCCAAATCTAATATATACGGATTTGGACTAATCCGAGCCCTATGGACGACGACATAAACTAGTCTCCGTTTACAATCCACGGGCAACCATAATAAACAATATATATAACACAACACGAAGCGACCTACTGGAGCAGGTGAAAGTTGTTATCGCAATGCGATAGCGTAATTAACTGCAGGGGCTTACGCCTGCAGGGAGAGCGTCCCCACAATCAAAAAACCCTCAAACAAGGGGAATCTGATAAGTCACGCTATATCGGTTGCATCTATCCAAAGCTCCGATATACGGTATCATAAATCAACTTGGCATCTTTGGAGAGGTGAACAGATATGTTCCAAATAGAATCTGCCCCCAAAGTCAGGCCAGACGTTCTATCTCAGTTTGTCTCTGTTTTCGGCGGTAAACACCTTCCTCTAATCCAAGGCTAAAGCCAAGGGAAAGAAGAAAAAGGCCCCCACCAAACCGAAAGACTGTGTCGTTAAGATACAAGGGAAGGGCAAGGCAGAAGTTGAAGGGCAAACAGTAGCAAAAGTGGAATGTTTTTACTGTCACAAGAAAGGTCATTGGAAGAAAGACTGTCGGGCTTGAAAGTCCAAGAACCAGGATTCGAAAAAAGTTGTGGCTTCGGCTTCAGGAGTGTTTATGATTAAGAACTGTTTGTCAATAAACTCTACTTTCTAAGTATTGGATACCGGCTCAGAATCTCATATTTGTAATTCTTTGCAGACACTGAGAAACCATAGAGTTTCGAAGGCTGGTGATATGACCCTTAGGGTTGCAAACGGAGCGATCATGGATATTGTTTCCGTAGGGGAATATCATCTAGGATTGACAAGTGGAAATATTTTGATTTTGCGTAACTGTTTTTGTGTACCTAGTATGACATGTAATATCATCTCGGTCTCTTTATTATCTAAAGAAGGTTAAGATTTTACATTTGTAAGCGGTGTTGTTAACATTCACCTTAATCATAACTTGATTGGGTCCGGTATACTAGACAATGGTATATACATACGCATTAAATCAACATCAAGTTTTCAATGTCCAGAACACGTATAAAAGAAAGACTCCAGAATTAATTCAAGCTTTCTTATGGTATTGTAGACTAGGTCATATCAGTGAAACACGATTGATGAAGTTACATAAAGATAGATATTTGGATTCGTTTGAATATCTATCTTATGCAACTTGTCAATCATATATCAAAGGAAAGATGACAAAGACTCCTTTCACTGGACACGGAGAAAGAGCTACCGAGCTCTTGGGACACATACACAGCGACGTGTGTGGTCCAATATCTACACATGCAAAAAGTAGTTATTCCTACTTCATTACTTTTACCGATGATTTCTCAAGATATGGACAAGTATTCTTGTAATACCCAGCTCTTTTTATACCCAATCTGTATTTTTGTTGCTTTATAATTTTATTCATTTTATTTTATAATTTTATTTATAAATTTACTTATCGCATTTATAACTTTACCTATCCTAAAACCTAACTAAATTTTTCCGAGCCCATCTATTTTCCATTCTATATTTTCCTCAGCCGCAGTTTAAAAGTCGTTCCCATTTCAATTTACTTCCCCAGTTTTTCCTGCGGCCCAGTGCCTCAGCTCACTTTCTTTTCGTTTAGTAATTAATCGAATTTTAACCCAAATCCCAAGCCCATAACTTATTTCCTCTAACTATTTTCCCAGCCCTCAATTTTAGCCAGCCTGTTAAAATCCCTCAGCTCATATATTTATTTTTTAAATCCTTTTAAACCCCCGGGCCCGAGCCCACGAAAATTCATTTTAACCATTTTTCCCTTTTAATTCCTCGGCCCAGTCTTTTCTTCCTCTTCTAAATTCTACTTTATTTTCTCTGAGCCCGGCCCGTGTCTCTTTTCCTTTTAAATTCATTTTTCCTTACAGGCCAGCCCATTCATTTTAATTTAAATTCTCATTTCTTTTTGGCCCGGCCTGCTTCGTTCTTCTCCATTTAATTCTTTTATTTTGTTTTGCTGGCCCAGCCCAGCCCCGCTTCATCCCTCCCCCGTTTCAGCCCTCATCGCGCCCGCGTCTTGAACCCGACCCGACCCGGCTAGCCACTGTTCATCTTCTCTTCAAATTCCCAACGGCTACATCCCAAACGTGCGCGCGCGACCCGCCTCCTCCGCCGTCGCCCACGCCCTCGTCGCGAGCCGTTACCCCACGACGCGCGACCCTGTCCCCACTACCTCCCCTCTCTCCCTTCTCTCGCCTCCACATTCTCTTTCTCTTTCCCTCCGCAAATTCCCCTGCAAACATTTTCTCACCGTCGACGACGACGACGAGAACGACCACGACCACCGTAACTACCTCGTCGACTCCCTCACTCTCTCCTCTCCACCAACGGAACCCTCGCCTCAACTCCTCCAGCCACGCAACACCCAAGCCCACGAGCTCCCTCTTCTTCTTCCTCACTGCACCCATCCAAGCTTCTCACACCCCTGCCGTCGATCATTCCCCGATCATCACCGTCGTCGCCAAACTCCACCCTCGCTCACCCGAGACTTCCTCCTCACTCCTTCTATACCCTCTCTCTCTTTGCTTTCCCCCTCCGTGTCTCTCGCTTTCTCACTCTGCTCCCATTCCCTCTGTCTCTCTCTCCGACCTCACTCACTGTTCTTCACCCTCACCCTCTTTCCCTGTCTCACTCTCTCTAGCCCTCTCCTTCTCTTCCCTTCTCACTCTCTTTCTCTCTCTAATCTCTGTCTCTTCCCTCTCCCTCACTCTCTCTATTTCTAACTCTCTCTCTCTCTTCCTACATCTCTCTCTCACTCTGTCTCGTTCTCTCTCTCTCTCAATCCCTCTACCTCTCTCACTGCTCCTTCCCTCTCTCTGGCTCCCTCTAACTCCCTCTCACTGCCCCTCTCAAACTCTCTCTCACTCACTCTCTTTTTCTCTCTCTGCCCAATCTCTCTCTCTCTCTCTCCCTACATTTTTCTCTCTCTTGATCCCTCTCACCCAAACCCACTGCAGCCGCCATCAAAGAGCTTCGGCCACCCGTCACTGTGCTCACCACCTCTGAAGCTCGAACAGCCGACTCCAGTAACCAAGCCGCCGCTGCCGAGACGCGAGTTCGAGCCAAATCTAGTTGCCGTGCCGCGCGTGTGTCGCGCGTTCGTGACGTCACCATCACCGTGCATCCCCGGGACTGATCCAGGCAAGTTTTTACTTGCTTACATGCTATATACTCAAGTTAGAATCTTTATTTACATTTATCTTAAAGTTATCATCTTAGAACAATAGTATGCCATACCTGTTCGATGTTTGTTCTCAATACAAGTACTTATCAATTTTGGCGGAACTGAATGGTATTGGTTGGCCCGTTTGGCTTTGAACTTAGTGTATGAATTTAGTTGGATAATTTGATCGTTAACGACTAAAATAACTGCCCCCAAGTTTAACCGTAAAACTGTAATTCTGTTGCACCTGAAAACCGTTAAATTCACTATAAATCATATACATGGTAGAATGGTGCGTTCGAGGGCTCAAATCGAATCCATCTTGACGAACTTTAACCCTATACTAGTTTCCAGACATTCCTGTACTTAAACCGTGATGATAATTGTATCGGAGTGCGACTCTGGACTGCAGTCCAGAGCGACTCCAGTCGTTGCTTGCTGTTCCGTATTGGATACCATAGGATTTCCTTAACTCGTAGGTTGCGGAACTCCGCTGTTTATTATAGGTAACTCTGTTAGCTAGACAACACAATCGGTTTCATTCTGTTTCGTTACCAATTGATATTTAATCTGTAATTTAATAGATCGGGAAACATAACAGTCCCAGCAGAATCAGAATTGACATGTTAATATTAAACAGATTATAACTCCTAACGTACAGATGCGATTGAAGATCCGTTTGTTGCGTTGAAAACTTTACTGAAAACCCTAGAATTTATCCAACTGTGACGTCGCTAAAATCTGATCCCAACTGGGATTAAAATGCGTTGCGAAACGGACTTCTGATTCTGAAATTGGATTTCCAGCCGCGAGCGCTTAAAATGAAAAGGTTATAACTTTTGATCCTGGAACCCGATTGGCTTGAAACAAAATTCTATGGATGGATAACTGAACATACTAATTACTACCTGTTTATCGTTTCGCTAAATTATAAATGCACGTTTCATGATAAATCGTGCAAGTGATAGACTATTGTTTTATGACACCTTAATTGTGCTTCTTATACTGTTCATGCATCACATCATACCCATATCATTGTAGTGATAACCTTGTGATATCGTGCATTCACCCAGTGTTAGATTTTAGTGATGATTGTGGCAAGTACGTCAGTGTTCGTGTATCCGTGATTAAGTGAAAGCGATACGTACTTGTACACAATCAGTGACCTCATTGTTCTATTGCATTGTCGACGTCTGTGGGATGCGTGTACGTGTGACTATAAGTGGTATGGGACACTTATGGAAGCGCTTGCACGGGTGTCACAGATAAGGCATCCGACACTGCCATTTATCTTAGGTATTAGTCGGGACGTGCTTGATGGAGGTCCCGCCTCCAGTTCTCGCGCAGACTTGTCACGGATCGATTAGTATTTAGGGTGATGGTTAGCGTTTGATGTAGACCACGGGGTGTGGGGTAGTTTAAGTGTGAGTTCAACAGAATCTCGGGAGTCCCATGCCGGCTTATATATTTAGGGAGTTATATGGAGATTTACAGGGTACGTGATATATACACCGTGATATTCTTGTTACATGTTGGGCCCGTGGTCCCTTGCCCTTGGGTTCTACCCTTAGGTGGAGGACACTCACGAGTGGTTGACTCTCACACTTGGACTGACGATAGGCTTAGCGACCTGTACAGTGAGACTTAGAGACTGATAGGGATACTGGCATTTATATTACTTTTATACTGTGTTGACATACGTGACATATCGTTATACTGCTTTACTGTTCTGCTGCGTTGATTACTGCACATGTATATTCAGGATGTCATTTATTTACTGCTTCACATACCTATTATCACTGTTAGAACTGTCACTTGATTTTATACATATTATATTGCTATTGTGTCGCTCTGACGACCTGAGTATGCATGCTCAGTGTGAGGAGAAGATTTAGCTTGGATCAGAACTAGACGTGCATCACCGACTTCTTGACTTGCTACTCCGAGTTACTTTCGTTTGTTCCACTTCAGGTCAGTTTATATTATTGTACCTTTCAGTTACTGCATTTCTCATTACCCGCGCATCGTTTACTGTTTACCATGATAAACTAGAAGCCGAAGTGTGACTACGGCAGGACATTTCCTTGACCGTAGGAGCATGGCTGGCCTTGTCTACCCCTCGTATTCCGTATTTTGGGAAGCGGGGCGTGACATGGTTTAGTTGGTATCAGAGCCAGGTTTTGCATCGATTGGGATTGCAGTTTTCCGTGTATAGTTTGGCAATCGAAGACATCATCCGGTCTAGGTTGTAAACTTGTCACTCTTGATCCATATTCACATCGTGTGTCCAGCTATCCATTCGCTATGTTTTCGGGTGACCTGGCAAGATTATGTGGTGGCAATTGCACTACCGTACTCTATTCGAGTGACTTAAAGTGATACAGTTGATTCCCCACTTGTAATGAAATTCATCATCTCTGATATTCTTGAATCCTTGTCCTATCCATATCATATTTTGATTCATTTAGCTTGTGACTCATATCATTCTCGAAATTGTTGTTTCAGGATCATGTCTTCCAACGACTCTTCATCTTTATCCGCTCCCCAGAATCAGACTGTTGAGATTCTGAGTGTACTGCAAGGTTTAAAGGAAGCCCAGGAGCGAACAAACGACTTATTAGCTGAAGGACTGAGAAGACAGGTGAGTCAGACCCCAGCGGGAGTCTCCTATCATAAAGGGATCCCTATTGGACGAGGAAAGGAGAAGAAGATGAAGCGTCAACAGAAGCATCGGAAGAACCCTTGCTGTGGATATTGTAAGAGGCCAGGACACCTTCAGAGGGATTGTCGCCGCGCCCAAGGGAAATGTCTAATATGCGGTTCCAACGAACACCTCATCAACGGTTGCCCAGAAAGGAAAGAACTACAAGGAGGAAACTCGTCCACACTCCCCACTTCTACCAAGTGAGGATCATCGCGTAGTTTGAACTTCGACCATAAGGCGGATATAACGCAGGATTCAACTCGCGTAACGATGATGCAGCGTTCTGACAATCGAAGAAGAATTCTATGATTTCCAATTTCAATAATTATGTTGTCATACTCTTATAAACATTTCCTTCCATTTGAACATTTGTATCCGTCGAACTTTTAATTGAATGAAATAAAATTTGAATCATAATACATGCATCATTCTCATGCTTTCTCTATGTCAAATTCTAATCATTATCACAGTATTTTCATTCTGATCTTTCAAGTTCCTGCAACCGCATATTTTCCTATATTTCGTACCCTGAGCTTTCCTTGATGTATTCCACTGTCTAATCATGACTTCTCTTTTCAGGCCATGGCCCACCCTGGAGCAGCGCCGCATCTAGACGAGGATGCACAGTCATGCGTTTCCTTAGATCACATACTGACAAGTTCCGATGATGAGGTCAATGGTCCCCAGGTCAGCTTCGGAAACTACGATCCAGAAGGCGAAGGAGCAGCCGTCCCAGAGTTTAACGTGAATAGCTGATTCCGACGAAGAAGAAGAAGATCTTGAAGAGAACCCTATAGAAGAAGACCCGATAGAGGAAGATCCCGAGGAAGATCCAATAGAAGAAAATCCAGTGGAGGAGGATCCCGTGGAAGAAAATCCAGAAGAAGAGAATCACATGGAATCGGACTTCGATGAAGAAGCTCCATCCGAGAAAGAAAGACTAGAAGATCAAGACCCTGCTGTGGAAGAACTTCCAATGGCGATGCCCGTGAGGCGATATGGAAATGGACGCCCCTACCTGAGTGCGCGAGACTACCGAAACCTACTGAATCTCCACAACCGCGACTGACGGAATATCTTTTGATGTGTCTTTCTGGCCAAATAAAATGTGTATAGTTTAGGGCCACTTTTCGTCTTTGAGAATGTCTTGTTTCAAATTTTCTTGAATGAAATAAATCTTCTGAATTCATAAACCTTTTGATTATTGGTTCGCTTGATACTTGTTTGTTGCACATATTCATTTATTTTTCTGCTGAGTTCCCTGACTGTCCATCCCTACTCATTGTATAGTTTTCACCCTCGTTTCGATTAGAAAGTACCGCACCCTGATCCTTGGAATGAGCCACCCTTCATCCCTCGTCTGTACCCCGTTGAGAATCCTTCTGGGAGGAGAACAGTTCCTATTAAACTTCCGAGTTCACTAACTCTTCAATTTTGATTCGTGGGTTGTGCCGACTGTTGTTTCCCTCACACTTTTCCTTTAGTATTCCCTTGTTGCTCATCCTTACTTCCTGTGCTGACCCTATCCCAACCTCCTTGATCTTCAGCCTAAAACCGACACACTTCCACCTTCTGATTGAGCCACACTTCCTCATAATCATTACCCTATATAGCCCTATACCCATTCGTGTTTTTTCCTATTACCCTAATTATATTTATGGACACTGTTATTCAAAAATTTAGTTTTCAGTACTTTAAATTTATCAAAGAATACGTGTTATTGACTACTCCGTTTATGTATTTAAAGTACACTATTATTACTCCTATTTTCAGTAGCGCAAACTTACACTGCGCATATATTGTTCCACGTTTCCTTTTTCCGTTATGTGAGTTTTCTAAGTTGATTTAAACTAATCGATCGATAAATTACCTTAAAATGTTTTAACCTATCGTCTAAGCTTTCACTATCTCATTGTCGTTACTATAGTTTCGGGTGTTGTGCCTATATTTACTATTATAAATGATTGTGTCTTATACTTATTATTTCTACCTTCCTACTTTTGATATGCCTATTGTGCACATATTTGGGTTCGATTCTATCGAACAAGCCTTGAATATTATTATTCGCTATTGTTATCTAAATTCTTGTATACATGTATTTACCCATATAGTTCTTCCTGCCTTATACCTATTAGGCCTACCTTTCCGTATGTTGTTTTCACTTATATACATATTTTCAAATTTCTTCGTCCACATATTTTTAGTAAATCCTTATGTGTTAGTTTGCAAAATAATAGCTTTCGCCTATGGTTGTATTACTTACCATTTATTTTAAATTTCGAGGACGAAATTTTTGTAAGGGTGGTATGATGTAATACCCAGCTCTTTTTATACCCAATCTGTATTTTTGTTGCTTTATAATTTTATTCATTTTATTTTATAATTTTATTTATAAATTTACTTATCGCATTTATAACTTTACCTATCCTAAAACCTAACTAAATTTTCCCGAGCCCATCTATTTTCCATTCTATATTTTCCTCAGCCGCAGTTTAAAAGTCGTTCCCATTTCAATTTACTTCCCCAGTTTTTCCTGCGGCCCAGTGCCTCGGCTCACTTTCTTTTCGTTTAGTAATTAATCGAATTTTAACCCAAATCCCAAGCCCATAACTTATTTCCTCTAACTATTTTCCCAGCCCTCAATTTTAGCCAGCCTGTTAAAATCCCTCAGCTCATATATTTATTTTTTAAATCCTTTTAAACCCCCGGGCCCGAGCCCACGAAAATTCATTTTAACCATTTTTCCCTTTTAATTCCTCGGCCCAGTCTTTCCTTCCTCTTCTAAATTCTACTTTATTTTCTCTGAGCCCGGCCCGTGTCTCTTTTCCTTTTAAATTCATTTTTCCTTACAGGCCAGCCCATTCATTTTAATTTAAATTCTCATTTCTTTTTGTCCCGGCCTGCTTCGTTCTTCTCCATTTAATTCTTTTATTTTGTTTTGCTGGCCCAGCCCAGGCCCGCTTCATCCCTCCCCCGTTTCAGCCCTCATCGCGCCCGCGTCTTGAACCCGACCCGACCCGGCTAGCCACTGTTCATCTTCTCTTCAAATTCCCAACGGCTACATCCCAAACGTGCGCGCGCGATCCGCCTCCTCCGCCGTCGCCCACGCCCTCGTCGCGAGCCGTTACCCCACGACGCGCGACCCCGTCCCCACTACCTCCCCTCTCTCCCTTCTCTCGCCTCCACATTCTCTTTCTCTTTCCCTCCGCAAATTCCCCTGCAAACATTTTCTCACCGTCGACGACGACGACGAGAACGACCACGACCACCGTAACTACCTCGTCGACTCCCTCACTCTCTCCCCTCCACCAACGGAACCCTCGCCTCAACTCCTCCAGCCACGCAACACCCAAGCCCACGAGCTCCCTCTTCTTCTTCCTCACTGCACCCATCCAAGCTTCTCACACCCCTGCCGTCGATCATTCCCCGATCATCACCGTCGTCGCCAAACTCCACCCTCGCTCACCCGAGCCTTCCTCCTCACTCCCTCTATACCCTCTCTCTCTCTTTGCTTTCCCCCTCCGTGTCTCTCGCTTTCTCACTCTGCTCCCATTCCCTCTGTCTCTCTCTCCGACCTCACTCACTGTTCTTCACCCTCACCCTCTTTCCCTGTCTCACTCTCTCTAGCCCTCTCCTTCTCTTCCCTTCTCACTCTCTTTCTCTCTCTAATCTCTGTCTCTTCCCTCTCCCTCACTCTCTCTATTTCTAACTCTCTCTCTCTCTTCCTACATCTCTCTCTCACTCTGTCTCGTTCTCTCTCTCTCTCAATCCCTCTACCTCTCTCACTGCTCCTTCCCTCTCTCTGGCTCCCTCTAACTCCCTCTCACTGCCCCTCTCAAACTCTCTCTCACTCACTCTCTTTTTCTCTCTCTGCCCAATCTCTCTCTCTCTCTCTCTCTCCCTACATTTTTCTCTCTCTTGATCCCTCTCACCCAAACCCACTGCAGCCGCCATCAAAGAGCTTCGGCCATCCGTCACTGTGCTCACCACCTCTGAAGCTCGAACAGCCGACTCCAGTAACCAAGCCGCCGCTGCCGAGACGCGAGTTCGAGCCAAATCTAGTTGCCGTGCCGCGCGTGTGTCGCGCGTTCGTGACGTCACCATCACCGTGCATCCCCGGGACTGATCCAGGCAAGTTTTTACTTGCTTACATGCTATATACTCAAGTTAGAATCTTTATTTACATTTATCTTAAAGTTATCATCTTAGAACAATAGTATGCCATACATGTTCGATGTTTGTTCTCAATACAAGTACTTATCAATTTTGGCGGAACTGAATGGTATTGGTTGGCCCGTTTGACTTTGAACTTAGTGTATGAATTTAGTTGGATAATTTGATCGTTAACGACTAAAATAACTGCCCCCAAGTTTAACCGTAAAACTGTAATTCTGTTGCACCTGAAAACCGTTAAATTCACTATAAATCATATACATGGTAGAATGGTGCGTTCGAGGGCTCAAATCGAAGCCATATCGACGAACTTTAACCCTATACTAGTTTCCAGACATTCCTGTACTTAAACCGTGATGATAATTGTATCGGAGTGCGACTCTGGACTGCAGTCCAGAGCGACTCCAGTCGTTGCTTGCTGTTCCGTATTGGATACCATAGGATTTCCTTAACTCGTAGGTTGCGGAACTCCGCTGTTTATTATAGGTAACTCTGTTAGATAGACAACACAATCGGTTTCATTCTGTTTCGTTACCGATTGATATTTAATCTGTAATTTAATAGATCGGGACACATAACAGTCCCAGCAGAATCAGAATTGACATGTTAATATTAAACAGATTATAACTCCTAACGTACAGATGCGATTGAAGATCCGTTTGTTGCGTTGAAAACTTTACTGAAAACCCTAGAATTTATCCAACTGTGGCGTCGCTAAAATCTGATCCCAACTGGGATTAAAATGCGTTGCGAAACGGACTTCTGATTCTGAAATTGGATTTCCAGCCGCGAGCGCTTAAATTGAAAAGGTTATAACTTTTGATCCTGGAACCCGATTGGCTTGAAACAAAATTCTATGGATGGATAACTGAACATACTAATTACTACCTGTTTATCGTTTCGCTAAATTATAAATGCACGTTTCATGATAAATCGTGCAAGTGATAGACTATTGTTTTATGACACCTTAATTGTGCTTCTTATACTATTCATGCATCACATCATACCCATATCATTGTAGTGATAACCTTGTGATATCGTGCATTCACCCAGTGTTAGATTTTAGTGATGATTGTGGCAAGTACGTCAGTGTTCGTGTATCCGTGATTAAGTGAAAGTGATACGTACTTGTACACAATCAGTGACCTCATTGTTCTATTACATTGTCGACGTCTGTGGGATGCGTGTACGTGTGACTATAAGTGGTATGGGACACTTATGGAAGCGCTTGCACGGGTGTCACAGATAAGGCATCCGACACTGCCATTTATCTTAGGTATTAGTCGGGACGTGCTTGATGGAGGTCCCGCCTCCAGTTCTCGCGCAGACTTGTCACGGATCGATTAGTATTTAGGGTGATGGTTAGCGTTTGATATAGACCACGGGGTGTGGGGTAGTTTAAGTGTGAGTTCAACAGAATCTCGGGAGTCCCATGCCGGCTTATATATTTAGGGAGTTATATGGAGATTTACAGGGTACGTGATATATACACCGTGATATTCTTGTTACATGTTGGGCCCATGGTCCCTTGCCCTTGGGTTCTACCCTTGGGTGGAGGACACTCACGAGTGGTTGACTCTCACACTTGGACTGACGATAGGCTTAGCGACCTGTACAGTGAGACTTAGAGACTGATAGGGATACTGGCATTTATATTACTTTTATACTGTGTTGACATACGTGACATATCGTTATACTGCTTTACTGTTCCGCTGCGTTGATTACTGCACATGTATATTCAGGATGTCATTTATTTACTGCTTCACATACCATTATCACTGTTAGAATTGTCACTTGATTTTATAGATATTATATTGCTATTGTGTCGCTCTGACGACCTGAGTATGCATGCTCAGTGTGAGGAGAAGATTTAGCTTGGATCAGAACTAGACGTGCATCACCGACTTCTTGACTTGCTACTCCGAGTTACTTTCGTTTGTTCCACTTCAGGTCAGTTTATATTATTGTACCTTTCAGTTACTGCATTTCTCATTACCTGCGCATCGTTTACTGTTTACCATGATAAACTAGAAGCCGAAGTGTGATTACGGCAGGAGATTTCCTTGACCGTAGGAGCATGGCTGGCCTTGTCTACCCCTCGTATTCCGTATTTTGGGAAGCGGGGCGTGACAATTCTTGATGAAACACAAATCCGGGGCCTTTAAGAAATTCCTGGAGTATAAGAATGAAGTGGAAAAACAAACAGGCAAAGGTATCAAGACACTTCGATCTGATCGGGATGGTAAATACTTAAGTGCCGAGTTCCTAGGATATTTAAAAGAGAATGGAATTCTCTCTCAGCTTACTCCTCCATACACACCACAACAACGGTGTATCGGAAAGGCGGAACCGCACCTTACTAGATATGGTGTATTCCATGATAAGTAAAGCTGAGTTGCCGCGATTATTCTGGGTTATGCACTAGAATCTGTTGCATACCTTTTGAAAAAAATTCCAACTAATTCAAAACCTACTACTTCATATGAAATGTGGAGTAGGAAGAAATCATATCTTAAGTATCTTAAGACATAAGAATGTCCAGCTTTTGTCAAAAAGCAGCATGCGGATAAGCTCGAGGCACGATCAATATTGTGCAAGTTTATGGGATACCCAAGAAATTTCAGGGGGCACTTTTTCTAGTACGCTGAAGAACAAAAGGTTTTTGTTTCTCGACATGCCCACTTTCTGGAGACTCGATTTCTTGAAAAAAAATTAGTGGGAGCACAATAGAACTGGAAGAAATCTCAGAACCACAATCTATTACTAAAAGTTTAATAGAACTCGAAGTTTCAAAAGAAATGGACATACGTATGCCACTCCGCAGATCTAATAGACAGTCTCATCCGCTCGAGAGATACTACGGTTTTCTTATAGACGGGGATGGAAAGGATTACATCATTGATGATGATGAGCCTACTAGTTTTCATCAGGCCATTATGAGCAGAGACTTAGTAAAGTGGTTGTATGCTATGCGATCCAAGATGGAATTCATGTACACCAACAAAGTTTGGATTTTGGACGGTGCACCTTCAGGGGTAAAACCTGTGGACTGCGAATGGATGTTCAAAAAGAAAATTGGTGCAGATAGACAGGTTGAAACTTATAAATCTAGACTTGTAGCAAAAGGTTTTCGTCAAAGATCTGGCTTGGACTATGATGAAACCTTTTCTCTAGTGGCTATACTTAAATTCATTCAGATCCTCCTTACCATTGCTGCCTTCCATAGTTATGAAATCTGCCAGATAGGCGTAAAGACCATTTTTCTGAATGGAAGTTTGGAAGAGTGTGTTTATACGTATCATCCGAGGGGCTTCATAGAGAGTGGAAGCAGTGGAAGAGTGTGCAAGTTGCTTAAATCTATTTATGGATTAACGTAAGCATCGCGGAGTTGGAACATCTGCTTTGATGAGACGGGCAAAGAATTTGACTTTATCAAAAATGTAGATGAACCATGTATTTATAAGAAAATTGTAGCAAGAACTGTGGTATTTCTCGTCTTGTACATGGATGACATTCTCTTGACAGAAAATGATATTTCTATGCAACAATCGGTCAAAAACTTCTTGTCACAGAAATTCTCCATGAAAGACCTAGGTGATGTCTCTTACATTCTGAAGATCAAGATCTATCGTGATATATCTAATAGAATGTTGGGACTTTCATAGTCCAGATACATTGACACCATACTAAAATGATTTAATATGGAAGATTCCAAGCGCGGTAATTTACCCGCTTGTCACGGAATCACCCTCTCTAAAGAGATGTTTCACAAGACTGATTTGGAAAGGGATCGCATTGGCGTTATACCCTACGCTTCGGCGATAAGATCTATAATGTGCGATGTTATGTACCAGACCAGATGTAGCTTACGTACTGAGCATGGTAAGCAGATATCAGTCAAATCTGGGGGAAAGGCACTGGATAGCAGTGAAGAACATTCTCAAGTACCTGAGAAAGAATAAGAAGATGTTCTTGGTATAAGGCAGTAAAGACCTCCAGATCGAGGCATTCGCTGACTACAGCTTCCAGAGTGACAAGAATGACTCCAAATCCATGTCGGGTTATGTATTCACCCTCAATAGAGGGATGGTCTATTGGAAGAGCTCTAAACAGGACACCATAGCTGACTCGACAATAGAGGCAGAGTATATCGCTGCTTGTGATGCCGTAAAATAAGCAGTCTGGATGAGGAAGTTCATTTCAGAACTTCAGGTGGTTCCGTCTATTGTTTACCCAATACCTTTGATTGTGATAACAACGGGGCTATTGCTTTAATGAAGGAACCACAGTCCCGTCAGAGATTCAGACACATCTTGAAGCGGTATCACCTGATCAGGAATATCGTGGATCACCAGAAGATCGAGGTGTGAGGAGTAGATATGAAGGACAACACTACAGATCCACTCACAAAGGTCGTCCCTACACAGTTCGAGAGGCTACTCGAGATGATAGATCTGTGATACGCCAATACATGGCTTTAGTGCAAGTGGGAGATTGTTAGATATGTATGCCTTAGAAGCCGTTATTGTATAGTACAGAATTGTATATTACATTTTGGATGCATGGGATATATATATAAGATAGTCTTACTCGATATGATAGTATGCTATTTGGTTTGCATTTATCTTAACATGTGTCTAAGTTACCTTTTACATATCGCAAATACATGTTGATAGTGCCCGTAAGATCTTTATTTGACTACCAGCGTTGTGATGGCAACATACTTGTGGGGGCTGGATAGTCTATAAGCACATCCTTAAAATTGTCCATAATCATAGGATTATCAAGACTGGGTATCGATACTCCATAGTAGACTAGTATATACGTTTCTTATCCCCGTCAGAAGAGATGGCTGGTCCTGTGGTCATTGGTATATGGTACCAAAGATAATATACAGGTGCTCATTAGGTTATGAGTTATACTGGACGGACTCGCTGGGAAACGCTAGTTGGTATTATACCTATCGTTGGATAGCAGTTCTCTGGTGACATGAGTACATGTTAGTCCGATGACTTGACATCAACATTATTCTCAAGTGTGTTCCCACTGTACTTAGATTACTACCCTACCACGGTTTTAAAGAGTCATGTAAACTGGTAGTAGTTGGGCGCAGTTCCGAAGCACTTGAAAGCAGTAGGTGATAGAAAGGATTCGCCTCTCCTGGTATAGGGAGTTGATAACACGCCGTGTACGGTTGGCCAAAACTACAAGTCCGTGGCCAGGGCAAGTAAGATTTATTGGTAGGTACACCAGTAGTTTCTCAGATTGTATTGGGTTCCACACCGACACGATTTATCGCACTAATAGGTGTTAGGGTTTCAAGCGCCCTAGACGCCACAACCGTGGCCTATGCGGAACGAAGAACAAAAAATTCTAGAGATGCTAAAACCTACAGAACCTAGAATCGAATCCAAATACATGAACTAGAAAACAACACATAGTTATTAGCTACTATGGAAGAGGGTTATACCAAGAGATCGAGTCCTTCGGTATTCATCTCCTATTTCTTAGCTCCTTGGGGTCTCCTTAATCGAGCTTGACAGCCGGGCTTTCTCCGTCGAAGATGATCTACCCGAGAGATGTGGTTCATGGCTCTAGCTCCACACTAAAAACAATAGGGCAACTAAAAACTCTAGGTTACTAGTCTAGAGTGTTTAGAGATGTAGTAGTGTTGTTCTAGTATTTTTCTATCTCACTTCAACCCTTGATTCGCAACTCATTAGGGTGTAGGATTGAAGAGGAAGGAGGAGCTCAAGAAATGAGCAAGTGAGGAGAGAGAAGCAAATTGTGAGAATGAATTAAAATCTTGTGTGAGAAAAAATCAACCATGGTTTTGTATAAAGATATTTTACAAATAGAATATAGCAACCATGCTTGAATAGTTTGCACAAATGAATATACAATTCATTTGTCAATACTATTCAAGTATGGTTCACACCATTCTCACCTCATTACCTTTACACCTCATTTTCCATTTAAATGAATAAATGGATAAACCAAAAATGAGGTGTCTGCCTTCTAGAGTGTTTTCGGTATAAATACGGAATACATTCTACCGTATATGCATACCCGTATTCGTATCAAAATATGAATATCCAAAGAGATAGAATAATACAAAGAATATAATACTAGAATATACATATCGAAAATATATATATGTAAATTATTAAATCAATACCTGATTTAATAATCCGGCTAATATTATCAACCGTCCGATCAAAAGTCCGGATAGCTAGTACACTCATTTGATCGGCACCCTACACGTATCAAAATATGGTCACTACATCATTTCGCCTGAACCAGGAAAACCCTATGTGTGTGACTCTAAAGACTCGACAGTACGCCGGCAGTGAATTACTGGATAAATCCATAAGCATAAGCACGTCAGCAGCATTAGCTGTATGTAACAGCTATCCGGGTACCTGTCGAAAAGGAAGGTTGACGAGCAAGCTCATCGAACCCCTACTGAGCCTATTTGTGGCAATCTCCATACAGTCTGGTCTCTTCGTCTAAGAGTATCGCATACCGGGTCTAAGGGGTGGTAAACGTCAGATCCTAATAACCCGATAATTCATGCCGATGTGGCTCAGGACCAATCCGGAAAACTATTGATCTAACTATCAGTAAATCCCAACTGCCTTTGCCAAGTCTTATGGTGCTGGCCAACCGAACACAGTGCGATATCGACTCCCTATACCGAGAGAGACGAATCCCCAACAATCGCTCGCTACTTCCATATGGCTCGGGACTGTACCCAACTAAAACATGTTTGCACGACTTAGTAGAGCCGTGGTAGGGCAGTAATCTAAGTGCAGTAGGAACTCATACGAGACAAATGACGATCTCAAGTCTAAAGATTAAACTGCACTCATGTCACCTGAGAACTGCTATCTGATGATAGGTTTAATACCATCTAGAAGTTCTTGGCGAGGCCATCCAGTGTACTCACCCCCAGTGAGCATATGTATACGATCTTAGGTGCGAAAGACCAATGGTTGTGGGACCAACCATCGCCCCTCGTCGGGGTCTAGAAACGTATACACCAATCTACTCCAGAATATCAATGCCCAGTCTCAATACTTCCACGACTAGAGACATTTAAGGATGTGCTTATGGACTACCCAGCCCTCACATGTATGATCGCCATCATAACGCTGGTAGTCAAGCAATAATCCTACGGGCTTTATCAACATGTATTAACGATACGTAATAACAAGTATAACATATACACATGTTAAGATAAAAACAAACCAAATAGCATGCTATCATATCGAGAAAGATTGTCATGTACATACATATGTCCAAGCATCCACTATATATACATATACAATAATGGCCTCTAGGGCATACATATCCAACAATCTCCCATTTTCACTAAGGTCATATATTGACGTATCGAGTACCCAACGTCTTCTCTAGGGTCGGTTGTTGGCGTATCGCATACCCAACATCTCAAACAGCCTTTCGAACTGTGCCTGAGGGAGGGCCTTGGTGAAGAGATCCGCCATATTCTCTTTTGTGTCTACTCTCCGCACCTCGATCTCCCGGCAATTAACAATCTCCCTGATCAGGTGATACCGCCTCAAGATGTGTCTGTATTTCTGATGGGACCGTGATTTCTTCGCTAAAGCTATAGCTCCATTGTTGTTGCAATACAAAGCTATTGGATCGACAATGGACAGAACCGCCACAAGTTCAATAATGAACTTTATCCAACCGATTCTTTTGCGGTATCGTTGGCAGCAATGTACTCAGTCTCTGTCATCGAGTCTACGACGGTGTCTTATTTGGAGATCTTCCAACAGACCGTCCCTCCATTGAGGGTAAACACAAAACCCAAAATGGACTTGCCGTCATCCCTGTCACTTTGGAAGCTCGAATCGGTAAAAGACTCCACCTGGAGGTCCTCGTTACCGTACACCAAGAACAGTAACTTAGTCCTTCTCAGATACTTAAAAATGTTCTTCACTGCTAGTGGTTCTCCCTTGGGTTTGACTGATACCGGCTCACCACACTAAGCATGTAAGCTACATCTGGTCTAGTATATAGTATCACATACAGTATAGATCCTACCGCCAAAGCGTAGGGTATAATACTCATGCGAGCCCTCTCCTCATCAGTCTTGGGAGACATATCTTTAGAGAGGGTGATTCCGTGCAAAGCGGGTATATTACCGAGCTCGGAATCTTCCATACTAAATCTCTTTAGTATGGCCCCTATGTACCTGGACTGTGAAAGTTCCAACAATCTCTTGGATCTATCTCTGTAGATCTTAATCCCCAGAATGCAGGAGGCATCACCCAAGTCTTTCATGGAGAACTTTTATGACAAGAACAACTTGATCGATTGTAGCATAGGAATGTCATTTCCTATTAAGAAAATCTCGTCCACGTACAAGACTAGGAATACGACAGTTCTTCCTACAATCTTTTTATATATACAAGGCCCATTCTCATTTTTGATAAAATGAAATTCCTTGACTGTCTCATCAAAACAGATGTTCCACCTCCGTGATGCATGTTTTAATCCATAAATGGATTTAAGTAACGTGCATACCTTCCCACTGCTCCCACTGTCCACGAATCCCTCCGGCTGATCCATATAAACGCACTCCTCCAAACTTTCGTTCAGAAAAGCCGTTTTTACGTCTATCTGCCAGATTTCATAGTCATAGAAGGCAGCAATGGAAAGTAGGATCTGAATAGATTTTAGCATAGCCACTGGAAAAAAGGTTTCGTCATAGTCCACACCGGGTCTTTGACAAAAAAAATTTGCAACAAATCTAGCCTTATAGGTTTTCACCTATCCATCTACACCAATCATCTTTTTGAATATCCGTTTGCATCAAACGGGTTTTACCCCAAAAGGAGCAATATCCAAGGTCCAAACTTTATTGGTGTACATGGACTCTATTTCGGATCACATAGGATCCAGCCATTTATCAGAGTTCCTACTGGTAATGGCCTGCTTGAAACTAGTAGGATCATCTTCTTTCAAGATGCAATTCTCTCGATCCCCGCCTATGAGAAAACCGTGGTATCTCTCGAACGGATGAGAAATCCTACTAGATTTACGGAGTGGCTGAGGTTTGTCGGGTTCTATTGAATTCTCTGATTCTACCAAATCTTCAGTTGCAGTTTGTCCTTCTGGAATTTCTTCTAGTTCTACCGCGCTCCCACTAATTTTTTTGCAAGTAATTCCTTCTCTAAAAAGATGGCATGGCGATCAATAAACACCTTCTGTTTCTCGGTGTAGTAGAACAGATATCCTAGAGAATTCTTAGGATATCCTACAAACTTACAAAGAACTGATCGTGCCTCAAGTTTGTCCGGTTTTTGCGTTTTTACATAGGCCGGACAACCCCATATCTTAAACCGCTTAAGATATGAATTTTTTCCACTCCATGTTTCATATGGAGTCTTAGGCACGGATTTTGATGAAACATAATTCAGTAAGTATGCTGCTGTCTGAAGCGCATAACCCCAGAATGAAAGAGGTGACTCAACATTACTCATCATGGAGTGAACCATATCCATGAGGGTATGATTCCTCCGCTCTAACACACCATTATGTTGTGGTGTATACGGAGGAGTAAGCTGAGAGATGATATCATTCTCTTTTAAGTAGTCGAGGAATTCCATGCTTAAATACTCCCCTCCTCTATCAGATCGGAGGATCTTGATACTTTTGCCAGTCGGATTCTCTACTTCGTTTCTGTATTCTATGAATTTCTCAAAAGTTTCAGATTTGTGTTTCAAAAGATACACATATCCAAACCTAGAAAGATCGTCAGTGAATATAATGAAGTATGAGAACACACCTCTTGCATGTATAGATATTGGACCATATGCATCACTGTGTATGAGTCCCAAGAGCTCTGTAGCTCTTTCTCCGTGTCCAGTGAACGGAGATTTGGTCATCTTTTCTTTAAGACAAGACTGACAAGTTTCATACGATGAAAATTTGAATGGAATCAGATATCCATTCTTATGTAAGTTATTTAGTCTTTTCTCACCGATATGACCAAGTCTACAATGCCACAAGTAGATTTCGATCGTATCCGAACTCTTCCTCTTGCGTGTATTTTGTATATTAAGAACCGTGTTTTGATTAAGACTATAGATACTGTTGCACAGCGTACCTTCTGTAACCAATACCTGATTAAGATAGATGTTCATGATATTTCTATCTAGAACAAATTTATATCCATTTTTATCAAGTACAGAAACTGATATGATATTGCAAAATATGGAAGGTACATGGTAGCAGTTGTTCAAATTCATAGTATTGCCGCTTGGCAATACCGGGTGATATTCACCGACAGCAGCAACATCAATTTGTGCTCCATTCCCTACTCTGAGGGACATATCACCAGGTCGAACCATCCTACTTTTTCTCAGTTCCGCAGAGACGTAGCCCCGTTAACACTTTTCTAGACACCTAATGGGTTAGCTAATTGTGAAGTGAAAAATATCTCCCAAAAGTAATCATACTCATCAGTGGGATCGAGTGTAGGGTTAGTATAGCACCTTGTGAAGGTTTTGGAAAGCATCAATCATGCTACTTTAAAATTTTCGGGGTGCAAAACAAACCCTAATCAAGATCTTAACTAGAGGATTAGGGTAAACAATACAAGTAAACAACTTTACTTCTAAAAGTTTGGGATTACAACCTTTGTAGTCCGTTCCTTCACTTCATAAGCTCCATGTTGAGGTCCCTTCGCTGCGATCATCAAGTATCCGGAATCTTGAGAGGCTCCATGAAGAGAAAGATGCAAGCTCGCTTCCAATCTTCAACAACTAAGATGATCTACCTTGAAGAATCTCAACCCCAAGCTCTTGCTTCACTAATCAAGTATTAGCAAAGCAAAACCCTAATCTAAGTGGCTAGAATATATGAGGATGATGAAGTAGGAATTTTGCTCTCTTTTGTTTTCAATTTCTCACTTATAAATATCACAAAAGAAAAGGCTAGTGAGGTTTTCTTCATGAAGAAAGAAAGAAGAAGATGAAGCAAAACCTTTTGTGATGAATAATGAAATCATTGTTGTGGTTACAAATCAACCATGGGTTAAGAATGAAGGCTTAACCCTTGTAGAGAATTAACTAGAGTAAAGGGTTTGGGTTGGGTTAGAAAATATCTATACAAAATATCTTAAGCTTAAAACAAAATAAAGCTTCTAGAAACTTCATGAAAAAGCTAACCCAAATGCTAACCCAAATCAAACCCTAACTTGTTTGATCTCCACAAAGCATGTTGCATTTGTAAGCCTAACTTGTTACAATATTATATATCACATATATAATATATTTTTGTAACAAAAGAAAATAATACAATTAACATATATCGCATATATATCAATGTATTACCAGGTGAAAAAATGAATCAATAAAGCGAGCTTATATTAGTTAACGTAATGTAATATATCACATATATAATTATACATTAAATTATCGAATCAACACTTGATCCGACAATCCGGTTATATAGCATATAACCGACTAATATAACATGTACCAATTCATCGAATCAACACTTGATCCGATGACCCGGCCATATCAAATATACCCGGCCGATATCTCATATCGCGAGAATATAATACGGTATCTCATATCGTATTATTCTCGGTCCCGCACATATCGCATATGTGCCCCTACTCCGTTTTGCCTGAGCCAGGAAACCTCTGTGTAGGACTCTAAAGAATCGTCAATACGCCGGCAGTAGGTGATGATCATATCAAACACCCACAAGCTGCAAGCGGTCAGCTAAACGTAACAGCCACCCAGGTATTGAGCAATCAGAAGATCAACAAGCAAGCCTGTACATTCTCCTGCGAATCCAATCAGTAACACTCCCGTACAGTCCGGTCTCTTCATCTGATATGTCGCATATCCAGTCTAAGGGTGGTAAACGTCAGACCCCGATAACCTATAAGTCGTGTCGATATGAGGTCCATAACAGTTCGAGAAACTACTGATAACACTTACCAGTAAATCTCAGCAACCCTGGCCAGGGATTTCCAGTTATAACCAATCGAACACAGCGCAACATCAACTCCCTATACCGGGAGAGACGAAACCCCTCATATCGCTCATTGCCTCCATGTGATTCGGGACTGTACTCAAAAGCCACCGTTTTGCACGCCCTCTTGGACGTGGTATGATGGAAATCAAAGCACAGTGGGAATCACACAAGACTCTATGACGATCTCGGGTCTACAGACTAACCTGTACCAGTGTCACCAGAGAACTGCCATCTGACGTGAGGTATAATACCATCTGGGAGTTCTCGGCGAGTCCGTCTAGTGTACCCAGTCTCCACTGAGCACCTGTATACTATCTCTGATGTCAAACATCAATGGATATGGGATCATCCATCGCCCATCTACATGGGTCAAGAAGCATACGCTAGTCTACTCTGGTATATCGATGCCCTGTCTCGATACACCTGCGACTAGGAATATTTGAAGGATGTACTTAGCGACTACACTGTCCCAACTAGTATGATCTGCATCATAGTCCTGGTAGTCAAGTACTCATCCTAATGGCTATATCGGCATGTAACATAGAGACTATCAGAGTACATGTTAAGATAAAGAGTAACCAGATAGCATACTATCATGTCGAGCAAGAAAGTCCTCCATATATATGTCCAAGCATCCACTACAATATACATCGCATGTACAGTAATGGCCTCTAGGGCATACATATCACTAACAATCTCCCACTTGCACTAGGGCCATCTGTTGTAGTATCTCATACCCAACAATCAGCTGTGGTTGAAGTATCTCATACTCAACCATCCCATATAAGTCTCTACTGGGAAATAGGCCCTTTGTGAGTGGATCCGCGCTGTTGTCCTCTGTGTCTACTCTCCTAACCTCGATCTCCCTGGAGATCAACATCTCCATGATCAGGTGATACTGTCTAAGAATATGTCTGGATCTATGATGGGACGGGGGTTCCTTGGCAAAAGCCAAAACTCCATTGCCACACAATGGTAGGAACGAAGTTCATCTCATGAACTCATATATATCCAGACTGCCTCTTTGGTAGCATCCTTGGTAACGATGTATCTAGCCTTTAATCATCTAGTAAGTCACGGTATCTAGTTTGGAACTCTTCCAACATACCATCCCTCCTATCGAGGATAAGGACAATGCCTACGACTGACATTCAGTCGTCCTTATCACCCTGGAACTTTTCCAGTGATTCTCCCCAGGATCGATTGATACCATCTCACAACAACTAGTGAGAATCCTAATATCCAATTAGATCTATCTCATAGATCCATAACTCAGGATTTAGGAGGTATCACCTTGATCCTATATGGAGAATCCTTGTGATAAGAGGAGATTGACCGAACATAGCATAGGAAACTCCTTCCCTATCAAGAGTATGTCATCTACGTACTATACGAGGATCACCACCATACTCCCTACTACCTTTTTGTATATACTCGGTTCATCTATCATTTTGATGAAGTCAAACTCTTTGACTACTACATCAAAACAGACGTTCCAACTCCGCGATGCCTGATTTATCCCATAAAACATCTTGCTCACGTTTCCGCTGCTCCCACTGTCTACGAAGCCCTATGGCTGTGTACTTATAGACGCTCTCTTCCAAATCAATATTTAGAAAAGCAGTCATGACACCCAACCGCCAAATATCGTAGTCATGGTATGTAGCCGTAGCAAGTAGGATCTGGATAGACTTAAGCATAGCTTTGAAAGTCTCAACTTTTCCATGTACACCAAGTAATCTTCTCAAAATATACTTGCTCCTGATGGGGATTTAACCCTTCAGATAAACCAACCAAAGTCCATACTTTGTTGGTGTATAAGGATTCCATCTCAGATCGCTAAGCATCCAGCCATTCTTACAGAGTCCCTACTCCTGATGGCCTGCTCGAAACTAGTTGGGTCATCATCTCATGATGCAATCCTCACTTCCACTGTTATAGAGAAACCGAAGTATCTCTCAGATGGATGAGAAGCCCTACTAGATCGGCGGAGAGGCCGAGGTTCGTTAGAAACTATTGAATCCTTCGGGTTTACCAAATCATCAGCTACAGTTTGTATAAATGGAACCTTTTCCAGTTCTACCTCATGACCACTAATTTCTTCACAAGAAATACCCTTTCCAAAAGGTGGCATGCTGAGAAACAAAACACCTTTTGCTCCCCAGTTTGGTAGAAGATATTCCCTTGCGAATGCTTGTGATATCCAACAAACTTCCACAGAACTGACCTTGCCTTGAGTTTGTCCGGATTTTGCTTTGGACAACCCCAAATCTTAACATCCTTAAGAGATGGGCTCTTTCTATACCATATCATATATGGAGTGGTAGGCACCTGATTTGGTTGGAACCCTATTCAATAGGTATGCAGCTTCTCAAGTGCATAACCCCCAAAAGGAAATAGGTAACTCAGTAGTACTCATCATAGAGCACACCTTATCACATAGGGTGCGATTGCTCCGCCCCGATATACCAACGTACTGTGGTGTATACGGAGGAGTAATGCTGAGAGAGAATCTTATTCTCCTTTAGAATAGTCCAGGAATCCCGTGCTCAAGTATTCTCCTCCCTGATCATATCAAAGGACATAATACTTATACCCTTTTTGGTTCTCTACTTCTGAAGTACAAAGAACCAGTCCTGGCATGTGTAGACAGGGGACCTTACATACATCATCATGTATCAATCCCAAGAGTTTAATAACTCTTTCTCTGTTTCCAATGAACGAAGCTGTGGTCATCTTATTCTTTGTGACATGACCGGCAAGTTTCACAAGATGTAAATTCAAACAAATTTAAATATGCATCTATATGTTACTTATCTAGTCGGGTCGCATTGATATGACCTAGTCTACAATGCCTCAAGAAGAATCCGTTCATTTCTGAACTCTTCCCCTTGTGTGTGTTTTGTACGTTAAGAACTGTAGTTTGATTTAGAACGTCTATACTTTTAGATAACGTGCCTGAACTGATCAACTCTTTATATAGAAAATGTTCAAAATATTATCCAACAATACAAAATTATATCCTTCTTTATCTCAATAAAGATACTGATATGATATTGTATATCAGGTTCGGTATCTAATAACATTCGTTCAGAATCAATGTATTTTGGTAATACAGGGTGATAACTGCCAGCAGACTTGGCTGCAACACTTGCATCATTTCCAACTCTTGAAACTTATCACCCGTTCTCAGTTATCTACCTATCTGTAGCCCATGTAACAAATTACATTTGCGGGATCCTGATCCGGTATCTCATACCCACGACGTAAAGGAAACTGAGAAACAGTTCTCGGTAATGAACACACCCGAAGAAGATGCATTAGTATGTACTTTCTTCGTTTGGGCGGCACGGGAATTCTGGTAATCCCCTATTTCCTGCTCTGTCTTATAACAATTATAAGTTTGAGCGGGACCAACGTTCCCTAGCTCAGTATAATAAGCGGATCCGGTCAATACATCCGTATTATTATCTTGATTAAGGCGTGACATGGTCGCTACCTGGAGAGAGAGAGAAGAAAACACACAGCGTATGCTCTTGTAAGATTAGATTGGTTATTAATATATCTAATCAGGATGGCTCTCACTGTTTTAGTCAAATCTTCCTTCAAAACCTAAAAGGAAAGACTAGCCGAGATTAATTACACCCTACAAGTTCGCCAATCTTTCAGCCAGGCCAGTGTCGGTATTTTGAGGGAGGTTCCCCGTGCTTTCGCACGGACCTAATTAAAATAAATCTCGTTTTCCCATGGGCGTAACCCCGTTAACACCTTTCTAGACACTTACTTGATCGGCTAATTGTAATGTGTAAAACTCCCCCAGGAGTAACTCTTACTCGCAGTGGGTATCGGGATCCAACTATCTAATAGAAGGTATGCAATCTCATTGCAAATTTCAACACTTTGAAATTCTCGATAATGCTTTTACCCCTAGTGACTTATGACCTTAACTATGGTCAACAAATCATAAGCACTAGTCAAGTTCTACCCGTCATTTCTTGATTAATTTAGACCCACCCATATGACCCTTAACTATGGTCAACAAAGTCATATGACTGTCCTAATTAATCACATCATATGTTATATAGGAAAACATCACTCAGCTACCGTACACTGCGAATTAACTATGGTCAACAAACGCAGCACGAATACTAAGTACTCTATTTCCTAAAAAGACGGAGGGTTACGCAGGTTTTTTTTTAAGAAAACCATTAGCGTAATGAACTTGATATCGTTGTAGAATCAAGTGATTTTGAGAAAGGAGTGTTTTTGAGGCTTTTACTAGTTTCACTAAAGAGATCACTCCCGGTGAAGGGATCTCGGCTCTTTCCTTATAGAATAAGGTGCAGGATATTTCATAAATACCGCTGTGCAAAGCAAAAACTATAAAAGCAATCAAAAGACAAACCGTGTTTGTAGCATTTGCTAGTTTTCACTAAAGAGGTCACTCCCGGTGAAGGGATCTCGGCTCTTTCCTTATCGAATAAGGTGCTGGATATTCTACAAGGAATACCGCTATGCAAAGCAAGAACTAGAGCTACCAATTTTTAAACAAGTTTCTACATATTTTAGGTTTCTTTTATTTCATTAATCTCATTAATGAAGTCTCATTTTATTATATTTCACAAGCATCACATTTGAAACGAAATCAGCAATATAACATATATCTCATATATATAATATAAACATTCGTCTCAGGCAATAATATGATCTCATCACAGAACATTGCAGCAGAAGATAACATATAAAATATTGGATATACTAGGACGTCCGTGTTTTATTTCGAGCCTGTGTAAAACACGGATTCCACAGTCGCGATGAATAGCCAAACCCACATCCCTAGACCCCTACGAGAGCGGCAAGCAATACTGCCAATTCTAGGGTTAGGAGACCCTGTCTCGACTCCTCGAGATGGCCTCCCACTGGACCCTAGAACCCGGTTACTTGTGCTCCCCTCCTCGGATCTATCCTAATGCGGAAAAGTAAATAATATACAATGGTGACATCATCCTCAACCCGGAAGTGCCCCAATAAAAGAATATTACATACAATGAAATTTACATGAATGAAAATGAAAAACTCTCATCTCACATAAAACCCCCGGCTATTCAAAACACGACGATCCAATATAACATATCACAGCAACACATAATATCTCATACCATCAACGTAAGCAAGTATGCGTATCCCGATTGTCGTTGATGTATAGCAACGAAGCCGGCAATACCCCACATACTACGCTTACGGTCACAGAAAAGAAAGTGTAAAACTACAACATTTGGAATCCACAATCACTTTAGACATCTTAAATACGAAATATCACATACTTCGCATTTCATGCCTAACCATATGAATTCCACATATTGTATCACATTCCAGATAAATAGACAATGTTAAACTTTTCGATCGAATAATCAAACACCCAAGATTTCCCAAATAGCTCAACACTTGAGCAGAGTTCAAAAATCCCAGAACATGTCACAGCCCCAATGAACCAGCCGTAGAAGGGTCAAACCAACGCCTCACATGTGGCAACGCTAAACTACCACAAACCCTAGGGTTCTGCGGCAGTTTTGACGGTCACATAATCGAGTTAAGATTACGTTCTTCTAGAGGGTTGATTAATGTGAAAAATACTTGTTTACCGCAATCAGAAATGGCGTCGCTTTGCAGCTAGCCGGTGAGTACGGGTCGATCCACAGAGATGGGTAAAATCCTTTTATGTGTTTTAACGAGTTGATTCAAAGTGTCGTTTTTGTTGGTTTTTAAAAATCTATGAAAACTGGATCTAATTAATCTAATTAAAAGTCTTGTTAGGGTTAGGTTTAGGGGAAGTTTTGGAGATTAATGTTTTTCTTCACCGCTTTCAATGCCTTCTTTTTTTTAGATCTATTAGATGTTACGGTAATTGTCAATAAAGTGGGTCCGAATCTTTTGGGAAGATGTTTCTTCCTCTAGATTCGCATCCTTCCTTTGTTGATAGTTACCCTAACCCCCATGGAAAACACGCGCAACCGGCCCTTTATACTACGGTTCATCGTTACCTCGAGGGGTAGGATGCCGTAGGGAGCGGTTGTGCGTGTATGCATGGAGTTCTAACTCTTAAGTGAATGTGGCATAAAAAGGGGTGAGAGATCTCATCTCTCAACCCTTTCCCTAAGGCTAACCCTAACAAGCGAGGAGATTACTCGCTCATTAGGGGATGAGAAAACATTTTAATTAAAGGAACGGAAACAAAATTACTTACTAATTCGATGGCTCCCTCCAAGCAAGAAGAACAGATCTGAATAAACTCCCAGAAAGTCTGAATTTTATTGATTGAAAAGAGGCATAGGGTTTTACAATTTTTTTGACTACAATTTATAAGAAAAGAGGGAAACTAGGGTTACAGACTCTCGCACATGTGAAAATACAGATTTGCCCACTGAAAATCCAAACCCCCGCACCGACGCACCGACTCAGAAACTTTGCGCCGACATGGGCATTAGACGGCCGCGGAACCGCGGCATTGGTTGTCTTGGGCCGCGGTTCCGCGGCCCTTTGGTGAGATCATCTCACCAAACTTTCTGGGTTGCTTCTTGTTGGCTTGGGCTTCTTATTTATATATATCTTTTCTCTGTTTGGCTTCTTATTCTTCTCCATATCTTTCAGTGAAAACTTGTAGCGATCTTTTAACCGTTTGCCATGACATTTTGGACCTTGCACTGTTCTTCGTCTCGGCTTGAGTAAGATCCGTCTGCTTGTTGGTCAAAAGTCCCTTTTCTGTATCAACTTTCGTCTTTTTCACTGTATTTGCTCCAAGAGCCTGTATTCTGTAACATGCAACAAACGTGCGTCAAGAGTACCTGTTTATTTATAAAACAGATAAGAATAGGGGGATGAAAAATGCAATATTATGGTCTGAACAAATACCCCCAAACTTATCTTTTGCTCGTCCTCGCAAACTTATTTTTTTATTCACTTAAAAGCCTAACCACACTTTCGCAGGGAAACGCGATTGCACTGAGCACGTGCAACAAGCCGTTAAACCTCTAGGTGTCCCTAGTAGGAGGAGTGTTGTCTCCTGAGGGTTTTCAGCGGATTACACCCACAAAATCCTATCAATTCGGCCCATTAACTTTTGTTCTCCAATTAGGTTTTCTAACAAGGAATTCTATTATCTTCTACTTGTAAATTATCCACTCATATTCTTCACGCTTCCTCATCATTTAACTTAAGATTATATAGGTTATGTAGACCTACTTAGCTTTCGGCATTTCTTAAGTTTTCCTTCTAGGGTTCCATCTCCACTTAGGAATTTCTATCACTCTATTAAAGATACAAGTTCTATCTTTCATTCCTCTCTCTTATCTAAATTCCAATCACATACCCCTACGTGTGTGTATAGATCACCCCTACACTTGGAAATTCAAATCAAGCAATCATACCCTTGGCCGTTGTCCAAAGCACTTATTAATTCGTGAATTTTGAATTTCGCTTACACATCCTTCATGCGACTGTTAATACTTCTTGAGGTACCAACAACCGATTACAAGATGCGTTAGCACTTTAAAGCGTACTTCCTAGTTTTGCAATACCCAAGGCTTTTAGCAGTGACTCCCAAACTAGTTGGTCTAAGGCACTAGGTGATGAAGCACCCTCGCTAAAGATTTTTCTATTTTTACAGCCTTAAGTAATCACAAAAACCAGTGTCCATTTTTTCTCTTTATTCAATTTTTTTTTATTTTCATTGTACTAAGGACTTTTAGACAAGAGCATTTCAAGGTCTCTTCTACTATTCCAAGTTTCAAGGTGCGTGATTGTGCAAGTTGTAGGGTATACATTTTCAGAATCTAGACTTAAGCTAGGAACTATTTCTCAAACTTATACTCTAATAAGAATATCAATATTCTTCCCTTGTTTCGACTTAGTCCAAGAAGTGAACCCAAAATTTGCCTATTTCTAAATAAACTACAAGGCATATACTTTCTACCGTTAAATTTTAAGGAATGTTATTTTTAGGGTTTTTAATTCACTAAGTCTAAGATCTAGTTGTTCCTAACTAGTTAACCTATATGTCAAACTCTAGTCAAATAAGGCCAAAATTGAATACAATTATTTTTATAATTTTTCAAAATCTTTCAATTTTTATGGGTTTTCAAATAAGTATGCAAATGCAAAAATATGTACAAATGAATGCGAAGGAAAAAGACGTACCGAGCATACCCCCAAACTTGAACTTGACAGTGTCCTCACTGTCATGCTAAACCAAGAGGGTCAAAATACCGGCACTTCCCTGTTTATTTATTTATAATTTTTTTTATTGTTAAGGAAAACAAAAATATATACAGAAAGGCCCTCCCCCAAACTTCATTTAAACTATGTTAGACATTACTGCCAAACTTTGCATAGACCAAAAATCAACACCAACCAGTTGAAAAATTTATCAGTAAAGAGTATTGGTTGGTGGAAGAATAAGTTGTGGCGGTCCAAAAAGAATTGGGGAAGATAGAAGTGGTGGTATGGAAGGTATGGAGGTGAATAGACAGGAGATGGTGATGAATCAAAACGAGAATGCAAATGATCAGCAATCAGTGGAATATTGGCATTCTCGTAGCTTATTAAAAGAAATGGGGGTGGTTCAACTTCTAAAAGAGGAGGTTGACTAACCACAATATCCCCAAAATGTTCCTGTGGGTCCTCTATTGACGTGGCATCATCCATCAATTTCATATGATATTCAATTATAAGGGAACTGATCTCCTCGATGTCCGCCATAGTCCAACCGAAAACTTGCCGCCTCTCTTATAAGACTTTTAAAATAGCGTTCTCTTGCTCAAGGGCTAGAGAAGCCGATATGATAATGGGAAGGGTCTCATTCTCACCTATGTAAGCATATTTAAGGTGAGTCGGTAAGGACATGAGTTCGAGTTTCGGAGGCGAACGAATCATTGCGGAATCTAACTCGAACTCAAAGGACTCCAACACAGGTTCGAAATCACTGCAAACAACCGATTCGGATGGCTCAACTAACTCATCCACAAATTCAAAAAACTCATATTCGGGCTGTGAGTCGTCATCATCCGAAAAAGTGAAACATTCATACTCCATATCGGTTGTGTCAACTGTGGTAGGCACAAGGAGGGACGCACTAGTGGCGTCAAAACTGTTTTCATCAAACAAGAATCTTTCAAGCTCGCAGTCCTCCTGCGTGATTTCGTGAATAAGGCAAACTTCTCGTGTACTAGTTTTAGGCACGGGGGGCAGACTTCCCATCTTATAAATATTGAACTCACTAGACATCTTCCCAAAGGATAGAGTCATGGAGCCATTGCGACAGTTTATTACAGCATTGGAAGTGGCCAAAAATGGTCGACCAAGAATCACCGGAATTTGGTTTCTTGGGTTAGCAACAGGTTGTGTATCCATAACAATAAAATCAACGGGGAATATGAACTCCCCAACTTTGATCAACACATCCTCTAGCTGACCCCTTGGATGGGTGATTGATCGATCAGCCATTTGGAGAGTACAACGAGTGGGTTTCAACTCTCCAACCCCTAATTGTTCGTACACGGAGTAGGGAATCAGGTTAACACTAGACCCAAGATCTAAAAGTGCTCGGTTAATTCTCTTATCCCCAATTGTGATGGAAATCGTAGGACAGCCGGGGTCCTTTCGTTTTTGGGATAAGGTTTGATGGTGGTTAATAGCATTGCTCACTGCACTAGCTACTAGCACTTTCTTGGATACTTGAGATGCTTTTCTCTTTGAGGTGCATAAGCCCTTTAAGATTTTTGCGTATGAAGGGACTTGTTGGATTGCATCCAAGAGAGGTATATTTATGCTAACTTGCTTAAATATCTCTACAATCTTCTCCACTTGTGCATTTGGTTTATTAGGACTCAACCTGTTTGGGAATGGAGCATTTTGAAAATTCGTTGAGTCAAATGTCTGTGGAGTAGAATGTGGAGTAGGAACGGATCCCGGTGTAGATGTGTTCATGTTGTGAGAAATGGGTCCGTTCGAGCTAGAAGAAGTAGAGCCGTGTGAAGGGTGGAGAATAGGCTCTAAAGAAAAAGGTGAAGAAGAAAGTGAAGAAAATGAAGAAGGGGAAGAAGACGATGGAGAAAAAGAAGAAGAAGACGAAGAACCACCGACGGGGATGTCATCACTAGTATCCACATTATTTTGCAACTCTCTTCCGGATCTCAACGTGGTCACCGCATTTACATTGTGATTGTGATATGCATTTTGTGTGTGACCGGGATTTGGCAATGGTTGAGATGGAAGCCTTCCCTTTTCTCTCTCGCTCAATGCAGCAGTTAATTGTGCAATTTGTGCCTCAATAGATTTGATACTTTGATCGTGTGAGGCATTGTTATGCATCAAAGACTGAACATAACTTTCAAATCTTGCTGCGGATTCTGTAGATTGCTTGAGAAAAGCATCTAGACTTTTTTCGAGCGAGATAACCTTATCGTCATTTGGTTGAACCAAATTGTTCGTTTGATTTGTATAAGGTGGTTGTTGGAAAGGTTGCTGGTTTTGAGTTTGTGAGGGTGCTTGTTGTTGTTGTGGAGGAGGAGGTCTTTGAAAATTGTTATTCCCTTGGAATTGTTGATTTGAGTGACTCCTCCACCCCGTATTGTATGTTGAAGAGTACGGATCGTTTCTTTGTCGTTGCTGAAATGCAGCATTGACTTGATCCTGTCCTTGAGTAGATGCATTATAAGGACACTCTTCGGTTAGATGCGATGGATTCGAACAACAAGCACACACAGTTCGTGTGGGTAAAGCAGGGGCAGGAGAAGACGATGAGATTTTGGTCTCAATGGCTTCTAGCTTTTTCATAAGTGCAGCCATCTCGGCCTTCATAGCAATCGACATATCTACTTGATGTATGCCTGCCCTAGATTGACCAACAGAAGAAGATGATGTGGTCTTGGTACTCTCCCACTGAATTGTTTGCTCACTAAGATCCTCAAGAAACTGCCAAGCTTCGTCGCTAGACTTGGAAAGGAAATGACCTTGACATATAGTTTCTAGCAACTGCTTCGTTGCCGAGTTCAATCCCTCGTATAATGTTTGGCAAAGTTGCCAACTTTCGATCCCATGATGAGGGCATTGAACAAGTAGGTCTTTAAATCTCTCGAAGCACTTCCAAAATGGTTCGGAAGGAAGCTGTGAAAATTGTATAATCTCGTTACGGATTCTAGCAGTTTTATGATGAGGATAGAACTTTTTCAGAAAAGCTCTCACAAACTCTTCCCAATTTCTAATGGAATGTGATGCGGTGCTATATAGCCACTTCTCGGCTAGGTCACATAAGGTAAAAGGAATGACCCTTAGCCTTATAGCGTCATCACTTAATTGGGTCGTTTTCATCATAGCGCACACATTTTGGAATTTATTGATAAAGATATATGCATCTTCCGATTCCAAACCATGAAATTTTGGCAGCATATTGATGGAATGTGGTTTTATTTCAAAGTTGTCCCCATTTGCCGGTGGGGGTGAAAGACATGTAGGTAAAGAAGTGCGGACGGGGTAGAAGAGATCCTGGAGCGCAACTCGTGCGGGCGCTACAACAGGCGGAAGATTCGGGTTATTCGCACCTGGCGGAGGTGGAATCATTCCCGTCGGTAAGGTATCGTTGGGGTTGAATCCCGACATACCTTCGAAAGAAGAATTTAAAGGTGGAGGTAAGGAAATGGAGGGAATTTCGACGAAGGGTTCGTCGAAGGGTTCGTCGGTCGGTACCAACGAAATACGGACTAATCGGGCGTTAGTATCCCTAGTCCAAAGTGACATACACTAAAGGAGTAGTGTAGTCAGAAAAAATAGAAAAACAGAATGTGGGGGTAAGATAACGTCAATGAGAAGAAGTGAGTGAAAGTGAGTTGGAAGTTTTTTTTAGCGGCAAGTTGCAAGTTTTTGAAAAGATTTATATATTTTTTTTTTATTTTTGTGTGAGTTTTGCAAAGAGGTTTTTGAAATGGGACTCGTGACACAAATGTATCAACCACACATGCACAATCAGGCCTAGATCTAGGATCGCCTAGGTCTACTAGACAGCTCCTAACTAGGGCTAGAAATAGGACCTCAAACCGCCTCTTCACGGACAAATACGGCCAGGTAAGTGGGAAGGAACCACCACTACAGTGGGCCTAATTAATAACCACTAGCCTAGACATCGCAATGTCGGTTAGGATAAACGGCTGATGCCTATACTAGTCCTTTTCCTATTGAGCTCGATGTCCTTAGGTCTGAGTCTAGTCTTTTTTATTTAATTGTGGTCGATGCAAAATGCTTTAGGTGTTTTCTGGGGTCCTGGGAAGGGTGATGAAATCCCCACCCAATCTGAGTTTGGTCAATTAGCCCCTTAAGGTCCGGTTAAATTATGCAAAACAATAAAATTCACTTGCAATCAATTTTTAGCGCGGCGCAAAGAAACCTGCAGAAAATCTGTTATTTAGAAGGGGGAGAAAGAATTTTTAGCACAAAGAAGTCCTGCAGAAAATTTTCACAGTGGATATATTGTAGGTTGCAGAGGGGAGAAGGAGAGATAATACCATATAAAATTGATGCGCTGACGTGGCCAAGGTGCGGCGGAAACACGGCGTGGGGCCCCCTTATGCGGCGGAAACGCGGCAGTATGAAGGAATCAGGCTCTGAAAAATTTTGTGTTGCTCTGTACTGATAGTTCCTCTCTGTTCTTATGTACCAATTTTTGTTTTGCCCACTGTAAATTTCCAGATCCTCAATTCTTCGCTGTTCCTGCAAGATTCAAAAGATACACCCTTCAAACAGATCAAAGTTGATAATTTTTGTATTTTTTTTTATATTTTCAGATTTTTATAATTTTTAAAATTTATATCAACCCGAAAATTCACAAAAAGAAAAATTACGCCATCCCCGGCAACGGCGCCATTTGATTAATGTGAAAAATACTTGTTTACCGCAATCAGAAACGGCGTCGCTTTGCAGCTAGCCGGTGAGTACGGGTCGATCCACAGAGATGGGTAAAATCCTTTTATATGTTTTAACGAGTTGATTCAAAGTGTCGTTTTTGTTGGTTTATAAAAATCTATGAAAACTGGATCTAATTAATCTAATTAAAAGTCTTGTTAGGGTTAGGTTTAGGGGAAGTTTTGGAGATTAATGTTTTTCTTCACCGCTTTCAATGCCTTCTTTTTTTTAGATCTATTAGATGTTACGGTAATTGTCAATAAAGTGGGTCCGAATCTTTTGGGAAGATGTTTCTTCCTCTAGATTCGCATCCTTCCTTTGTTGATAGTTACCCTAACCCCCATGGAAAACACGCGCAACCGGCCCTTTATACTACGGTTCATCGTTACCTCGAGGGGTAGGATGCCGTAGGGAGCGGTTGTGCGTGTATGCATGGAGTTCTAACTCTTAAGTGAATGTGGTATAAAAAGGGGTGAGAGATCTCATCTCTCAACCCTTTCCCTAAGGCTAACCCTAACAAGCGAGGAGATTACTCGCTCATTAGGGGATGAGAAAACATTTTAATTAAAGAAACGGAAACAAAATTACTTACTAATTCGATGGCTCCCTCCAAGCAAGAAGAACAGATCTGAATAAACTCCCAGAAAGTCTGAATTTTATTGATTGAAAAGAGGCATAGGATTTTACAATTTTTTTGACTACAATTTATAAGAAAAGAGGGAAACTAGGGTTACAGACTCTCGCACATGTGAAAATACAGATTTGCCCACTGAAAATCCAAACCCCCGCACCGACGCACCGACTCAGAAACTTTGCGCCGACACGGGCATTAGACGGCCGCGGAACCGCGGCATTGGTTGTCTTGGGCCGCGGTTCCGCGGCCCTTTGGTGAGATCATCTCACCAAACTTTCTGGGTTGCTTCTTGTTGGCTTGGGCTTCTTATTTATATATATCTTTTCTCTGTTTGGCTTCTTATTCTTCTCCATATCTTTCAGTGAAAACTTGTAGCGATCTTTTAACCGTTTGCCATGACATTTTGGACCTTGCACTGTTCTTCGTCTCGGCTTGAGTAAGATCCGTCTGCTTGTTGGTCAAAAGTCCCTTTTCTGTATCAACTTTCGTCTTTTTCACTGTATTTGCTCCAAGAGCCTGTATTCTGTAACATGCAACAAACGTGCGTCAAGAGTACCTGTTTATTTATAAAACGGATAAGAATAGGGGGATGAAAATGCAATATTATGGTCTGAACAAATACCCCCAAACTTATCTTTTGCTCGTCCTCGAGCAAACTTATTTTTTTATTCACTTAAAAGCCTAACCACACTTTCGCAGGGAAACGCGATTGCACTGAGCACGTGCAACAAGCCGTTAAACCTCTAGGTGTCCCTAGTAGGAGGAGTGTTGTCTCCTGAGGGTTTTCAGCGGATTACACCCACAAAATCCTATCAATTCGGCCCATTAACTTTTGTTCTCCAATTAGGTTTTCTAACAAGGAATTCTATTATCTTCTACTTGTAAATTATCCACCCATATTCTTCACGCTTCCTCATCATTTAACTTAAGATTATATAGGTTATGTAGACCTACTTAGCTTTCGGCATTTCTTAAGTTTTCCTTCTAGGGTTCCATCTCCACTTAGGAATTTCTATCACTCTATTAAAGATACAAGTTCTATCTTTCATTCCTCTCTCTTATCTAAATTCCAATCACATACCCCTACGTGTGTGTATAGATCACCCCTACACTTGGAAATTCAAATCAAGCAATCATACCCTTGGCCGTTGTCCAAAGCACTTATTAATTCGTGAATTTTGAATTTCGCTTACACATCCTTCATGCGACTGTTAATACTTCTTGAGGTACCAACAACCGATTACAAGATGCGTTAGCACTTTAAAGCGTACTTCCTAGTTTTGCAATACCCAAAGCTTTTAGCAGTGACTCCCAAACTAGTTGGTCTAAGGCACTAGGTGATGAAGCACCCTCGCTAAAGATTTTTCTATTTTTACAGCCTTAAGTAATCACAAAAACCAGTGTCCATTTTTTCTCTTTATTCAATTTTTTTTTCTTTTCATTGTACTAAGGACTTTTAGACAAGAGCATTTCAAGGTCTCTTCTACTATTCCAAGTTTCAAGGTGCGTGATTGTGCAAGTTGTAGGATATACATTTTCAGAATCTAGACTTAAGCTAGGAACTATTTCTCAAACTTATACTCTAATAAGAATATCAATATTCTTCCCTTGTTTCGACTTAGTCCAAGAAGTGAACCCAAAATTTGCCTATTTCTAAATAAACTACAAGGCATATACTTTCTACCGTTAAATTTTAAGGAATGTTATTTTTAGGGTTTTTAATTCACTAAGTCTAAGATCTAGTTGTTCCTAACTAGTTAACCTATATGTCAAACTCTAGTCAAATAAGGCCAAAATTGAATACAATTATTTTTATAATTTTTCAAAATCTTTCAATTTTTATGGGTTTTCAAATAAGTATGCAAATGCAAAAATATGTACAAATGAATGCGAAGGAAGAAGACGTACCGAGCATACCCCCAAACTTGAACTTGACAGTGTCCTCACTGTCATGCTAAACCAAGAGGGTCAAAATACCGGCACTTCCCTGTTTATTTATTTATAATTTTTTTTATTGTTAAGGAAAATAAAAATATATACAGAAAGGCCCTCCCCCAAACTTCATTTAAACTATGTTAGACATTACTGCCAAACTTTGCATAGACCAAAAATCAACACCAACCAGTTGAAAAATTTATCAGTAAAGAGTATTGGTTGGTGGAAGAATAAGTTGTGGCGGTCCAAAAAGAATTGGGGAAGATAGAAGTGGTGGTATGGAAGGTATGGAGGTGAATAGACAGGAGATGGTGATGAATCAAAACGAGAATGCAAATGATCAGCAATCAGTGGAATATTGGCATTCTCGTAGCTTATTAAAAGAAATGGGGGTGGTTCAACTTCTAAAAGAGGAGGTTGACTAACCACAATATCCTCAAAATGTTCCTGTGGGTCCTCTATTGACGTGGCATCATCCATCAATTTCATATGATATTCAATTATAAGGGAACTGATCTCCTCGATGTCCGCCATAGTCCAACCGAAAACTTGCCGCCTCTCTTGTAAGACTTTTAAAATAGCGTTCTCTTGCTCAAGGGCTAGAGAAGCCGATATGATAATGGGAAGGGTCTCATTCTCACCTATGTAAGCATATTTAAGGTGAGTCGGTAAGGACATGAGTTCGAGTTTCGGAGGCGAACGAATCATTGCGGAATCTAACTCGAACTCAAAGGACTCCAACACAGGTTCGAAATCACTGCAAACAACCGATTCGGATGGCTCAACTAACTCATCCACAAATTCAAAAAACTCATATTCGGGCTGTGAGTCGTCATCATCCGAAAAAGTGAAACATTCATAATCCATATCGGTTGTGTCAACTGTGGTAGGCACAAGGAGGGACGCACTAGTGGCGTCAAAACTGTTTTCATCAAACAAGAATCTTTCAAGCTCGCAGTCCTCCTGCGTGATTTCGTGAATAAGGCAAACTTCTCGTGTACTAGTTTTAGGCACGGGGGGCAGACTTCCCATCTTATAAATATTGAACTCACTAGATATCTTCCCAAAGGATAGAGTCGTGGAGCCATTGCGACAGTTTATTACAGCATTGGAAGTGGCCAAAAATGGTCGACCAAGAATCACCGGAATTTGGTTTCTTGGGTTAGCAACAGATTGTGTATTCATAACAATAAAATCAACGGGGAATATGAACTCCCCAACTTTGATCAACACATCCTCTAGCTGACCCCTTGGATGGGTGATTGATCGATCAGCCATTTGGAGAGTACAACGAGTGGGTTTCAACTCTCCAACCCCTAATTGTTCGTACACGGAGTAGGGAATCAGGTTAACACTAGACCCAAGATCTAAAAGTGCTCGGTTAATTCTCTTATCCCTAATTGTGATGGAAATCGTAGGACAGCCGGGGTCCTTTCGTTTTTGGGGTAAGGTTTGATGGTGGTTAATAGCATTGCTCACTGCACTAGCTACTAGCACTTTCTTGGGTACTTGAGATGCTTTTCTGTTTGAGGTGCATAAGCCCTTTAAGATTTTTGCGTATGAAGGGACTTGTTGGATTGCATCCAAGAGAGGTATATTTATGCTAACTTGCTTAAATATCTCTACAATCTTCTCCACTTGTGCATTTGGTTTATTAGGACTCAACCTGTTTGGGAATGGAGCATTTTGAAAATTCGTTGAGTCAAATGTCTGTGGAGTAGAATGTGGAGTAGGAACGGATCCCGGTGTAGATGTGTTCATATTGTGAGAAATGGGTCCGTTCGAGCTAGAAGAAGTAGAGCCGTGTGAAGGGTGGAGAATAGGCTCTAAAGAAAAAGGTGAAGAAGAAAGTGAAGAAAATGAAGAAGGGGACGAAGACGATGGAGAAAAAGAAGAAGAAGACGAAGAACCACCGGCGGGGATGTCATCACTAGTATCCACATTATTTTGCAACTCTCTTCCGGATCTCAACGTGGTCACCGCATTTACATTGTGATTGTGATATGCATTTTGTGTGTGACCGGGATTTGGCAATGGTTGAGATGGAAGCCTTCCCTTTTCTCTCTCGCTCAATGCAGCAGTTAATTATGCAATTTGTGCCTCAATAGATTTGATACTTTGATCGTGTGAGGCATTGTTATGCATCAAAGACTGAACATAACTTTCAAATCTTGCTGCAGATTCTGTAGATTGCTTGAGAAAAGCATCTAGACTTTTTTCGAGCGAGATAACCTTATCGTCATTTGGTTGAACCAAATTGTTCGTTTGATTTGTATAAGGTGGTTGTTGGAAAGGTTGCTGGTTTTGAGTTTGTGAGGGTGCTTGTTGTTGTTGTGGAGGAGGAGGTCTTTGAAAATTGTTATTCCCTTGGAATTGTTGATTTGAGTGACTCCTCCACCCCGTATTGTATGTCGAAGAGTACGGATCGTTTCTTTGTCGTTGCTGAAATGCAGCATTGACTTGATCCTGTCCTTGAGTAGATGCATTATAAGAACACTCTTCGGTTAGATGCGATGGATTCGAACAACAAGCACACACAGTTCGTGTGGGTAAAGCAGGGGCAGGAGAAGACGATGAGATTTTGGTCTCAATGGCTTCTAGCTTTTTCATAAGTGCAGCCATCTCGGCCTTCATAGCAATCGACATATCTACTTGATGTATGCCTGCCCTAGATTGACCAACAGAAGAAGATGATGTGGTCTTGGTACTCTCCCACTGAATTGTTTGCTCACTAAGATCCTCAAGAAACTGCCAAGCTTCGTCGCTAGACTTGGAAAGGAAATGACCTTGACATATAGTTTCTAGCAACTGCTTCGTTGCCGAGTTCAATCCCTCGTATAATGTTTGGCAAAGTTGCCAACTTTCGATCCCATGATGAGGGCATTGAACAAGTAGGTCTTTAAATCTCTCGAAGCACTTCCAAAATGGTTCGGAAGGAAGCTGTGAAAATTGTATAATCTCGTTACGGATTCTAGCAGTTTTATGATGAGGATAGAACTTTTTCAGAAAAGCTCTCACAAACTCTTCCCAATTTCTAATGGAATGTGATGCGGTGCTATATAGCCACTTCTCGGCTAGGTCACATAAGGTAAAAGGAATGACGCTTAGCCTTATAGCGTCATCACTTAATTGGGTCGTTTTTCATCATAGCGCACATATTTTGGAATTTATTGATAAAGATATATGCATCTTCCGATTCCAAACCATGAAATTTTGGCAGCATATTGATGGAATGTGGTTTTATTTCAAAGTTGTCCCCATTTGCCGGTGGGGGTGAAAGACATGTAGGTAAAGAAGTGCGGACGGGGTAGAAGAGATCCTGGAGCGCAACTCGTGCGGGCGCTACAACAGGCGGAAGATTCGGGTTATTCGCACCTGGCGGAGGTGGAATCATTCCCGTCGGTAAGGTATCGTTGGGGTTGAATCCCGACATACCTTCGAAAGAAGAATTTAAAGGTGGAGGTAAGGAAATGGAGGGAGTTTCGACGAAGGGTTCGTCGAAGGGTTCGTCGGTCGGTACCAACGAAACACGGACTAATCGGGCGTTAGTATCCCTAGTCCAAAGTGACATACACTAAAGGAGTAGTGTAGTCAGAAAAAATAGAAAAACAGAATGTGGGGGTAAGATAACGTCAATGAGAAGAAGTGAGTGAAAGTGAGTTGCAAGTTTTTTTTAGCGGCAAGTTGCAAGTTTTTGAAAAGATTTATATTTTTTTTTTTTTTGTGTGTGAGTTTTGCAAAGAGGTTTTTGAAATGGGACTCGTGACACAAATGTATCAACCACACATGCACAATCAGGCCTAGATCTAGGGTCGCCTAAGTCTACTAGACAGCTCCTAACTAGGGCTAGAAATAGGACCTCAAACCGCCTCTTCACGGACAAATACGGCCAGGTAAGTGGGAAGGAACCACCACTACAGTGGGCCTAATTAATAACCACTAGCCTAGACACTGCAATGTCGGTTAGGATAAACGGCCGATGCCTATACTAGTCCTTTTCCTATTGAGCTCGATGTCCTTAGGTCTGAGTCTAGTCTTTTTTATTTAATTGTGGTCGATGCAAAATGCTTTAGGTGTTTTCTGGGGTCCTGGGAAGGGTGATGAAATCCCCACCCAATCTGAGTTTGGTCAATTAGCCCCTTAAGGTCCGGTTAAATTATGCAAAACAATAAAATTCACTTGCAATCAATTTTTAGCGCGGCGCAAAGAAACCTGCAGAAAATTTGTTATTTAGAAGGGGGAGAAAGAATTTTTAGCGCAAAGAAGTCCTGCAGAAAATTTTCACAGTGGATATATTGTAGGTTGCAGAGGGGAGAAGGAGAGATAATACCATATAAAATTGATGCGCTGACGTGGCCAAGGTGCGGCGGAAACACGGCGTGGGGCCCCCTTATGCGGCGGAAACGCGGCAGTATGAAGGAATCAGGCTCTGAAAAATTTTGTGTTGCTCTGTACTGATAGTTCCTCTCTGTTCTTATGTACCAATTTTTGTTTTGCCCTCTGTAAATTTCCAGATCCTCAATTCTTCGCTGTTCCTGCAAGATTCAAAAGATACACCCTTCAAACAGATCAAAGTTGATAATTTTTGTATTTTTTTTTATATTTTCAGATTTTTATAATTTTTAAAATTTATATCAACCCGAAAATTCACAAAAAGAAAAATTACGCCATCCCCGGCAACGGCGCCATTTGATTAATGTAAAAAATACTTGTTTACCGCAATCAGAAACGGCGTCGCTTTGCAGCTAGCCGGTGAGTACGGGTCGATCCACAGAGATGGGTAAAATCCTTTTATGTGTTTTAACGAGTTGATTCAAAGTGTCGTTTTTGTTGGTTTATAAAAATCTATGAAAACTGGATCTAATTAATCTAATTAAAAGTCTTGTTAGGGTTAGGTTTAGGGGAAGTTTTGGAGATTAATGTTTTTCTTCACCGCTTTCAATGCCTTCTTTTTTTTAGATCTATTAGATGTTACGGTAATTGTCAATAAAGTGGGTCCGAATCTTTTGGGAAGATGTTTCTTCCTCTAAATTCGCATCCTTCCTTTGTTGATAGTTACCCTAACCCCCATGGAAAACACGCGCAACCGGCCCTTTATACTACGGTTCATCGTTACCTCGAGGGGTAGGATGCCGTAGGGAGCGGTTGTGCGTGTATGCATGGAGTTCTAACTCTTAAGTGAATGTGGCATAAAAAGGGGTGAGAGATCTCATCTCTCAACCCTTTCCCTAAGGCTAACCCTAACAAGCGAGGAGATTACTCGCTCATTAGGGGATGAGAAAACATTTAATTAAAGGAACGGAAACAAAATTACTTACTAATTCGATGGCTCCCTCCAAGCAAGAAGAACAGATCTGAATAAACTCCCAGAAAGTCTGAATTTTATTGATTGAAAAGAGGCATAGGGTTTTACAATTTTTTTGACTACAATTTATAAGAAAAGAGGGAAACTAGGGTTACAGACTCTCGCACATGTGAAAATACATATTTGCCCACTGAAAATCCAAACCCCCGCACCGACGCACCGACTCAGAAACTTTGCGCCGACACGGGCATTAGACGGCCGCGGAACCGCGGCATTGGTTGTCTTGGGCCGCGGTTCCGCGGCCCTTTGGTGAGATCATCTCACCAAACTTTCTGGGTTGCTTCTTGTTGGCTTGGGCTTCTTATTTATATATATCTTTTCTCTGTTTGGCTTCTTATTCTTCTCCATATCTTTCAGTGAAAACTTGTAGCGATCTTTTAACCGTTTGCCATGACATTTTGGACCTTGCACTGTTCTTCGTCTCGGCTTGAGTAAGATCCGTCTGCTTGTTGGTCAAAAGTCACTTTTCTGTATCAACTTTCGTCTTTTTCACTGTATTTGCTCCAAGAGCCTGTATTCTGTAACATGCAACAAACGTGCGTCAAGAGTACCTGTTTATTTATAAAACGGATAAGAATAGGGGGATGAAAATGCAATATTATGGTCTGAACAAGGGTCCACAGATACGCTAGCATGATTTCCCGAAAGTTTTAAACTAAGGGAAAAATCCAACACTTGAAAGTTTTCTGACAGGGGAAAAAGTGAGTTATTGATATCCGTTCGAACTTTTTAACACGTTCTAAATTATCCGGAAAAACTTAAACGAAGTTAAACTTTCCGATCGAATCAACGAGTTCCCAATATTTCCCAGAAAGCTCAACACTTGAGTAGAATTAAAAATTCCCACAAGCATGAAAAAGTACCCAAGAATAAAGCCCTGAAGTATTAGCCCCTAACTCCTAAAGTTGGCGCGGAACCGCCGCCAAACTCATGGTTTGGCGGTGGTTCCGCGGCCACTTGATGGAGTTATGGTTTCGTACTTCACAGTAATTCTTAAAATTTCCTGCATGATTTTTTGAATATTTTTAATATGAAAAATTTCAACTTTTGAAAAAAATTCCAGAGAAGGGGTTGTTTCGGGGTTTCGGGATTCGATCGGACTTCTAACTTCGTCTAGACAACGCCTAAAACTCTAGCTTGGCTCTGATACCACTGTAGGGTTAGTATAGAACCTTGTGAAGGTTTTGGCAAGCATCAATCATGCTACTTTAAAATTTTTGGGGTGCTAAACAAACCCTAACCAAGATCTTAACTAGAGGATTAAGGTAAACAATACAAGTAGACAACTTTACTTCTAAGAGTTTGGGATTACAACCTTTGTAGTCTGTTCCTTCGCTTCATAAGCTCCGTGTTGAGGTCCCTTCGCTGCGATCATCAAGTATCCGGACTCTTGAGAGGCTCCATGAAGAGAAAAATGCAAGCTCGCTTCTAATCTTCAACAACTAAGATGATCTACCTTGAAGAATCTCAAACCCAAACTCTTGCTTCACTAATCAAGTATTAGCAAAGCAAACACCCTAATCTAAGTGGCTAGAATAGATGAGGATGATGAAGTAGGAATTTTGCTCTCTTTTGTTTTCAATTTCTCACTTATAAACATCACAAAAGAAAAAGCTAGTGAAGGTTTTCTTCATGAAGAAAGAAAAAAGAAGATGAAGCAAAACCTTTTGTGATGAATAATGAAATCATTGTTGTGGTTACAAACCAACCATGGGTTAAGAATGAAGGCTTAACCCTTGTAGAGAATTAACTAGAATAAAGGGTTTGGGTTGGGTTAGAAAATATCTATACAAAATATCTAAGCTTAAAACAAAATAAAGCTTCTAGAAGCTTCATGAAAAAGATAACCCAAATGCTAACTCAAATTAAACCCTAACTTGTTTAATCTCCACAAAGCATATTGCATTTGTAACCCTAACTTGTTACAATATTATATATCACATATATAATATATTTTTGTAACAAATGAAAATAATACAATTAACATATATCGCATATATATATCAATGTATTACCCGGTGAGAAAATGAATCAATAAAGACAGCTTATATTAGTTAACGTAATGTAATATATCACATATATAATTATACATTAAATTATCGAATCAACACTTGATCCGAAAATCCGGTTATATAGCATATAACCGACTAATATAACATGTACCAATTCATCGAATCAACACTTGATCCGATGACCCGGCCATATCAAATATACCCGGCCGATATCTCATATCGCGAGAATAGAATACGGTATCTCATATCGTATTATTCTCGGTCCCGCACATATCGCATATGTGCCCCTACTCCGTTTTGCCTGAGCCAGGAAACCTCTGTGTAGGACTCTAAAGAATCGTCAATACGCCGGCAGTAGGTGATGATCATATCAAACACCCACAAGCTGCAAGCGGTCAGCTAAACGTAACAGCCACCCAGGTATTGAGCAATCAGAAGATCAACAAGCAAGCCTGTACATTTTCCTGCGAATCCAATCAGTAACACTCCCGTACAGTCTGGTCTCTTCGTCTGATATGTCGCATATCCAGTCTAAGGGTGGTAAACGTCAGACCCCAGTAACCGATAAGTCGTGTCGATATGAGGTCCAGAACAGTTCGAGAAACTACTGATAACACTTACCAGTAAATCTCAGCAATCCTGGCCAGAGATTTCCAGTTATAGCCAATCGAACACAGCGCAACATCAACTCCCTATACCGGGAGAGACGAAACCCCTCCTATCGCTCATTGCCTCCGTGTGATTCGGGACTGTACCCAAAAGCCACCGTTTTGCACGCCCTCTTGGACGTGGTATGATGGAAATCAAAGCACAGTGGAAATCACACAAGATTTTATGACGATCTCGGGTCTACAGACTAACCTGTACCAGTGTCACTAGAGAACTGCCATCTGACGTGATGTATAATACCATCTGGGAGTTCTCGGCGAGTCCGTCCAGTGTACCCAGTCTCCACTGAGCACCCGTATACTATCTCTGATGTCAAACATCAATGGATATGGGATCATCCATCGCCCATCTACATGGGTCAAGAAGCATACGCTAGTCTACTCTGGTATATCGATGCCCTGTCTCGATACACCTGCGACTAGGAACATTTGAAGGATGTACTTAGCGACTACACTGTCCCCACTAGTATGATCTGCATCATAGTCCTGGTAGTCAAGTACTCATCATAAGGGCTTTATCGACATGTAACATAGAGACTATCAGAGTACATGTTAAGATAAAGAGTAACCAGATAGCATACTATCATGTCGAGCAAGAAAGTCCTCCATATATATGTCCAAGCATCCACTACAATATACATCGCATGTACAGTAATGGCCTCTAGGGCATACATATCACTAACATCGAGATCTAACTATCATCGCGTGATAACCTAGATGGAAGCCACTCTAGTCACCACACTTCAGAAGGTATGCAACACTAGCAAGTTTCATGTATATTTGAAACTCCCGATGTGATTTTTGCCAATAGAACCCTAGTGACCTTGACGGAATCAACAAATCAAAGAGTCCTAATCAAGTTCAACCCGTCTTTATCTTGATTGCATTAAACCCACCTGCATAACCCTTGACGGAGTCAATAAGGTTACACGACTGTCCTAACCAATCGCATCTAATGTTACAAACAAGCACCACTTAACTACCGTACACTACGCCTTAACAGAGTCAACAAACATAGCACGAATACTAAGTATTATTCATAGGAAATTACGGAGGGCTACGGCTGGTTTTTTGCGAAAAACCTTTAACGTAATGAACTTACTATCGTTGAAGGAATCAAGCAGTTTTGAAAAGGAGTGGTTTAGGCTCCACTTTTGAAAACTGATGGTTTTGAAGAAAACCGAGTAATCTATAGTAATATAAACTTTTGCTCAAGATATCACTCCCCGTGAAGGGATCTAAGCTCTTGCCTCGTCGAATGAGGTGCGGAATATTCATGACCGAATACCTCTATGCAAAGCAAATGAATACGACTATAGTTTTTCGAAAATTTGTTCCGACAATATCTTTTAGGTTTATTTTTCCTTGTATTAATCAAAATTAATGTGGTCCTATCAATTAAAAGCTATCACACCATAAAAGAACGAAAATAGAATGTACGTATATGCCATCCGCATTCGCCACGGGGCCCCGTCATGCACCGTCAGGTTGCTTAACTGATGGCAGAGCGGGAGTTGGACTAGCGCGGATGCAAAACATATACAACATTTATATATATATAGTCATCTCAGACATGATATAAGCAACATCAGCGAAAAGCGATAAACAATATGGAAAAACGGATAATCTAGGTGCCCCAGGTTTCATTTGAGCCGCAAATGAAACCCGACGTTCCCCGGTCGTGTGGATAGCATGTACAATGTATAACCAAGACCCCTACGAGTGCGGCAAGTTATCCGTCAATCCCAGAAGCGAAGCAACCCCAATGAACGAAGTGAATGGGTCACCTAACACTTCACGGAATCGGGTAACTTGAGCACTCCGCCGAGGACCATCCTATACCCCCTACAAGTGCGGCGAATAACCCGTCAATTCTAGAGTAAGGCACCCCGGTCTCAACGCCATGAGATGGAGGCCCGTTGCCCTCCAAAACCCGGCTACTCGAGCACTCTAACACGGCCGTGCCCCAATAAAAGAATGTACAACCAGAAAGAAACGACAGTCTACATGTCGGACGCTCGCCCTGCAATAAAGAATATACAAATGAATCAAAACTGTACAACAAACATTACACAAAAGGTTATCCATCACGACAATCTGTCGAAACCATCACAAAGATATCACAAGCAACATCACAGATAAACAAGATGCGTGTAACCCCTTCTAATCGACGTATAGCGATTAGAAGATGTTAAACAACACATAAACGCATCACAGAATTAAGTAACGAAAACCAAGACAATAAAATTCCGCGCACAAATAGCAAACAAAACAAGTTTTCCAAAGCCGGAAAAAACAATTCACTAAGTCCCAAAAAACCATCGTTTTAAGCCAATCCGGAAGTCGAAACGAACTCGAAACTCGTCCGAACCTTCGCGGGGTCGAAATACCCAAAATTAACTGTCGTTCAGGAGGCTAGAGGGTACCCACCCCCCGAGGCGACCACGAGGTGGCCTTGGGGGTGGGGACCCCAGCACTACCCCTTAGTGCTCGGGTCCCCACCCCCAAGGCCACCTCGTGGTGGTCTCGGGGGGTCGGCCCGACCTTCATCCCCCGGGACGACCCTCGAGGTACCCACGTAACACCCTGCAACTTCTTGGTCTAAACCGTGAAGCCGTGGGAAGTGCAAACATGCTAAAACTTGGATTTATGGACTGTTTTTGTCGGCAATTTTTGCGCGACGAAAACGGCGGAATTTAAATGTCGTAAAAAAAATGGTTAATGTGTTTGGGTGGCTCTGATACCATATTAGGGTTCCTAACGCCCTAGCTGCCACAACCGCGGCCTATGCGGAACGAAGAACAAAAAATTCTAGAAACGCTAGAAACTACAAAACCTAGAATCGAATCCAAACACATGAGCTAGAAAACAACATAGAGTTATTAGCTACTGTGGAAGAGGGTTATACCAAGAGATCGAGTCCTTCGGTCATCATCTCTTCCTTACCCACTTGGGGTTTTCTTGATCGAGCTTGACCGCCAGTCTTCCTCCGTCGAAGATGATCCAGCCGAAAGATGTGGTTCATGGTTCTAGCTCCACACTAAAAACAATGGAGCAACTAAGGATTCTAGATTGCTAGTCTAGAGTGCTTAGAGATGTAGTAGTGTTGTTCTAATATTTTTCTATCTCACTTCAACTCTTGATTCTCAACTAAAGAGCGTGTAGGATTGAAGAGGAAGGAAGAGCTCACGAAATGAGCAAGTGAGGAGAGAGAAGCAAATGGTGAGAATGAACTAAAATCTTGTGTGAGAAAAAATCAACCATGGCTTTGTATAATGATATTTTACAAATAGAATATAGAAACCATATTTGAATAATTTGCACAAATGAATATACAATTCATTTGTCAATACTATTCAAGTATGGTTCTCACCATTCTCACCTCACTATCTTTACATCTCATTTTCCATTTAAATGAATAAATGGATAAACCAAAAATAAGATGTCCACCTTCTAGAATGTTTTCCGTATAAATACGGAATACACTCTACCGTATATACATATCCGTATTCGTATCAAAATACGAATACTCAAAGAGATAGAATAATATAAAGAACATAATATTAGAATATACATATCGAAAATATATATATGTAAATTATTAAATCAATACCTGATTTAATAATCCGGCTCAATCCTAAGCCGGTTAGTATTATCAACCGTCCGATCAAAAGTCTGGGTAGCTAGTACGCTCATTTGATCGGAACCCTACACGTATCAAAATACGGCCACTACATTATTTCGCCTGAACCAGGAAAACTCTCTGTGTGGGACTCTAAAGACTCGACAGTACGCCGGTAGTGAATTACTGGATAAATCCATAACCACAAGCACGTCAGCGGCACTAGCTGTACGTAATGGCTATCCGGGTACCTGTCAAAAAGGAAGGCCGATGAGCAAGCCCATCTGAACCCCTACTGAGCCTATCTGTGATCTCCGTACAGTCCGGTGTTTTCTTCTAAGAGTATTGCATACCGGGTCTAGGGGGTGGTAAACGTCAGACCCTAATAACCCGATAATTCATGCCGATGTGGCTCAGGACCAATACGGATAACTACTGATTTAACTATCATTAAATCCCAACTGCCTTGGTCAAGGTCTTATGGTGTTGGCCAACCGAACACAGTGTGATATCGACTCCCTATACCGGGAGAGACTGATCCCCAACAATCGCTCACTACCTCCATGTAGCTCGGGATTGTACCCAACTAAAACATGTTTGTACGACTCAGTAGAGCCATGGTAGGGTAGTAATCTAAGTACAGTGAGAACTCATACAAGACAAATGAAGATCTCAGGTCTAAAGACTAACATGTACTCATGTCACCTGAGAACTGCTATCTGACGATGGGTATAATATCATCTAGAAGTTCTTGGCGAGTCCGTCCAGTGTACTCACCCCCAGTGAGCACATGTATACGATCTTAGGTGTGAAAGACCAATAGCTGTAGGACCAACCATCATCCCTCGTCGGGGTCTAGAAATGTATACACTAGTCTATTTCGGAATATCGATGCCCAGTCTCGTTACTCTCATGACTAGGGACATTTAAGGATGTGCTTATAGACTATCAATCCCCTACATGTATGATCGCCATCATAACGCTGGTGGTTAAGCAATAATCCTATGGGCTTTATCAACATATATTAACGATACGTAATAACAAGTATAATATATACACATATTAAGATAAAGACAAACTAAATAGCATATTATCATATCGAGGAAGATTGTCCTATACATACATATGTCCAAGCATCCACTATATACATAACCAATAATGTCCTCTAAGGTATACATATCCAACAATAGGGGTCTGACGTTTACCACCTGCTAGGCCCGATATGAGATACTCTTAGATGAACAAACCAAACTGTACGGAGAATATCGCCAATAGGCTCAGTAGGGGTTTGGACGAGTTTTCTTGTCAATTTTCTTTTCGACAGATATCTGGGTAGCCGTTACGTACAGCTAGTGCCACTGACGTGCTTGTGGTTAAACTCACTGCCAGAGTATTATCGAGTCTTTAGAGTTCCACACAGAAGGTTTTCCGGTTCAAGCGAAACGGTATAGTATGTGTATTTAGATACGCTCGGGTGTTCGATTGAACACGTGTATTTTATACACGTGCTTTAATCGGATTTTTTAGTAATACTAGCAGGTTTGAAAGATAGCCAGATATGGAGCTAATATTATGGTGCTCTTTTTTAGACATTTGTATTTTAACACGAATACGGTATTTATACGAATACGTGTATTTGTATGAATACGGGTATTTATGCCTTGATACAAATACATGTATTTCTTTCTTAATATGAATACACGTATTTTGTATTTTCGATACAAATACGGTATTCATACTTTGGTAAAAATACGGGTAAACGTATTTATTATAAATACGGTATATTTTGGTATACTTGATTATATATATACATATATATTTATTTATATGTGTGTGTGTGTACCATGTGAGGTGGCCTCTCTCTTCTTCTCTTCTTTTCAAGTTGTTGTGGGCTTGTAACTGACACTAGTGAGTCACAAACCCACCCACTTTTATTATATTTTATTCATATGAAGAGATAAAACGGGGAGTGTGGGTATTATTATGGTTTTAATAATTATCCTTTAAGCCATTTCTCTTCTTCTTCTTCCTCATTTTTCTCTCTTGAATTTTGAGAAAATAAAAAAGAGTATCTTGATAGTTTAGTTGCTTCTTAATTCATAACTAGAAGTTAGAACTTGAATCGGCATTCTCGGGTGGAACATCTTTGACGCGGGAGATCATTTTGTAAGCTCGATCTAAGGACCCTAGGAGCTCAAGAAGAGGACCACACAAGATCCGAGGGAGACTTCAAAGGTTGTAGTCCACATCATAGTAGTAAAAAATTTTAGTTTAGTTTAGTTTAGTGTTGGACACGAATTCTAGGATTTTGGTTTATAACACTCAAGTAAAATTTAAAGTTTTTGATTCCGCAAACGCCATAGTCGTCACGGCACGAGCACTATAGAGTTACAAAAGAGAGAAATTTTGAGGGTATTTTCGTTCACCCACCAAAATATAATACCCAACTCTTGGGCTAAGGATGTTTAGACCAAGTTTTTGAACAGTGGCTCATTTCTTCCTATTTAGAAAATACAGTAGACTTTTTCACATGTTTTTCTTGGGCACGAGTCTTTTTGACAATTTACCCAATTAAAAAGGATGACAATTTACCCAAATGGAAGAACTGCACTTGTACTTGGATTAATTGGCCCTATCATTTTGAACCTCGATTATCACCAAATCAATCACATTTAAAATGAAATTGACTTAAGACATAACATTTATTATACTGACAATGCCTCCGACCCCTTAAAAGCTCTTTTTTGACCGAGCCAACCGGCCCGCGTGTCCCTCTTCGAAACACTAAATATGGGATCCCAAATTTTATTCCGAAACTCACCCACAAGCTCCTATTGTCCATCACTCGGCTATGTGCCAGCGCGGCCCCTTAGGAGTTGACTAGTATTGGCACAATTTTATATTACAGCATAAAAGCCCACTAGATTCAAAATAATAAAATAAAAATAAAAATAAAATATGAATATTAGCAACTGTCCTTGTCACTTGCTCTTGAACCCAACAAGATCCATCCAAGTGCAGCAAGCAAACACAAACAGCTCAAATCCCATACACAGTCCAAGTCAAGAACCAAAAGCTATACAAAAAGGACAGGCTCTTGACACCCACAATTAATAATTAATAACATGAACAAATTGATGAGGTTAGAGATAATGACATGTGTTACGGTGCTTAAATTAAGAGGTCAGAAAATGAAGTGACGCATGGAGAATTCCAATGGCCAACAATTTTTCCTTCTCACTCTTAATATGAGGAGAGGTTGACTCCAAGCTTCACCAAAGAGCCACTCTTTGCTCGACCCCATGAGCCACCCTTGGCTCTCCCCAAGGTACCACAAAGCTAAACCTAGCCCTTTGCCTCTGTTAATGGAGGCCTAGCAACAAAACAAGAAGGGGAAAACAGAAAAAGCAAAACTTGTACTCGGTTTTCATATTCAATGAGAGCCAAACACAAGATATATAATAAGATAGGATATATGTTGGATATGTGTGTTGTTTGGGTTACCACATTACGCATGTATAGGGGTTTTTGTTTTGTTTACCATACAACTCAACAAGTGGAGGCCATGCATGTGTGCAGCGTACGCAACATGGCAACCACTCCTAGGCTTGAGCCAATGGATCATGCAGAGAGACTAGATAGGGCTCAATAACTTTGATTCATCCCATATTTTTCTTGCCTCATGTTTTGATTTCTAGGGCTTGACCTTTCAAAAGTTGAATGTATGCTAAGGCTCTGTGTTGTGTTTCGGGTGTAAAATGTGTATGCCATCAGGCATGAAGATTAAGGTAGATTTTTATTTGGAAAATAGCCTAATAGAAGTGAGATTTGAACCTCAAACCTCTTGCTCAACTGCAAAAAGATTTTACTACCGAGCTACAGCAGCAGTCACTGAAGATCAAGAAAATTAATCCGCTTAAGAGATTGAATCTTCTTTTTCGTATTATATAGTAGATCCATCTCTCCTCTCCTCTCTCACTACAATCCCCTTCTCAAGATCTCTCCTTTCATTATTTTAGATGGACCCTGGCTATATATAGTTACTTTTGGAGTCGACTCTGACCAGTATTAGTTCTAATACATACAATTTGAGACATGAACCGTTCAATAAGCCTAACATGATATAAGACTACAGTAGTTGGGGCCGTATATAATGCAAATGAGTTGCTGGAATGCAATTCAACTCTCTCCCCCTTTGTCCAGCTGGACCACGTGGACCACGCCTGATAAAGGACCGAGTTCCCTTGTCAAGTGTATTTTATCGACTTTGATATCATATAAACTGAGACTTCAACTTTAGATATGTCATTCGATAATAACAAGTTTCACCACCATGCATTAACTTCTGATTAAGATCTTAAGTAATAATAAGTATAAGAGAATTATGGAGGCATCTCAATCACTTGCATCACTCTTTATGCCATCATTGTTCGCCATCATACTCACTTGGTATCCTAAACATTTAGGGAAATGATTTCTTTGTTGAGTATCATATCTCCTTTAGGGCCTATTTGGTTGTGGGATTATTGTGTAATTTTTTGTTTGGTTGAGAGATTTAGATTTCTAGGATTTATTTGGTTTTTATGGTTTTTATGAGAGGCCCACCACAAAACAAGGATTCTTGAATCCTAAACTTCTTTTAAGTATTTGCAAGGATTTAACACTATTCATTGTACTTTTAGATATGGCCCGTATACTTTATTTATTTAATAATTCTCTCTCTATCTATCTCTCTCTAAAATCCTCAAATCCAAATCCCACATTTTCTCACCAACCAAACAAAGATTTCAAGATTTCAAGGATCTACAAATCCAATATTAGAAATTCAAAACCAATCAGACAACAAATTACCAAATTACCAAATTTTCAACCGTAGTATTTTGGAATCTAAATTTCTAAATCCTACAACCAAACATGCCCTTAATAGCAAAAATAACCTTGATTAAAATTGAACTTTAATTTGTGATGTTTATATAAAGCACCAATGCTTTATGAGGTGCAATAAGCATAATTTTATGCACACACGTATCTCTTGAAACGTAAAGCAATAACAACGTAAAGCAATAACAAATAACGATGGTTCTGCGTTTTCGTCAATTCTGTATTAATTATGTCAAAATCATTACAAAGTCCCTCCAAAGTGGCGACAAAAGCAAAGATGCAAACAACAAATCAACACCACAAATGAATGCTTCAACAAAAAGCTAATGATAGAATAATGTGGCTTTATAAATATCTGTTCGATTAAAATCTGCAAGCACCATGATATATGCATCAACGAGTTATATACTAATTCGAGCCTAAGTCGGGAGACTTGCTTTCTCTAATTTAATCAACACATCACCCACATTAAATAGGCTTAGCTTGGTTTTGGACTGCAAGTACAGGAAGAAGAAGCAGAAGTAGCTTTGAAATAGCTTCCCAAAATTGTCAGGAAAGCAGAACTAGACCTAAAACTTACTTGGTGTTTGTTTATAGATTTTTTAAAGTACGTAAATAATGAAGTAAATTCCAATGTCATAAAAGTGAAGGTCAATGTCAAGACGATGAAACTCACCAATCGCCTACAAGAGACGCTAAAAAGACGACCGCATGAGCAAAACGAGACGATAAATACTTAATTCAAAATATCCATATATAATGTGTAATTTAACAATGTTAGTATAATACATTCTATCAACATATTCTATCAACATATGTTAACTAAATTATATCAGAAAGAAGATCAATCAAGAAAATAGCATTCAATGACAAAAACAATAGATGATAAATGATGTCATAAGAATCAAATTCACAAGAGAGAACTTTTTTCTTGATCTTTGAGAAGAGGAAAAGAGAAGGCGATGGCTAGAGGCGGCAAGGGCACTGGTTGAGAGAGACGCCAGCAATGGTGATTACAAAAGTTGCAAGTTTGGTTGGTTTGAGGATTAAAGACACAGTGAGAAAGACATATATACAACTTTTATTTGATTTGAAATAAAAACCCTAACTTATTCTAAAATCTTATTTGAACCAATTCTATGCTCCTGGACTTCTCTTGCAATAGTGGCGATAGCGAATTTGAATTTGATTACGTATGCTTGATTATGTGTTCTCACCTAAACACCTCAAATTGGGTGTTTGAGACACGCCTGGCTCTTGAGGCGACGACCACTTAGACCAGCTTGACCGGGTTCCTAAGGCACCAAGAAGCTTCGCCATTAAAAAAATGACTTCCTGTTTCTTTTCTTTTTTTGTCATGAGAAACGACCTTGAGATATCATGATAGCCTGTGTTCAGTCGTTACTAATTACTAATCAAATTCGCTCAAATTTAAAAATCAAATGTTCTTTCAAAACCCTCTCTTTCCTTCTGGTTTTAATAAAATGGGGGAAACTCATCAACACCATCACATTGCAAGAATGAACAACAATCAAAAGCCAAATTTCATTTCTCAATCTAGGCTACTTACAGCTAGTTAAGCTTGGACCAGTTCAAGCTTTAGCCCATCACAGGCCCTTTCTCCATTAAAGTTCAAGCATTGTTGAGACAACCTGGTTTCAGGAGTTATCAAGAATCATAAAGCATCCATTTAACTCCATTTATATAATCAAACAAAGTTCTAGGAGTACAGGTTTTATATTTTAGCGTCACAGCATGATAACGATAAAGCGGGAATGAAATTTACATTAACAAATGACAACGCAGAGTGTCCAGAATCGGTACTCACCTTGAATAGCAGGACTAATGTTGCAAGTCTAGCGAAAGCAAAAGACAAAACTGAAGCCAGCTAGTGATAATCCCAAAGCAGTCATCCTCACAGCAACAAATAACCCAATCATGCATAATCAGACTAAAATTGAAAGAACCGCCTGCCTTTGTCATCATGATGAGCATCATAATTAAATGAGCTAAATGGAAAATTGAGTAACAGGGAGCAGTAATTAACAGGAACGTGATAACAGACAAATGAAAACATAAAACTCAACTTCAAAAGAAACCTGGCAGGATTTCTCTTATTTTTCACATGTGTAAAAGAATGAGCAAAAATCCAAAATTATAAATCCCAAGAGGCTGTGTAAAATGTAAAGGCTATAAAAGCCAAGCATATATGGAAATAATAACATTCATTCTCTCAATATTTCTAAGGTTTTGAACCTCCACCAAAAGAAGCAAGTCTTCTTCTTCCTCATCTTCTTCAGAGAGAGCTCAAAAAGGAGAGTTTCTTTTGGGTCTTTCTCATCCCCTTCACCTCTTTCTTTCTCAATACAACCCATCAAAACAGAACCCATCTCTTTTGGAAAACCAAATTTCAAGAACCCAAGATCCAAGATTAAAAAAAAACAAGCAAAGGAGCAACTTTTCTTCATCAAGTTTGTAGAACAAGGTAGAATGACTCAAACAAGCGTTTTCGAACATGTAGATTCGATGAACACTTGACTCCGGATCACTTGCGAGTGTTCATGTTCCTCCCCTAATTTTTGAACACGGGTTCCCCATGTTCATAGCCTCCTCAAAAGGAGGTTCCCGCTTTCGAAAAAGGGGGTTTTCTGTCTTTGGAATCCTCACCCAAAGGGGGTTTCCACTCTCGGTCCCTCTTTCGGGACCCCCATTATTGAGGGGTCCCGCCGTCGGAACCCCAAAGGGGGTTCTCGCTCTCAGGACCCCCCAAAAGGGGCCCCGCTCTCGGGACCTCCCCAATAGGGGGTTTCCGCTCTCGGGACCCTCCCTCAAGGGGTCCTGCTGTCGGGACCCCTCTCCAAACGAGGGTCCCACCAACTCGGGTAGCCTCCCGAGGCCACTAAATTTCTCTGCTTCTCTCTTTCCCCCACACGGAAAGTTCCGGACACTCAAAATACTTCTCCCCTTCAAAAAAAAATTTAATGGGATGTTGCCCCGCACCCCGTAAGAAGGCTGCTAGCCCCTTGACCCCCAGCCCGCTACTCAGATAGCGGGACCCCCGTAAACTCTGCGAGATCATTGATATGCCCGAAACACCTTCAAAATTATTTTCAAAACACAAACCCGTTGATCGAAGGTTCGCTCGCCTCAAAGCAAGAGGTAATTAACGGTAGCTTTGTCCACGGCTGCCAGAGATTGAAATCTCCACAATCAATAAACCTCCGCCGACCATAGACAGGGAGAATCTGTACACGCCTGCACACCTAAGGCACGTGCGCATCCATCTCAATGGGTGACGAAAAACACTCTACAACCGTTTGTACCAACAAAAAATAAATCACACCCTACAGCAAGCAGCTTCCTTGTATCACATGCATAGCTTCTCAAATATTAGACAAGCAAGAACTTCCATTTTGTAAATATCACACTTCCATCATAAACTACTACCCTGTATGTATATGCAATTTGCAGGTTCAAAAGCGCAACAAAAAACTGAAAACGAAATCTTTGATATGAAGGCTTAAACCATTCCGACTGAAATCCCATTGGCATCCGACAGTAATAGTGCAGTGAAAAGGGTCGGCATCAATCCGAGAAGTTTGATCTGCATATCCCTTTGTGCTTCTGTAGCAGTTTATTTTACCCCCAAAAGTTGCAACTGGAAAGACTTCGGGTATGGTGAGCTAACTAAGCAGTTGGAAAACGAAATCATTAAATGCAATGTACAATACATATCCTTGCATCCTAGCTCTTGCTCAGGTTGCCAAAATTGCTCAAAGCAATTATAAAAGAGGCATGTTTGAATTAATTATGTTTAATCTCACACATTCATAATATTAACATCTAATACAATTTGTTTGCAAAGAATGCCAGTATGCTCAAGTGCCAGAAGACTTCCATTGTCAAACAGGATGCCTTAAACATGCCACCAAACGTGCATCACAATGCTCAAAGCACCAGGTGAATCCTAATTAATGTATATGTACATTTAGTTTTTATGGACCATTTCGCATTTATTGTGTCAACCATAGTTTGAAATCTCTGCTGATTCTCATCCAAAATATGACTCCGAGATGCGATACCAATACCATCCGATACAAAGTTATATTAGGTATATCATTTGATTGGTCTTAAGTTTATTAATGGGCTAGCAGGGTTTAATAGGTTACCAGTTTACGATTTATGCGACATCATTAATTACTAAAAAATATATAAATAATATTATTTTTGCCAAGCATTAAAACAATTATTTTATCCATCATTAATTGTTAAAAGAGTTTGTCAGATTGTTTATAGTTGTAATTACTATTTGTTTAAGGAATTGCACAATGTTTAAATAAAATCATACGATATAAAATCCGACCGGCCAATACGGCCGAGATGCCAATCCCGATCCCAATCCCAAAAGCGGCCGCCCAGTATGGATACCAATACCGAGATTTTAGACCCTTCGTGTCAACTAATGGCATTTGTATACATGTTTATGTAATGCCATCAAATCCTCCCTTCTTTTTCCTATATATACTCAATTAAATGGATATTCACTTAAATTTTACTGGATGAATAACTACCAAGAACAGGTATAGTTATTTCAACAACCTTTTCAACTACTTCCTGGGGACATCTACTGTGCATTTATCAAGTTTCCCATAGCCCTTAGATGGAATTGTTAATATGATGCACTGGATAGCATGTGAGGTTGTAAATTATATGTCAAAGGCAGACCTAGACCATGCTTGAATACCGAATATCCAACAAAAACATATATAAATTGACAACAAACATTAAAGCTATAAGCAACATGAAAGAGGCATTTCTCATAACAGTTCACTAATTTACTAGATGCACATGGTTATCTTTATTTTAGATTTGACAGATTATATGAAGGAAACAAAGATAGTATAATTGCTAAATAAGTTGGTAAACATGCATGGGTGTTTGTCTCAATGCGTGCCAGTAATAAACTCATTAAAACTCAGCAAGAAAGATACAGATTGGATGCCAAAGGTCATAGTAAGAAAGTTTAACCCTCATTAATTTAAGGGACAAAAAGAGTAATGAAGATTTCGTTTAAAAGATACATGAAAAAGAGAAAAATGTAATAAACATTTACTGATAAAATTAGAAGAAAGAATCACTCCAAGCACAAAAAAGGACACCATAAATTTGAGATATAATTATTATGGAAAGCATGTAAAATCCTGGGGCATAATATTTCTCCCCTGCTCACTGGGATTTCTTACACTATCACAGATTTAAAAAGCCACAATGGCGGAACAGCAGCATGGAGAAGCACATCGAGTGAAAAAAACGAAGCACAATCACTTTAACTATGACAATGCACACTTACTGAGATCATTAGAAAGGGGAAAACCACATCAGGGTCCAAATTGGTAAGGTTTTGACTTTTTGTGTCAAGTAAGAGGGATCTGAACAAGGGAAACAGGATGCAATTTCATCTCAGAGGTGGATCTTGAATTTTATTATGCACTCCAATATGTTCACAATATATGTATTTATAGCCCCTAAACTAATTCATGATATAACAACTAACATGCACTAAATCTAAATGTATGACCTGAATTTGATGTCCAAGTCCAAACTTAGCATGAAATTCGTCTATCAAGGTGATTGGTCCAAATACATGAGCAATTTAAGTACATTAAGGGTCAGTCAAAGGTAATAGTACGGCAATTGAGCAATTTTACTTTGTCTGTCTAGGTGTTACTTTATTGTAATGTGAGGTTATCTGCTCTTAAATAGCACTGAGTTTGAGTGACTAGAGGTCTTATAAAATAAAGGGTAAATTGTCAACAAAAAAACCAAGCACTTTTTTCTGCTATCAAAAAGCCTGGTCTCGAAACAGTAAGTCAAAACCCCAATGGAAATTTTTCCAGCAGTATCTACATAGTAGCCTTCTATATCTAACAAATTCATACAATCTATTTAGATGTCGCAGGTAGCGGCTTAGATATCACAGACAACTGCTTCGATATCGCTGGCTACTGCTTAGATAAAACAGGAAACTAGATATAGTAGACAACTACTAGATATCTCTGATAAAGGGTTTCTTGACAACTAAAAACTTTTCTGGGAGGTTTTGACTAACATTTCGAGGCCGGAGGGTTTTGACAACAGAAAAAAGTGCTTGTTTTTTTTCTTTCTGACAATTTACCCTAAAACAAATCATCTATATGTTCAATGATGTTTAAAAGAGGATTAAATATGTCTGATCAAAAGAACTGAATACTATATTGTGCAGCAGCAGCAGCAAGCACACGAGTAACTGAATTTCCCTGCTTTTTCCAGTTTTCTGCTGTAACCTTAGATAAGAGGCTGATATCAGAAAGGTTGTGTAGGCTATAGGGATGAAGAGCACAACTCTCCTAATCATTTTACTATTCACCTTTCTTTCTTCCTCATTTTGGCTTTTGCCCCCTTCTAGCGCTGTAATCTTAAGTTGTTGCCACAACCTTAATGTATGAATAAAGCCTTTTTCTGTTTTTTTTTTGGGGGGGTTCTTTCTTTGATTCCATCAACCTCATCTATTCCTCAATTGGAAGATGATACTGATGACCAACATATTGGCATGACTTAGGCATGTCTAGGTCATTCATTCTAACTTCATTTTTGGGAGAGAATGTCGCAGCAGCTTTATTTAAAAGTTATTGAAAACCTAAAGTCCGAGCTTTCATCATGCCTCCCCCCCCCCCCAAAAAAAAAACATGTTGTATCCTCGACATAAAAAATCTCAAATCCATCTTACACTGCGCATCTCTAGAATAAATGGTAACGTAGTGCAAGAGCAATTTGCTAACATATTGTGTCTATAACTGAGTGAGTGAGTGTGTATGTGTGGGTGGGTGTTGGGGGGGGGCGCTTTTCCAACCAGATAATCACGAGTTCATAATTTCATAAATGGTTAAAGTCGGGTTCAGTTCTACAAAAAAAGAAACTTATAAGAAAATTATTGAGGAACTAACCAAAAATTAAACCATAGCAAGCCAGCAATAGCGTGGATCTAGTGATTCTTATGGCATTCCCATTGATGATGCTCATAAGTGGGAATTCCTGAGATCACGACACGTGGCAGATGGCGTGTCATCCGCGTAAAGCTCACTAGGCTCCTGGGGCTGCGGAGGTAGAATCAATGTGGAGCATTGGTGATTTTCCTCATATGGTCTCCGAGCTTACACCCCCACTTCTTGTCCTAGAGCAATCTAGTAACCGAACCTTTACCCCCTTTTGCTCGTCTGATGCAAGGCCTGAGCTTCCTCGTTCTCCCAGCTCGTCTTCGAGCCATCGGCCAGGCCGAGCTTCCTCGGCTTCCCCGATCAGCCGAGAGTGCAGAGCCCATGCGCCCCGCAACGGCTCCGCGTATCTCGCCTAAGCGAGATATCCGCCGCCCCACGTTCCACGTCCCACGCGGGCGCGTCCCCCTATTAATGAACGGATCCTGCCATCAACGCGGGCGTAACGAGGGGGCGTAACGACGCCGAGAATCTCACGCCGGCTCGCTCCACGCGACCACTATATAAACCCCTCTTTCAGACGACTCAGATAACTCGAACTCATTCCAATAGGCCGCTACGCTGCTCTAATTCCCCGATACTAACTTGATCGCCGGAGGGTCCTACGGTGGTTTCTCACCCCGAGACTTCCCTTGCAGTTAGCTCGGTCTCAGCAACTTCCAACAACCCATTGAGATCCACACGCTTAACTCCCAAACCAAATCTCAGCCGCTAAAAACCGCTCGCTACCAGATTGACGGAGGACAGCATCTAGAGGAGATCACAGCTTCCATCAGTTGACGTCGTCACCTAGAAAGGGTGGACACTGGCCTAACACTATCAAGATAAAGACTAACGAGCTAAAAGTAGTTGCAAGATGAAAAGACTTACGAGCTAAAGTGCTTGCAGGATGATCAGACATTTGAGCAAAGGAAAATATATACTTTATTTATGATCAAAATTATGTACAAAGGTATTGTGGGCTCCTCAGCTTTACAAAAATGCCCGGAGGCTTACAAAATTCTAAAATAAAGAAGAAAAATCGAGGGGGTAACCTTAGACCGCTCGCTCGGCCGAGATCTCAACCTGCTCGACGCCACCATCGGAGGCCAAAACGGCGACCTCAGGGTCGACGCTTCCGCGGACAGCTTCGACCCCAACAGCCAGCTTGTCGCCTCCCCCTACGGCGCTTCCTCGACGAGAGGGAACTTAGCACGGAGCTCGCCGTCGACGAACTCCGACATAGATTCCTTGACAGCGACAAGGGCATTGTGCCACCCGACGGCCGCGGATTCTGCGAGATCAAGGTAAAACTGATCAGACGCCTTGTATTCCTCCACAACCTTTGCTGCCCGGCTCTCAGCAAGAGTCGCCGCGTTTAAAGCCGTCCGAGCATCCTTCTTGATGGCGTCTCTCGACCTTTTCATAGCGTTGTAGAGGTCGTTCGTCTCCTCCGTCTTGGCTTGGATAGCCCGGTTGGACTCGTTTAGAAGCCGATGGGACTCCTTCATCTTTGAGACCGTCAGCCCCTCGACGACCAATCTCGAGTCAAGGAGGGCCGCCTTCTCCTCCGCTTGCTACAATTGAAGGCGAAGCTCTTCATCCCGCGAGGAGGATTTGCCCGCCTTCTTCATCGCGGGGCTATTTCCTCGGACTCTATGGCGACGAGGAGAGCGCAGTGCTGAAGGGCCTGAGAAAAAAATTAAGCGTGTTAAAAAGGTAAAACAGAGGAAATAAAACTTAAGGAATTTTTGAAGAAAGCTAGATACCGACCTGAACCGTTTCCTGCGCTATTGCGACCAACTGGGCCTTCATGGTGCCCCGGGGAATCTTGGCCCTGGCTGCCTTCTCCATGTCCGCCAGCAAGCCGTCGGCTACAGATAGCCCCGAGTGCACCCCAATGCAGAAGTCGCCCTCCTGCACTTGGATCCGAGTAGGGGTAGCCAAGAGACCACCCGCTTCTGTCTCTTAAGGGGGGCTTCCTTGGCGGGGGAGACTCCTCCCTCACCAGGGCGCCGGGTCCCGCACATGCTTCTGACCCCCGCGACGCTCCTCCGGGACTGGGGTTGCTGCGGAAGGCTTGGCCGGAGGAGTTTGCCTCTGGGCCGCGCTTGGACATGGTCGGGACGAGCTTGCGCCACCGGTCTTCCTTCCTTAGGCCTTGGCGGCCATGATTTTTTATCGGTCCATGGGCTCTGCAAAAAAAAGAACACACGGGAGAAAAGATCAGCGAAGTTGAAACGGCAAAGAAAATTTAGCAAAGTCTAAGCAAATCGTCAAAAACCCTAACTTACCAAAAAAACGCGCAGGACTGAGCCCAGCCCAGCACCTGCTCGGAAAGCAGGACATCAGCCCGCTGGATTGGTCCTACTGGGACACCACCTTCGCCTCGGGAGAGGTCGACTGCTTCGCCCTCGGGCAGTCGGCCCCGTGCCACTGTGTGGGCACAGGCCAATCCACGCCCTCCGGTGGCCCGACGAAGACGTACTTCTTTTTCCATTCATGAATGAAAGAAAGGACGACCACTACCCTGACCCGGCCGTCCCACCCTTACGTTTTTTAAACAAAAAATAACCCAGCTCGGTTCTTCCTTACTGGTACCTGGGTGATTTTTATAACAAAGAAAAGACAAGATGAGGGTCAAACTGAAGGGGATCCGATCAAATTTTAACCGAACTAGAAACCCGAGGAGGATCCTCCACGAGTTCGGCGCTAGCTGGCCCGGAACAAGACGGAAGCAATGAAGCACCGCACGAACCTCGGATGAAAAGGGCAGACGCATTCCTGCCCGGAATGCTTCCGGATACAGAGCAATCTTCTTGCCCCGCACCTGGTTTGCCCGCTCACCCTCTCTGGCTAAACGGAGTGAATAGTTAGAGGAAACATGGAATCAAGTCCGAATGTCGGAAAGCTCGACCATGCGATTCAAAATGGAGGGTGCATCGCGGATATTCCCGATGCGCACCTTGGGAGCCCTTATCGCCGCCCGACGACGAGTGACTAGGGCAGACCTGACTCTAGGGGTCGAGCCCGACATAGAAGACGCAGTAGAAGAACCCTCTCGGCTATCTGAAGCCGAAGAGGAAGAAGACTCACTGGACTCGGCCCCAGCACCTGAAGTCTCATCGCTCGACTTTTCCCTTACTATATCTACAGACACCTCGGAGGAATACATCTAACCTGATTCAAAGAAAAGAACTAGCCGAGGAAAATTCAACGGAAGATCCAATCAATGCGGAGGTGCGCCGAGCAATCTTCTAACAGCGAAAGAGAATTAAGGCAAAGCGTTGGCCCTAAGATGGTCCCCTCCTACTTATACACCCCAAAGAGAACATCCTACGGCCCAGATCGATTCCTGCCAAAACGAAACGTCGCGCCTAGCGGTCGTCAAGGCTCCACATGGCGGTCGACCATTGGGGACGTCTCTTCGTTGCAGGAGTCAGAGACAGCCTGTCGCACCCGCCAACCGACGTCGGACACGTGGCTCGGGGCCCAACTGACGATTGAGTAAAACGGCGCCCCCTCTTTAAAGCGCAATCATTTCACTGATCCGCTGACGTCATCGGGGATACGCGTGAAAATAAACGCGCAGGGGTACTCCACGTGGACTCGAAGATCGAAACGACGCAACTGCCCTACGTCATGTCATCCCTGGACAATCCACACTATGATTCTCGGCACCAAACTAAGCAGAAGAAAACCAAGCAAGCCACTCTCGACCCGACACATAAATAGGTCGGAACGAGAGTGAGGGGCTAATCATGATGCTCATAAGTGGGAATTCCTGAGGTCACGACACGTCACAGATGGCATGTCATCCGCGTAAAGCTCACTAGGCTTCTGAGGGCTGCGGAGGTAGAATCAGTGTGGAGCATTGGTGATTTTTCTCGGATGGTCTCCGAGCTTACATCCCCACTTCTTGCCCTAGAGCAATCCAGCAGCCGAACCTTCACCCCCTTTTGCTCGTCTCCGAGCTGATGCAAGGCTTGAGCTTCCTCGGCCTCCCGGCTCGTCTCCGAGCCATCGGACAAGCCGAGCTTCCTCGGCTTCCCCGATCAGCCGAGAGTGCGAAGCCCATGCGCCCCCGCAACGGCTCTGTGTATCTCTCCGAAGCGAGATATCCGCCGCCACACGTTCCACGTCCCACGCGGGCGCATCCCCCCATTAATGAGCGGATCTCGCCATCAACACGGACGTAACGAGGAGGCATAACTAACAGCGAGAATCTTGCACCGGCTCGCTCCACACGACCACTATATAAACCCCTTTTTTAGACGACTCAGGTAACTCGAACTCATTCCAATAGGCTACTACGCTGCTCTAATTCCCCGGTACTAACTTGATCGTCGGAGGGGTCCTACGGTGGTTTCCCATCCTGGGACTTCCCTTGCAGGTAGCTCGGCCTCAGAAACTTCCAACAACCCATTAACCCATTAAGATCCACACATTCAACAACTCCAAAACCAAATCTCAACCGCTAAAAACCGCTCGCTACTAGATCGACGGAGGACAACATCTGAGAGAGATCACAGCCTCCATCACCCATACTTCATATCACTACCCATGCTGCCTAGCATCTTAGACTCGTTTAGATTTGGCCATAAAACTAAAGCTGGACGTGTTAGGGACTTAGTGGTGCATTCCGGACTCTGGGAAGAATGATATGCTACCATAAAATAACTACATGACGATTAACATGGAAATAAACTAAATCTAATTTTAGTTAAGACATAATACTTTCATAAATGAACCCTCAAATGAGATGAAATGCAAAAAACAAATATGATGCAAGATACATAAACATTATGCAATATCCTAAATATATACAGTATTCAAGCATACAATAAGATCCAATTTCAATGAATTATATGCTTTAGCATCATACAGCCATTCAATTTCATAAATTAAATGAGGCATATTTATTTAAGACTTGAGAGTTTATACCGAAAGTGTAGACCGTTTACACAAGTTGTGGAGGTTTAAAATCATGAATTTAGATGAAGATTTAATACTCAAAAATCTGAATTCTCTTGATGTTCTTAGTCTTGTCTTAAAAATCAACGAGCAAGTATTCTTTGATACGTGCCGGCTAAAATAAATAATAATACTAATAACATCAACAACAACAACAACAATAAATAATCTAAAAAATCAAAACCACCATGTATATCGGTTGATCCAACATTATACCATGTCGGCAAGGCTTCAAACATCGCATGGCATCGCATCTGAAGGTTTCTCCTTAGATTGACACTCGGTTAGCCTTCACAGGACTGAGGAAAATGTAAGAACTGCTCCCCGAGGGACCTGACATGCAAACTTATGAACATCACCAAATCCACCGATAGGGCAAAGAAACTCTTTGCCAGCAATGAAGATCTCATCTCCATTCATTAATTGTTACATAAACCATCATAGTCCAATAACTTGCAATTAAACCTAATAACTAACCACTAGGTCAAATCACATCAGCCAAAACAGCATTCTGATCTGGTCCAAATAACTCAAATATAAACTCGCCGGCCATATTCTTATCTTTTCCTACAAAAAATAAAACCTGCTAGTTCCAACATATAAACCCTTCCAAACATAGGACAATCATAATGTACTTACAAATTCAACAAACAACACTTGTGAGCCGCCTAAAATCTAGGTTAAGAATGCAATAACGAAACATGAGAGCAGAAGTAAACATAAAGAACAGTTTCTACATCTGTGTAGAATATAACATTATAACTAGTCTGAACATGTAAGACTATGCCAAATATAACATACCGCTGTAAATTTTTTTGTCAGTACTAAGCAAATTAAACTTTCAGTTCACCAACCAGATGACTCACTCATATATTCTGCTGCAATTAGCTTCCGCTCACTTATTGTGAATTGTGGCTCTGGTGCTCCCTTGGAACAGGAAAATAAAATAAAATTGTATCATGAAAACCATAATAAGACTATATTATTTCAACAATTATAAGCATCAAAGGCAATGGACTATATACCTTGAAGTTCTAGGTTATCATCACTAGTGGGTGGTGCAACATCATTCACATTTTGGGGAGAGGAAGCTGGAGAAGATTTAGGCGAAGGCGCGTACCTCAGCCTGTAGCTGACAAGTGCTGGACCAAAAACACTGTATTTTCCTGCACTGCTGAAAGCATTTTCTGCATCATGGCGATATTTAAAAACAACTTTAGCACGACTTGTCTTTCTCAGAATCTCGGTCTCTTTTTCCCTAAGAGGTCCGTAAGGACTGAAAATGTTGATGAGCTCAGCTGCAGAAGGAAGAGCGTCGGATTCATTGAAGCTCAAAATCAGTGTGGTCGGAGTCTCTTCCTTAGCTTGTTCGCCAAAATCGCTTATAATTCTTCCTCCTTCCACTGCTTGCTTCTCATGGGGATTCGGTTCAGCATCCACTGAAGGGTTCACAGAAGCATATGGCATAGGCTCCCCTGCTAGCTTAGCCTTCTTCTTCTGAGTTACACCTTTTCTCCTCTGGCCCCCGCCTACAGCTGGTTCTCTTTCTGGACTGCTTTGAAGTATAAGGTCAGCCCAATAAGTGTCCTGCATATATTCAGGCTCTGATATTTCTGCAGAGGCAGAGCCACCATTCACCTCTTTCTTTTTCCTGCCTCTTTTTCTTCCAATTGACTTTTCAGGCTCCTGATCCGCAGAAAATTTTGCTGAAATTGAAGCTCTAAATTTAGTGAAGAAGCCTTTAATCATAGGCAGAGAACTGTATTCCTCCATTGGTTCTGCCGCAACTAAGCAGAGTTGCAATAACATTTCGCTAGGAGAGGAATATTCCTCGGCAGCAACTTCAATTTTTTGCTCAGCCTCGGACGGACTATCAGCAACTTTCCTGTGATTCCTTTTGCCTACACTGTTTTGCAATGTCTCATCATTAGATATCGCAATCATGGGCGGCCCTTTGAGATGACTTGCAGCTCGACTTATATGATCTCCAATCTTTACCGATTTATATCTAGTGCGAGTTGATGATCGTGTCGCAGTCTTGGAATCAGTAACTCTTTGCTTCTTAGTAGATGCCCTAGCAACTGATTTCACTTTACGGCCACTGCTATCACCTTTAGCATCATAATCGGTATCATCATCTTCTTCCTCCTCCTCCATATAGTCATAAGGACTACTCTGCTCACTATCGTCCTCAGACACTACGTTGCGCTTGCGAGGTCTGCCTCTTGTTCTTTTCCCAAACTTGGTGTTCCTTGAAGCAATTGGATTAGAACTGTGACCTTTACGCCCGCCTCTATCACCATTAGCAACATAATCAACATCATCTTCTTCTTCTTTCCGTTCATTAGATGGACGCTTCTGCTCACCAGCATCCTCAGATACTGCACTGTTCTTGCGAGGTCTGCCTCTTGTTTTTCTCCCAGACTTGGTGCCGCTTGGAGCAATTGGATTCGAATCATCACCTTTACCCTTCTCGGATATTTCACTTTCAGCATCATTCTCCACCAAGCCTTCACAAGTAGAAAATATAGGGAGTTCAGGATAGCCCTTTGAACGGTAAAATGCCCTCAGATGGGCTTTAGCCATCTCGAGCTCATGCCTTACAAACCCTGTGGATGGGCACTCGGCCAACACCAAGATATACTTGAGAAGACTCTCGGGTTGAAAAGATTTGGCAAACACAGACCCATCAACGTCAACCGCAATAATTGTCCCTTCACGAACACTGGCATTCTCAACCACTCGGTTCTTTAAGCTAGCATAAGTTTCATCACCCAAGCAATGGCAAGCCAAACCCAACCCAATCCGCCTCGAAAACTCTTCAAGGACGGAATCAACCGCATTCACGAATGAAACCACGCTGCTCTGCTTCTCCATCACCGAGAAATCCGATTGAAAATGCTTTAAGTTGGACTCTGGAACCCAAGCAAAGGTCTTGTCACCGAAATACGCAACCAGAAAGCAATCCTTTTTCTGGCGCTTCAACGCCATTTCGGACGCGTGTTTGGGATCGACGATTTGCCCTGGCCACCAAGGATGGCTCCTGATCTTACCCCAAACCAAATCATCAACAGAAAACCCAGTTTTTTCCTCTTGAATAACAAAGTAGTGACCTGTCTCCTCGATTTTTTCTTCAGAATCATCTGCTTGAGGTCCCTCGACAATCGTTTCAGCTGGGGGTTTGTGCGAGGCCTCGGCCTCACTAGGGTTTGAGGCCATGGGAACAAAACAAAATCCTAGAAACCCTAATTCAGTTCTATAACGAGGGGTGCTATCTTCTAATAATAATAAACCCTAGGTTTATATTGAATCTAAAGCGAAGAAAAATACGAATTTTGAAAACCCTAGAAAAATTTTGAGTTCGAAAATGGATCGGAGCTGCGTACCTCGATTGCGTAACCGACGAAAGAGTGAAGACGAAAGCGGGGTGAAGAATGAGGCACGTGCTGAAGCGAGGAGGTTTTATATAAGGCGGGATGTGGTCACCGTTCCGTATGCTCACCGTAGGTGTGCAGTCTGGTCTTAGATTTTAATTTGGGCGCCTTCCTCCGTCGTCGTCACCGCCATTTGAGAATTTTTTGTGTCGCGGATGAGGATTGCAACGGGCCATGGGCCGGACTTGGACCAGGCTTGTACAATTTTGGGTCTCCATCCAAATTTTTTTGGGCATTGATACTGATAATCAAATTGTTTTTTCTTTTTCTTTTTTCAAGAAAAGGGTTTTCAACACATGGAGAGTCAATTGTTAAATAAATGTATTGCTCGATCAGGTAATGATCATGCAGGTATAATTGATGCGTTACCACAGCACGTAGAGTAACTTTTTGCAGTGCGCTTGGAGAAAAAGTTAACTTCAATGTCTCCCATAAAAGGGAAAAAAAACAAAGCAAATAAGGTGGGGTTGGGCCCGAGGGGGGGGGGGGGGGGGATTTGCAGTAAAAGAGAAGAAAAGAAGTCCGTTTGCCCCGTTGAGAGAGGGAGATGAAGAGGTTGGGGAGGAGTGAAGGTATGATAGGCTATAGAGACTCACAATAAACAAATGTGTTGACGGTATCCGTTTTATATCTTTTAGCACATTTCCTATAGTACCAAAGAAAATTATTAGGATTTTTTAATGGGCTAGAGATCATTTATTTTAACTTGCTAAATAAAATTGAAAGAAGATGCCAGATCAATTATTTCCTCTCCAACGCAACTAGGCCAAGGACCTAGATGCTCTTGTGATCGATGCATTAAAGGAGTGTTTGCTCATGTTTCTCGACTTGGTATCTGATGGAGGCTAGGATCTCCTTCAGATGTTGTCCTCCATCGATCTGTCGCGAGCGTGGATAAACAGCTGAGATTGGTGTTGAGGGTTGTCCCTTGAGCGTGTGGATCTTAGTGAGCTTGTTTTGAGGCAAAGCCGAGCTATCTGCAAAAGAAGTCCCGGGGTGGTTGTACCACCGTGGACCCTCCGACGATCAAGTTAGCCGGGGTATTTGGACAGAGTAGCGGTTTATTGGGTTAAAATTGCGTTACCTGAGTTGTCTGGAAGAGGGGTTTTTATAGCGGTCACTTGGAGCGAGCTGGCGCAAGATATCCGCCGTCGGTTACGCCCCTAGCATTACGCCTGCGTGAATGACGGGATCCCCCCGTTAATGACGAGATACGCTCGTCAATGGGGGATACGACGGCGTGGAACGCGGGATTGTGGAGCGGCGGATATCTCGCTTCTGGAGAGATACGCGGAGCCGTGGTGGAGGCGCCTGGGCTCTGCGTTCTTGATTGCTCGGTAGAACCGGGAAGGCTTAGCTCGACAGGAGGGTCGAAGGCGAGCAGGAGGCCGGGGGAGCTTGGTTCTGTGATAGCTCGGAGGCAAGCCAATGGTTATTTACATGGTGAGCACAGGAGTGTTCAGGGAACCCTCGGAGGTCGGGTCTTGCCTCGGGACGATAGACCGGGGGACTCCTCCAATGTGTGGTGCTTGCTCTGTTTTCATGAGCCCCGGGACACGTCATCTACCACGTGTCATGATCTGGGGAGTTCCCACTTATGAACATCATCATTAGCCCCCCACTCTCGTCCCGATCTATTTATGGGTCGGGTCAAGAGTAGTCTGATCGGTCTCCCGGGCCCAGCTTGTAGTCAAGAACCTACCAGCGTGGATCTCCGAGGCGGTTAGGCGTATCTTTGATGACGTCAGCGGATCAGGGGGGAGATCGTGCATTAAAGAGGGAGCGCCGATTCGCTTGTACGTTCGTTGAGACGCAGGCCACGTGTCCGACGCAGATTGGCAAACGTTACGGGCTGTTGCTGTCGCCTGCGCCTAAAGGGACATCTCCAATGGTCATTTGACACGTGGGGCATCGACGGCTGGCGGGCGCGAAGCTTCATTTAGGCGGGAAACGTCTGAGCCGTCGGATGCATCGCCCAAGCACTATAAATAGGGGTAGGATCCTCCAAGGGTCTACACTTTCACCATCATTTTCCTTTTGTTGCGAGAGATAGCTCGGCGCTCCGTCCTTTAGATCGGATCCCTCGGGCTCTTTCCTCGGAGGACTCCTTATTTTGAATCAGGCTAGATGTCTTCCTCTGAGGAGTCTGTGGAAATTGTTAGGTTAGAGTCGGGCGATGAGGTTCCAGTTGTTAGAGCCGAGTCCAGGGTGTCTTCTTCTGCTTTTTTCTCTGCCCCATCCGAGTTGGGTTCCCCTCATAGAGTTAGGGCCACCCGCGCCGCTCGTCGCCAGGCGACGGTAAAGGTCCCCAAAGTGTGTATTGGGAACGCTCGTGATGCCCCCTCCCTCCTAAGAAATATGGACGGGCTCACTGAGATCCGGGCTCGTTTCCACATTCCTCCTAGCTATTCGCTTCGTTTAGCTAGGGAGGACGAAAGGACGGATCAGGTGCAGGACAAGGAGATTGCTTTGTACTTGGATGCATTCTAGGCTGGGATGCGTCTGCTCTTTCCTCCCGAACTATGCGAGGTGCTATGTTGCTTCTAACTTTCCTCGGGCCAGCTAGTGCCGAACTCGTGGAAAATTCTCCTCGGGTTTCTGGTCCGGATGAGACTTGAAGAAATCCCTTTCAGCCTGACCCTTCTCACTTCCTTCCTTTGTTACAAAAATCATCCCGACACCCATAAGGACAAGCCGAGCTGGGTGTACATTTCCTTTAAAAATGCATAGGAGGGGCGGCCGGGTCAGGGATAGTAGTTGTTCCTTCTTCCATTCACAAATGGAATGAGATGTTTGTATTCGTCGGGCCACCCGAGGGAGAGGATTGGCCCATGCCAGTACAGTGGCATAGGGATGACTGCCCACGGGTGAAGCGGTCGTCCTCTCCCGAGACGAGGACGGTGTCCATGTGGCAGCCGATCCAGCGGGCCGACGTTTTGCTTTCTGAGCAGGCCCTTAGCTGGGCCGGGCTCAGCCCCGCTTGATTCGTGGGTGAGTTAGAAGCTTGGACGATCTGTTTAAACTTGAATATTTTTCTTTTGCTCTTTTCAGCGTCGCTAACTCCCTTTGTGCATTCTTCTTTCTGCAGGGACAATGGATCGATGTTCCCCGCCGAACACGGAGACGCGACCGCACGGGTGCGTCTTGCCTGAGATTCGGGGCAGATGCTAATTGGTGCTATCCGTCCACCTCTCCGAAGATGCCAAGTTGATTTATGGCACCATGTATCAAAGGTTTAAACGGATGCGGCCGATATAGCAAACTTCGTCAGATTCCCCCTCATTTGAGGGGGTTTTGATTGTGGGGACGCTCTTCCCTGTAGGCGCAAGCCCCTGCAGTTAATTACGCTACCGCATCGCGGTAACAACTTTCTCCTTCTCCAGATGGTCACTTCGTGTCGTGGGTGTTTGTTTTGTTTGTGGTTGCCCGTGGATTGTATACAGAGACTAATTTATGTTTGTCGCCCGTAGGGCGTGGATTAGTCCAAATCCGTATCTTCTTAGATTTGGGTTTGGGGGTTGGGTTTAAGGATACGTTAGTCTCATTTGGGACTAAGATCAACTTAAACGTATGTTAAGGATACATTAGTCTAATTTTTAGACTAAGATCAACTTAACGGGATCGTTTGGATCCAACAAGAGAGCAATTGGGCTTTATTGTTTAGTTTAGGGACATTGCGGTCGGTTAGTTTAAAGACATTACGGTCCAATGTTAGTTTAAGGACATCTCGGTCCAAGTTAAGGACATCGTAGTCCATGGGTTTAAGGACCCCACAGTCCGTAATTTCAAGACATCATAGTCTATGAGGTTTAAGGACATCGTAGTCCATGAGTTTAAGGACCCCACAGTCCGGTTTAGAGATATCGTAGTCTATGAGGTTTAAGGACATCGTAGTCCATGAGTTTAAGGACCCCACAGTCCGTAGAAATGTGTGGTTGTAGGGACCCGTTACCTCTCTGAAGACGTTGAAGGATTACAACGACAAATATCAGAGGAGTAAAGAGATGTACCCTCGAACCGGTGTGAATTGGTTGGAAGATTCGTAGTCTAGTTTGGGACTAAGATATGTTGAAACATTCGTGAGTAGATGAGCTCAGTTCAATATAAGTTGAGGACTTACGGCCACCATTGGGCTAAGTCCAATTAAAATGTTTAACATTTTTTATTCTGGCTATTGAGCCTTTACTTGGGCTTGGCCCTTTTAATAATGCTAAGCATCAGGTCTTAACATTTTTTGTCTTGTGTTGAATGCATAGCATTCATCAGAGCCTTGGCTCTTTAAAGAACAATTTGTGTTCACTGAGCGCAACATATGGCGCGCTGGGCGCTTTGCGCCAATCAAAAAAATGCAGTGCGCTTCTGCCACGTGGCGCGCATGTAAGTGTTGCGCTCTGCGCTAAGCGCAGATGCCAGTTTGTGAGCGCTGAGCGCTAGTCCATGAGCGCATTGCACTGGCGCATGCGTGAATGACACATGTCGCACTTAGCGCCGAGCACCGGCCCAAGGAGCGCAAAGGCGCAGTTCATGAGTGCAAGGCACTTTTCAGTAACGCAAAGCGCATTTGAGGAGCGCAAAGGCGCAGTTCATGAGTGCAAGGCACTTTTCAGTGGCGCAAAGCGCATTTGATCAAATTTATGATCAGAGAACAAGTTTATGTTCTTTTTAAAGGAGGCTTTGCCTTGAGATTCAAGAACAATAGTTCTTATTTATAAAAAGGCATTGCATTTGTAGATCAATGATCTGTGAATGAAGTAAATACTTCTTTTGTTTTTATGATGAGATCTTTTGATCTCTCTTTATAAAAGACCTTGGTCTTTTGTAGATCTATAATCTATATTAGAAGATAGTTCTTCTTGTCATGAGATGATTTCATCTCTGTGTTCAAGAATCATGTTCTTTACCTTGAAGAAATAATCATCTTTTTGCTAAAAGCTTGCTTTTCTTTCTTTGAGTTTTCTCAAAGTTTGTAGGGGGGTTTCTCTATATTAGACTTGAAGTCTTGGGGCTTTTATATAGGGCAAATTGATTTGTTAAATCAGTTAAAGAGATCTTTCTCTGATTGATTTGGGGATGTTTTCCCACCGTTGGATCTTTGATCCTAGGGCTTCTGTTTTACAAAAGGCAATCTTCTTGTTTTTAACAAGATTAGAAAGATCTTTCCATAACAGAATTTTAATTTTGATTAATTAATGATTTATTGTTAGATCTTTTGATCTAACGGTGGGGAATTCTTAATTCCAGCGCCGGCGCACCTTGCGCTAGCGCACGTACGTTTGACACGTGGCGCGTAGCGCAGAGCGGAGCGCACTTTGCGCTAGCGTACCTACGTTTGACACGCAGAGCGCAGCGCAGTCTGCGTTAGCGCACCTGTGTTTGACACGTGGCGCGCAGCGCAGAACGCTGGATCTGAAGCGTTACTTCAATTTTTGAATTTCGAATTTTAAAACAGAGCTTTGCTCTGATTGGGAGGACTGCCTAGGGCGCAGCGCATCTGGCGCTAGCGCATCCGTGTTTGACACGTGGCGCGCAGCGCAGGGTGCTGGATCTGAAGCATTGCTTCAACTTTGAATTTTGAATTTCAAAATAGAGCTTTTCTCTGATTTGGGGAAACAAATGCCCCCCCACCGTTGCGCTCACGTGGCGCACACGTGAGTGCAGCGGTGGCAGTATCTGAGCCCTTGGATCAACTCGGAAGTTGAAGAGGCAGTTCAATGCTTATAAATAAGACCTTTGGTCCTCTAGATGATTATCATCTTCTTTGAGAATTTTTGTTCAGAGCACAGCTCTTCTGTTTAAGAACTTCTCAAGAGTAAAAACTCTTTCCAAACATAGGTAAAGTTTTTTAATAAATTAGGGTTTTACCCATTAACAGAGCCTTGCTCTTTATAGATCTTTGATCTACAGAAAACCCATTTAGGGTTTCATTAGCAAAGCTTAGCTTTTATGAACCCATAGATCTAAAGAGATCTCTTGGGGTTTCTCAGCCCAAAAACAGAGCCTTGCTCTTCTGAATCATGTGTAAATTTCTTAATCTTTGATGAAGAACTCTTAAGAGTTTTTTCATGGATCTTGAAGATCCCAGAATTTTTTATTCATAAAAATTAATTTTAATTAATTCTTGATGGATTTTTCCATCATCATTACAAAGCCAGGCTCTTATGGAATCTTATTCCTTCATGATCAGAGTTTGACAAGTGTCACTCTGTCATAGAGCTTTTGCTCTCAAAAGGAGATTATCTCCTTTTCCCGAGAGATTTCTCATTTAATGAGAATTTCCCTAAAGATTCTCTCATTAATTAGCAGTTTCATCCAATGATGAGGCTGTTTTATTAATTGATGCATTGTCATCTGGATTTTGTGGGTCCCCCTTTGGTCCCATTTCCACTGCATTGCAGTGTGGTACAACTTTTAAAGTACCGAGTGTCAGAAATTTAAAATTAAGTTACAGCACTGACAGTTGATTTCTGTCCCTCTTTTTTTGCAGGCGACATGTCTTTCGATGCTTCGTTTCCGTTCGTCCGTTCAGAGGGAGGATTCCCTGGAGCACCTGTAGACCGGGAAGTCCTAGCTTTGATCAAAGATCATGATCCGGAACATAGGAAACTTCAGCTCTGGGAACATGGTACAATCAGATTATTAAGCGTCGACAAAGCTTTTCGTGCGCGACACCATCGGAGCCCATCATGGCGATCCACTACGTCAACTCACCCCCGGTGAACTATGCCGTGGAGATGGTTAACTGGACTTCAGAAGGCCTTCTTCAGCCCGCTATAGCTTCGATACCCGTTCAACCTCCCATGGCTTTAGATACCTTGGGACGACGTATTTTTCAAGGCGAGACGCGGCCGTGGGGGCAACCATATAACATAGGTCTGATTCCTCATCATCCGACCGGTTATCTGCAATGGGCCCGCTGCATTCTGTCAGCGAAGAAGTTGCAGTTGTTGAGGCTTGGGTTGTATCCCGCCGTTTATGCTTCTCTCTTCCAGTATCCTACGCTTCTCACCTGGTGGGTCAAGGCATTTCTGGAGCAATGGAACATTCCTACCCACACCTTCCTTTCGCTGGACCGAGAAGTATCAATCTCCTTAGAGAAATTTGCAGAAGTTTCTGGCTTACCGGTCATAGCGGAGTATTATGAAGAGCTGCTTCCCACGGACGAATATGTTTTTGGTGCCAAGCCAGTGACGACGGGCCTTACTCCGGTGAATGTCGTTCAACACCAATTTCCTAGTTTGATCAAAGTGTTAAATATCTACGAGGGCCTTTTTCTCGAATCTGGGAGCCGTAGGGTTAGTTTCGAGGATTTCATCGCTCGCTTCCTTCACCCAAAAGTCCTCTCGAAGGAGGCCGTTAAATTCGCCACGCTTGACGACCCTTTCGGCTTAGGTTTGGACAACCTGCCAACGAAGGAGGTAGATCAGAAGAGTTTCTTCCTTCCCAACTCTCCAGTTGTTCCTTTTGCGGAGATTGTAGTCCCTGGGATTGATGAGGAAACATTCTTCTTGGGATTTCTTGGGCTATGGTTGAGCTGGTTCGCGCTCCCGATGCACCTTCGCCGCATAAGGCCGTCTGTCTTTTATCCGGCTCACCGAATGACTATTGGGGTGAAAGTGGCTGTCGGGGTCGCCGGTTTAGCCCATTTGTATTACGGCCTTGGTCAAGCGACGGATACCACTGAGCCTGGAGTGCATCATGTGAACTTTTCGATGCATTACTTCATGTCATGGCTCGAGCTACATGCACTTGGCGTTTTTGGCATTCACAAAAGGCCTTCATTTTATGACCGGTGCAGCTTCCCCCGGATTATGCGATTAGTCGGCGCATCAATTGTAAATCCGTCACCGCGGGATGCTAGAGGTTTGCTCCTTCATCCTCGCACGGTTGGAGACGGCATGACCTTCACCGACAAGGTTTTAACCATCGGAAAAGAGTTCGCCACAACGGTGCGGCCATTGCAGGACATTTTTAAAGACGGAGCCTCAGTTTTGAAAGCTCGGGAAATCCTCCATTTATATTCTATCAGACCGGGCTTCCTAGTGTTTAGGCAAAATGATGCGGCGCTTTTCATGAGATGCAATCCGCATCGTTTTACCCAACAATTGAGCTATAATCAAGGAGTGCCGCTAGAGGCTTTCTTACTAGAACCCACTGCCACTGAAGAGGGGATGTGGAACGCGCTGCATCACTTCATGCGCTTGAATACGGCCTCTCACTTCTTTATCAGCGATCCGAGTTGCGTCCCGAGGATCCTTAATGTGTATACGGCATGGTACCAGCACTCGATGGGCGCCGTCATTAAGGAAGAAAGGCGGCTACTGCTCGATCATAAAAGTGCGCCTCCTGCCAGTGATCGCAACATTCCTTTGAAGCGGCGGACCACTGTCCCTCCTCCGCTAAGAGAAGTCGCTGCAGTCGAGCCTCCCCGTGTGGTAAGCCCTACGCGCGGGTTGCCCCGTGCTCCTGTAGAGACGGTGGATGTACTATCGGTGCCCCATGCTCCCGCGAAGACGGTAAATGTAGCTTCTCCCGACTCTAGCGTGGGTTCAGACATCGGGACTCGCCGTCCCAAAGTGCCCACCAAGCGCAAGCTGGTGCTGGCTGCGACCGGAGCTCGCGCGCAGAAGAGGAAGAAGAAGTCGGTCCTCTCCCTAGATGCTGTACTTGGCCTGGAGCCTCAGGCTCCCTATAACGAGGGCCTGAGCGAATATAGGACCAATGAAGGTCTCTTTATAGCGCCGGAAGACACTGATCTCAAGGCTGCCATTGCCGCTTCTGTGCGACCCGCAAGCCACCAAGCGGAAATGGCCACCCTTACGCAATCAAGTAAATAGCAGTCGCACCTTCTGTTATTGCACTATACTCTTATTTTAATTATCATGTCTTGACTGACATTTTTCCTTCTGTAACAGGCTTTACCACTGAAGAGGCTCTGACGGCTTCCCTTAGGACTTTCGAGGAGGAGGAGAGGAACCGCGCTTTGTTGGGCATTGGTATGTCTCGGCTTATTGCATCTTCATTCTCCTTTCTTATAGATAATCTGACCCTTTCTTTATCTTATCGCAGGGCCCACAATGCCGATCCCGCAAGATGATGCGGAAATTCTTCCCGGGCCAGCCATCGAAGTCCCGACCTCCTCAGGATTGCCAAAAGAGGCTTTACTCAAGCAACCGATGACGGACGCCATAACGGCTCCAGAGGTAGCTCCTGGCGTGGATGATGACATCCCATTGACGGAGGTCTTGAGAAGATCGGCTCTCACGGCCCGGGCGGAAAGGAAGCGCAAAATGCGTGCAGTAAGGGAGCGTATTGCTGCCTTAGCCTCGGGTGCGGGTTCGAGCACCGCTACCCCTGCCCCTACTCCCTCAGAGGAATCTCCGGCTGCCTTGTCCACTGCCTACAGACGGGTAGCACGCGCGGCTCGGGAAGCAAACGGAAGATCAATTCAAGGTAATATGACATGGGGTTCCATTGTCTAGGTTTTAAATTACCAGTTCTCACATATCTTATTTTGCAGGGCTGAGTCCTACCGAAGAAGAGGCGGCGACCGCTGAGCCTGTGGTAGCGGTAGAGGAGGTAGCCGTGATTGCCGAACCCGAGGCGGCGGTAGGCGAGATGGCTGCGATCGCCGAGCTCGAGGTAGTGTTGGATGAGACAGTCACGATCGCCGAGCATGAGATGGCGGTAGGTGAGACGACCACCATCGCCGAGCCTGAGATGGCGGTAGGTGAGATGACCACCCTTGCCGAGCCCGAGGTGGCGGCGGGTGAGACGGCTACAATTGCTGAGTCCGAGGCGGCTGCGCGTGAGACAACTACAATCGCTGGGCCCGAGGTGGCCGCTCTCTCTCAAGAGTCGGGCACCGCCCCAATCATCGCTCTTCCCGCCTACGGTTCTTTGCCATCTCCTGGCGTCGCAAGCGTTACGATGGCTCTCGTAGAGTCAGGGGATGAGGCGATGGGAGGTGAGACCATCCCGATGGAGGAGGGAGAAGTCGTCGCTGTATCAAGTGACGCCCTCGTCATGGTTCCGACCGGCGACTCATCAGGTAGATTTTGGGTCATTGCTTTTCTTTTTATTCAGCAATCCTTTTTAATCTTTCCTGACAGTATTTATCTTGTTTCTAATGCAGGTGTGGCGAGCGCTGAGGTAGCGCTACCCGAGGCAACGCCGTCAGCTACCGTTTTGACGGTGACTCCTCCTCCACCTTCTCTCGCACTGTCTCAGACGTTGGAAGGTACGGATTTGTGACCCATCAGTCTTACTTCTAGGCTGTATAATTTACGCACTGACATTGCATTACTGCGTCTTTGCAGGAGTCCTTTTTGACCACCTGTATCAGGTGCTGCATCCACACTTTTCCTTCCTGTCAGAAATTAGTCCGCCAGGTGGTGTCGGTGAGTATCTTTTCTAAACGACGTCCTCTCTTTAATGGGCAGTCACATTATCGCTAATCCCTCTTTGTATTGCTTGTAGCCCTACAAATCGAAGGCGGGGACGCGGCTATCGTTGCGCCACCAGTACTCCTAGCTCGGCCTTCTGTTGCAGCCGGTATAGTAGACTCTATTTGTGTATTTTTTATTTCTCGGGCCGTGATCTGATTGTGATCTTTTTTGCAGCGGTCATATCGACTCCAGCCCCGTTCGAGTCTCGCGTCATAATGTCGGCCGGTCCTTTTTCCAGACGTCTATCCTCGAAGGGTGCCACAAATAGTCTGCGCATGTTAAGCGACTATATTGAGGAGCTTGACGTGGGGACTCCCACATTTGCTATGGACTTTGCTGCGGAGGTTAATCTAATGCTGGCGACGCTTATGAACTTCCATAATGAAAGCGTTGTCGAGTCATAGGTTAACTACTGCCGGAAGATTGAGGCCTGCCTGCACGAGCTTAAGCTTATGCGTCCTGCCCCTGAGACTCAGGCATTGAACTCCCAGCGGGTCGCATGGGTTGAACAGAGCGTTCCGTTCCTTCGCCATTTCGAACGAGAGGCAACCCTTAAGCGAAAGAAACGTAAGGCGTATTCCCCTCCGAAGGACGGCGCACAAGACTGCGAAGTCCTGACGATGAGATTCGGGACAGATGCTATTTGGTTTTATCCGTCCACCTCTCCGAAGATGCCAAGTTGATTTATGGCACCGTGTATCGGAGGTTTAGACGGATGCAGCCGATGTAGCAGATTTCGTCAGATTCCCCCTCGCTTGAGGGGTTTTTGATTGTGGGGATGCTCTTCCCTGCAGGCGCAAGCCCCTGCAGTTAATTACGCTACCGCATCGCGGTAACAACTTTCTCCTTCTCCAGAATTTCACTTCGTGTCGTGTGTGTTTGTTTTGTTTGTGGTTGCCCGTGGATTGTATACGGAGACTGAGTAATGCCGTCGCCCGTAGGACGCGGATTAGTCTAAATCTGTATTTACTTAGATTTGGGTTTGGTGTTTTTAGTTTTAGGATACATTAGCCGTATTGAAGCTAAGATCAACTTAAACATTCGTTAAGGATACGTTAGTCCTGTTTGAGACTAAGATCAACTTAACGTGGTGATCCATTTAATTATATGGCCGTCAGGACTCATCATCTCTCTGACGTCATTGAAGGATTACAACGATAGATGTCAGAGGAGTTCAGAGATGTACCCTTGAACCAAAGTCGATTTGGAGTTTTATAGTCCATTTGAATGTTTAAGGATACGTTAGCCGTATTTGGGGCTAAGATCAACTTAAACGTTCGTTAAGGATACGTTAGTCTGATTTGAAACTAAGATCAACTTAACGGGATCGTTTGGATCCGACAAAAGAGTATTTGGGGGCTCTATTGTTCCAGTTTAGGGACATAGTGGTCCATATTCCAGTTTAAGGACGTAGTGGTCCATGTTCCAGTTTACGGACGTGGTGGTCTATATTCCAGTTTAGGGACGTGGTAGTCCATCGCCAGTTTAGGGACGTAGTGGTCCATCATTAGTTTAAGGACGTTTCGGTCCGACATTAGTTTAAGGACGTTTCGGTCCAACATTAGTTTAAGGACGTTTCGGTCCACGAGTTTAAGGACCCCGCAGTCCGTGTTGATGTGTGGTTGTCGGGACCCGTCACCTCTCTGACGTCGTTGAAGGATTACAACGACAGGTGTCAGAGGAGTTCGGAGATGTACCCTCGAACCGGAGGTAAATTGATTTAGGGAGCAGCCGTGCTCAGTCAATTTAATTTGAGGACTTACGGCCGTGATTGGGCTAAGTCCAGTTGAAAAATATTCAACGCTTTTATTTGTTTTTGGTCTGTTAGACCTGTGCTAGGGCTTGGCCCATTTTTAAATAATGCATTGCATTATTTTCTATTTTTTTGTTTGGGCTCTGCCCATAAAAGATGCAGAGCATCAATTTATTCTGGGCTTTGCTCATTTATGAATGATGCAAGGCATCTACTTTGTTTAGGCTCTGCCCCTTTTAAAATGCATAGCATTTTTGATTAGGCCTGTTGGGCCTTTTAATTAGGCTCTGTCCCTTTTCTTAATAATGCAGAGCATTAAATACTCTGACAGTTCCCCACATGGCTTGTCAGGCACTTTGCGCAAATTAAAGAGCGCAAGCGCATGTGGAAGTGACACGTGTCACGCTCTGATGAGCGCAAGCGCAACAGCGCAGTGCGCTGCGTCAGTGCGCTGCACTGTTGCACTGCTGACACGTGGCGCTTCCTGGCGGCTTGCGCAATGGTGCAGTTTTGGCAAGTGCTGGGCACTGTTCTTATTCTTTGGATCAATTTTAGATCAAAAAAAACAAGTTTTTTCTTGTTTTCAAAGAACCAGTGGTTCATAAAAAGTGCAAGGCACTGTTATTGTTTATTTTTATTTTTCCTTGAAGATCATTGATCTTGTTCTTAGATCAATGATCTGTTTTTAAGAGAATTTTCTCTTCTTCTAAAGGTTTTTTACCTTTTTTTCTTGTTCTTGAGGATTTCTCTCCAATTCTCCAGAGTTCTCTCTGTTTAATTTTTCACAAAATGTTGATCCCTTTGAGTTGAGGTTTGAGGTCCTTTTTATAGTGCCCATAAATTAGTTAAATTTATTAAAGAGATCTTTCTCTGAGTGATTTGGGGAATTTTCCCCACCGTTGGATCTTTGATCCAAAGGCCTCTGTTTTACAGAAGAAAATCTTCTTGTTTCAACAAGAAAAGAAAAGATTTCTTTAAAATCTCAATTCTGTTTTGCGCAAACGTCTCAGCGCGTGACACGTGTCGCGCAGCGCAGCGCTTGCGCAGCTGTGCTTGCGCAACTGCACAGACACGTATCGCGCAGCGCTTGCGCAGCTGTGCTTGCGCAGTTGCGTTTACGCAACTGCGCAGACACGTGTCGCGCAGCGCAGCGCTTGCGCAGCTGTGCTTGCGCAACTGCGCAGACACGTGTCGTGCGTCGCCTCCTTTACTTTTTATTAAAGAGCCTTGCTCTGATTAGACGCACTGCTTCGGGTGCTGCGCCGACATATCTGCGCCTGACACGTGGCATCCTGCGCACAGCGCAGGGGATCTGAAGCGTTGCTTCATTTATTAAAATTTAGATTTTCAAGATAGAGCTTTGCTCTGATTGGGGGAATCGGAAGCGTTGCTTCACCTGAGATATCTTTTCATCTCCTCTTTTCAAATCAAACTTGTATTTCCCCGAAATCTTGATTTCTCGGGTCTTGGAAATAATTCCATTGTGCACAGAATTTTCTGTGCTTGGGTCTATATATAACCCAAGGCCGAGCCTTTTCTTTTCTCATCTTCAGAGAACTTCTTCGATCATGGCTTGCAACCGCCCTCATGCCCGCCGACAACCGTGGGAAGTGCCGATCCGCTCATCCCCGTTTTGCTGCGCGCTTGGTGGACCCTTCTTTTACGGACGAGCAGTGCGATGCTGCAATGTACGAGCTTTTGACTCGTGTGGGGTCTCCTCTTCCTCCGCACTCCATTTGGCTCCGGATGATCCTTGCCTCGGTGCTTGCCGATCTTCCTCCTCCTCCAGTAGATATGTCCTCGGCAATGCTTGACGCCGCCGAGGATAAGATCGAGTGCTTTTTTGAAGCGCACTTGATCACCAAAGCCCTGAGGGACTGTTCTTTCCACTTGCTGAGCCAGATACGGGCTCGCCGGGTTGTCATTGCCACCTTTTCTGACGAATGTGGCGATTATCGTTGGGCGTCTACTTCTCGGGAGGACCGACGCTTCAACACGGTGGAGAAGACAGAAAGGGAACTGGAGAATCTTCTTCTTATTTTTGCGAATCCTTGTCTTTCCGATCCCATATTTGGTGATCTTTTTTAAATGTAATAATAATAATAATAATGAACAAGTATCTTTCTTTTTAATCAAGTATTTCATTATCTGTTAAGGGTTCTTTTTATTTTAGTTCTCTGTTGTGCTTGTGCATCATATGATTTAATTTGCATGTGATTCTTGCAAGGATAAATTGCCTTTGGTGTTTAGCCTCTTTCATGAAGCGGCGCTTTACTTTTCAGTCTTAGAAATAGAGTTTCGTTCTAATTGGGGGAAACAAATGCCCCCCTACCGTTGCACTTGCATGGTTCCAAATGCGAGCGCAACGGTGGCAGAATTCCAACCGTTATGGCAACCTTTGGAAGTTGAAAGGGCACTTGATGCCTATAAATAGGACCTTTGGTCCTGCACAGATGATTATCATCTTTAAAATTTTCATTTTCAGAAACTTCAGAGCTTTGCTCTCGCCTTCAAGAACTCTTCGAGTTATATTTTCCTAAACAGCAACTATTTAAGTAAGAATTAGTCTTGAATTAAATCAATCTTAATTAATAGAGTTTTGCTCTCAAGAAGTTTAACTCTCTGTGTATTTTTTATCGCTAATCTTCCTGTGATGTTTCCCCCAGGCATAATGGCGGTGTGTCTATACAGTTTGCACGAGTTCATCACCTACGACGATATCCGCGCACAGGGCCGTCATTAAAACCAGGAGTTTACGGACGCCCAGTATGCGGAGGTCATGGGTCGCCTCAATGCAAGCGGTGGTTGGCTGCTTCCTCGTCGTTCAGCTCTCTTGAAGGTCGTTCTGGGAGCAATATGGAGAGCACTTCCGGGGTTTCACGAGGCCCTACCGCTCAATGCGCTGGATGATGTCGAAGACAAGGTGCATTCAGTTTACCTGACGGGGCTGATCTCGAAGAAACGGCGGGACAGCCTCATCGACATCCTACATCAAATTTTCCAGCAGACGACGATAGTCGCTGCTTATCGAAGGCTGGGAGGGCTTGCCGAGGATCTTGACACACAGGAGCGTGAGAGGCTGCGCACAAGAATAATCAGAAAGGCCAGAAGAACTCTGGATGGCCTTACTTTTGACTTCCTCAATCCGTGCCCTGGATCTGAAATTATTCCATTGTAATAATGTTTTTCGTCTATTGCTCTTATGATTGTAAGAACTTTGGAAATATTAATGGAAAATTTTTATCCCAACTTGTCTTTATTTTTCGTTCTGAGTCTTTTGCTTATGCATGAATGAGTGTGTGTCTCGAACGCTTGATCAAATGTAAATCGGATACTCTTTCTGTTGTTTTCTTCTTTCTCTTACTATCAGCATGCTGTCTTGATAAACATAATTGGCAGATAACTTAACTTCTCTGAGAGATAGCGATGGCTTAGGCCGCAGGTTCAGATCTGCTACCTAAGACTTTTCAACTCTATGAGCCGTGAGGGTCTTATAGAGACTTTTCTCCCTACGGGTCAAGAGGATCTCATAGGTGGATTTTCTCCTTAGGAATCGTGAGGATTCCTAAGTGTGTTTTCTCTTATAAGTCGTAAGGATCCTATAAGAGAATTTTTCCCTCTTACGAGTCGAGGGGACCCGTAAGTGGTTGTTTCCCTCCTTGTCGAAACTCGACTTTGGAGAGTGAGACCCGTGAATAGTATGCAAGAGATCGTTTTAGATCGACTTGCAGGGTCCCATTGTTCAGGAAGCAAGTTTTTTAGTCCCTGCTGCCTGAGGCTTCATCTTGTAAGTTGAGACGAATCGGGAATTTCCCGCGGAGACACTGGTTTCTCTGCGAGCCGACGCGAATCAGGAGGCTCTCGTCAAGGATTGTTTGTTTCCCTGAGTTGAGGTATTTGCCAGGGATTATTTGTTTCCCTAGCGCCAAGGATTATTTGTTTCCTTGGTGTTGAAACGAGTCGAGAATTTCCCACGGAGGCACTGGTTGCTCTACGAGTCGACGCGGATCAGGAGGCTCTCGTCAAGGATTGTTTGTTTCCCTGAGTTGAGGTATTTGCCAGGGATTATTTGTTTCCCTAGCGCCAAGGATTATTTGTTTCCTTGGTGTTGAAACGAGTCGTGAATTTCCCACGGAGGCACTGGTTGCTCTGCGAGTCGACGCGGATTAGGAGGCTCTCGTCAAGGATTGTTTGTTTCCCTGAGTTGAGGTATTTGCTAAGCATTATTTGTTTCCCTAGCGCCAAGGATTATTTGTTTCCTTGGGGTTGAAACGAGTCGAGAATTTCCCACGGAGGCACTGGTTGCTCTGCGAGTCAACGCGGATCAGGAGGCTCTCGTCAAGGATTGTTTGTTTCCCTGAGTTGAGGTATTTGCTAAGGATTATTTGTTTCCCTAGCGCCAAGGATTATTTGTTTCCCTGGTGTTGAAACGAGTCGAGAATTTCCCACGGAGGCACTGGTTGCTCTATGAGTCGACGCGGATCAGGAGGCTCTCGTCAAGGATTGTTTGTTTCCCTGAGTTGAGGTATTTGCCAGGGATTATTTGTTTCCCTAGCGCTAAGGATTATTTGTTTCCTTGGTGTTGAAACGAGTCGAGAATTTCCCACGGAGGCACTGGTTGCTCTACGAGTCGACGCGGATCAGGAGGCTCTCGTCAAGGATTGTTTGTTTCCCTGAGTTGAGGTACTTGCCGAAGACACTGGTTTCTTCGGAGTTGGGATGAATCGTTAAGATCTGGCTTCGTTTTCTGGCGGAGCCTGTTGGGAAAGTATGGTTCCCTCTTCGTTTGCGCCCTTGGATTGTATACAGGGATCGATGTGATCTTAACTGTAGGGCCAAAGTTTTATCATCATTTTTTTTATTTTATTTCCGCGATGCTCTATCATTTCAGCTTTTATATCGCGAAGGTCGCGATTGCCCAATCATTTCGGCTATTTTTCGCGGTGCCCAATCATTTCGGCTGTTTATTTTATTTTTACTCGCTGCTTTTTATTGCGAGTTGCCCAATCATTTCGGCTATTTTTTTTTATTTTTACTCGCTGCTTTTTATTGCGAGTTGCCCAATCATTTCGGCTATTTTGCATGCATACATTTTAACTTGCTGCTTTTTATTGCAAGTTGCCCCATCATTTCGGCTATTTCGTATGCATACGTTTTCTTTACTTGCTGCTTTTTATTGCAAGCTGCCCCATCATTTCGGCTATTTCGTATGCACGTGCGGCCTACCGGCCTTTCACCGTAAACTTGAAATTAGACACCGATTTCGGCATCAGCACCGCTACAACTGGGATATTGCCAGAAGCGAATCATCATCTGCCTTTGTCGATGTCGAACAAAGGTGGCTTAGCGACCAGGGTTAGGGTCCTGTCGACTAAGGCTTTTGACTTCATGAGCCGTAAGGGTCTCACAAAGGCATTTCTCCCTACAAGTCGTGAGGATCTTGTAGGTGTATTTTCTTCTTAGGAATCATGAGGATTCCTAAGTGTTCGTTTCCTCTGTAAGTCGTAAGGATCCTACAGGAGGGTTTTCTCCTCATAAATCGAGAGGATTTACAAGGGTTGTTCACCATGCGAACATATCCCCAGTCATGGATGAAACTTGGTTAGGGAAATGCTTATTCGTGCCCGTGGATTGTATACAAGGGTCGGTATTGAGCCACTTGTAGGGCAATATCGAAAGTTGTGGGGATTGCTTAAGCACAGGTTTAGGTCTCTGTAACTTAAGACTTTCAAATCTTATGAGCCGTGAGGGTCTCATAAGAGAGTTCTCCTTACGAGTCGTGAGGATCTCGCAAGTGTATTTTCTCCTTAGGAATCGTGGGGATCCCCAAGTGTATTGCTCCTTTGTGAGCCGTAAGGATCTCACGCGGGTGGTTTCTCCTTACAAGGTCGAGAGGATCCTATAAGTGTCTTTTAACGAGGTTGTGCCCTTTCGGGTTTTCACAAACACTCGCCGGTAGTCCTGCTGTTTTTACTCACGGAGCCCTTTCGGGTTTTCATCCGTGCCCATTTTGCTTATGAAAATACCGTTTTTTTTATTCTTTTTATTTTATTTTTTTTTAACGAGGTCGCGCCCTTTCGGGTTTTCACGAACACTCACCGGTAGCCCTGCTGTTTTTACTCACGGAGCCCTTTCGGGTTTTCATCCGTGCCCTTTTTACTTATGGACATACCGTTTTTATCATCATTTTTTTTTCTTTTTCTCTTTTTTCACTTTTTTTATTCATCTTGTCAGCCTAAGGATGCTGCGGTAGTAGTTTAAGGACGTTTCGGTCCGTTATTAGGAAGGCTGGCTACTGCTTGTAAAGCTTGAGCTTAGGAAGATAGCGAGCGGACATAGTCATCGTCATCTACCATTGACTTAGGCTGTGGCTCATTAAACGTAGTATCTCTTTAGGAAGCGACCGTTTATTGGCCTGAAAGGCCTTTCACCGTGCATGTCCATGAGTAGATAGGCCCCACCCTGGTAGACCTTATCTATGATGTACGGGCCTTCATAGTTTGGCTCGAATTTTCCCCGCTTGGCGCGATTGGGAATCATAGGCCTTTTGACCACTAGCACAAGTTCGCCTTGGCGGAATGTCCTCGGTCGGGTCAATCTTTCATATGAGCGTGTCATCTTTGCTTTATAGGCCTCCAGATTTTGTTGCGCTATGAGCCGGGTCTCATCGAGGGCATCGAGCTCCTCAAGCCGAAGGTGAGCATTTTCTTCATTTGTTAGCTCGTAGTAGATTGCCACTCGTAGAGAGGGTAACTCTATCTCGAGGGGGAGTACTGCTTCCGTACCGAATACCAACGCGTACGGCGTTGTATTCGTGGCCGTCTTGAACGTAGTTCGATACGCCCAGAGAGCTTCTTGCAGTCTCTCATGCCAGTCTTTCTTATTTCGGGACACCGTCTTTTTCATGATCTTTGTCAGGGTCTTGTTGAAGGCCTCGGCTAGACCATTAGCTCGCGGATTATAAACCGAGGAATATCTCCAGTCTATGTTATGCTATTGCGCGAAGCAACTGATCTTGTGGCTTCTGTAGGCTGGCCCGTTATCGGAGATGATCCGTCGCGGAGTTCCAAACCGATATATGACGTGCGTCCTGAAGAAATGGAGGATATTCTCCGTCTTCACTTCCCTTAATGGTACTGCTTCTGCCCATTTGGAGAAGTAGTCGGTCGTCGCCAGGATGAAACGATGTCCCCTGGACGATGCTGGTTCGATAGGGCCGACTATGTCAGTTCCCCACATTTCGAACGGCCAGCTAGCCACCGTCGGGTGTAGCGGATTTGGATGCTGATGGATGAAATCCCCGTGAATTTGACATGAGTGGCACTGCTTCGCATACTCTAGGCAGTCTTGAATCATCGTGGGCCAGTAGTAGCCCATCCGTTTGATCTTCAACTTCATCTTTGGGCCCGCTTGATGAGAACCACAGAGTCCGTCATGAACTTCCTGGACGACCCTTTTCGCTTCGTCAGGTCCTAAGCATCTCAGCCACAGAGAATCAAATGACCTCTTGTATAGAGTATCATTGACGAAGGCAAAAGACAGAGCCCGTTTCATGAGCTGATGTCTTGTGGACGCATCTTCGGGCATTCGATGGGACTTAAAGTAGTCTATGAAGACTTCCCTCCAGTCCTCAGCCTTTTCTCGTTCTTTTATTTGTAAGGTCGTCTGCTCAGTCGCTCCCTTTTCCTCGGATGATTCCGGAGGTACTTCTGCTGGGGCAAGCACCCGACGGCTTTGTACCACGATTTTCACGTCATGGAGGTTCTCATCAGCAGTTCCTTAGCGAGCTTGGCCAACGCGTCCGCTTTGCTGTTTTCCGCGCGCGGTATGTTCTCCAAAGTATAGGAAGGAATTTGGGTCAACAGTTGCTGCACCTTTTCGCCGTACTTCACCAACTCTGGTTTGCACGTTTGGTAGTCACCGTTTACTTGACTAACGACCAGCTGGGAGTCTCCGTATATGAGGAGGTTTTCAATTCCCATGTCGATGGCGATCTCGAGGCCTGCTATCAAAGCTTCATACTCGGCTTCATTGTTCGTCCTCGGCTCTGTTAAGGAGAAAGCGAAGCGCATTATCCCTCCTTGTGGAGTCACGAAGATGAGGCCTACCCCTGATTTGATTATAGGGGCGTTTTGTCTGCGCTTCTTCAGGGAAGATGCCCCATCGAAATAAAGCTCCCATCGGGTATCACCACCGTCGATCGCATCAAACGCATGTTCGTCTGGAAGATCGCAATTCAAAGGAGAATTGGCAAGTATCGGGTGCTCAGCAAGGAAGTCGGCGATGGCCTGGCCTTTCGCTGCCTTGAGAGGTTGATACGTTATTGAGAACTCCATCAAGAGCAGGGCCCATTTAGCGAGTCGCCCCGTCAATATGGCCTTTGACATTAAATATTTAAGGGGGTCCACCTTTGAAATGAGACGGATCTCATGCGCCAACGCATAGTGCCTGAGCTTTGTTATCGCGAAGATTAACGCCAGGCAGTGTTTTTCGATGGGGGAGTAGTTGCTTTCTGCCCCCAGTAGAACTCGACTTAAGTAGTAGAGTGCTCTTTTTTTCCCTTGATCGTTCTCTTGTGCCCATAGTGCGCCTAAGGAACCTTCGAGGGCGGTTGTGTAAAGAATGAGAGGCTTTCCTTTGACCGGAGCAGCCAACACTGGCGGGTTTTGCAGGTACTGCTTGATTTCGTCTAGTGCGCCCTGACATTTTTGATCCCAGACGAATGGAGTTCCCTTCTTCATCAGGTAGCTGTAAGGACGGCACTTGCCTGAAAGGTTGGCTATAAATCGCCGTATATACGCGAGCTTTCCTTGGAGAGACCGCAGCTGTTTGAGAGTCCTTGGCCGAGGCATTTCCATGATCGCCTTGATCTTTGACGGATCTATCTCGATACCCCGGTGTCGGACGATGAATCCCAGGAATTTGCCTGAGAAAACTCCGAATGCGCACTTGAGAGGGTTCATCTTCAAGTTGTATTGCCGAAGGCGTTGAAATACAGTTTTAGGTGCTCGAGATGTTCCTCATACGATTTGCTCTTAACCACGAGGTCGTCAATATAACATTCGACGATTTCATGTATAAGGTCATCGAAGATCTTCGTCATGGACCTTTGATAGGTGGCACCGGCGTTCTTCAGACCGAAGGGCATCACCTTGTAGCAGAATATACCCAAAGGAGTTCTAAAGGCAGTGTGCTTCTGGTCTTCGGGATGCATCTTTATCTGATTATACCCTGATGAGCCGTCCATGAAGGAGAAAACCTCATGAGTGGACGTATTGTCTATCATTAGTTCGGTGACTGGCACCGGGAAATCATCCTTCGGGCAGGCTTTGTTGAGATCCCGAAAGTCCACGCATATGCGCACCGTCCCATTTTTCTTCATCACCGGGACGATGTTGGCGATCCATTCAGGATATTGAACCTCCTGGATAAAGCCAGAGTCGATCAGTTTCTTGACCTCGGCGTTGATGCTCATCTCAAGCTCGAGCCGCATTCTCCTCGGCGCCTGTTTGATTGGCTTGATGCCTGGGGATATCGCCAATTTGTGCACAGCAATTTTTGGATCTAGTCCTGGCATCTCGGAATAGTTCCATGTGAAGCAATCTTTGTGCTGTACAAGGACATCTTTTAACGCAGCCACCCTTTCTTCACATAGCAGCTCACTGATGAACGTCGGCCGTGGGTCACTTGCCGTCCCCAACTCCATTTTCTTGAGGTTATCTGCAGTGGTATGTATTCCATCCTCCAGCTCTTTCGGAGCTGGCGGAAATTCTGAGATCACCTCATCATTGCTGTTTTCGAAGCACCAGGGAAGGTTGTCCATGTTCTCGGGCCCTTCTTTTAATATTGTTATCACGTGACAAGTGCGAATCCGCTTCCAATCCCAATGCGAAGTTGGTTCTGTTCTTGCGGCTTTGGGTTCGTGCTTCTGTGGCGGCGCTACCCTCCAGTTGTCAGATAGAGCGAATTTGCCAAGCCGATACTGATCTTCAACCCAATTCTTGAAGGTGAAGCAGTCCTCGAGAGGGTGCCCTATTACTTGATGGTAAGAGCAATAGTTCGGGTGAGAGACTTCGCCTGCTTGTTCGGGGTGTTTAGACTCCGGCAGTGTAAGCATATGATGTTTTAGAGCGAGGTCAAGTATCTTCTTCGTCTTGTCCCGAGGAAAAGAGTAAGCCCGACCCATTTTTCTCATAAGGGATAGATCGGAACCGCTCGATTTTCGCTCGCGTGGCCTCTTAGCCGCGCTTTGTTGCTTTTGAGCGCCTTCTTCGCGTTTCGACTTGTTTCTACCTCTGCGTCGAGCCTTCTTTATAACAAGTTGACAAGGAGCGGCATTCTCATCTTTCACGGCCTGTTGGAGGAGGCGTTGCGTTTTGGATTTATCGTAGATGGCCATTTCACGGTTATGGTCGTCTCGGACTTTTTGACTAGCTTCCCTTATAAGCTTGTCCATTTGTTCTTCAAACGACGGACTGGGCACTTTTGCATCTGGAACTTTTACTGGTTCAGGATTAGTGTCCTCCCACTGAGCATCCGCTTCTTCATCGAAGTCATACACGACGTAACAGCCGCATAGTAACTCTCGTTTCTTTGACCGGATGTATCCAAGCCCTTTTGTTTCCATTCTCCCATTAGGCAGTTTGCGTTGAGTCCCGGGAACGTTCCAGACTTTGTCATAGAACTTGGTTTTTCGAACGGTCTGCTTGAAGGATATCCCTTGACGCTTCAGCAGCCTCTTCAGGCCTTCTGTATAATATCCGAGGAGACGGATGGGCTGAAGCCTATCAAGCGTAGGATCCGCGCCATGCCAGATTTCTTTCTCCACTCTAGTTTCTTCAGAGCGGTAGAATATAATTGCTTTTTCGCTTTCTCGCCTGGAGGGATATAGAACGTTTGCAGCTCTTCTACATTGTAAATATCAAGTGCATTCAGTTCTTTACGGTGTTTAAGCGGCACCATGGCGACTTGTAGACTTTGTTCTTCATCAGTGAACGTTCGTATTGAAGGTCGAGCAGAGAATACAGCATGGATCTCATCTTCCGAGTCGCTACCAAAGATCAACGTAGGAGCGGACGGCCCTGGCTTGTTATGTTGGGGCGGACCCGAATACACTATCTCCTCTTCCTCCTCGGCATCACTGCCGAAAACAGGAATGGTGGCATTAGCTTTGTTTTCCAGCATGTGACACCTTTCCGTGTCTTCGAAATCTGGTAAGAAATACTTGGCATCCTCATATTTGCGGACTTCGATCACGGAGAACGGGTTCAGTTCTCCCGCCACGGTATACTCGAGACCATCCTTAGAATACTTTATACACTGATGTTGTGTAGAAGGGATGATGTTGTACTCGTGTAACCACGGTCGGCCGAGCAGAGCGTTGTAGCATGTCTTGGCGTCTATGACGTGGAACTTAATGTCCATGATGAGTAGCCCGAAGCGTAGCGTCAATATCACAGACCCAAGAGTTCTTGATGACTGGGAGTCAAACCCGGAGATGGTGATCTTATCACGAGCAAGGTGCTGGACGCTCATGCAGATTTCTTTTAACACCCGCACATTGAGGAGGTTAACGGAGGATCCATTGTCGATCAGGATTTTGCCTATCTTTATGTCGTGGCAGTATCCTAAGATATAAAGGGGGCGATTGTGTTCGCATGTCCCAAGGAGAAGGTCTTCATCACCGAAAGCGACATCGGCCGTGTGCACTTCCTCCAGTTCATCCTTCATCTTTTCCTCGGCAAGGAACGCTTGGAATTGTTCTGGATCTTGTAGTGCCTTGATTAACGAATCTCTCGCCTCCTTTGACAACAAAAGGGCATCAAGAATGCTGAGCTGTGAGGGTAGCTTCCTCAGATGCGCTAAGACATTGTAATCCACCTTATTTCTTTTCGGAGGGTTCTTGGCGCTTAGCTCCTCCACCACTTGGTCATCTAAGACGATATCTTCAGGGACCTTCTCTTTTCCCTTATCTTTTTTATTTGAGGGTCCGAGATTCTTTTCGGGGAGCGTGCGATTACGTAGCCGAATATTTTCGCAGACCTTCGGCTCTTCTTCTTTTCCCGAAGTGGACTCTTTAAAGAGAGGGGCAAGTTCCAGCTCCTCATCAGAATCGCTCCCGAATGTAGGCACTTGTGACCCGCCGGTGCTAACCATGCGACAATCGCCGATAGTTCTTTTAAGCCCTTCGGTCGTATTTCTTTGCTCCCGACGAGTTTTGCGCTTTTCCCGCTTGAAGCGTTGTCTATGAGCAACGTATCCTTGCCACCATTTATCGAAAGCTTTGCACTCTTGAGTGGGGTGCGAAACCTTCTGATGATATAAGCAATAGGAGGGGTGCATTTCTATTTCACCAGTAATTTTTCCTTCGGAGGATGGTAGCTTCATGCCCATTGATATGGCCTTAGCAAACCTTTTCCTCATCTTGAATTGGATTTTATCCGCAGTGGGTGTACTTTGCTCCAGCGGGATCATCTCAGCTCTTTCATCAAGTCGCTGGCGTTTGGCCCTTTCAAATATGGTCGTCTCGCGTTCTTGATCAGTTTTACTTTTCAACCGAGCTTCATTAAGGAATGCGTCAATTACTTCATCTGATGGCCCCAGAATTTTTGATTCAGGATTTGCCCCCAGCGTTCCAGTACAAGGAGTCTCTTCATCGTCCATGAACGAATGGGAGATTACATGACAGCTTGCCACGCATTCTTCAGATTCACCAGATGAACTTTCTCCTTCATCTTCTTCTTGAAAGACATGATCGAGGAACTCTTGGAATGTAATGGGAGTCCGTGCCTTCTGGTTGTATTCCTCCAGCGCGTCAATTTGTTTTTGCAAGTCCGAGCGCTTGTCGCCAGGCTTCACGGGCTTCTTTGATTTCTTCTTCTTCTTCTTCGAAGATTTTGACGGCTGGTTGCGAGTGCTCGGGCCACCACCATCGGTCTTTGGAGTTGTACGTGGCTTCAACATCCCCTCAATGATCTGCGGTTCCAACGGGTTCTTCCATCTAATCGCTGGGCATGCCTGAAGATCATTTAGCATACTCTTTGTCTTGGTTGATAATACAACCTCCCAAGGAGCTTCTTCAACGACGGAGCATGTTGCCCCCGGCGTATTCGTCCCCTTAGATGTGTGGGGTTGCGGGGGATTCACCTTCCATTTGTCAGATAACACGAATTTGCCATGTCGGTACTGGTTTTCAAGCCAATTTTTGAAAACGTAGCAATCTTCGATCGGATGGCCCAGTACTCGATGATAAGGACAGTAGTTGGGCTCATTGACGTCACTTGGTTGCAACGGACGTTTTGGATCCGGCAGATTTATGAGTCGGTTGCGTAACGCCGGCTCGAATAACCTTCTCGTTTTATCGTGGGGAAAAGAGTAAGAACGTCCTAGCCTCTCCTCAAGGGCTACGTACGGACGCATATTATTTTGACGAACAACCGGTTTCGAGTCGCTCAGTTTTTGTTGAGCATTAGCGGCGACGATCGCTTTTCCCTTCCCTTTGTCATTTCGGGAGTCCGGCTTTAGAAGAGGGGGTTTATGGCCCATCTGATCCATTTGCGCTAGCTTGTCAATCAAGGCCTGGAAGATAGTTGGCTTGAAAAACATCATAAATTGTGAGATGGTTGCTTGCGGATCAAGGGTTCCCACAAACATACCCACCGCGGGAGCTTCTTCAATACGCTGCTCGCACTTCGACCATAAGTTCCGCCACCGTATAGCATATTGAACCCATGTCTCGCCTGGCTTTACCCTGGCGTTAATCAGTGCCGTCATTAGGGTACGTTCACTGGTGCTTGCAAAACGCTGAGTAAACAACAGCTCCATCTCCGCGAAGGTTTTGATAGAGTCGTTCGGGAGCTCAGAGTACCACTCGAACGCCGTATCTGATAAACTTCCAACACACTGGCGAAGCAACAGCTTGTCATCACCGCCGGTGTTACCGCAGAGTGCCCTGAACTGGGCATCATGCTGGTGAGGATTGCCCGTCCCCTTGTAGACATGGAACTTAGGAATCGTGTAACCCGGCGGGTACTTGATTTGATTGTACCAACTCGAATATGGCCGCCCAATTTTTACGACCTGGCCGGCTGCTTCGGTCGCATGATGAACCCGTATTTGTTGGGCTATGTACTCGTCCAAATCAGCTTTGGAGATTGTATCCTCTTTAGCCGTTGACAGAGCTGGCGGAGGATTTGATGTCTCTCCCCTATCGTCTCCAAGGACGATCGGGGGCTCTTCGGCCAGAGGATCTTGTTGTATCATCATCCCTACCATGTCTTGGAAGAGGAGGCCCATACGCTGTATGTTGGCTGCTTGTTCAGCAGCCTCTTTGTCCTTCTTCTCCAATATTCGACGAAAGAATTCGGCGTCGGTTTCTTCCTCTTGGCGTTCATCTGAGGACGTTTCAGGGTTCTCTTTTGGCCCAGTAAGTGCGGCCATAGCGTTCATCATCTCTTGGAGCTTCTGCTGCTGCTCCTGGGCCTTGGTTACTGATCGCGTAAGCGGTCGATGACCCGTAGATATGCGACTGTCCTCTTTACCAGACGCCACATAGACGGTATGAACTACAATGCCCCATGACTTAGGGCGTTTGGGTTCACTACCTCTGATATTTGTTGTAGGTGTAGGGACTTTTTCTGGCCTTCTTCTCTTATGGGCTGTAGAAGTTGAGGGGGCCGTTGCAGTGGGCACCCTGGTGATTGTCGTCCTTGGCTGTTTAAGAGGACGATCATTTTCTTCTTGCACTTTCGCCTTTTTCTGTTGACGAGAGGGACCTGGGTCAATCACGGAGTCTTGAACCTTTCGCCAAACCTTGTATATTTTTGAGGACAGCCGTTGAGGGGGCTGTTCTTGCTTCGTTTCCGGAACTCTCTCCGCGGGCGGAGGAGATATTTTCAATGTAGCGGTTGGAGAGTTCTTACGTACCCTCCTCAGCAGTTCAAAGCTGTTCCCAGTTGGAACAGCAGCGTTGACTTCCACCACTGGAGCCGGTGGAGTTAGCCCCGAGGGGGAGTTGCCCCCTGCCTTCCTTACTCGTCGCCAATAGCGACGTCGAGCATGACGAGCCGTTGGGACTGGCTCGGAGATAGAGATAGCTTCTTTTTGCTCCCTGTCTGAATGAGGCGCCGCCGGTGTTAACCTCTTAAAGACTGAGGTTGTTTTTTGAGGGGTGATATTCAACCTGTCGTAGATGGATCCTTGAGCAAGGGCAGGAGCAGGAATCGTCAGTCTTGAAAAGACTGATTCTTTGACAGGGGAAGCCGCCTTGACGACTTCCGGAGCAGCAGTTATTGCCTTCCTTGGGACAGCCAATTTAGAGTTCTGATTCAGCCTGGCGAAAACAGAGGCTGTTGGTTTGGTAGTGGGCGACCCATTGACAGGGGCCGTCGTGGCAATGAGCCGGTCGAAGACCGACTTCTTGTTCACTTCCGGTGCAGGTATTGGCATAGAGAAGCTTATAGGCGGGATCATGGTCCCGAAAAATAGACCGGTGGTGGCCTGGGTCACCTGGTCTACTGGCAGAGCGAGGAAGGAAGCCGCTTGGGGCCCATATGCTACACCTCCGGGGGAGGTAGAGCGTCCGTTGCAGTGGCACTTCGAGCAGTTGGTGCGGTTAGAGGCCATTGATACTTGAGTTCTGCGCCAAGCAAAAGACCAAATCTTAGTAACTTGAAATCCAAAGGCAACCATTTAACAAACCGCGATTGGTTTGCGAGGACGACACACGAAGTGTGGAGTGGAAAGAGGAAAAGGTCCCACCGGGCGTGCCAGAATCTGTTCCCCGCCGAAGGACAGCGCACAAGACTGCGAAGTCCTGACGCTGAGATTCGGGGCAGATGCTATTTGGTTTTATCCGTCCACCTCTCCGAAGATGCCAAGTTGATTTATGGCACCGTGTATCGGAGGTTTAGACGGATGCGGCCGATGTAGCAGACTTCGTCAGATTCCCCCTCGCTTGAGGGGTTTTTGATTGTGGGGACGCTCTTCCCTGCAGGCGCAAGCCCCTGCAGTTAATTACGCTACCGCATCGCGGTAACAACTTTCTCCTTCTCCAGAATTTTACTTCGTGTCGTGTATGTTTGTTTTGTTTGTGGTTGCCCGTGGATTGTATACGGAAACTGAGTAATGCCGTCGCCCGTAGGACGCGGATTAGTCCAAATCCGTATTTACTTAGATTTGGGTTTGGTGTTTTTAGTTTAAGGATACATTAGCCGTATTGAAGCTAAGATCAACTTAAACATTCGTTAAGGATACGTTAGTCCTGTTTGAGACTAAGATCAACTTAACGTGGTGATCCATTTAATTATATGGCCGTCAGGACTCATCACCTCTCTGACGTCGTTGAAGGATTACAACGATAGATCTCAGAGAAGTTCAGAGATGTACCTTGAACCAAAGTCGATTTGGTGTTTTATAGTCCATTTGAATGTTTAAGGATACGTTAGCCGTATTTGGGGCTAAGATCAACTTAAACGTTCGTTAAGGATACGTTAGTCTGATTTGAGACTAAGATCAACTTAACGGGATCGTTTGGATCCGACAAAAGAGCATTTGGGGGCTCTATTGTTCCAGTTTAGGGACATAGTGGTCCATATTCCAGTTTAAAGACGTAGTGGTCCATGTTCCAGTTTACGGACGTGGTGGTCCATATTCCAGTTTAGGGACGTGGTCGTCCATCGCCAGTTTAGGGACGTAGTGGTCCATCATTAGTTTAAAGACATTTCGGTCCGACATTAGTTTAAGGTCGTTTTGGTCCAACATTAGTTTAAGGACGTTTCGGTCCACGAGTTTAAGGACCCCGCAGTCCGTGTTGATGTGTGGTTGTCGGGACCCGTCACCTCTCTGACGTCGTTGAAGGATTACAACGACAGGTGTCAGAGTAGTTCGGAGATGTACCCTCGAACCGGAGGTAAATTGATTTAGGGAGTAGCCGTGCTCAGTCAATTTAATTTGAGGACTTACGGCCGTGATTGGGCTAAGTCCAGTTGAAAAATATTTAACGCTTTTATTTGTTTTTGGTCTGTTAGACCTGTGCTAGGGCTTGGCCCATTTTTAAATAATGCATTGCATTATTTTCTATTTTTTTGTTTGGGCTCTGCCCATAAAAGATGCAGAGCATCAATTTATTCTGGGCTTTGCTCATTTATGAATGATGCAAGGCATCTACTTTGTTTAGGCTCTGCCCCTTTTAAAATGCATAGCATTTTTGATTAGGCCTGTTGGGCCTTTTAATTAGGCTCTGTCCTTTTTCTTAATAATGCAGAGCATTAAATACTCTGACAGTGCCCCACATGGCTTGTCAGGCACTTTGCGCAAATTAAAGAGCGCAAGCGCATGTGGAAGTGACACGTGTCATGCTCTGATGAGCGCAAGCGCAACAGCGCAGTGCGCTGCGTCAGTGCGCTGCACTGTTGCACTGCTGACACGTGGCGCTTCCTGGCGGCTTGCGCAATGGTGCAGTTTTGGCAAGTGCTGGGCACTGTTCTTATTCTTTGGATCAATTTTAGATCAAAGAAAACAAGTTTTTTCTTGTTTTCAAAGAACCAGTGGTTCATAAAAAGTGCAAAGCACTGTTATTGTTTATTTTTATTTTTTCTTGAAAATCAATGATCTTGTTCTTAGATCAATGATCTGTTTTTAAGAGAATTTTCTCTTCTTCTAAAGGTTTTTTACCTTTTTTTTCTTGTTCTTAAGGATTTCTCTCCAATTCTCCAGAGTTCTCTCTGTTTAATTTTTCACAAAATGTTGATCCCTTTGAGTTGAGGTTTGGGGTCCTTTTTATAGTGCCCATAAATTAGTTAAATTTGTTAAAGAGATCTTTCTCTGAGTGATTTGGGGAATTTTCCCCACCGTTGGATCTTTGATCCAAAGGCCTCTGTTTTACAGAAGAAAATCTTCTTGTTTTAACAAGAACAGAAAAGATTTCTTTAAAATCTCAATTCTGTTTTGCGCAAACGTCTCAGCGCGTGACACGTGTCGCGCAGCGCAGCGCTTGCGCAGCTGTGCTTGCACAACTGCGCAGACAGGTGTCGCGCAGCGCAGCGCTTGCGCAGCTCTGCTTGCGCAACTGCGCAGACACGTGTCACGCAGCGCAGCGCTTGCGCAACTGTGCAGACAAGTGTCGTACAGCGCAGCGCTTGCGCAGCTGTGCAGACACGTGTCATGCAGCGCAGCGCTTGCGCAACTGAAGCGTCGCCTCCTTTACTTTTTATTAAAGAGCCTTGCTCTGATTGGACGCACTGCTTCGGGTGCTGCGCCGACATATCTGCGCCTGACACGTGGCATCCTGCGCACAGCGCAGGGGATCTGAAGCGTTGCTTCATTTATTAAAATTTAGATTTTCAAGATAGAGCTTTGCTCTGATTGGGTGAATCGGAAGCGTTGCTTCACCTGAGATATCTTTTCATCTCCTCTTTTCAAATCAAACTTGTATTTCCCCGAAATCTTGATTTCCCGGGTCTTGGAAATAATTCCATTGTGCACAGAATTTTCTGTGCTTGGGTCTATATATAACCCAAGGCCGAGCCTTTTCTTTTCTCGTCTTCAGAGAACTTCTTCGATCATGGCTTGCAACCGCCCTCATGCCCGCCGACAACAGTGGGAAGTGCCGATCCGGGACATCGTTCCCCGTTTTGCTGCGCGCTTGGTGGACCCTTCTTTTACGGACGAGCAGTGCGATCCTGCAATGTACGAGCTTTTGACTCGTGTGGGGTCTCCTCTTCCTCCGCACTCCATTTTGCTCCGGATGATCCTTGCCTCGGTGCTCGCCGATCTTCCTCCTCCTCCAGTAGAGATGTCCTCGGCAATGCTTGACGCCGCCGAGGATAAGATCGAGTGCTTCTTTGAAGCACACTTGATCACCAAAGCCCCGAGGGACCGTTCTTTCCACTTGCTGAGCCAGATACGGGCTCGCCGGGTTGTCATTGCCACCTTTTCTGACGAATGTGGCGATGATCGTTGGGCGTCTACTTCTCGGGAGGACCGACGCTTCAATGTGGTGGAGAAGACAGAAAGGGAACTGGAGAATCTTCTTCTTATTTTTGCGAACCCTTGTCTTTCCGATCCCATATTTGGTGATCTTTTTTAAATGTAATAATAATAATAATGAACAAGTATCTTTCTTTTTAATCAAGTACTTCATTATCTGTTAAGGGTTCTTTTTATTTTAGTTCTCTGTTGTGCTTGTGGATCGTATGATTTAATTTGCATGTGATTCTTGCAAGGATAAATTGCCTTTGGTGTTTAGCCTCTTTCATGAAGCGGCGCTTTAATTTTCAGTCTTAGAAATAGAGTTTCGTTCTAATTGGGGGAAACAAGGCGACTTCCGCTGAATCTGTTCAACTGCGCGCTGAGGTTGCAGCAAACGCTGCCCAGCTGAACTCCATCTTTGAAAACCTTCAACGATGTATCTCTGACGGGCTGGTGTTGAGGAAGAAGCTTAATCTTAGTGAGCAGGTTGCGCAGAGTCAAGAAGCTGCTCAGCAGGAAATTGATCAGAATCTTTCATCTTGTCTGCAGCAACAGGCCCAAATTGAAGAGGAACTGGCCGCGGCGGCTGATCGTGAGAAGGAGTTGAGAGGAGTGCACGAGCAGCTGGCTGATTTATTGAAGAAGCCTCCCTCCCAGTAGCTGTTATTTAATAGATCGAACACTTGTTATCTTTGAATAACATGTATCCATTTTTATTCTTTTATATGATTTGCCTTGTACTCAATTGAATTCATGAATAAAAGATACACATTTTTTGTTCTATTGTTGCTTTCTTCTCCTTTTTTTTGTTGCCGGCATGTTATCTTAGTCAACGTAGCCTGTAGATGGTATATAGCTGTCCATCTTAGACTCTTCGTAGGGTGGTGATGGCTTAGGAAACAGGATTTGGATCTGTCACCTAAGACTTTTCAATTTTATGAGCCGTGAGGGTCTCATAAAGACTTTTCTCCCTACAAGTCGTGAGGATCTCGTAGGTGTATTTTCTCCTTAGGAATCGTAAGGATTCCTAAGTGCGTTTTCCCTTATAAGTCGTAAGGATATTATAAGAGAGTTTTCTTCCTTACGAATCGAGAGGACCCGTAAGTGTTTAGTGGGATAGACATGTAGATGACGTATTTCCGAAACGGGGTCATGTGGATGACATATTTTCGAACGGGGTCATGTGGATGACGTATTTTCGAACGGGGTCATGTGGATGACGTATTTCCGAACGGGGTCATATGGATGACGTATTTCCGAACGGGGTCATGTGGATGACGTATTTCCGAACGGGGTCATATGGATGACGTATTTCCGAGCGGGGTCATGTGGATGACGTATTTCCGAACGGGGTCATGTGGATGACGTGTTTCCGAACGGGGTCATATGGATGACGTGTTTCCGAACGGGGTCATGTGGATGACGTGTTTCCGAACGGGGTCATGTGGATGACGTGTTTCCGAACGGGGTCATGTGGATGACGTGTTTCCGAACGGGGCTATGTGGATGACGTATTTCCGAACGGGGCCATGTAGATGACGTATTTCCGAACGGGGCCATGTAGATGACGTATTTCCGAGCGGGGTCATCTGGATGACGTGTTTCCGAACGGGGTCATATGGATGCCGTGTTTCCGAACGGGGTCATGTGGATGACGTGTTTCCGAACGGGGTCATATGGATGACGTATTTCCGAACGGGGTCATATGGATGACGTATTTCCGAACGGGGTCATATGGATGACGTGTTTCCGAACGGGGTCATGTGGATGACGTATTTCCGAGCGGGGTCATGTGGATGACGTATTTCCGAACGGGGTCATATAGATGACGTATTTCCGAACGGGGTCATCTGGATGACGTATTTCCGAACGGGTTCATGTGGATGACGTATTTCCGAGCGGGGTCATATGGATGACGTATTTCCGAGCGGGGTCATGTGGATGACGTATTTCCGAGCGGGGTCATGTGGATGACGTATTTCCGAACGGGGTCATATGGATGACGTATTTCCGAACGGGGTCATGTGGATGACGTATTTCCGAACGGGGTCATATGGATGACGTATTTCCGAACGGGGTCATGTAGATGACGTATTTCTGAACGGGGTCATGTGGATGACGTGTTTCCGAGCGGGGTCATGTGGATGACGTGTTTCCGAGCGGGGTCATGTGGATGACGTATTTCCGAACGGGGTCATGTGGATGGCGTGTTTCCGAGCGAGGTCATGTGGATGACGTCTTTCCGAACGGGGTCATATGGATGACGTATTTCCGAGCGGGGTCATATGGATGACGTATTTCCGAACGGGGTCATGTTGACGACGTATCGTCTGTTGTAATGAGACGAATATCGAAGTGGTCTCCAGGTTGTATGTGAACCGTTAAGATTTGGCTTCTTCTTCTGATGGAGCCTGAGGAGGGAAGGCGTGATTCCTTCTTTGTTTGCGCCCCTGGATTGTATACAGGGATTTATGTGATATCATTTGTTGGGCATAAATTTTATTTTTCTTTATTTCTTTCCGCGATGCTCTATCATTTCAGCTTTTATATCGCGAAAGTCGCGATTGCCCAATCATTTCGGCTATTTTTCGCGGTGCCCAATCATTTCGGCTATTTATTTTATTTTTACTCGCTGCTTTTTATTGCGAGTTGCCCAATCATTTCGGCTATTTTGCATGCATACATTTTTACTTGCTGACTTTGTTGCAAGTTGCCCCATCATTTCGGCTATTTCGTATGCATATGTGGCTTGCTAGTTTCTTATTGCAAGCTTGGGATTAGACACCGATTTCGGCATCAGCACCGCTACAACTGGGATATTGCTAGGAGCGAATCATCATTTGCCTCTGTCGACGTCGAACAAAGGTGGCTTAGCGAACAGGGTTAGGGTTCTGTCGACTAAGGCTTTTGACTTCGTGAGCGCGTAAGGGTCTCATAAAGGTATTTCTCCCTGCGAGTCGTGAGGATCTCGTAGGTGCATTTTCTCCTTAGGAGTCATGAGGACTCCTAAGTCCATGGTCTCCTATAAGTCGTAAGGATCTTACAAGAGTGTTTTCTCCTTACAAGTCGAGAGAACTTACAAAGGTTGTTCACCATGTAGACATATCCCTAGTCACGGATGAGACTTTGTTAGGGAAATGTTTGTTCGCGCCCGTGGATTGTATACAAGGGTCAGCATTGAGCGGCTTGTAGGGCAGTGTTGGAGGTTGTGGTGGCTGCTTAAGAACGTGTTTAAATCCCTGTAGCTTAAGACTTTCAAATCTTATGAGCCGTGAGGGTCTCATAAGAGGGTTCTCCTTACAAGTCGTGAGGATCTCGCAAGTGTAATTTCTCCTTAGGAATCGTGAGGACTCCTAAGTGTGTTGCTCCTTTGTGAGTCGTAAGGATCTCACGCAGGTGGTTTCTCCTCACAAGGTCGAGAGGACCTTGCAAGTGTCTTTTAACGAGATTGCGCCCTTTCGGGTTTTCACAAAACTCGCCGGTAGCCCTGCACGGAGCCCTGCACGGAGCCCTTCGGGTTTTCATCCGTGCCCATTTTGCTTATGGACATACCGTTTTCTTTTTTTTTTTCCTTCTTTTTTTTTTATTTTAACGAGGTTGCGCCCTTTCGGGTTTTCACAAAACTCGCCGGTAGCCCTGCTGTTTTTACTCACGGAGCCCTTTCAGGTTTTCTTCCGTGCCCATTTTGCTTGTGGACATACCGTTTTCTTTCTTTTTTTTATTCTCTATTTTTTTGTATCAGCTTTGAGATGCTGCAATCCCCCGTAATTTATCGACGTCTCGGTCAACAGCTAGTTTTTATGATATAGTGGTCCATTGTTAGTTTAAGAACGTTTCGGTCCGTCGTTAGTTTTAGGACGTTTCGGTCCGTTATTAGTTTAAGGACGTTTCGGTCCGTTGTTCGGCTACTACTTATAGAGTTTGGGCTTAGAAAGATAGCGAGTGGACATAGTCGTCGTCATCTATCATTGACTTAGGTCGTGACTCGTCAGGCGTAGTATTTCTTTAGGAAGCGGCCGTTTATTGGCCTGAAAGGTCTTTCACCATGCATGTCCATGAGTAGATAGGCCCTACCCTGGTAGACCTTGTCTATGATATACGGACCTTCATAGTTCGGCTCGAATTTTCCTCGTTTGGCACGGTTGGGGATCATTGGTCTTTTGACCACTAGCACGAGTTCTCCTTGGCGGAATGCTCTCGGTATAGTCAATCTCTCGTATGAGCGCGTCATCTTTGCTTTGTAAGCCTCTAGATTTTGTTGCGCTATGAGCCGGGTTTCATCAAGGGCATCGAGCTCCTCAAGCCGAAGGTGAGCATTCTCTTCGTCCGTTAGCTCGTAGTGAACTGCCACTCGTAGAGAGGGTAGCTCTATCTCGAAGGGGAGTACCGCCTCTGTACCGAATACCAATGCATACGGCGTTGTGTTAGTGGCCGTTTTGAACGTAGTTAGATATGCCCAGAGAGCTTCATGTAGTCTCGCATGCCAGTCCCTCTTATTTCGGGACACCGTCTTTTTCACGATCTTTGTCAAGGTCTTATTAAAAGCCTCAGCTAGACCGTTAGCCCGGGGATTATAGACTGAGGAGTATCTCCAGTCTATATTATGTTGTTGTGCGAAGCGGCTGATCTTGTGGCTTCTATAGGCTGGCTCGTTATCGGAGATGATCCGTCGTTGGGTACCAAATCGATAAATGATGTGTGTCTTGAAGAAATGGAGGATGTTCTCCGTCTTCACTTCCTTCAGTGGTACTGCTTCTGCCCATTTGGAGAAGTAATCAGTTGTCGCCAAAATGAATCGATGTCCTCTGGATGATGCTGGTTCGATGGGGACGATTATGTCAGCCCCCCACATTTCAAACGGCCAGCTAGCCACCGTTGGATGTAGTGGATTTGGATGCTGATGGATAAAGTCCCCGTAAATCTGGCACGAATGGCACTGCTTCGCGTACTCGAGGCAGTCTTGGATCATCATGGGCCAATAGCAGCCCATCCGTTTAATCTTCAGCTTCATTTTAGGGCCGGCTTGGTGAGAACCACAGAGTCCGTCATGGATTTCCTGAACGACTTTCTTCGCCTCTTCAGGTCCCAGGCATCTTGGCCATAGAGAATCAAATGACCTTTTATACAGAGTATCATTGACAAACGCGAAAGACAGAGCTCGTTTCATAAGCTGATGTCTTGAGGACGCATCTTCAGGTGTTCGACGGGATTTGAAGTAGTCTATAAAGACTTCTCTCCAATCCATAACCTTTTCCTGGTCTTTTATTTGCAGAGTCGTTTGCTCGATCGCTCCCTTTCTTTGAACGACTCCGAAGATATTTCTGCCGGTGCGAGAACCCGATGGCTTTGCACAACGATCCTCACGTCATCGAGGTTCTCGTCGGCCAGTTCTTTAGCGAGCTTGGCTAATGCATCTGCCTTGCTATTTTCCACGCGCGGGATGCTTTCCAGGGTGTAGGGGGGAATTTGAGTCAGTAGTCGCTGTACTCTCTCGCCGTACTTCACCAACTCAGGCTTGCACGTCTGATAGTCGCCGTTTATTTGACCAACGACTAGGTGGGAGTCTCCGTATATGAGCAGGTTTTCAATTCCCATGTTGATGGCAATCTCAAGACCTGCTATCAAAGCTTTGTATTCGTCTTCGTTGTTCGTCCTCGGCTCTGTTAAGGAGAAGGCAAAGCGCATTATCTCTCCTTGTGGAGTTACGAAGATGAGGCCTACCCCTGATTTGATTATGGACGTGCTTTGTTTGAGCTTCTTCATGGAAGATGCTCCATCAAAATAAAGTTCCCATCGGGTATCACCCCCGTCGATCGTGTCAAACGCATGTTCGTCTGGCAGTTCGCAATTCAAAGGAGAATCGGCAGGTATCGGATGCTCAGCGAGGAAGTCGGCGATGGCCTGGCCTTTCACTGCCTTAAGAGGTCGATAGTTTATCGAGAACTCCATCAAGAGCAGGGCCCATTTAGCAAGCCGCCCTGTTAATATGGCCTTCGACATTAAATATTTGAGGGGATCCACCTTTGATATGAGATGGACCTCATGTGCCAACGCATAGTGTCTGAGCTTTGTTATTGCGAAGATCAACGCCATGCAGTGTTTTTCAATGGGAGAGTAATTGCTTTCTGCCCCCAGGAGAACTCGACTCAGATAATAAAGGGCTCTCTCTTTCCCTTGGTCGTTCTCTTGTGCCCATAATGCTCCTAAGGAACCTTCGAGGGCGGTCGTATACAGAATGAGAGGCTTTCCCTTGACCGGAGTGGTCAGCACCGGCGGATTCTGCAGGTATCGTTTAATTTCGTCTAGTGCGTCTTGGCATTTGTGATCCCAGACGAACGGGGTTCCCTTCTTCATCAGGTGACTGTAAGGACGACATTTGCCTGAGAGATTGGCTATAAATCGCCGGATATACGCGAGCTTTCCTTGGAGAGACCGCAATTGCTTGAAAGTCCTTGGCGGGGAAATTTCCATGATCGCCCTGATCTTTGACGGATCTATCTCAATGCCTCGGTGTCGGACGATGAATCCTAAGAATTTGCCCGAGGAGACTCCGAACGCGCATTTGAAAGGATTCATCTTCAAGTTGTACTGCCAGAGGCGCTGAAACACAATCTTCAGATGCTCTAAATGTTCCTCGTATGATTTGCTTTTTACTACGAGGTTGTCGATATAGCATTCGACGATTTCATGTATGAGGTCGTCGAAGATCTTCGTCATGGACCTCTGATAGATGGCGCCGGCGTTTTTTAGACCAAAGGGCATCACCTTGTAGCAGAATATACCCAAAGGGGTTCGGAAAGCGGTATGTTTCTGGTCATCAGGATGCATTTTTATCTGATTGTATCCTGATGAACCGTCCATGAAGGAGGAAACTTCATGAGTGGACGTATTGTCTATCATCAGTTCGATGACCGGTACTGGAAAGTCGTCCTTTGGGCAGGCTTTATTGAGATCCCGAAAGTCTACGCAGATGCGCACCGTCCCATTTTTCTTCATCACTGGGACGATATTGGCGATCCAGTCAGGATTTTGAACCTTTTGGATGAAGCCGGAGTCGATTAGCTTCTTGACCTCAGCGTTGATGCTCATCTCAAGCTCGAGCCGCATTCTTCTTGGCGCTTGTTTGATCGGCTTGACGTCCGGAGATATCGCCAATTTGTGCACAGCAATCTCTGGATCTAATCCTGGTATCTCGGAATAGTTCCATGCGAAGCAATCTTTATGCTGCATGAGCACGTCTTTTAGCGTAGCCACCCTTTCTTCAGACAGCAGCTCACTGACGAACGTCGGCCGCGGGTCACTTTCCGCCCCCAAATCAATTTTCTTGAGGTTATCTGCAGTAGTATGTATCCCATCTTCCAGCTCTTTTGGCGCCGGTGGAAACTCTGAGATTACCTCGTCGTCATCATTTTCGAAGCACCAGGGGAGTTCGTCCATATTCTCCGGCTCTTCTTCTGACAGCGTTATCACGTGACAGGTACGAGCTCGCTTCCAAGACCGATGTGGATCTGGTTTTACCCTCGTAGATTTGGGTTCATGCTTCTGCGGCGGGGTTACCCTCCAGCTGCTGGATAGAGCGAACCTGCCTTGCTGATACTGGTCTTCTACCCAGTCTTTAAATGTGAAGCAGTCTTCGAGAGGATGTCCTATTGCCCTGTGATAGGAGCAATAGTCCGGGTGGGAGACTTCGCCTGCTTGCTCAGGGTGCTTGGACTCCGGAAGTGTCATCATCTGATGTTTTATGACAAGATCGAATATCTTCCATGTCTTGTCTTGGGGAAAAGAATATGCTCGACCCATCTTTTTTATAAGAGACGAATCCGGACTGCTCGATTCCTGATCGCGTGGCTTCTTGGACCCGCTTTGTCGCTGTCGAACGCCTTTCCCGTTCTTTGGTTTATTTCTGCCTCTACGTCGGCCCTTTTGTACAACGGGTTGACAAGGAGGAGTATTTTCATTTTTCGCAGCCTGTTGAAGGAGGCGTTGCGTCCTGGCTCTCTCGTAGATGGCCATTTCGCAATTATGGTCGTCTCGAACCTTTTGACCCGCTTCCCTTATAAGTTTGTCCATTTGTTCTTCAAACGACTGACTGGGCATTTTCACGTCGGGAGCTCTTTCTGGTTCAGGGTTAGCAACTTCCCATAGAGCATCTCCTTCTTCATCAAAGTCATGTACGACGTAGCAGCCGCGGAGTAGCTCCCGTTTCTTGGATTGAACATACCCAAGCCCGGTCGTTTCCATTCTCCCGTTAGGCAACTTTCTTTGAGTTCTGGGAATGTTCCAGATCCTGTTATAGAACCGTGCTTGTCACGCAGTTTGCTTAAGGGGTACACATTGGCATCTCAAGAGTCTCTTTAGTCCGTCTGTGTAATATATGGGCAAACGGATAGGCTAGAGCCTGTCAAGTGTAGAATCTGCGCCATGCCAGACTTCTTTCTCCACTTTGGTTTCCCCGGATCGGTAGAATAGGATCGCCTTTTCACCTTTTCACGTGGGAAGGACGTAGAATGTCTGCAGTTCTTCCACACTGTAGGTATCAAGCGTGTCTAGTTCTCTATGATGCTTTGGCGGAACCATGGCGACTTACAAACTTTGTTCTTCATCAGCAAAGGTTTGTATGGATGGTCGGGCCGCGAATATGGCATTGACCTCATCTTCCGAGTCGCTGCCGAAGATCAACATATGAGTGGACGGTCCTGGCTTGCTGCACTGGGGCGGACCTGGGTAAACTATCTCTTCTTCCTCCTCGGTATCACTCCCGAAGACCGGAATGGTAGGGATAGCTTTGTTCTTCGGTTTGTGACATCTTTCTGTGTCCTCAAATTCTGGTAAGAAGTATTTTGCATCTTCGTATTTGCGGACTTCGTTCACGGAAAATGGGTTTAGCTCTCCTGTCACAGTATACTCGAGACCATCCATGAAATACTTCATACACTGATATTGTGTAGAAGGGATGATGTTGTATTCGTGCAACCAAGGCCGGTCGAGCAAAGCATTGTAGCACGTCTTGGCGTCAATGACGTGGAACTTGATATCAGTAACAAGCAGCCCAAAGCGTAACGTCGGTATTACGGACCCAAGCGTCCGTGATGACTGAGAGTCGAACCCCGAGATGGTGATCTTATCCCGAGCGAGGTGTTGAACGCTCATGCAGATTTCCTTCAACACTCTCATGTTAAGGAGGTTGACGGAGGACCCATTATCAACCAGGATTTTACCTATCTTGATGTCATGACAGTATCCGGAGACATATAGGGGACGGTTGTGCTCGCATGTCCCAAATAGGAGATCTTCATCGCCGAATGTGATATCGGCTGTGTGTATTTCTTCCAGCTCGTCCTTCATCTTTTCTTCGGCGAGAAAAGTTTGGAACTGCTCGGGCTCTTGCAGTGCCTTGATCAGCGAATCTCTCGCATCTTTGGATAGCAGAAGGGCATCGAGAATACTGAGCTGCGAGGGTATCTTCCTCAAGTGTGCCAGAACGTTGTAGTCCACCTTACTTTTCTTTGGCGAGTTCTTGGCTGTCAGCTTTTCGACGGCTTGGTCATCAAGGATAATATCCTCAGAGACCTTTTCTTTCCCCTTATCTTTTCTATTTGACCCACTGTTCGAGAGCCCAAGATTCTTTTCGGGCAGCGTACGATTACGTAGCTGAATGTTTTCACAGGTCCTTGGTTCTTCCTCTTTTCCCAAGATGGATTCTTTAAAGAAAGGGCCAAGAGCCATTTCTTCGTCAGAGTCACTCCCGAAGGTGAGAACTTGCGATCCCCCGGCGTTGACCATGCTACAGTTGCCGGTAGTTCTTTTATGCTTCTCGGTCGTATTTCTTTGCTCCCGACAATTTTTGCGTTTCATCTGCTTGAAATGCTGCCGGTGAGTGTTCATACCATAATATTGCATTATCATATTCCCCATTTTTATGTATTTTACAAATAAACAGGTGCTTTTGACCCATGTCTGCTACATAGTCCAGGTTACAGGTTCTTGAATCTAAAACAGTGAAAAAGATAAAAGACGATGCAAAAGTGGAACTACAACCAACAAATAGAAGGATCTTGATCAAGCCTACATAAAAGATAAAGTTCACAAAGTACAAGGCAGCGCAAGGTCCAGGATCGCGAAGCCACGGTTGAAGTCCACCACAACTATTCACTGGAAAATCTGGAAGAGAACCAGAAGCTATTTTAAAGAAATAACCAAAGAAACATGAAGCCCAAGAATCCCAGAAGCAGCCCACAAAGAATCAACAGAGGATCTTCCTATTGGGCCGCGGAACCGCGGCCCAACCCCTGCTGCGGCCGTGGTTCCGCGGCCATCTAGAGCCCGGACTTGGTAAAAATTTTACCATAACTCAGAGGCGGCGCGGATCGTTGACTAGGTCTTTTCATAGGGGGTATTTTTGTAATAGCAGATGTGTGAATCAATTGTAACCTAGGGTTTCTATGAATCTATAAATAGAACCCTAAAAACCTCTTTTGAGGTATGCCTCCTTTCATTAATAAAATTCAGATTTCTTTTGGAGAGCATCGATGCCTCTTTTCATATCATCTATTCAGATCTGACAACCCTGTGTAAATGTTTGGAGAGAGCCATTTGTAAAATAAGTATTTTTATTTAATTGCCCTAATTTAGATCTTTAATTCCTTGCTCTAGATAGATAGATAGCATGCTCTTCAATTCCCTAATGAGCGAGTAATCTCCTCGCTTGTTAGGGATAGCTTTGGGGAAGGTTTTTGAGAGATGAGATCTCTCATCCCTTTCTTGCCCATCATACTTTTTCATAGGACTCCATGCATACATGCACACACCGCTCCCTACGGCACCCTATCCCACGAGGTAGCAGTGATACCGTAGTATAAAGGCCCGGTTGCGCGTGTTTTCCATGGAGGTTAGGGTAAGGATCGATAAAGGAAGGACAAGAACCTAGAGGAAGAAACATCTTCCCGAATGGATCTAATCCCCTTTATTGATAATTACCATAACTCTTCTTAGATCCTAATTTGGGTATAGAAAGCGTTGAGATTAATTTACATTTCCAAACCTACCCTAAACCTAACCCTAGCAAGATTTAGATCTAGATAATCTTAGTATAGATAGATTTAGTTTTTTAGATTTAATAAATCAATCCGAACACCCATCGGAATTAACTCGTTAGAGCGATTAGGAAATTCACAACATCCTTGTGGACCAACCCATACTCACCGGCTAGCTACCAAGCGACGCCGTTCTTGATTGCGGTTACTAAATATTTTTGACATACAAATCAGTGAGCCACATATCCCTGCCACCCTCTTGTAAAAGCGTTGCACTCTTCGGTGGGGTGCGCAATCTTTCGATGATATAAGCAGTAGCTAGGATGTGTTTCTGCTTTACCAAAAGCGTTCGGTTCGGAGGATAGTAGCTTCATTCCCATTGTTATGGCTTTAGCGAACCTCTTCCTCGTCTTGAACCTGTTTTTATTTGCAACGGAGGTATTTTGATCTGGCGGGAATATTTCAGCCCTTTCGTCCAATCACCGGCGTTTGGCCTTTTCAAATATGGCCATCTCACGCTCCCGATCAGCTTTGCTTTTAAGAAGGGCTGTGTTCAGGAATGCATCGATCATTTCGTCTGATGGCCCTGGAAATTCCGGTTCAGGATTTGCCCCCAGTTTCTCGGTGTAAGGAGCTTCTTCATCATCTATCGACGAGTGAGAGATCACATGGCAACTCGCCACGTAATCTTTAGATTCATCCGACGAGTCCTCTCCATCATCTCCGTCCTCAAGGACGTAGCCGAGGAACTCTTGGAGTGTGATTGGAGTCCGCGCCTTCTGGTTATACTCTTCCAGCGCGTCAATTTGCTTTTGTAGGTCCGTGCGCTTGTCGCCAGGCTTTACGGGCTTCTTGGATTTCTTTTCCTTCGAAGATTTTGACGGCTGGGTGTGAGTGCTTTGGCTATCACCACCGATCTTTGGAGTTGGGCGCGGTTTCAGCATCCCCTCGATGATTTCAGGCTCCAGTGGATTCTTCCACCTAATTGCCGGACATGTGTGGAGATCCTTCAGCATTCTTTTTGTCTTGGCTGAAAGAGCGACCTCCCATGGAGCTTCTTCTACGAAAGAGCATGATGCCCCCGGTGTATCTGTTTTCTTGGGAGTGTGTGGCCGATGCGGGTTCACCTTCCAATTCTCAGATAATACAAATTTTCCCTGTTGGTATTGATCTTCTATCCAGCTTTTGAAGATGTAACAATCCTCGATCGGATGGCCCAACATTCGGTGATAAGGACAGTAGTTAGGATTGCTAATGTCGCCGGGTTGCGCTGGGCGTCTTGGCTCTGGCAGATTGATGAGCCTGTTGCGCAGTGCAAGCTCGAATAACCTCTTCGTCTTTTCTCTAGGGAACGAGTGAGGGCGGCTCATTTTATCTTCAAGAGATCGAGTTCTGTTATTTTGGCGATCAACTGGTCTTGGGCCACCGGGCTGCTGTTGAGCATTGGCGACGACGATCGCTTTCTCCTTTCCCTTCTCGTTTCGAGAGTCCGGCTTTGGAGGAGACGGTCTATGACCCATCTGGTCCATTTGGGCCAGTTTGTCGATCAAGGCCTGGAAAGTAGTCAGCTTGAAGAACATCATGAACTGGGAGATAGTTGCATGAGGGTCCAGAGTGCCCACGAACATACCCACCGCCGGTGCTTCTTCGATGCGTTGTTCGCACTTCGACCACAGATTCCGCCATCGTATGGCGTATTGGACCCACATCTCGTCTGGCTTCACCCTGGCATTGATCAATGCCGTTATCGGGGTGCGTTCACTAGCACTCGCGAATTGCTGGGTGAATAACAGCTCCATTTCCACAAATGTCTTGACGGAGTCGTTTGGAAGTTCGGAGTACCATTCGAAGGCCGTCTCCGACAAGCTGCCGACGATTTGACGGAGCAAAAGCTTATCATCGCCCCCGGTGTTGCCGCAAAGAGCTCTGAACTGGGCGACGTGCTGGTGAGGATTGCATGTCCCCTTGTACACATGGAATTTGGGGATCGTGTATCCCGGCGGGTATTTTATTTGGTCATACCAGCCTGGATACGGTCGCCCAGTTTTGACGACTTGATAGGTCGCTTCATTCGCCTGGTGAGCTCGTATTTGCTGAGCTATATAGTCATCCAGTGCGGCCTTGGAAATGGTTTCCTCCTTGGCTGCTGAAAGAGCCGGAGGAGGGTTAGATGTCTCCCCTCTGTCGTCTTCAATAATGATCGGAGGGTCTTCAGCTGGAGGGTCCGGCTGTAATATCATCCCTACCATGTCCTGGAAGAGAAGTGCCATTCGTTTTAAGTTGGCAGCTTATTCTGCTGCTTCTCTGTCCTTCTTTTCGAGAACTCTCCGGAGGAAGTCAGCATCGGTTTCTTGTTCGTGACACTGTTCTGATGATGCCTCCGGGCTTTCTTTTGGCCCGGTGAGTGCGGCCATTGCAGTCAGCATCTCTTGAAGCTTCTGCTGTTGTTGTTCTTGAGCCCTTGTTATTGATCGGGTGAGCGGTCGGTGGCCCGTTGAAGCGCGGCTTTCGTCTTTTCCGGAAGCCATGTAAACAGTATGGACCGTTACGCCCCCAGACTTGGGGCATTTGGGCTTAGCGTCTTTGTGGCCCGCCACATTCACAGGGGCTTTCTCTGGCCTCCTTCTCTTTTAAGTGGTTGACGTTGAGGGGGCCGTTACAGCGGGCACCCATGTAGTCGTCGTCCTTTGTGGCTTGCCGGGACGGCTCTCTTCCTGTTGAACCTTCACCTTTTTCTGCCGGCGAGGGTAATCTTAATCAATCACCGACTTCTGGACCTGTCGCCAGACCTTGTAGATTTTGGAGGATAACCGCTGAGGGGGCTGCTCCAGCTTCGTTTCTGTAACATTCTCCACCGGTGGAGGAGATCTTTTCAGTACGGCGGTAGGAAAGTTCCTGCGCACCTTGTTTAGCAATTCAAAGCTGTTCCCGGTTGGAACATCGGCATTGACTTCCATCGTTGGGGCTGGTGGAGTTAGCCCAGAGGGGGAGTTGCCCCCAGCCTTCCTTACTCGGCGCCAGTGGCGACGTCGAGCGTGTCGAGCCGTTGCGATTGTTTCAGCTTGAGGGGTGACTTCATCATGCCCCCTGTTTTGGTGAGGCGCCGCTGGTACCAGCCTCTTGAAGACCGACGTCCGTCGAGCAGCAGTGTTGTAATGTTTTAGAAATCGTTATGCGAATTTTTCCGTTTTTGGGTAAAATTGTCGGTTTTTCCCGTCTTAACCCGACTGTGATCAAACGACCATATAGACTTGCCAGCACCTAGTTTAGCTAAAATAAAACTAGTGCGCAAGCTTTGAGGGTATATGAGACGTTTTGGTTCTATTTGAATTTTTCCCAATTTTAATATTATTTTAATGCGGTATTCACATTTTGAGAAAACTTCTCTTTTGTATCTTTTCAACAATTAAGTTTGGGTAAAACCAAAACCCTTCACTTGGTATCTAGATATTTGTGTGGAGGTTTGGTTTTATTGGATTAAAGAAAAGAAAAGAAAAGAAGAGGTGCATGCATGTGTGCATGTGTAGTGTGAATGCATTAACTTTGCATTTAATGTTGGAAATTGCTAGATAATTCCTCACAAAACCCTCCCCTCTTCACTTGGCCGAATCCCTCTCTCTCTCTCTACTGCTCTTGATCATTTCCTTCTCATTTTGTATCAATCCAAACTCAAAAATCTCCAAAATTCCCAAATAAATCCCAAAATATACACCAAGTCCTTGTTCTTGCTCTTTGATCACTTGGAAACTAGGAAAGCTTGGATCTTGTGAGCTAAAATTGATAGGTAAAATTCCTACACTGATAATTAGGAGTTTTTATGTTGTTTAGCTCGTTGAATATGGTTTAGAACACTTAAAGTATCGATTAGTGCGATATCGGGGTTTTTAGTGTCTTTTAGAGCCTCTGTGAACTGCTGTGACCTGGGATTTTTACAGAAAAATCAAACAAAATTATAGTGATGTACTAGTGACCGTGGAGCACCACCTGAGACATGAGGACCACCCCACCGGCCGGGGCCGGCGACCTCTGTAGCGAATTCCGGCGACGCCGACTTGTTAGGGAAGTGTTGGGGTTAGGCTTTTGTGGGTAGTTGTCTATTGTTGGTTAGGGGTGTTTGGTACTGTTTACTTTTTTAGTATTTACAGTATGCGAAATCTGGGATCGTTTATCTATAATCTAGTGTTTTGAGTCCGCGTGTTACGTGTTGCGACACGATTCGTGATCTTGTGCAGCTGCTGTACTTGGGTAGGTTTTGTGGCATCGTTACGCACGTTAGCCACTAGACGTACACTCACGAGTTAGTTTAGTGTTGGTGCGTTATTTAATACGTAGTTTTACGTTATATTGGTTGATTTCTGAGATGTTTGCACTATTTCTTGTGTTTGTGTAAATATAGCGTCGCAAGCGGGGACTTCGGACGCTGCGAACAAGGGGAAGCAGGTGGTCGGATTTTCATAGCTGGAGACCATTTGTGAGTAGATTTAACATCTACGGGAAAATCGCCCGTATGGCGTTATGCGTCGGGGCGGATATGATATGATAGTTGCATGTATTTGCATATTAGTTAAATATATATGAATGCCATTGCATAGCATTATCTGTTGTACTTGACTCGTACCTTAAGATATAACACATTACTGACGGTTCATGTTGCACGAGCACCAAAATGTATGCTACACCCACATCGTCAGTAATTGCCATGACATGCACAAACCACCTACATACGTGATATGGTAGTGGATATGGGTAGTGGAGATAGTAACTCTTATTCCTTTGTGCATAGGAGATATTGTTGACACCTACATACGTGTTATTGTGTTTGAAATGGATAGTTAAGATAGTAACTCTTAATCCATTTCACGTATACCTTACATAGCTACTTGTACATCTTGCATACATATTGACATGTACACCCACATAGTCTATTACAGCTACATGTATATCATGCACACATATTGACATGTACACCTGCATATTTTCGCTATAGTTGTATGTAGCCCAAGTGGTATTGTTTTGATATGTGATTTTGAGTTGTTGATCATTGCGCTTATGAAATGCATCATACCCACTTGCTTACATGTAGATACTTAAACCTTGCTACACTTACATGTACACTTCATATGATGCTGCATTTGTTTTCGGAGGATTTTGGGAACCGCAAGATATATTTTAAAAAGCTGGATTCATTTAAAAGAGCGGTTTTCCCTTTATATGCTCATATTGATGTTTTATATTGCATATATCAGTTTATATGGATTTTACGTATTGAGATATGGATTTCATACGATTTATGGATTTGAGAACCGTGGGGGTATTTTCAAGAAACTATGTATTGTTTGAAAACCCGGTTTCTCTTGATATGATATTTGATGCGTCCACCATGAGATTTCTCGGTTATGAGATTTGTGATATATACCCGATACGAGGAGTGAGTGGGCCGTGTGTGGGTACATGGTGGGGCCCGGTACAGTTCCCCTCGGCAAGATGTTCGTGGTACAGACGATGAGCCTGGAAGGTGGGCAAGTACCTACCGGTGACTGTATTTGGACTCAGCGGTTATCGTGGGGATACCGACCGGAGTGATGTACGACATATCGTCAGGGCCAGTCGTGGTGACAGCGTCTGAGTTATGAGGATTTACGTGTCGATGCTAGACACGGGTTTCATGATATTTCGAGTGTCGGTGTTAGACACTCAGGTTTTCATGATTTTTACATATCGTCGGTGGACATACGGGGTTGATATCCTCATATTTATATACATATATATACACACATAGGGATATGTTTTCATGATGTTTCGGGTGTCGATGTGTGACACTCAGGTTCCATGAGACTTACAGGATGTGAGGGCCGATCTGTGGATGCGGTGCCTGAGGATTTGGGATTTGATGTGTCAGTGAGGAACACTGGTGTTTTCCCATGCTGATGATTTTGCATGAGATTTTATTGTATCATCCCACACACTCAGGATTATTGTTGTTATGCATTGTTTCATGTAGTTGTAGTACCATGATGATGTACCTTTACATGATTGTTGCATATTCACTTATCATACTTATGCTATCGGATTACATGTGATAGATAGATCGCTGTTCGTGCATACCTGCGATTACAGTATGATGTTATTTACTATTCACGAGTTGGCAACTCACCCCCGTTGTGCCACAGTGTTTTGCAGGACTTATCCTCAAAGTAGTCGCGGCAGGGCGTCTTATCATCTCTACTTTTGCGGATACCGCTACGTTAGGCAGTGAGGCCTTTGCTTTTAGGTGGGTTTGCTGTTATCTGCCTGTACATTGTATATCTTTTTGTTGGATCTAGTATTCTCCATCTACCACTGTTTGTATATGACTTAGAGATGACTTGTGAGGATTCAGTGTTGTATTATTTTGGTGATTTTGGGTGCCGTGCTCGTGGGAGCCGGCTATGTTGGAAAGTTTACTTCTTATTGCAGCCCTTTCTTTGATATTTCTTCACTTCGGCGTCGTATACATGTTATGGTGATTGTCTCCGCCGTTGGGCGTGATTTTGCTCCCATTTGGGATGCTTTATATTTTATCTGTGTTGTACCCATTTTCGGGGCTAGTTTTTACAAAGGAGGTGCTGCCGAAATTTTCAAAAGAAGAAAACTAGAGTTAGAGATTTTACTTGTGATTTTCCCAAATGTTAAAACTTGTTTTTCTCCGTTGATCCAGATCTGGGAGGTTTAGATTTCTGGGTTTCGGCTTACTTGAATTGCGTACGCCTGTAGACGTTACGTAGTTTAAGTGCCGGTTACGGGCCAAATTTTGGGTCGTGACAAATGTCTAAACAGTCAAAGAAAGACCTCTGGGCGGAGGAAGTAGCTTTGAGGACTCCGACTGGAGCGGGAGCCGGAACAGTCAGTCTTATGAAGACCGACCCTTTGGCAGGAGAAGCCGTCTTAACGACTTCGGGAGCAGGGATGGCTATCCTCTTCGAAATAACCTTTTCTGGAATTGCATGCTTCATCATGGGCCCACATGAACTTTGCCCCAATCTGGCGAAGACTGAGGCGTCAGAGCTGGACGACCCATTGAGAGGGGTCGCAGTAGTGGTAAGTCGATCGAAGACCGACTTCTTTGGGGCTTCTGGTGTTGGTACAGGGGTGCTGAAGCTCAACGGTGGGAGCATAGTCCCAAAGAACAATCCGGTGGTGGCCTGAGTCACCTGGTCCACCGGCATCGTGAACAAGGAGGCCGCTTGGGGCCCGTAGGCTATGCCTTCAGATGAGGCGGAGCGCGAGTTGCAATTGCAGTTGGAACATTTCACGCAAGTGGATGCCATTGATGTTTCGCTTTCTGTGCCGAGCAAGAAACCAAATCTTAGTACCTCGAACCCAAAAGCGACCATTAACAAACCGCGATTCGTTCACGAACGCGACACACGAAGTGTGGAGTGGAAAGAAGAAAAGGTCCCGTCGGGCGTACTAGAATCTGTTCCCCACCGAACACGGAGACGCGACCGCGCGGGTGCGTCTTGCCTAAGATTCGGGGCAGATGCTAATTGGTGCTATCCATCCACCTCTCCGAAGATGCCAAGTTGATTTATGGCACCATGTATCGAAGGTTTAAACGGATGCGACCGATGTAGCAGACTTCGTCAGATTCCCCCTCGTTGAGGGGTTTTTGATTGTGGGGACGCTCTTCCCTGCAGGAGCAAGCCCCTGCAGTTAATTACATTACCGCATCGCGGTAACAACTTTCTCCTTCTCCAGATGGTCACTTCGTGTCATGGGTGTTTGTTTTGTTTGTGGTTGCCCGTGGATTGTATACGGAGACTAATTTATGTTGTCGCCCGTAGGGCGTGGATTAGTCCAAATCCGTATCTTCTTAGATTTGGGTTTGGGGGTCGGGTTTAAGGATACGTTAGTCTCATTTGGGACTAAGATCAACTTAAACGTATGTTAAGGATACGTTAGTCTAATTTTTAGACTAAGATCAACTTAACGGGATCGTTTGGATCCAACAAGAGAGCAATTGGGCTCTATTGTTTAGTTTAGGGACATTGTGGTCGGTTAGTTTAAGGACATTACGGTCCAATGTTAGTTTAAGGACATCTCGGTCCAGGTTATGGACATCGTAGTCCATGGGTTTAAGGACCCTACAGTCCGTAGTTTAAAGACATCATAATTTATGAGGTTTAAGGACATCGTAGTCCATGAGTTTAAGGACCCCACAGTCCGGTTTAGAGACATCGTAGTCTATGAGGTTTAATGACATCATAGTCCATGAGTTTAAGGACCCTACAGTCCGTAGAAATGTGTGGTTGTAGGGACCCGTCACCTCTCTGAAGACGTTGAAGGATTACAACGACAAATATCAGAGGAGTACAGAGATGTACCCTCGAACCGGTGTGAATTGGTTGGAAGATTCGTAGTCCAGTTTGGGACTAAGATCTGTTGAAACATTCATGAGCAGATGGGCTCAGTTCAATATAAGTTGAGGACTTACGGCCACCATTGGGCTAAGTCCAATTAAAATGTTTAACATTTTTTATTCTGGCTATTGAGCCTTTACTTGGGCTTGGCCTTTTTGATAATGCTAAGCATTAGGTCATGACATTTTTTGTCTTGTGTTGAATACATAGCATTCATCAGAGCCTTGGCTCTTTAAAGAACAATTTGTGTTCACTGAGCGCAACATATGGTGCGCTAGGCGCTTTACGCCAATCAAAAAAATGCAGTGCGCTTCTGCCACATGGCGCGCATGTAAGTGTTGCGCTCTGAGCTAAGCGCAGATGCCAGTTTGTGAGCGCTGAGCGCTAGTCCATGAGCGCTAGTCCATGAGCGCATTGCGCTGGCGCATGCGTGAATGACACGTGTCGCGCTTGGCGCCGAGCGCCAGCCCAAGGAGCGCAAAGGCGCAGTTCATGAGTGCAAGCATTTTTCAGTAGCGCAAAGCGCATTTGAGGAGCGCAAAGGCGCAGTTCATGAGTGCAAGGCACTTTTCAGTGGCGCAAAGCGCATTTGATCAAATTTATGATCAGAGAACAAGTTTATGTTCTTTTTAAAGGAGGCTTTGCCTTGAGATTCAAGAACAACAGTTCTTATTTATAAAAAGGCGCTGCCTTTGTAGATCAATGATCTGTGAATGAAGTAAATACTTCTTTTGTAATTATGATGATATCTTTTGATCTCTCTTTATAAAAGACCTTGGTCTTTTGTAGATCTATGATCTTTTTAGAAGATAGTTCTTCTTGTCATGAGATGATTTCATCTCTGTGTTCAAGAATCATGTTCTTTACCTTGAAGAAATGATCTTCTTTTTGCTAAAAGCTTGCTTTTCTTTCTTTGAGTTTTCCCAAAGTTTGTAGGGGGGTTTCTCTATATTAGACATGAAGTCTTGTGGCCTTTATATAGGGAAAATTGATTTGTTAAATTAGTTAAAAAGATCTTTCTCTGATTGATTTAGGGATGTTTCCCCACTGTTGGATCTTTGATCATAGGGCTTCTGTTTTATAGAAGGCAATCTTCTTATTTTTAAAAAGATTGGAAAGATCTTTCCATAACAGAATTTTAATTCTGATTAATTAATGATTTATTGTTAGATCTTTTGATCTAACGGTGGGGAATTCTTAATTCCAGCGCTGGCGCACTTTGCGCTAGCGCACCTGCGTTTGACACGTGGCGCGCAGCGCAGAGCGCAGCACAGTCTGCGCTAGCACACCTGTGTTTGACACGTGGCGCGCAGCGCAGAACGCTGGATCTGAAGCGTTACTTCAATTTTTGAATTTCGAATTTTAAAACAGAGCTTTGCTCTAATTGGGGGGGCGCTGCCTAGGGCGCAGCGCATCCGGCGCTAGCGCATCCGTGTTTGACACGTGGCGCGCAGCGCAGAGCGCTGGATCTGAAGCGTTGCTTCAGCTTTGAATTTTGAATTTCAAAACAGAGCTTTGCTCTGATTTGGGGAAACAACCGATCCAAATTCTTGGCTGCTATAGACGCAAAGAAAGGGAGGTAGACCGGGGGCGCTAGATCGTCCCGCCCCGGTTCGAGCTCGGCCCCGAAGCCAGCAGCATCGGCTAAGCCTTCCGCTGCGCCCCTGTCACGCCCCGCTTCCCAGTATACGGGCAGAGGACGCGACTGGGCCGCTACGTATTTACTGTGAAGTAAATACGCTAAGCGTATCTAAGCAATATAAAAGTAAATGCACAAGAGACAAGATATAATCAAAACAACAACTTTATTTATTCACATTTTTTCTGTACAATACATGGAAAGTAAATACAACTGATAAAAAAATAATGCCTAAACAATGGCATAGTAGAAATGTAAAGTACTGAATGGAAAGTGTACAATGAACTAGAGCTCGGGGTCTTCACTGAATTGGTCCAAGTCATCAGCAGTGGGCTCGATCTCCGACGTGTCCAAATCACCTGATGATATTCAAAGAAGAAAGAAAGAGAATGTCGTCGGCGAACAGATCGTTCGGCAAGTCCCAAAGATAAGGAAGAAATAGAATAGACAGAGTAAGAATGTATCTTTTAAAGTTGTATTATATTGTTATAATATTGTGTTAACGCTGTTGTTTGTGTCTTGGTACAGAAGGATACCAGTGTATACGAGAGGGGTCCCTATATGCTAGAGACCAGGGCAAACGGAATGTACAAGGAACCGTTAGGCCACGGTATAACAACGGAATATAGGTTAGGTGTCTTAATCTTACTGTCTCGTGCCACTTCTAACACCTTCCGTACCAATCTACCCCTTAAATCCCGTAGTGTTTTAATTGTATTGTTTGTCTTGTATTGTAACTGTATAGATTGTATAATTGGATGACTTTACCGAAACCATGATATCAGTAAACGGATGTAACTGTAGAATCATGTAAATGGATGTAACTGGAGTATCATGTAAATGGATGTATATCCATGGTTCGGTTCGGTCAAGTTGAAAAGATGGATTAATGGATTCATATTGAATTGTAATATTATAGATTGTAGATTGTAGATTGTACTTGAATCATATTCAAGTCAGATTATAATGAGACTCACTCTGAGTCAGACAATTAGAAAAGTAAATTGAAGTCCTGGTTGTATTGATGTTATCGATAACTGCTGCACATGGACGGCAGTATTTATGTCTTTTTCAAAGACGATTACCGTATTGATAACACCGTTGTTAAGTTGTCTACCTTAAATAGGCAAGCACCCACTTCTCCGGCTCCCTGAGGCACAAGAGATTGGTCCCGCTTAAACATATGTTTACTAGGGTCCTTAGGATAATTTATAGAACTTGAGGGGGTTTTATGTAAAAATACTATTATATACTTTTCAAAATACTCCCCAAGTATTTAGTTATCGTCTTTAGAGTTTTAATGAATGTAGATTTTATATTGTGATATTTATAGTGAAAATATCCTAATTTCATAATAAAGAGTATTTATTTGTAATATTGACTTGTATGGAATTCATGGTATTTTAGTGTAAAATGATTCTTGTGATTTTTGAAAAGAGTTGGAATATTTATATTATTACAAAATAGATATGTTAATGTTATATATACATATATTTATATAAAAATAAATTTAATATATATATTATATTCTAGAAATCTCATTTTTCTTAAGATGTCGTATTTTAAATCTTTCGAGACCGAATACTCTTTGCGGAGGTCTATTTCTCGCACTACTAAGCCCGAGGATGTGCGGTAATCCGCACCATCCCGAACGGGTTCCCTGTTCCCTCATAAAATATCAGGAAAAAACACAATGGGGTATCACGTGCCCACACGTGACCAAGGGTCACGTGCTGACACGTGATGGTTTCCTGGGGATTCTACTGAAATAGAATTAAATTCTAATCAAGCAAGCAATTAGTGGAATCACGTGCCCACACGTGATGGGCCTTTAAAAAACCCACTAAAAGAATTAAAAGGCATAATAAAACAATAAGGAAAGATCCCAATGCGGCATCACGTGTCTACACGTGACCAAGGGTCACGTGCTGACATGTGATGATTCCTTAGTTCTTTAAAACCAGCAGAGTTAAATTCTGGTTAAAATGTTTAATCAGGGGGGTCACGTGTTAACACGTGATGAGTTCCTAAGCTCTTTAATTAATAGAATTAAATTCTATTTAAATGATCAAACAGCGGGATCACGTGCCAACACGTGATAGGCTCTTAAGCCTTCTGAACTAATAGAATTAAAATTCTAATTAAGAGAGAATCGAGAACCCTAACTGGAAAAATATCTCTCTAAATCTTTCCAAACAAAAAAAAAGAAAAAAGATTGTGCTCTATAAAGTGGAGCACCGTTGGATTAAAAATCCAATAGTGATTAAAAATCACCAATTTATAGAAAGATTCTATATAAAGAAAGATTTCCCTGAAATTCACCAAGAATAACAGACAGGATATCTTTTGGATTAAAAATCCAATGGTGAATAAAATTTACTAAGATCATATTGGTTACAAAATCAATTGAAATCTTTCAATGAAAAATTGACTAAACAAACTGATTCTTTTCTTTCTCCTTTAAATAGGAGCCAAGAAGAGAAAATGGAGCATCTTTTTTTTGGAGAGATACAACAACAGAGAGAAAAAAGAAGAGAATTTAATTCTCCAGAGAGAAAAGAAGGTCTCTTGAGGAGAGAAAGAAACCCTAGGTGAGAAAGGGAAAGAGACCACAAGCTCAAAAAAAAGCAAAAAAGAGAATTTAATTCTCAATTTAAGAGTTTAACTTTTCTGAATAAGAACTTAGGTCTTCCTTTGGTTGAAGATCTGCAGAAGGAGATCTCCCCACAAGTTGAGAATTTAATTCTCATCGGGGAGATCCTGCCATGCAGATCCAAAACTTAGAGGGAGAATTGAGTTTATGGAATTTAATTCCTCCAAATACTTAGGAATTTAATTCTTCCAACCAAAAACAGGGTTTAACCCTTAAAACAAGAACTTAGTTCTTTTTCATGGTTGAAGATCTGCAGAACAGATCTCCCTACAAGTTGAGAATTTAATTCTCATCGGGGAGATTTTGCCATGTAGATACAAAACTTAGAGGGAGAGTTGGGTTTAAAGAATTTAATTCTTCCATATACATAGGAATTTAATTCCTCTAAATAAAATTAGGGTTTAACCCTATATAAATTTAATTCTCAAACAAAGGACTTAAACTCTCGATGCACGTAAACCTGATCACGTGGTAACACGTGACCCTCATCCTCAATGAGTAGAAAAGAACGATCAAGACTAGGTCACGTGCCCCCACGTGACCCTTAAACAGACTCCTCAAAATGAGAAAGAAAAAAAGCTTTGAGGCAATGCCTCACATGCTCGCACGTGACCCTCAAAACTAAAGGGAATAAAGCCAAAGGCAACACTGATTTAGGGCGCCTCACGTGTCCCTACGTGACCCCTGACTAACACCTTTTTAAAAGGGCAAATGAAGGAAAACAGAGGAATTAATACCCAATACATGGGCACTATCATATGCCCATACGTGACGATTACAAAGATTAAGTGTTTTACACTTATTGGCAGATTTTGAGAGTAAAATAAAGGAAGTCTGACCCAATTCTCTAGCACCTCACGTGACTCCACGTGACCGCCTCATTTTTAGTGTTTAACATTATTTTGAGTGTTCTATCCCTAGTGTTTATACACTATTTTAAGTGCATCACATGGGAACACGTGATCGTCAAATATGTGTTAGTGTTTAACACTATTTTCAAACCAATCTTAGTCTAAATTGGCTAAGTTTTCCAGAGGCAAGACTTCTCTTTTGACTGAGCCTCAAACACACCCTTGTCTTCTAAGATTGATCGTCTCATATGATATATGAGCGCTCAACACTCGATATAGAAAAAGTGTTGTCAGAACCCCAAACCCCTGTTTAGCATTGCTAAATAATAGGGGGCTGAACCCAGACAAATGTTCAATAGTCCAACAAAGGCCAACATTTCAAACCAAATTGGACTTAGCCCATGTTGGCCATAAGTCCTCAATTCAGTTTCAACTGAGCCTATGTGCTCATAATCCAATTAATTGATCTTAGTCCCAATTTGGACTACAGATTTCCTAATCAACATTGGTTCAAGGGTATATCTCTTCACTCCTTTGATATTTGTCGTCGTAATCTTTCAACGTCTTCAAAGAGGTGACGGGTCCTGATAACCAATTATTCTATGGACTGTGGGGTACTTAAACTCATGGACTATGATGTCCTTAAGCTTTATAGACTATGACGTCTTTAATCTATGGACTGTGGGGTCCTTAAACCCATGGACTATAATGTCCTTAACCTTGGACTGTGGGGTCCTTAAGCCCATGTACTATGATGTCCTTAACCTTTTACATACTATGATGTCTTTAAACTGGACCGAGATGTTCTTAAACTAACATTGGACCACCATGTCCTTAAACTGGTAATGGACCGCAACGTACCTAAACTAAACAATAGAGCCCAAATGCTTTTTTGTTGGATCTAAATGATCCTGTTAAGTTGATCCTAGTCTAAAATTAGACTAACGTATTCTTAACAAACGTTTAAATTGATCTTAGTCTCAAATGAGACTAACGTATCCTTAAACCCAACCTCCAAACCCAAATCTAAGAAAATACGGATTTGGACTAATCCACGCCCTACGGGAGACAACCTAAATTAGTTTCCGTATACAATCCATGGGCAACCAAAAACAAAAAAAACACCCACGACACGAAGTGACCATCTGGAGAAGGAGAAAGTGGTTACCGCGATACGGTAGCGTAATTAACTGCAGGGGCTTGCGCCTGCAGGGAAGAGCATCCCCACAATCAAAAACCCCTCAACGAGGGGGATGTTCAGTTGAAAATATTGCACTTTGGTATAAGTATTTTCCTTACATTTCTTAAATAATAAAAGGTGTTTATTATAAATATTAAACATATTTGGATTTATCTGCAAAATACTATTTGCCATATGCTTATATATTATAATTAATATTATGAAGGAAAATATAGGCATTTTATATTTATATAATATTTTGGTAATTGAAAATATGCATATCATATCAAATATTCTAATCAAAATTCTTAAAAGATATAATATCATACAAATTGTTAGAATAATATTTCAAAATATATGCATAATATTTTAGTAATTAAAAGATGCATATCATATCAAATATTCTTAATCATGTTTCTTAAAGATTTATTACCATATAAAGTGCATAGCATATTAAATATTCTTAATCAAGTTTTTTAAAGATTTATTACCATATTAGTGATTAAGATACTCTCTCTAATTTAATAAATAAACTAACATTATTCATAGAGATATTGTGCAAGATTTAGCTCAGGTCAAAAGATCAAGGTGTTCAAGATGTCAGGATCAAAAATCTGTCAAAATCATAAAATCAATACTGACAGAGACTCAGAATCCAGACATGGAAAGTCACCATATTAGGAAGTCACCATATATGGTAACTAGTTTTTCTTCTTTGAGGGCTATATAAAGGACCAAGGGCTAAAGTTAGAGGGCATCAAGCTAAAGAGATCACGAAGTCCAAGACGGCTCACGCATCCAGGCTGATCATCAACTGTTCATCTACCTCCTTCGGAAGAGTTCGAGAAGCAAACCAAGTTTTTGTAATCATTTTCTAAGGAATAAAGTGTAGATTGTTCAAGTTGATTAATAAAGGTAGTTGTTTTATATAATTCTTTTGCATTTTACATTATGTTTTCCCTTTCTGTCTTTTCATCTTCTTTTCCCAACATGCGCGAGTAATTCTCCGCTTGTTAGGGTTCATAGGATTATGGTAGATTAATGGATGATGAAGATCCTTAAACTCTTTTTACGTCCTATAAAGTTTATAAACTTTACTAAAAGAATCATTAACATCCTAATCGGGCGCACTACCAATTTATTGTTAGTCTCAACCGCGATTAGAGATTAGATTAATGATTGTTTTGGTAAAGTCTAGATATGAACGGAGTTCCATGTCGAGATAGGGGTTAAGAGTGGGAACCCTTTTCCCTCCAGAAACCCTAATCTACATGCATCTCTGTCGTTCTAGTTTTAAATCTATTAAAGGATAAAAAGAGTAATCATTAATTAACCATCCATAACTACTTAATCCTAATGAACCCTACAAGCCCCCTTTTAATATTGAACTTACATCCATAATTAATCTAGATCTATATTTTGCATCCGTATTTAACGTGGATCTAGAACCTACAACTATTCTTATTTCTTCCTCCTTTCTTTCTCAACACGCCTAAAGTAAGAATAAAATATTCCACGTTTCCCTGCGGACGACCCGTACTCATCTCGGCTAGCTACAAGCGACACCGTTATTGATTGCGGTTATTCTACAAACACTCTTTCACACAAATCAAATGGCGCCGTTGCCGGAGATACGTGCGTAATATTTTTTTCTTACTATTCGTGTTGAATTCTTATTCGATCTATATCATAAAAATAAACAAAACTGCAAATTGTATATTTAACGATTATTGTGTGAATTTTGCGAGGGAATCTGGAGTCACAGATTTGAGGAAACAAAGATTCAGAGACATTCATAAAGAGCCAGAGGAGGAAGGGAGGCCACGTAGCAAAAATTTTCATCAGATCTTCCTAGTCGGCGGCGGAACCGCGGCATAAAGAGCCTATTGGCGGCGGAACCGCGGCTCATTAAGGGATTTAGGGTTTCCAATTTCTCTGGTATCTTCTTTACATATTTCTCTCTCCTCTGAAATCCAATAAAATATTTTTTCTGCAGGATTCTTTGCAAAATATCGCCGCTCAAAAATCTTTTTGCAAAAGTTTTGTTATTGGTTTGTTGTTGCATATTTTAATACGGACTTTAAGGGGCAAGACCACAATTCAGATTAGGTGGGGATTCCATCACCCTTCCTAGGCCCCACAAATCACAAAATGAGCATCCGCATCAACCCTACATTAATTAAAAAAATATCTAGACAAGACTCTAAGGACTGTCGCGCTCAATAAGGACAAAGGAAGGTCGTGGGTAATCTATCGCTTATCCGCATTACTTTTGTGGTGTCTAGGCAAGTGTGTCTAAGGCAAGTGGTTACTTAATTAGGCCCACTACTTACGTAGTGGAAAACCTCCCACTTACCTGGCACTTACCTGGCCATAAGAGTAGTAAAGAGGTGGTAGAGGATTGATCCTGCGGCTTGTCCTTTGGAAGTCTAGGAGCGGTCTAGAGACTTGACCTAGGTAACCTTAGTTCTAGGGTTGTTTGTGCATTTCTGTGTGATTTGTCTAAGTCCGACACACTTTTCAAAACAAACCAAATTTTTAAATCACACACGCTGCCACTTGCGCTAAACCCGCTTACTGCATGCTCGGCTGGACACGGGATTCTAGTGCCCGTCTTGTCCGCGTTCCTGCCATCGACTCCGAAGTCGGTGCTTCTTCATCTTCTTTTCCCCCACCACCCACCACGACCGCGATGGACGGATATCCATCAAACTTTAACACCACTCTGCCACCGCCCGCAGGTGCGCAGAATCCTCCACGCATTTCTCTCTAAGAGAGATGCTACCCTACACGTGGGCCCCTTCACACTTGTCTTTCCATTCCACCATCCAATGGGGATAATTTCGAAATTAAACCTCATTTCATCAAACTTTAACCCAAATTTCACGGGCTCGAGTCTGAAGACGCATACGTTTTTATCACCAAATTCGAAAACGTATGTGCTTTGATGGGTACTTCATAGCTTTCTGTGGATGCTATGCGTTTACGTATTCTCCCGTTCACTTTGTGCGATTTAGCCGAGAAGTGGCTTTATAACATACCCGCACATTCTATTTCAATATGGGATAAATTCGTTATAGCGTTCCTGAAGAAATTTTGTCCCAATCATAAGACCGCCCGTGTTCGGAGCGAAATCTTCCAATTTACCTAACTTCTCAATGAACCATTTTGGAAATGTTTTGAACGGTTCAAGAATCTTCTTTTACAATGTCCTCATCACGGAATCCCTAGATGGGATCTGTGCCGAATTATCTATGAGGGTATTGATCTCACGACAAAACAGATACTTGAAACCATGTGTCAATTTCAATTCCTGTCTAAAGATGATGGTGAAGCTTGGAAATACCTAGAAGATCTTGCTCAAAACACTTTACAATGGGAAAGTGTTAGTCAACCATTGTCTAAGGAAGGTATCAATCAGCTCGATGTTTCCGTCACAATGAAAGCCGAAATGGCCGCAATACAAAGGAAACTCGACGCTATAGAAAACAGAATTTCTTCAGCCTCCCTAACCTAATACACACTTCCCAAAACCGTGTGTGGTTGCTGTTCCAACCCATCACATTTGACGGAAGAATATCCTTTGAATGTACCGTTTCAAGGTCAAGAGCACACTAATGCTGCTTTTCAGCAGCAAAGACCTGGAAACTATCCTTCTTCTTCCACTTATAATCAAGGTTGGAGGAATCACCCTAATGTTGCTTAGAACCAACACCAAACTCAAAATACGGTTCCAAACCCAAATGACTTCCAAAGGGTCCCTCCACAGCATCAGCAACCACCACAACTGAGTCAGCACCCCTTTCAACCACAACCTTTACAAAACCCGGCCAACAACTTTGATCCTTCTTCTGCCGGTACCGATAAACCCTCTGCACTCGATATGTTCATTGCACAGTCCATGCGAACGAATGACATTTTAACGTCTTCTATCCATACGTTAGTGCAAAACACTGTCTCCCACGGTGAGAGAATCAAATTGATAAAAGCACAAATTGCACAACTGACTGCAGCAATGAGTGCTAGAGAGAAAGGAAATCATCCAGCTCAACCCCTACCTGATCCTGGGTGCTCACGGTATAATGTGAATGCACTTACCACGTTGAGATCTGGAAGAGTGCTGGATAACCATGTGGGTGAACAGATTGAAACTGATATTGAGGAACAAATTTAACCCCCGGCTTTCACTTCCACTTCCACTTCCACTTCCACTTCTACTTCTTACCCTATTTCGTCTAGTTTATCTTCTTCTTCCGAGCCTATTCTCCGTTTTCCCCAAGGCTTGAACCCTCCACCCACTTCATCCTTTCCATCCCCACAAACTTCTCCACATACGTTGGACCCAACACTTATTGATAAAGGTCCATTTCCAGATAGATTGAGGTCCAACAAACCGAATGCACAAATGGAGAAGGTTGTGGAAATATTTAAGCAAGTTAACGTAAATATTCTTCTCCTAGATGCTATACAACAAGTTCCAGCTTATGCGAAAATACTTAAGAACTTGTGCACTAGGAAGAGAAAAACTCAAGTGCCGAAAAAAGTTTTCATGTCGAGTAATGTAAGCACAGCTTTTACACAGCAATTACCCAAGAAACGTAAGGACCCTGGCTATCCTACAATCTCTATTTCTATTGGGGGTAAAAATATCAATCGTGCTTTACTCGACTTAGACGCTAGTGTTAACTTGCTTCCTTATTCTGTGTATGAGCAATTGGGTATCGGAGAATTAAAACCATCGCAATGCACTTTACAGATGGCTGATCGATCTATCACCAAACCAAGGGGTATGGTAGAGGATGTGTTAATAAAAGTCGGGGAATTTATCTTCCCTGTGGACTTTATTGTTCTAGATACACAACATGTAGCAAACCCACGGAACCAAATTCCGGTGATTCTGGGACGACCTTTTCTTGCGACTTCCAACGCTGTAATCAATTGTCGAAACGGTTCTATGACCCTATCCTTCGGGAATAGGTCAATTGAATTTAATATTTATAAGTTGGGAAGTGACGCCTCCGAACCTCATGCTCGAGTATGTTCTGTCGAATTAATGGATGTCGACAGCAGCGAATTTGAACAGCTTCACGATACTGATCTAGACTCTTTTCATACGTTGTTGTTTGACCCAGATATATATTATACACATACGGACCCTTCTTTCGAGTTGTCCGGGTCAACATCTAACGCTGATTATAAACCGTTCTTGGAGTCTGAAGATCACCCCGCACTTTGTGATGACATTATTCTCCAGGGTATAGATGAGAGTTTTGAGGATATTTTCGCTGAAGAACTCGCATTTTTGAAAGACACGGGTGTTGAGATGAATCCACCTCAATACAACAAAATTGAACCTCCACCCCTTCTTCTGGACTATAAAGAGAATGCGAGCAATCCATCACAATCACTGTGTCGTCTCTCCAAAATGAGACGTAAACACATTCTATCCCACCACTTACCTTTTCCCCACTTCTTCTTGGCTCTTTTCAACTTGTTCTTTCACCAACTGGAGCATTACATTGATAAAATCTTCGAATGGTTGGTGTTGACCTTCGGTCTTTGCAAAGCTTGGCATCGACCACTAATCTTGATCCTCTCTTGTGATTTTCAAAGATTAATATTGTTTAACTCAAGCTTGGGGGGAGGTATAATCTGGCTCTCGAAAATAAATTTTTTTACTCAAAATGGTGAGCCAAAAAATAAGTTTGGGGAGGATTTTCACTTTCACTTATTCTTGCTCCGTTAATAAATTTCCTTCCAGGCTTACAGGTTTTTTGTGATCTAGCGGAAGACAACAGTGAGGACACTGTTGAAAACAAGTTTGGGGGAGGTTTGTGCTTATTTTCGCATCATTTTGCATCATACTTTGCATAAGCACAAAACTTTTAAAACATATAAAAATAAAAATAAAAGTTAAAAAAAATTCAAAAGATAAAAATATTTAATATTTAATTAGATAATAAAAAGATGAGATAGTGAAAAATTACATCCAAAAGATTGGAAAAATTTAAGAAAACCAAGAAAAATTAGAAGTTTTCTTAAACGAACTAGTAATAAGTAGTTATGAGCCGTTGTCCTAAGGTTAGTAAGATGAAAGAAGTCACTAATCTGAGGATAAAAATAAGTCTGAAAAATAGTTTCTATTCTGGAAGCCAAACATTTGAACGTTGATACCCTACTATACGCACTTACACACGTCTTGAAACTCGGGATAGTAGAGGATACCTTGAAATGCTCTTGTTTAAAAACCAAAGTATGAAGAAAATAAAAAATTGAATAAAATATAAAATGGTGAGAAAAATGAACACTGGTTTTGTTAATCGCCAAGGCAGCAATAAAAAAAATATAGTGAGGGTGCTTCATCACCTAGTGCCTTAGACCAACTGGTCTGGGAGTCACTGCTAAGTCTTAGGTGGTGCAAGACGAGAAATACACCTAATAAGCAAGCATATGAGTAATCGGTCGGTTAGTACCTCAAGAAGTATTAACGGTCGCATGAAAGTGTGTGAGCAAATCCATCTAAAAATTCATCAAATTAAAAAGTACTGAGGCAGATGGACAAGAGTATGATAGCTTGAATTGAATTCTCAGAGTGTAGGGATGTCTATTACACACACGTAGGGTTATATGATCGATGTTTGGAAGAAAAATAGGTTTGAAGAATAAAGACAATGTTTTATTGAGGGATGATGTGATTTCTAACATCTTTTCATGACTATTAAGATAGGGCTCATGACAACCGAAAAACTGGTGTAGTTGAAAACTCTTATTTTCAAGTTCTTTCTTTTATAGTTCTTATCTTTATATGTAACTTTCACCATCTCTCTTTTATTATAGGATTTTGTGGGTGTTATCCGCTGAAAATCCTCGGGAGACAACACTCCTCCTACTAGGGACACCTAGAGGTTTAACGGCTTGTTGCACGTGCTCAGTGCAATCGTGTTTGCCTACGAAAGTGTGCTATTTAGGTTTTTCTTTTTCTTTTTCTCTTTCTCTTGAATAACTAGTTCGCTCGGGACGATCAAAGTTAAGTTTGGGGGTATTTGTTCAGTTGAAAATATTACACTTTGGTATAAGTATTTTCCTTACATTTCTTAAATAATAAAAGGTGTTTATTATAAATATTAAACATATTTGGATTTATCTGCAAAATACTATTTGCCATATGCTTATATATTATAATTAATATTATGAAGGAAAATATGGGTATTTATATTTATATAATATTTTGGTAATTGAAAATATGCATATCATATCAAATATTCTAATCACAAATCTTAAAAGATATAATATCATACAAATTGTTAGAATAATATTTCAAAATATATGCATAATAATTTAGTAATTAAAAGATGCATAGCATATCAAATATTCTTAATCATGTTTCTTAAAGATTTATTACCATATAAAGTGCATAGAATATTAAATATTCTTAATCAAGTTTCTTAAAGATTTATTACCATATATAGTGATTAAGATATTCTCTCTAATTTAATAAATAAACTAACATTATTCATAGAGATATTGTGCATGATTTAGCTCAGGTCAAGAGATCAAGGTGTTCAAGATGTCAGGATCAAAAATCTGCCAAAATCATAAAATCAATACCGACAGGGACTCAGAATCCAGGCATGGAAAGTCACCATATTAGGAAGTCACCATATATGGTAACTAGTTTTTCTTCTTTGAGGGCTATATAAAGGACCAAGGGCTAAAGTTAGAGAGCATCAAGCCAAAGAGATCACGAAGTCCAAGACGGCTCACGCATCCAGGCTGATCATCAACTGTTCATCTACCTCCTTCGGAAGAGTTCGAGAAGCAAACCAAGTTTTTGTAATCATTTTCTAAGGAATAAAGTGTAGATTGTTCAAGTTGATTAATAAAGGTAGTTGTTTTATTTAATTCTTTTGCATTTTACATTATGTTTTCCCTCTCTGTCTTTTCATCTTCTTTTCCCAACTTGTGTGAGTAATTCTCCGCTTGTTAGGATTCATAGGATTAGGGTAGATTAATGGATAATGAAGATCCTTAAACTCTTTTTACATCCTATAAAGTTTATAAACTTTACTAAAAGAATCATTAACATCCTAATCGGGCGCACTACCAATTTATTGTTAGTCTCAACCGCGATTAGAGATTAGATTAATGATTGTTTTGGTAAAGTCTAGATATGAACGGAGTTCCATGTCGAGATAGGGGTTAAGAGTGGGAACCATTTTCCCTCCAGAAACCCTAATCTACATGCATCTCTGTCGTTCTAGTTTTAAATCTATTAAAGGATAAAAAGAGTAATTTTTAATTAACCATCCATAACTACTAAATCCTAATGAACCCTACAAGCCCGCTTTTAATGTTGAACTTACATCCATAATTAATCTAGATCTATATTTTGCATCCGTATTTAACGTGGATCTAGAACCTACAATCATTCTTATTTCTTCCTCCTTTCTTTCTCAACACGCCTAAAGTAAGAATAAAATATTCCACTTTTCCCTGCGGACGACCCGTACTCATCTCGGTTAGCTACAAGCGACAGCGTTATTGATTGCGGTTATTCTACAAACACTCTTTCACACAAATCAGGGGAATCTGACGAAGTCTGCTACATCGGCCGCATCCGTTTAAACCTTCAATGCATAGTGTCATAAATCAACTTGGTATCTTCGGAGAGGTGGACGGATAGCACCAATTAGCATCTGCCCCCAAAATTCAGGAAAGACGAACCTACGCGGCCGCATCTCTATGTTTCGGAGGAGAACAGATTCTGGCACGCCCGGTGGGACCGCTTCCTCTTTCCACTCCACACTTCGTGTGTCGTGTTCGCGAACGAATCGCGGTTTAATATAGTTGCCCTTGGGTTCGAGGTACTAAGATTTGGTTTTGCTCTCGTGCAGAAAAAAGAAGATCAATGGCTTTCAACTGCACAAACTGCAACAATGGCAAAAACTCTCACTCCGTCCCTGCTGGAGGAGTGACTTACGGGCCCCAAACGGCCTCCCTTTTTACAATGCCGGTGGACCAAGTAACGCAAGCCACCACAGGGTTATTCTTTGGGACCATGCTCCCACCGATGAGCTTTAATACCCCTCTACCGTCGGAAGCTCCCAAGAAGTCGGTCTTTGATCGGCTCACCACTACTGCGGCCCCTCTCGACGGGTCGTCCAACTCCACTGCCTCAGTTTTCAGCAGACTGGGCTAGAACGCCAACAAGCCCGCGATACCTGAAGCAGCCATCCCAAAGCGGATAGCCATCCCGGCTCGAGCAGACAAAGTCGTCAAAGCAGCTTCTCCTGCCAAAAGGTCGGGCTTCACAAGACTGACTGTTCCGGCTCCCACTCCAGGCGAAGTCCTCAAACTTGCTTCCCCTGCCCAGAGGTCTGTCTTTGATAGATTGGACATTGCTTCTCAACGGACATCGGTCTTTAAGAGGCTGACGCCGGCGACAACCCTTCGCCAAAACAGGGGGCATGATGAAGTCACCCTTACAGCTGAGACAATCCCATCCGCACGACATGCTCGCCGTCATCACTGGCGCCGAGTAAGGAAGGCTGGGGGCAGCTTCCCTTCTGGACTGACTCCGCCAGCTCCCATGGTGGAAATCGATGCTACTGTTCCAACTGGGAACAATTTTGAACCGCTAAGGAGGGTGCGCAAAAACTCTCCGACCGCCGTGCTGAAAAGATCTCCTCCACCTATGGAGAATCCTACAGAAAAGAAGCTAGAGCAACCCCCTCAGCGGTTGTCCTTTAAAATTTACAAAGTTTGGTGACAGGTTCAGGAATCGGTGATTGATCAAGATTACTCTCGCCGACAGAAAAAGGTGAAAGTTCAGCGAGAAAAGAACCATCCTGTCAAGCCACAAAAGGCGACAGCTACTTGGGTGCCCACTGCAACGGCCCCCTCAACTTCGACCGCTCACAAGAGGAGAAGGACGGAGAAAATCCCTGAGTCTGCGACGAATCGCAAGTCCAATGAACCCAAACGCCCTAAGTTTGGGGGCATGGTGGTGCATACCGTCTATATGGCGTCCGGAAAAAAGGAAAGCCGTGCTTCTACGGGTCATCGACCGCTTACCCGATCGATAATAAAGGCTTAGGAGAAACAACAACAAAAACTTCAGGAGATGCTGACTTCAATGGCCGCACTCACTGGGCCGAAAGAAAATCCAGAGACCTTAGAGCAGCGTTATGAACAAGAAACTGATGCTGAATTCCTCCGAAGATTGCTCGAGAGGAAAGAAAAAGAGACCGCGGAACAGGCGACCAACATAAAACGAATGACTCTTTTGTTCCACGACATGGCTGGGATGATGTTATAGCCGGAACCTCCAGCTGAAGCCCCCCCGATTATCATTGAAGACGACAGAGGGGAGACATCGAACCCTCCTACGGCTCTTTCAGCAGCGAAGGAGGAGACCATCTCCAAGGCCACTCTGGATGATTACATTGCTCAGCAAATACGAGCTCATCAGGCGAGCGAAACGGCCGGGCAGATCGTTAAGACTGGACGACCCTATCCGGGCTGGTATGACCAAATAAGGTACCAGCCGGGATACACGATCCCTAAATTCTACGTATATAAAGGGACAGGCAATCCCCACCAGCATGTTGCCCAGTTCAGGGCTCTATGTGGAAACACCGGAGGTGACGATAAACTGCTACTACGCTAGTTCGTCGGCAGTCTGTCGGAGACAGCGTTCGAATGGTACTCTGAACTCCCGAACGATTCTGACAAGACATTTGCAGAAATAGAGCTGTTATTCACACAAATATTCGCAAGTGCTAGCGAGCGTACTCCGATTACCGCACTAATTAACGCCATGGTGAAGCCAGGCAAAACTTGGGTCCAGTACGCAATACGGTGGCGGAATTTATGGTCAAAATGCGAGCAGCGCATCGAAGAGGCACCTGCGGTAGGCATGTTCATGGGTACTCTCGACCCTCAAGCGACCATCTCACAATTCATGATGTTTTTCAAGCCGACCACTTTCCAGTCCTTGATTGATAAGATGGCCCAAATGGAGCAGATGGGCCACAGGCCTTCCTCATCGAAGCTGGAGCCGCGGAATGAAAAAGGGAAAGGGAAAGCGACTTTCGTCGCCAATGCTCAACAGCAGCCCAGTGGTCCAAAATTAACTGATCGCCTAGACGAGAGACGGCAATTCTATAATGAGAAAATAAAGCGCCCTTATTCGTTTCCCCAGGAAAAAAACGAGGAGATTGCTCGAGCTAGCGATGCGCAACAGGCTCATTAATTTGCCAAATCCAAAACGCCTATTGCAACCCGGTGAGGCTAATAATCCTAATTATTGCCCTTATCACCAAGCAATAGGCCATCTGATTGAAGATTGCTTCGTCTTTAAAAGATTGATTGAAGCTCAATACCAACAGGGCAAATTCGCCATGTCCGAGAAGCGGAAAGTAAGCCCGCCTCAACCACATGATCTTAAAAGGGAGGACACACCGGGGATATCGTGCTCTTTTGTCAAAGAGGTTCCATGGGAGGTCGCTCTTTCAGCCAAAACGAAAAGAATGCTGAAGGATCTCCAAACATGCCCGGCCATCAGATGGAAAAATCCATTGGAACCCGAGATCATCGAGGGAATGCTGAAACCGTGCCCAACTCCAAAAATTGGTGGTGATAGTCAAAGCACTCACACTCAGCCGTCAAAGTCTTCGAAGAAGAAAAAGAAGACCAAAAAGCCCATGAAGCCTGGTGACAAGCGCACGGACCTGCAAAAATATATCGACGCGCTGGAAGAATATAACCGGAAAGCGCGAACCCCGGTCGCGCTTCAGGAGTTTCTCAACCACGTCCTTGAGGACGGAGATGATGACAATGGAGAAGACTCGTCGGATGAGCCTGAAGATTATGTGGCAAGCTGCCATGTGAGCTCTCACTAATCGATAGATAAGGAAGAAGCTCCTCATGCAGAGAAACTGGGGGCAGATCCCGAAACGGAGCCCCTAGGACCATCAGACAAGATGATTGATGCATTCCTAAACGAAGCTTTTTTGAAAAGCAAAGCTGATCGAGAGCACGAGATGACCATATTTGAAAAGGCCAAACGCTGGTGACTGGATGAAAGGGTCGAGACACTCCCGCCATATCAAAGTACATCCGCCATATATAAAAGCAGGTTCAAGACAAGGAAAAGGTTCGCCGAAGCCATGTCGATGGGAGTGAAGTTGCCCTTGTCCAAAGGAAATTCTCCTGGCGGTATACATCTTGATGAAGTGGACGTGCATCCTAACTTCTGCTTATATCATCAGAAGATCGTACACCCTACCGAGGAATGCAACGCCTTTAAAAATTGGTGGCAAGGGTACGTCGCTCACAGGCAACACTTCAAGAGGATGAAGCGAGAAGCTCGTCGACAGCGGAAAAATGCGACAGACGAACGTGGAAAAGCTGCCAGCAATTGTTACATGGTTGATAGCAGGGCATCGCAAGTTCTCACCTTCGGGAGTGACTCTGACGAAGAAATAGCACTTGGCCCTCTCTTCAAAGAATCCACCTCAGGAAAAGAGAAAGAACCAAAGAGCTGCGAGAACATTCAGCTGCGCAATCGCACATTACCTGAAAAGAATCTCGGACCCGTAAACAAGGGGTTAAACAAAAAGGATAAGGGAAAAAAAAAGGTCCCTGAGGATATCACCCTCGATGACCAAGCCGTCGAAGAGCTGACAGCCAAAGATTCACCCAAGAAAAACAAGGTGGATTACAACGTTCTGGCACACCTGAGGAAGATACCCTCATAGCTAAGCATTCTCAACACCCTTCTGCTATGCAGAGAGGTGAGAGATTCTTTGATTAAGGTTCTACAAGAGCCCGAGCAATTCCAAACTTTCCTCGCCGAAGAAAAGATGAAGGATAAACTGGAAGAGGTGCACACAGCCGATATCACCTTCGGCGATGAAGACCTCCTCATTGGGACGTGCGAGCATAACCGTCCCCTTTATGTCTCCGGATACTGTCATGATATCAAGATAGGCAAAATCCTGGTCGACAATGAGTCCTCCGTCAACCTCCTCAATGTAAAAGTGTTGAAGGAGATTTGCATGAGCATTCAGCACCTCGCTCGGGATAAAATTACTATCTCCGGGTTTGACTCCTAGTCATCACTGTAAGTCTACGGTAGCGCCCCGGCCATCTTTCCGAGGCCAAAATGCGGAAACGAAAACTTTTCTTAAACAAGAAACCGGCGCTATCGTATGCTTAAATCCCGGATCGAACCATTAACCTACAACTAGCAACTAGAGAAAGGGTTGGAAAGCTATACCGATCGATCTGTGTCCTTCGGTCTTTGGCCACCATCCCAAGCTCCTCGCGGCATCTCCGGTCTCGATCTCCTCGTCGGAAAGGGCGCTACATTTTCGAGTCTTTTTACGGGATCCCGCTTCATCCGAAGCAACTCGGGCACGAAGTGTGCTAGCCGACGTGTCCAAGGTGAAGTAGAGATTGTTTGTAACAACTTTGTCTCTTGCATCCATAGCATGGATGGAGGTTAGAGATGATGCCATTGATGGAGATTTTGAGCTAGAGGAGGAGGAAGAAGAAGAAGCTTTCTTTTTCCTTTTCTTTTCTTGTGATGATAATGAGAGTGAGAGTTGTTATGAGAAAAATACAAGACCAAAAATGTATCATGGCAGCCCCTCTCTCTCTCCTTATCATATCAAGACACCAATCCATCACCAAATGTGACATATGCACAATAAAAGAGACCATAAGTCACTAGGTTTGCATGTGTCACAATTAATGCACAAAATGATGATTTCTAGCTCATAATTTCCATATGCAAACATTAATCCAAATGTTTGCAACAATAAAAAGATACGGCAACATCTAAAGTAAACTCGTGACGGATCACAAGGATACCCATCACCTGTATATACATACCTGCATCCGCATTCCGACTGAATGTGAATACGATGAGACTAAAGTAATCCAACAAATCTAATACTAGGATCCGGCTTAAACCAAAGCCCACTAGTATGATCCGCCCGATCATGATCCGTGCAATACTGCACGTATATGATCGGACCCTACCATATGTCATACGGCCTCTACATCGTTTCGCCCGAAACTTGAGAAACTGTCTGTGGGGGACTCTAAAGACTCGTCAATACTTTGGCTGTGAATTTAACCACTAGCACGCCAGAGGTACTAGCCGTACGTAACGGGCTACCAGGTATTGACCAAAAGGGAGGTCGATGAGCGAACTCATCCTGACACCCTACTGAGCCTGTCAGTGACAATATCCGTACAGTCCGGTCCGTTCGTCTATGAGCATCGCATGGCGGGCCTAGGGGATTGGTAAAAGTCATACCCCCAAAAGCGGTACAAGTCGTGTCGGAGTGTAGCCCAGAACACCCTGAGATACTACTGGAATACCTACCAGTAAATCTCCTGCCTTGGCCAAGGACTTCGTGTAATGGCTCTCCTAGACACAGCGCGATCTCACCCCTAATACCGGGAAAGACGAAACCCCTGCCGATCCGCTCACTGCCTCCATGTGGCTCGGGACTGTACCCAACTAAAACCTGTTTGCACGACTCCTTTGAGCCGTGGTAGGGTAGTAATCAAAGCATAGTGGGAACTCACACGAGACAAATGACGATCTCAGGTCGATGAACTAACCTGTACACATGTCACCAGGGAACTGCCATCTGACGTCAGGTATAATACCAACTAGCATGTTCCCGGCGAGTCCTGTCCGGTGTACTCATAACCCAATGAGCACATGTATACATCTTAGGTTCTGTACTATAAATGGAATGATATCACCCTTCAATACAGAGGCGACTTTTAAGTGAACCGGCACATCAGGAGCTTGAGAACTCCGTAGTTAAGCGTGCTTAGGCCAGGGAAGTCCTGGGATGGGTGACCTCCTGGGAAGTGGCCCCTGGTCGGGTCCGGTTCGTCCCGAAGGACAAAACCGTGCGGCTTCGGCCAGAGCGGACAATACTCTCTGTATTGGAGGTGGGGCATGACAGAATGGTATCAGAGCTGGTCCCTCCATAGTAGGTCTGTGGTTCGAGGACGAACCATTGTTCAAAGGTGGGGAGAATGTCGGGACCCGGTTCTTGCTCACGGAGCAAAGTGCCACACGGAACAAAATGCCACGCCAAGTGTCGTGTTAAGTGGGCGGGGGCCACCTCTTGAATCCGTGGGGGACACCTCTTGAGTCCGTGGGACCCACTGTAAAACAATGGGGACTCTTCGGAATACATTCCGAAAGAGGGCAGATCTGTACTATAAATGGAATGATATCACCCTTCAATACAGAGGCGCCTTTTAAGTGAACCGGCACTACAAGAGCTTGAGAACTCCGTAATTAAGCGTGCTCAGGCCAGGGAAGTCCTGGGATGGGTGACCTCTTGGGAAGTGGCCCCTGGTCGGGTCCGGTTCGCCCCGAAGGACAAAACCTTGCGACTTCGGCCAGAGCAGGCAATACTCTCTGTATTGGAGGTGGGGCGTGACATATGTATATACAGGTGAGGGGTATCCTTGTGATCCGTCACGGGTTTACTTTAGATGTTGCCGTATCTTTTTATTGTTGCAAACATTTGGATTAATATTTGCATATGGAAATTATGAGCTAGAAATCATCATTTTGTGCATTAATTGTGACACATGCAAACCTAGTGACTCATGGTCTCTTTTATTGTGCATCTGTCACATTTGGTGATGGATTGGTGTCTTGATATGATAAGGAGAGAGAGGGGCTGCCATGATATATTTTTGGTCTTGTATTTTTCTCATAACAACTCCCACTCACATTATCATCACAAGAAAAGAAAAGGAAAAAGAAAGCTTCTTCTTCTTCTTCCTCCTCTAGCTCAAAATCTCCATCAATGGTATCATCTCTAACCTCCATCCATGCTATGGATGCAAGAGACAAAGTTGTTACAAACAATCTCTACTTCATCTTGGACACGCCGGCTAGCACACTTCGTGCCCGAGTTACTTCGGATGAAGTGTCACGCCCCGCTTCCCATTGTACGGCGAAGGGGACGCGACGAGGCCCGCTACGTATATACTCAGAAGTACATACGCTGAGCGTATCTAAGCAATATAAAATAAATACACAAGAGACAAGATATAATAAAAACAACAAATTTTATTTATTAACATTCTTTTGTACAATACATGAAAAGGAAATACAACTGAAATAAAAGATGCCTAAACAGTGGCATAACAGGAAATGAAAAGTACAGAAAAGAAAAGTGTACAATGAAACTAAAGTGCTGGATCTTCGGTAAACTACTCTAAGTCTTCTTGAGATGGCTCGATCTCCGCTGGGTCCAAACCACCTGACGACATTCAAAGAAAAAAGAAATAGAATGTCGTCAGCGAACAGGTCGCTCGGTAAGTCCCAAAGATAAGAGAAAAATAGACAGAGAGTAAGAGAGAGAGAGTAGCTTTTAATGTTGTATTATAATATTGTAATGTTGTATTAACGCTGTTGTTTGTAGCCTGGTACAGAAGATGCCAGTATATACGAGAGGAGTCCCACTTACACCGGGGACCTTGGTAACCTGTAGTACAAGGCTCCGTCGATAATACCACGGAACAACGGCATGGATGTAATTACGTCTTAAGTGACCACCTCGTGCCTCCTTCAACATATTCCGTACCAGTCTACCCCTTAAACCCCGCGATATTTTGTTTGTATTGTTATCTTGTAAATTGTATTGATTGTAAGATTGATTGACTGACCGAAACCATGATATCAGTAAGCGGTTGTAACCATAGAGTCATGTAAATGGAATAACTGAGAATCATGTAAAAGGAATAGGTATATCCATGGTTCGGTTCAGTCAAGATGTATAGATTGATATTGGATTCATGTATTCATGAGTTCATATTGAAGTGGAAACTTGTAGATTATAGATTGACTTGAATCATATTCAAGTCAGATTAATCGGACTCAAACCCGAGTCAGACAATCAGAAATGTGAATCGAAGTCTTATAATTGCTAAGGTCCTTAGGATAATTTATAAAACTTGAGGGGGTTTTATGTAAAAATACTTTTATATACTTTTCAAAATACACCTCAAGTATTTATTGTTCGTCTTTAGAGTTGTAATGAGGGTGGATTTTATGTTATGATATTTCTAGTGAAAATATCCTAGTTATAGGTATTTATCTGTAATATTGATTTATTTGAAGTTCAGGGTATTTTAGTGTAAAATCTATTCTTGTGATTTTTGAAAAAGGTGGAAAATTTATATTATAATAAAATAGATATTTAAATGATAAATATACATATATTTATACAAAAATAATTTTAATAAATAATTTATATTCCAAAAATCTCATTTTCTTAAGATGTCGTATTTTAAACCTTTTGAGACCGAATGCTCCTTGCGGAGGTTTGAATCTCGCACTACTAGCCCGAGGGTGCGCGATAAACCGCACGATCCCGAACGGGTTCCCCAAAGATGGGTTGTAGCGGCGCTTTGCAAAGATTGTAAAATACTAATCCTTTAGAAAACGGTTTTATATAGTAAAAGGTATTTATTTGAAAAGTGTAATTTTCCGTATTTTAGATTCTAGGGTTTCCTAAGCCAACTAGCCTATTTCTAAATGGTCTAAACGACAAGTCGTTAGAAGCCTCAAATTGTCTCTTCATCGCCAATTGCGGCCAGGTAAGTGCCAGGTAAGTGGGAGGCTGTCCACTACAAGTAGTGGCCCTAATTAAGTAACCACCTGTCTTAGACACACTTGCCTAGACACCACAAAGTCAGGTTTAGATAAACGATCGATGTCCACAACTTATCGTATTTTTCCTATTAAAGATATTGTTTAAACAAATGTATCAAACCTAAACTTTTATAAAAGGTTTTATTAAGGAAATGGTATTTTAATGTAAAATCTTGTTTTATCGTATTAGGAGTTTTCAAGATAGTGTATTATGGTTGCATATGTGTGTGTGAGGAGGTAGGTCATTACCTCGTGATCTATTTTAAGGTATAGCAATATTAACAGGTTAAATGTGAAATTGAAACATGATGGTATTAAAGTGAAAAAATACGGTAAGTTAAAAAGGTTATCATTTCATGTGTGAAAACTTATTCAAATTGATTTTTACAAGTTTAATAATCATGATAAAGATGTTTAGACATGTTTGAATTGATTAGAAGTGAAATTTTATAGAAAACCGAATCGGAAACCGGATTTGTTCCGATTCCGTCGGCTTTCGTAATTTCGTATTTTTGAGAATTAGAAAGGGAGATAGAATGGGACTTCCGGGTTTTGATTTAGACTAAGGAGTGTAGGGGAACTAAAGGAGTTGCTGAGGCGTTGCTTCGTCGCCGGTTGTTTCTAAAAACGTCGTCGGAATTCCCGCCGAAATTTCGTCGGAGCTTCGCCGCGAACTTGTTTTCAAAGCACACACTTCTTGGAAAACTTTGAGAGAGTGAGCTTAGAATTTTTTGGATGAGAGGGTAGAGGGAAGGGGGTGTATTTATAGGGTAGGCTAGAGGTAGGGTAGGTGAAGGGTTTTTAAATAAAAATGTAAAAATGTATAACATCATTAAAAGTTGGAGTAAATAGGGTATATGAAAGGTTTTAATGTAAAAATGTATAAAATCATTAAAAATTGGAGTAAATAGGGTATATGAAAGGTTTTAATGTAAAAATGTATTAAAAAATCATTAAAATGGAGTAAATAGGGATTTCAAAGGTCTCTTAAACCGATCTAGGAATTTGAAGTGTACATGGGGGTTTAGAAGATGAAGAGACACAATATTGAAGAAAAATTTAAAACAAAATAAATATTAAAAATAATGTGGGGCTTGGGATTTGAACTTTGGTGGCTTGGTTCAGCAATGTAAGGTATTACCAATGAGCTACAAGCTCATTCTTGTAATTAAATTGCTAATCAATTACTTAAGTCTTATGCTCAGGCAATAAATACCCCTTTATGGATTTTTAAAAATATTTGAAAAAAAATTTGTATAGGAAAAAGTGTATAAGAAAATTAGGGTTGTTACAACATACCTGCATCCGCATTCCGACTGAATGCGAATACGATGAGACTAAAGTAATCCAACAAATCTAATACTAGGATCCGGCTTAAACCAAAGCCCACTAGTATGATCCGCCCGATCATGATCCGTGCATTACCGCATGTATATGATCGGACCCTGCCATATGTCATACGGCCTCTACATCGTTTCGCCCGAAACTTGAGAAACTGTCTGTGGGGGACTCTAAAGACTCGTCAATACTTTGGCTGTGAATTTAACCACTAGCACGTCAGAGGTACTAGCCGTACGTAACGGGCTACCAGGTATTGACCAAAAGGGAGGTCGATGAGCGAACTCATCCTGACACCCTACTGAGCCTGTCAGTGACAATATCCGTACAGTCCGGTCCGTTCGTCTATGAGCATCGCATGGCGGGCCTAGGGGGTTGGTAAAAGTCAGACCCCCTAAAGAGGTACAAGTCGTGTTGGAGTGTAGCCCAGAACACCCTGAGATACTACTGGAATACTTACCAGTAAATCTCCTGCCTTGGCCAAGGACTTCGTGTAATGGCTCTCCTAGACACAGCGCGATCTCACCCTCAATATCGGGAGAGACGAAACCCCTGCCGATCCGCTCACTGCCTCCATGTGGCTCGGGACTGTACCCAACTAAAACCTGTTTGCACGACTCCTTTGAGCCGTGGTAGGGTAGTAATCAAAGCACAGTGGGAACTCACACGAGACAAATGACGATCTCAGGTCGATGAACTAACCTGTACACATGTCACCAGGGAACTGCCATCTGACGTCAGGTATAATACCAACTAGCATGTTCCCGGCGAGTCCTGTCCGGTGTACTCATAACCCAATGAGCACCTGTATACATCTTAGGTGAACCAACTGACACCAATGGCTTGTGAGACCGGCCACCGCCCCTCGTCGGGGTCTCGACTGTATACACCAGTCTACTAATGGAGTATCGATGCCCAGTCTCGAAACTCCCGCGACTAGGGACCACTTTAAGGATGTACTTATAGACTACCCAACTCTCACGTATATGATCGCCATCATACTGCTGGTAGTCAAGCAAGAATCTTATGGGCTCTATCAACGTGCAATAGTGACCTGTAAGGTCACCTAAAGCAGTACACGATGATAAAGACAAACCATGCTGGCATACTATTCTCTATCAACGTGTAATAGTGACCTACAATGTCACCTAAAGCATGTACACGATGATAAAGACAAACCAGATAGTATACAAATCTCTCGAGTAAGACTGTCCTACCGGTATAGGTCCTCCCTCAATCATTGCAATCACGTGCCTGCGATCCAATAATTGACTCTGAGGGCACTATATCCAACAATCACGGATGCTCGGGTCTGTGATATTGACGTTACGCTTTGGGCTGCTCGTCACGGACATCAAATTTCACGTCATTGACGCTAAGACATGTTGCAATGCTTTGCTCGGCAGACTTTGGTTACACAAGTACAACATCATCCCTTCTACACAACATCAGTCTATGAAGTATTTCAAGGATGGTCTCGAGTATACTGTGATAGGGGAGTTGAACCCATTCTCCGTGAATGATGTCCAAAAGTACAAAGATGCAAAATACTTCTTACCAGATTTCGAGGACACGGAAAGATGTCACAAACCGAAGAACAAAGCTATCACCACTATTCCGGTCTTCGCGAGTGATACTGAGGAGGAAGAAGAAATAGTTTATTCAGGGCCGCCCCAATGCAACAAGCCGGGACCGTCCACCCCTATTCTGGTCTTCGGCAGCGACTCAGAAGATGAGGTCCATGCCGTGTTTTCTGTTTGGCCATCAATACAAGCCTTCGCTGGCGATGATCGGAGTTTGCAAATTGCCATGGTTCCGCAAGAGCATTACAAAGATCTAGACGCGCTTGATACCTATAATGTGCAGGAACTGCAAACATTTTACGTCCCTCCCAGGCGAAAAGATGAAAAGGCGATCCTCTTTTATCGATCCGCAGAAACTAAAGTGGAGAAAGAATTTTGGCATGGTGTCGATTCTACACTTGACAGGCTCCAGCCCATCCGTATGCCCATATACTACATAGAAGGATTAAAAAGGATGTTGAGACGCCAAGGCGTACCTTTCAAACAGACTACTCGACAAGCTCAGTTCTACAACAGGATCTGGGACGTCCCCGGAACTCAACGAAAATTGCCCAACGGAAGAATGGAAACGATCGGGCTTGGATATGTTCAATCAAAAAAATAGGAACGATTCTATGGCTGCTATGTCATACATGACTTTGACGAAGAAGAAGATGTTCTGTTTAAAGACGCTAACCCTGAACCAAAACAAGGTCCCGCCATTAAAATGCCAAGTCTGTCGTTTGAAGAACGGATGGACAAGCTAATAAGGGAAGCGGGTCAAAAGGTCCGGGATGACCATAGCCGCGAAATGTCCATTTACGAAAAAGCCAGGACGCAGCGCCTCCTTCAACAGGCCGCGGAGAATGAAAACGCCTTTCGTTGGAGCCAGGACGCAGCGCCTCCTTCAGCAGACCGGGGAGAGAAGAGAGAATGATACCCAATGGTAACTCTATTTCGATGGAGCATCTTCCATGAAGAAGCGCAAACGAAGCACCCCCATAATCAAATCAGGGGTATGCCTCATCTTCGTGACTCCACATGGAGGGATAATGCGCTTTGCCTTCTCCTTAACAGAGCCGAGGACGAACAATAAAGCCGAATATGAAGCTTTAATAGCAGGTCTTGAGATCGCCGTCGACATGGGAATTGAGAACCTCCTCATATACGGAGACTCCCAGCTGATCGCTAGTCAAGTAAATGACGACTATCAAACGTGCAAGCCTGAGTTGGTGAAGTACGGCGAGAGAGTACAGCAACTGCTAACTCAAATTCCTTCCTACACCCTGGAAAGCATACCGCGTGCAGAAAATAGCAAAGCGGATGCATTAGCTAAGCTCGTTAAAGAACTGGCCGACGAAAATCTCGATGACGTGAGGATTGTTGTGCAAAGCCGTCGGGTTCTCGCACCGGCAGAAATATCTCCGGAATCTTCCGAAGAAAAGGGAGCGACTGAGCAAGCGACCCTACAAATAAAAGACCAGGAAAAGGCTAAGGATTGGAGGGAAGTCTTTATAGATTACTTCAAATCCTGTCGAGCACCTGAAGATACGTCGTCAAGACATCAGCTCATGAAACGAGCTCTATCTTTTGCCTTCGTCAATGATACTCTGTATAAGAGATCATTTGATTTTCTGTGGCTAAGATGCCTGGGACCTGAAGAGGCAAGGAGAGTCGTCCAAAAAACTCACAATGGACTCTGCGGTTCTCACCAAGCCGGGCCGAAGATGAAACTGAAGATCAAAAGGATGGGTTATTATTGGCCCACGATGATCCAAGACTGCCTCGAATATGCGAAGCAGTGCCACTCGTGGTAGATTCACGGGGACTTTATCCACCAACATCCAAATCCGCTACACCCAACGGTGGCTAGTTGGCCATTCGAAATGTGGGGAACTGACATAATCGGCCCTATCGAACCAGCATCGTTTAGAGGACACCGGTTCATATTGGCGATGACCGATTACTTTTCTAAGTGGGCAGAAGCCATAGCCCTAAGAGAAGTGAAGACAGAGAATATCCTCCATTTCTTCAAGACACATGTCATTTATCGGTTCGACATTCCGCGACGGATTATCTCCGATAACGGGCCAGCCTACAGAAGTCACAAGATTAGCCGCTTCGCACAACAACATAACATAGACTGGAGATATTCTTCGGTCTATAATCCCCGAGCTAACGGTCTAGCTGAGGCTTTCAACAAGACCTTGACGAAGATCGTGAAAAAGACGGTGTCTCGAAATAAGAGGGACTGGCACGAGAGACTGCATGAAGCTCTCTGGACGTATCGAACTACGTTCAAAACAGCCACGAACACAACACCGTATGCATTAGTATTCGGCATAGAAGCGGTACTCCCCCTCGAGATAGAGTTACCCTCTCTACGAGTGGTCGTTCACTACGAGCTAACAGACGAAGAAAATGCTCACCTTCGGCTTGCAGAGCTCGACGCCCTTGATGAAACCCGTCTCATGGCGCAACAAAATCTGGAGGCTTATAAAGCAAAGATGACGTGCTCATACGAGAGATTAACTAGGCCGAGAACATTCCGCCAAGGCGAACTCGTGCTAGCGGTCAAGAGACCTATAATCCCCAATCGTGCCAAGCGGGGAAAATTCGAGCCGAACTATGAAGGCCCGTACATCATAGACAAAGTTTACTAGGGTGGAGCCTATCTACTTATGGACATGCATGGTGAAAGACCTTTCAGGCCAATAAACGGTCGCTTCCTAAAAAAATACTACACCTGACGAGTCACGGCCTAGGTCAACAATAGATGACGACGCCTATGTCCGCTCGCTATCTTCCTAAGCCCAAACTCTATAAGTAGTAGCCGGCTATCGGACCGAAACATCCTTAAACTAACGATGGACCACTATGTCCTAAAACTGGCTGCGGACCGAAACGTCATTAAACTAACAATGGACCACTATGTCCTAAAACTGGCTGATGACCGAAACGTCGTTAAATTACTACAAACCCACGGCGTCCCCAGGCTGACGTGGTAAAAAAAATGGTACGCCCACAAGCGAGATGGGTACGGATGAAAACCCGGAAGGGCTCCGTGAGTAAAAACGGCAGGCCTACCGGCGAGTTTGTGAAAACCCGAAAGGGCACAATCTCGTTAAAAGACACTTGCAAGGTCCTCTCGACCTTGTAAGGAGAAAACTACCTGCGTGAGATCCTTATGACTCACGAAGGGAAGCAACACACTTAGGGATCCTCACGACTCCTAAGGAGAAAATACACTTACAAGATCCTCACGACTCGTAAGGAGAATTCCCCCTACGAGACCCTCATGGCTCATGGGATTCAAAAGCCTTAAGCTACAGGGATCTGAACCTGTTCTTACGCCATCACAATCCCCAGATTGCCCTACAAGCGGTTCAATATTGACCCTTGTATACAATCCATGAGCACAAATAAACGTTTCACCAACAAAGTCCCACCACTGACGAGGGATATGCTCATATGGCGAAAGACACTTGTAAGTCCTCTCGACTTATAAGGAGAAAGCACTCTTGTGAGATCCTTACGATTTATAAGAGACCATACGCTTAAGAATCCTCATGATTCTTAAGGAAAAAACGCACCGACAAGATCTTCACGACTTGTAGGGAGAAATACCTTTATGAGACCCTTACGGCTCATGAAGTAAAAAGCCTTAGTCGACAGGATCTTAACCATGTTTGCTAAGCCACCTTTGTTCGACATCGACAGAGGCAAATGATGATTCGCTCCTGGCAATATCCCAGTTGTAGCGATGCTGATGCCTAAATCGGTATCAGATCCCAAGTCCTTTACTCGCAGCAAAGATCAGCGAGCCATAAATGCATATAAAATAGCCGAAATGATAGGGCAACTTGCAACAAAATCAGCAAGTAAAATATATGCATTCAAAAATAGCCGAAATGATTGGGCAACTCACAATAAAAAGCAGGGAGTAAATAAAACAAATAGCTGAAATGATTGGGCAATTCGCAATAAAAAGTAGCGAGTAAATAAAACAAATAGCCGAAATGATTGGGCACCGCGAAAAATAGCCGAAATGATTGGGCAATCGCGACTTTCGCGATATAAAAAGCAGAAATGATAGAGCATCGCAGAAAGAAATAAAAAAATGAAATGAAACTTGCTGCCCTACAGATGAGATCACATCGATCCCTGTATACAATCCAGGGGCACAAACAAAGATGGAATCGTATCATCCCATCAGGCTCTTTCAAACGGAGAGTCAGATTTTGACGGCGACATCTACAGCCTAGAGATCATCAACGGTGTTCCTCCTCATTCCATCAGGATGCAGACGCGACACCAACAACAGAGCCATGGCAAAGTCCCTAGTTCCAAGCCTCGACGGTTCACCAACAACCTAGAGTCAACCAATGATTTCCCCGCCGGATCAATGCTCCGTCTCGGAAACAAGTCAACCAACTCCGGGGAAATCAGCGTCCTTGGAAAAAACCTCGATTCAGGGAAATTAGCGTCCTTGACGAGAGCATCTAGATTCGTGTCGATCCGCAGAGAAATCAGTGTCTTTGCAGGAATACCTCGATTCGTCTCAACTCCGAGGAAATCAGTGTCCTTGGCAAATACCTCGATTCAGGAAAGTCAGCGTTCTTGACGAGAGAATCTCGATTCGCGTCGACCCGCAGAGAAATCAGTGTCTTTGCAGGAATACCTCGATTCGTCTCAACTCCGAGAAAATCAGTGTCCTTGGCAAATACCTCGATTCAGGGAAATCAGCGTCCTTGACGAGAGCATCTCGATTCGCGTCGACCCGCAGAGAAATCATTGTCTTTACAGGAATACCTCGATTCGTCTCAACTCTAAGGAAATCAGTGTCCTTGGCAAAACCTCGATTCAGGGAAATCAGCATCCTTGACGAGTGCATCTCGATTCGCGTCGACCCGCAGGGAAATCAGTGTCTTTGCAGGAATACCTCGATTCGTCTCAACTCTAGGGAAATCAGTGTCCTTGGCAAAAAACCTCGATTCAGGGAAATCAGCGTCCTTGACAAGAGCATCTCGATTCGCGTCGACCCGCAGAGAAATCAGTGTCTTTGCAGGAATACCTCGATTCGTCTCAACTCCGAGGAAATCAGTGTCCTTGGCAAATACCTCGATTCAGGAAAATCAGTGTCCCTAACGAGAGCATCTCGATTCGCGTCGACCCGCAGAGAAATCAGTATCTTTGTAGGAATACCTCGATTCGTCTCAACTCCGAGGAAATCAGTGTCCTTGGCAAAACCTCGATTCATGAAAATCAGCGTCCTTGACGAGAGCATCTCGATTCGCGTCGACCCGCAGAGAAATCAGTGTCTTTGCAGGAATACCTCGATTCGTCTCAACTCCAGGAAAATCAGTGTCCTTAGAAAAATACCTCGATTCAGGGAAATCAGCGTCCTTGACGAAAGCATCTCGTTTCGCATCGACCCGCAGAGAAATCACTGTCTTTGCAGGAATAGCTCGATTCGTCTCAACTCCAGGGAAATCAGTGTCCTTGGCAAAAATATCGATTCAAGGAAATCAGTGTCCTTGACGAGAGCATCTCGATTCGCGTCAGCCCACAGAGAAATCAGTGTCTCTGCAGGAATATACGACGTCAGCAAAACGAAGCCATGACAGAGTCCTTAGTTCTAAGTCTTGATGGCCAAGTCTACAGCCTGGAGACCCACAACAGCATTCCTCCTCATTCCAGCGGGATTCAGACGCGACAATCAACCTTGGAGCCATGGCAAAGTCCATGTTCCAAATCTCGACTGTTCATAGACAACCGAGAGAGCACATCCCGGTCCCGTAGAACACGGCTAATGTCAATCCTGACCCCGTGGGAAACGCCCAGAGCACCTCCTGGTCCCGTAGAACACGGCTAATGTCAATCTTGACCCCGTGGGAAACATCCAGAGCAACTCCTGACTCGGCAACCCCGAGATCTCGTGAAACTCTTCCAGAGAAATTGAAACTTCATGATTCCCTAGCAAGAAGGTGTTGGTGGGAAGATTCCATTGATTTAAGAAAGCCTTAACCCACCAGACATGGGGGGGACTGATAGTGGAAGAGAGACGCGTACACCGCTTGATAGAGCCCGACCCTCTGCAATCACGCACGATGGGCAGACAGGATATAACGAGCCCCAAGAAGGTAGCCCGTGGGATGTCGAGGAGTAAGCCCTATTTTGTAAACCTGTCCCCAGGGCTGGGCTTCACCTTGGCAGATACGATGCCCTAAGATGTCTATAGCTGGCACAGGGTGGTTCGGAATCCCAGTTGTCGACGGCTCAAGCCATCCCGTAGGGGTCCAATTCAACATCTCCACAGCAAAAGCGGTCCGTGGATGCTCCATCGGCAAAAATGGCTAGGTAGGCTCTGTTGGTATCTCGCAAAGAAAGTTGCGGCGGCCCCGAATGATATGCCTATACCAGGTCCCCCATAAAAGCAAGTTGGTACAATTAGGGTCGTGAGCTCTAATCATCGCCATCACTTCTTCATCAGACGGTGACTGAGGGAAGGCAGCCTTCGAGCGGGTGAAAGGGAAGTATGGAAGAGAAACCATGGTTCCTGAAACAAAGGAAAGGAAACTGTTAATAAAGCCCACACGTGCATAAATATATATATATATATATATATATATATATATATATATATATGTAAGAAGACAATGGAAGAAAACGACAAACAACTTATTTTATAGGACCATTGGTTACAAAACACATGGGCCCTACAAAATCAATATGGCAGCTCACTAATAATGAGGCTGGGCAATCATTATGAGAACAAAAGAAAAATTCTCAATAAATGAACAGTGGATTTCGAACAACTCTACACATTCCCCAAGGAGAACACCCACTGCAGAACTCTATGCAAATCATGAAGGATCTCTCTGGAAACTTTTTTTGCAAAGAACAACTCAGAGGAAGAAAATCCCAAGAAGTTCTCTGTGAAGAACTGAGTTCTTTAGAGGAATTAAATTCCTTTTGAATAAAGAAATTAAATTCCCAGGAAACATTTTCAGAGATAAAGCTCTTTGGGAAGGAATTAAATTCCAGAGAGAAGACAAGTATCACCATCGATCCCTGAGATCAGAGAAGCCCTAACAAAAGGAGTTTATTATTTAAAGATTGGGCATTATTTTAAAGAACTTGGAAAGATGGGTTCTTGTTAAAGGGAAAAACCCTTGGTGTGGATTTAAAATCCAAAGAAAATTTCTACAAGAAGTTCTTCAACCGTTCAAGATCCTTACCTGAAAAAGGAATTTTTTGTTGACAGAGTTAAACTCTGGAAATTTTTGAAACAGAGAACTGAGCTCTGGGAAAGAGAATTAAATTCTCAGAGGAAAATGAGCAAGGAAGAAGATGGAAAAAGTGGAGGCGTTTTTGAAGAGACCCCTGCATTTATAGGATATGATGGGAAACGGTTCATCTACCCCCTTCCCTAGGCAGATCCAACGGCCACAAAAAATGACAGCGTTGCACTCACGTGCAAACACGTGAGAACAATGCTGTGGGGGCATTTGTTCCCTCATAAAATATCAGGAAAAAACCCAATGGGGCATCCCGTGCCCACACGTGACCAAGGGTCACGTGCTAACACGTGATGGTTTCCTGGGGATTCTGCTGAAATAGAATTAAATTCTAATCAAGAAAGCAATTAGTGGAATCACATGCCCATTAAAAAACCTACTGAAGGAATTAAAAGGCATAATAAAAAAACAAGGAAAGATCCCAATGGGGCATCACGTGTCTACACGTGACCAAGGGTCACGTGCTGACACGCGATGATTCCTTTAGTTCTTTAAAAACAGCAGAATTAAATTCTGGTTAAAATGTTTAATCAGGGGGGTCACGTGTCAACACGTGATGGGTTCCTAAGCTCTTTAATTAATAGAATTAAATTCTATTTAAATGATCAAACAGTGGGATCACGTGCCAACACGTGATAGGCTCTTAAGCCTTCTGAACTAATAGAATTAAAATTCTAATTAAGAGGGAATCGAGAACTCTAACTGGAAAAATATCTTTCTAAATCTTTCCAAACAAAAAAAAAGATTGTGTTCTATAAAGTGGAGCACCGTTGGATTAAAAATCCAATATTGATTAAAAATCATCAATTTATAGAAAGATTCTATACAAGGAAAGATTTCTCTGAAATTCACCAAGAATAACAGATAGAATATCTTTTGGATTAAAAATCCAATGGTGAATAAAATTTACTAAGATTATGGTTGTTACAAAATCAATTGAAATCTTTCAATGAAAAATTGACTAAACAAACTGATTCTTTTATTTCTCCTATAAATAGGAGCCAAGAAGAGAAGAGAGAGCATCTTTTTTTTGGAGAGATACAACAACAGAGAGAAAAAAGAAGAGAATTTAATTCTCCAGAGAGAAAAGAAGGTCTCTTGAGAAGAGAAAGAAACCCTAGGTGAGAAAGAGAAAGAGACCATAAGCTCAAAAAAAAAGCAAAAAAGAGAATTTAATTCTCAATTTAAGAGTTTAACTCTTCTGATTAAGAACTTAGTTCTTCTTTTGGTTGAAGATCTACAGAAGCAGATCTCCCCACAAGTTGAGAATTTAATTCTCTTCGGGAAGATTCTGCCATGCAGATCCAAAACTTAGAGAGAGAATTGAGTTTAGGGAATTTAATTCCTCCAAATACTTAGGAATTTAATTCCTCCAACCAGAAACAGGGTTTAACCCTTAAAACAAGAACTTAGTTCTTCCTCATGGTTGAAGATCTGCAGAAGCAGATCTCCCCACAAGTTGAGAATTTAATTCTCATTGGGGAGATTTTGCCATGTAGATCCAAAACTTAGAGGGAGAGTTGGGTTTAAAGAATTTAATTCTTTCATATACATAGGAATTTAATTTCTCTAAATAAAATTAGGGTTTAACCCTATATAAATTTAATTCTCAAACAAAGGACTTAAACTCTCCATGTACGTAAACCTGATCACGTGGTAACACGTGACCCTCATCCTCAATGAGTAGAAAAGAACGATCAAGACTAGGTCACGTGCCCTCACGTGACCCTTAAACAGACTCCTCAAAATGAGAAAGAAAAAAAGCTTGGAGGCAATGCCTCACGTGCTCACACGTGACCCTCAAAACTAAAGGGAATAAAGCCAAAGGCAACACTGATTTAGGGCGCCTCACGTGTCCCCACGTGACCCCTGACTAACACCTTTTTAGAAAGGAAAATGAGGGAAAACAGAGGAATTAATACCCAATACATAGGCACTATCACGTGCCCACACGTGATGATTACAAAGATTAAGTGTTTAACACTTATTGGCAGATTTTGAGAGTAAAATAAAGAAAGTCTGGCCCAATTCTCTGGCGCCTCACGTGACTCCACGTGACCGCCTCATTTTTAGTGTTAAACACTATTTTGAGTGTTCTATCCCTAGTGTTTAACACTATTTTAAGTGCATCACGTGGGAACACGTGATCGTCAAATATGTGTCAGTGTTTAACACTATTTTCAAACCAGTCTTAGTCTAAATTGGCTAAGTTTTCCAGAGGCAAGACTCCTCTTTTGACTGAGCCTCAAACACACCCTTGTCTTCTAAGATTGATCATCTCATATGATATATGAGTGCTCAACACTCGATAAAGACAAAGTGTTGTCAGAACCCCAAACCCCTGTTTAGCATTACTAAATAATGGGGGGTTGAACCCAGACAAATGTTCAACAGTCCAACAAAGGGCCAACATTTCAAACCTAATTGGACTTAGCCCAAGTTGGCCATAAGTCCTCAATTCTGTTTCAACTGAGCCCATGTGCTCATAATCCAATTAATTGATCTTAGTCCCAAATTAGACTACAGATTTTCTAATCAACATTGGTTCAAGGGTACATCTCTTCACTCCTTTGATATTTGTCGTTGTAATCCTTCAACGTCTTTAAAGAGGTGACGAGTCCCGATGACCAATCATTCCATGGACTATGGGGTCCTTAACTCATGGACTATGATGTCCTTAAACTTTATAGACTATGACGTTTTTAAACTATGGACTGTAGGGTCCTTAAACCCATAGACTATGATGTCCTTAATCTTAGACTGTGGGGTCCTTAAGCCCATGGACTATGATGTCCTTAACATTTACAGACTATGATGTCTTTAAACTGGACCGAGATGTCCTTAAACTAATATTGGACCACCATGTCCTTAAACTGGTAATGGACCGCAACGTCCCTAAACTAAACAATAGAGCCCAAATGCTCTTTTGTTGGATCTAAATGATCCTGTTAAGTTGATCTTAGTCTAAAATTAGACTAACGTATCCTTAACAAACGTTTAAGTTGATCTTAGTCTCAAATGAGACTAACATATCCTTAAACCCAACCCCCAAACCCAAATCTAAGAAAATACGAATTTGGACTAATCCACGCCCTATGGGCGACAACATAAATTAGTCTCCGTATACAATCCACGGGTAACCAAAAACAAAAAAAACACCCACGACACGAAGTGACCATCTGGAGAAGGAAAAAGTGGTTACCGCGATGCGGTAGCGTAATTAACTGCAGGGGCTTGCGCCTGTAGGGAAGAGCGTCCCCACAATTAAAAACCCCTCAACGAGGGGGAATCTGACGAAGTCTACTACATCGGCCGCATCCGTTTAAACCTTTGATGCATGGTGTCATAAATCAACTTGGCATCTTCGGAGAGGTGGACGGATAGCACCAATTAGAATCTGCCCCTAAAATTCAGGCAAGACGAACCTACGCGGCCGCGTCTCTGTGTTTCGGAGGAGAATATTCCCCAAATGGGTTGTAGCGGCGCTTTGCAAAGATTTGTATAAATACTAAATCATTAAGAAAAAATGGTTTTATAAGTAATGGTATTTATTTGTAAAGATGTCGTTATCCCGTATTCTATGTTCCCGAGAGTATTGTGCTATGTTGCATAGTAGTGTGTGAGGAGGTAGGTCATTACCTCGTGATTTACTTAAAGGTATAGCAAGGTTTTGATGGTTTAAATGTAGAAATGAAACTATATGGTATTTTAATGAAAAAATACGGTAAAATGGAAATAGCAATTATTTTTTATATGAAACTTGTTCAATATGATTAGTTAGTGTTTATTAGTCAACATGAATTGGTTTTAGCATAATTGTATTAAAGAAAAGTGAGGTATTAGGAAGAAACCGAATCGGAAATTGGATTTGTTCCGATTCCATCGGGTTTTGGAAGTTCGTATTTTTAGAAAAGAGTAAAGGAGAGAAATTGGGACTTACTAGTTTAGGACTTTAAAAGAGAGGAAGGGGAGACTAGAGGAGTCGACGGTGCGTCGTTTCGTCGCCGGGAGTTCCTACGGTTGTCGCCGAAAAATCCGCCGGAGTTTCGCCTTTCGCTCACTTCGATTGCACACTAGAGTTTCTAGAGATTTCTTGGGAGTTGGCTCAGAATTTTATGGTGAGGGGGTAGAGTGTAGGGGTGGTAATTATAGGGTTAGGCTAGGGTTATGGTCGATGAAGAGTTTAAATTGAAAAAAATGTAAAAATATATTAAAATTCATTAAAAATGGAGTAAATGGGGATTTAAAAAGTCTCTGGAACCGATCTGGGAAAATGAAGTGTGCAGGGGGGTAGGGGAGAGGAAGAGCCCCAACTTTGGTGTTGGGGACTCGGCCGAGTCTGACCGGCGGCGCCGGCCCGAGTCGGCCGGTCCGCCGGCCGACTCAGCCGAGTCGAGCCGAGTCAAGGGGTCGGGGGCTGTGTCATCGTTCCACCTTCTCACTAGTATATTTATTTTATGGGGGTGTAGTGGGGTTTTTGTGAGAAATGCACGTGTAAACTGTTGGTATTCTAAAAATAAAAAACAAAATAATATTAAAAATAATGTGGGGTATGGGATTTGAACTCTGGTGGCTTGGTTCAGCAGTGCAAGGTATTACCAATGAGCCACAAGCTCCTTCTTGTAATTAAGTAGTGAATTAATTACTTAAAGTAATCACAGCAAAAGTAAATACCCTAAGTATACATTAATTTTAAAGCAATTTTTTTTACACTAAAATTGGAGTTGCTACATTCTTTTAACTTGTAATTAAAAAGCAAATTAATTACTTATATCTTATGCTCAGGCTAAAATAGCCCTTTCTGTATTTTTGAAAAAATTGTACAGAAAATTGTACAGGAAATTTAGGGTTGTTACAGCCCGGAACCCAGCTGCGGGGAGAGCCATAAGCACGCTCGGGAGCCGGAGCCCCGGGCAAGGGGGTGGAGGATGAAGCCGACCCCCCCGAGGCCCCCTTGAGAGGTACTAGAGGACGGTTTCTCGATCCCCGGCCTCCCCGATCCCCGTGCAAGAGGGGGACGTCTGTTTCGAGGTGCCCTCGGGGCTTTCCGTTGCCGATAGCTTGCTTTCGGATATGGAACGATCGGCGGGGTGCAAAATTCCCCCGGGGACCCTTAAGGCCCAGGTGGCCGCCATCGCTCAAGAGGCTGTCCAGGTCAGTATCTGCTTTCCGTTGAGGTTTTTGTCAAGTATTTTTTCTTGTATCGGATACTTTTATACCCGTCCTTTACTTTCCTCAGGTCCTCCAGCACTGCGCCCTCATCGTCAACATGGAACACGAGGAGATTGCCCCGGCGATGCGGAAGGCGGGCGAGTCGTCCTCGCGGGAGGAGGACCTGTGCCTGGAGCTGCAGCAGGCGAAGGAGAGATAATCGCCCTCGAGACCCGGGTGGTTGCCGAGGAGGTGACGAACTCCAAATGCAAGGAGTCCATTCAACTTCTGAGTGAATCCAACAAGGTCGTCCAGACTAAGTTGGAGGAGACTAAGGTGCTTAACGCAACGATGAAGAAGTCGCGGGACGCCTGGAAGAAGGAAACCCAGGCGGCGCTTGACGCGGCGAAGCTTGCCGACCTCCGGGCTGTGAAGTCAGTGGAGAGGTATAAGACGTCGGACCAGTTCTACGCCGACCTTGCTGATGCCTCGGCCATCGTTTGGCACCAGGCCCTCGACGCTGTCAAGGCGTTGATGCCGGGGTTTGCTGATGGCGAGCTTCGGCTTCAGTACCCCCTCTCCGAGGATGAGCCACAGGGGGAGACCGCCGGGAGTGCCGCGGGGGAGAGGCCGCCGGTGGGAGTGCTGGAGATAAGGCTCCTGGTGGGACCACCGATCCAAAATCCGTCACCCCGGCTCCTGACGCCAAGGCTCCTGGTGGGAGCACCGACCTTAAAGTTGTCACCCCAGTTCCCGACGCCGGCGCTGAGCAGGTCGAGATCCTCCCCGGTCCAAAGGCCTAAGCCTTCCTGCCTTTTTCTCTTTTTTTATAAATTTTGTAAGCCTCCGGGCGCTTTTTGTATGGCTGAGGAGCCCATGGAACCTTGTAAAGACTCTCAGATCGTAAATAAAACAGTTTTTAATTTTTATTCGTGGCAATGTTTTCTTGTGCGGGCACTTGAGCTTTTTAGCGTTTTCCTCGTCCCAGGAGTTAGGCCGTAGGTCGATGACCAGTCTTTTAGATGGCGATCGCCCGTCGAGTGTAAGCCAGTTAATCGCTAAGTGAGGGAAGGTCGGTCCCCTCCCGCCCCCGGAGTCGAGGTGGCGATCGTTCGCTTAGAATACATCGGGAGCTCCTTCAGCGTGGGTCAAGATTTGCCCATTCCTTTGAGTCGGACCGGCGACCACTTCCCTTAGCGTAAGTTAAATAACAGCCAAGTTAGAATTGGTCGGCGTTGGCCGAGCAGTGAAGATGCTCGGTGGCCTCTTCATGAAGGCGTCGATCCTTGGTATAGATAGGTAGAAAGTTACCCGCTAAGGATTGACCGAGCATGGAAGATGCTTGGTGGCCTCTTGATGAGGGCTTTTGATCATTAGCATAGATGGGTAGGAGCTACCCGCTAAGGATTGACCGAGCAGGGAAGCTGCTCGGTGGCCTCTTGATGAGGGCTTTTGATCCTTAGCGTTGATGGGTAGGAGCTACTCGCAAAGGATTGACCGAGCAGGGAAGCTGCTCGGTGGCTTCTTGATGAGGGCTTCGATCCTTAGCGCAGATGGGTAGGAGCTACCCGCTAAGGATTGACCGAGCAGGGAAGCTGCTCGGTGGCCTCTTGATGAGGGCTTCGATTCTTAGCATAGATGGGTAGGAGCTACCCGCTAAGGATTGACCGAGCATGGAAGCCGTTCAGTGGCCTCTTGATAAGGGCTTCGATCCTTAGCGCAGATGGGTAGGAGCTACCCGCTAAGGATTGACCGAGCAGAGAAGCTGCTCGGTGGCCTCTTGATGAGGGCTTCAGTCCTTAGCGTAGATGGGTAGTAGCTATCCTATCATGCCCCGCTTCCCAGTGTACGGGCTGAGGACGCGACGGGTCACGCGGCGTATTTACTCAGAAGTAAACACACTAAGCGTATCTAAGCAATATAAAATAAAATGTACACAAGAGACAAGATGTAAATGAACATCAACTTTATTTATTAATATTCTTTTTACAATACAACTGAAATGAAAATACATGTACTGAAATCAATACCTAAACAATGGCAAAACAGAAATGAAAATGAAATGTACAAGTAAACTAGAGCTCCGGGTCAAAGGCTAGCTGGTCCAAGTCCTCGCTGGTGGGATCTGTCTCCAGAAGGTCCAAACCACCTGACAACATTCCAAAGAAAGAAGAAAAAGAATGTCGTCAGCGAATAATCGCTCGGTAAGTCCCAAATGTAAGAAGAGACAGAATAGACAGAAAGAGAATGTAACTTTTAAAGTTGTATTATATTGTTAACGTTGTTGTTTGTAGCTTGGTACAGAAAGTGCCAGTGTATACGAGAGGAGTCTCACTATCCCGGAGACTAAAGTATACAAAGTACAAGGAACCGTTCAGCCATGGTACAACGGCAATGGAGATTCAGGTTAGGTGTTTTATGGTTGCAGTCTCGTGCCACTTTTAACACCTTCCGTACCAATCTACCCCATATAAACCCCGCGATATCTTAATTGTATTGTTTGTATTGTATTGTCTTGAATTGTAAACTGTATAGATGGATGACTTACCGAAATCATGATATCAGTAATGGAACGGATATAATGGATGAACATGTAAATGGAGTATATCCATGGTTCGGTTCAGTCAAGTTATATAGATTGAATAGATTGAGTATATGGATTCATATTGAATTGTGGTTTTATACTTGAATCGCATTCAAGTCAGATTGATTATGTTTAGACTCAGTCTGAGTCAGACACTTTTAAGAAGAACTTGAAATCCTGATTATTTTGATATTATCGGTAACTGCTGTACATGGACGACAGGATTTGTGTCTTTTTTCAAGACAATTACCGTATTGATAACACCGTTTGTTAGGTTGTCTACCTTACATAGGCAAGCACCCATATCTCCGGCTCTCTGAGGCTCAAGAGACTGGTCCCGCTTAAACCTATGTTTACTAGGGTCTTTATAATAATTTAATATAACTTGAAAGGGTTTTATGTAAAAATAGTTTTGGCATAATTTCAAGATACACCTCAAGTATTTAATTATCATCTTTAGAGTTTTCATAGATGTGTATTTTACAATTGTGTAATTTCTAGTAAATAGAACATAGTTTCCATAGTATATGGTACTATCTTGAAATATTGTACTTATGTTGTATTTGGATGGTATTTTCATGTAATAGTGATTCCTTTGATTTAGAAAACTTGGAATATTTATATAATCAAAATAGATATTTCGATAATAAATTTATAGATATTTAATTAAAATAATTTATTTATTTTCTTGTAGAAATCACATTTTTCTAAAGAAAAATGTATAAAAATTCCATCGAGATCGAATGCTCCTTGCGGAGGTTTGCATCTCGCTCTACTAAGCCCGAAGATGTGCGATAATCCGCACCATCCCGAACGGGGTCCCCAAAATGGGTTGTAGAGGCGCAATTGCATGGAAATTGTTAATACATCTTTTTATAGAAAGTGGTTTTATAAGTTTAGGGTATTTATTTGTAAGTTCGTATTTCCCGTATTCTATTGTCCCAAAATCAATCATGCTATGATAGAGATGTGTGTTGTGATGAGGTAGGTCATTACCTCGTGAACTATCTAAAGGTATAGCAAGGATTAAAGGTTATAACGTCGAAATGAATAGTTTGTGGCATTTTTATGAAAAATGCGATAAATGTCACAAAAACGATTATTTTGATGTGAAACTTATTTTATTGAGTTTTCTAATGATTATTAATCAACATATAAGAATATGGTTTTATCTTGTTAAAGAAAAGAGTAGTTTTATAAGAATACCGGATCGGAAGTCGGACTAACTCCGCTTCCGTCGGATTTTAGAAATGGAACTTTTTAAAGATAAAAATGAGAGAGAGAATTGAGACTTACAGGTTACAAATATAGAGGGGAGAAAGAGGAAGAGTAGGGAAGCGCCGGTGCGTCGTTTCGTCGCCGGAAACTCCTCGTATTGTCGCCGGAACTTTGTCGGAGTTTCGTCCTTCGCTAACTCCACTTGTACAATATAAAGACTTGGGAATTCTTGAGAGTTTTGGCAGGAATTTGTAAGTGGGTAGGGGTGACATGAGGGGTGGTATTTATAGGAAAAGCCAGGGTTTAGTGTGGTGAATGGGTGTATTAAAATTTGTATTAAAAATGAAGTAAATAGGTGATTTATTGCCTCTGGAAAATGTGCAGAGTAAATAAGCAATACAGGAGTTAAGGGAGGAGTCCAAGGGTCTAGGGCAAAAGAAAAATTTTGGGTTTGGGCCAGGGAAAACCGGCGGCACCGGCTTGAGAGTGAATCTCGCCGGTCGGATTCATGGGGTAGGGGCTCGGATTGGGGCCACGTATCCCTGACGCTTCAACTAGTCTATTTAACATGTTTGATTATTCTGTAACTTACCCTATTACGTGTGTTGCACGTGTAGACTCTTGGTCTTCTAAAAGGTTAAAATAAAATTAATTAAAAAGATAATGCGGCTGATGGGATTTGAACTCGGGTGCTTTGTCACAGCAGCACAAGGCTTTACCAACGAGCTAAAAATTGTTTCTTGTTGTTCTAAATCAAAATAAATACTTATAGCATTCACAGGAATTGTAAATACCGTAATTGTACATTAACTTTAAATGAATTTTATGTACACAGAATTTGGAGTTGTTACAGTCTTCCCTTCTTACAAAAATTTCGTCCTCAAAATTTACAATTTATTTTGAGGACCAGCTTACAAATAAGTGATGATATCTTGCACGCATCTCATCATCCCTTTCCCATGTCGATTCTCTTGGTGTGTCCTTTCTCCACATCACTCGAACCAAGTTGATTTCCTTGTTCCGAAGTGACTTCACTTTTCTGTCCAGGATCTCCACAGGTTGTTGCTCACAAGATAAGTCTGGCTGTATAGTGAGTTCGGAGTGATCAATTCCATGGCTGGGGTCATTCACATACTTTCTAAGTTGGGATATGTGGAACACATTGTGCACTCCTTCCAATGAAGGTGGAAGTGCCAAGCGATAAGCCACTTCACCGACTCGTTTAAGTATGTCGAACGGTCCAATGTACCTCGGACTTAGCTTACCCCGTCTTCCAAAATGAATCACTCCGCGGTTTGGAGATATCTTCAGAAATACATGATCTCCCGGCTGGAACTCCAAATGACGGCGATTTGCATTAGCCCAGTGCTTCCGTCGATCTTGGGCTATGCGCATTCTTTTCCTGATAGTACGAACTACGTCAACAGTTGCTACTATCATCTCAGGTCCAAGGAGTTCCCTGTCACCGATGTTGTCCCAACTTAATGGCGATCGGCACTTCCTTTCATATAGTGCTGCAAAAGGTGTCATTTCGATACTTGCTTGGTAGCTGTTGTTGTATGAAAACTCCACAAGATGTAGGTGATCTTCCCATGATCCTCCGAAGTCTAGCATACACGCTCTGAGCATATCTTCCAAGATCTGAATAGTTCTCTTAGACTGACCATCTGTTTGTGGATGATAAGCTGCGCTGAAGTTCAGACTTGTTCCCAAGCTAGCTTGCAGACTCTGCCAAAATTGCGATCGAAACCTGGTATCATGATCGGAAACAATGCCGACCAGTACTCCATGAAGTCTCACGATTTCCTGCATGAGTTCAGGGGTATCAGAGATAGTGCATTATGAAGAATTTAAATTTTTACTTAGATTCTTACCCCTATGTACTTCTTTGCTAGAGTCTCGGTAGATTGGCCAACTCGAAATGGGATGAAGTGAGCCGACTTTGTGAGTCGATCCACAATAACCCATATCGCATCGCTACCCTTTGTGCTGCGAGAAAGAGCAATCACAAAATCCATCGTGATATGTTGCCACTTCTATTCTGGGATAGGTAATGGTTGAAGTAAACCAGCTGTCCTGTGATGTTCAGCCTTTACTTGCTGACACACCAAGCATTTAGCGACGCTTCTAGCTACTTCACGCTTCATTCCATGCCACCAGTAATTTTGACGTAGATCTTTGTACATCTTTGTATCTCCAGGGTGTACTGAGTAGGGAAAGCTTTGAGCTTCTTTCATTAACTCGTCCCTCACAGAACCTTTTGGTACACACAGTCTGCTGCCGTATCTCAAAGATCTGTCTTCATGAATGATGAAGTCTGTTCTGAGTCCATTTTCTACTTGTTCTCTGATCTTTTGCAACTTAGCATCACTTGCTTGAGCTGCTTTGATCTGATTGATTGAACTTGTTGAAGCTTCCATCTGATTCAAGTCTTGTTGAAGCTTCCACTGAGCGGTGAGATTCAGTGCTAATGGTTGGCGACTAAGGGCATCAGGTACCACATTCACCTTCCCTTGGTGATATTGCAGGTTGATGTCGAAGTCCACCATGAGTTCTAACCATCGTCTCTACCGCATATTAAGCTCCTTCTGAGTAAACACATATTTCAGACTCTTGTGATCTGTGTATATATTCACTCGTTCACCAAGAAGATAATGATGCCAAATCTTAAGAGCAAAGATTACGGCCGCCAATTCCAAGTCATGCGTCGGATAATTGCGCTCATGAATTTTCAGCTGTCTTGAAGCATAAACCACAACCTTACCGTGCTGATGTAGAACACATCCTAATCCCTTACCGGATGCATGGCAATGCACTTCGAAACCTCCAGATTGGTCCGGTATAACGAGAATAGGTGCTGATGTCAATCTTGACTTGAGTTCTACGAAAGCTTGCTTGCATGCTTCTGACCACACGAATTCTTCATATTTACGTGTGAACTTGGTCAGGGGTATTGCTATCTTCGAAAATCCTTCAATGAACCTTCGGTAATATCCAGCTAGACCCAAGAAACTTCGAATGTCCTTCACTGACTTCGGTGTCGGCCATTCGCTTACTGCTGAAACTTTCGCTGGATCTACAGAGATTCCTTCGCCTGATACAATGTGTCTGAGGAAACCAACTTGATCTAGCCAAAACTCGCATTTGCTATACTTGGCATAGAGTTGATGTTGTCATAGAGTTTCCAGGACAATTCGTAGGTGCTCGGCATGTTCCTTCTGATTCTTAGAATACACCAGGATATCGTCGATGAAGATGACAACAAACCTGTCTAAGTACCTCCGGAAAACTTGATTCATTAGATTCATGAATATTGCTGGTGCGTTGGTCACTCCAAATGGTATCATAAGAAATTCGTAATGACCATAGCGAGTTCTGAATGCCGTTTTATGGATATCAGATTCCTTGACCTTCACATGATGATAACCCGAACGAAGATCTAACTTGGAGAAAACACAAGATTCACTTAGCTGATTGAACAGATCGTCGATGTGCGGGAGTGTATACTTGTTCTTTATCGTTACTTCGTTCAAGGATCTATAATCAATGCACATTCTATATGAACCTTCCTTCTTCTTCACAAGCAGAACTGGAGATCCCCAACTTGAAGTGCTGGGACGAATCCATCCTTTCGCCAATAATTCGTCCAACTGAGTTCAGACCTCCTTTAAACCTTCCGGACTCAGTCGATACGGTGCTTTGATTACTGGTTGTGCTCCTGGTACTAAATCAATGCTGAATTCAAGAGCTCGATCGGGAGGAAAACCTGATATATCATCAGGAAACACATCGTCGAACTCTCGAACTACTTCTGGCTTTGATCCTTCCTCTGCTTGAATTGCCGCAATCACTGCTTTCTTTGGTTTCGCTTTGTAAGTACTTGGCTCCAGGGTACGGTCTCCACTTTTGAAATAAAAGACCGGATGGTCTGGAATCTCGAATACTACCCTCCTTTAACGACAGTCAATGGTAGCATTGAATGTTTCGAGCCAATCCATACCTAGAACCACATCGAAGTTCGGTATGTCCAGCACCTTGAAGTCAGCATAGAATTCTCTGCTGCAGACGACCACTGGACACAGGTTGTATCCCATTGTTGCCTTTAGAATGTCGTTCCCTGAACTGACATTCCAGCTGGATACAAGCGGTGTGACTAGAATCGCATGAGTTCGGACGAACCGTTGCGACATAAAGCAATAAGATGCTCCAGTATCAAAGAGTGCTAGTGCAGGGAGTGAGGCTACTAAGATTGTACCTAATTTATGTGGGATATGTTTTAGGTATAATGAAAAGATATATAGGTATGTCTATGGACTGAAAGAAAATTTGAAAGGGAAGTGTTACCAGTGATGATTTGGCCGGTGGCTTCAGCCTCTTCCACAGTCATTGTGAAAGCCTGTCGCCTCGACACATTCCTCCTTGCTGGAGGAGCATTCCTCTGTCCGTTCCTTGGTCCTTGAGGTGGGTTCCTTTGAGCTTGATGGAACTGACGAGGAGGAGGTGCAGTCGGTCCACGAGGAGGTGGAGCAGGTAGTGCAAGTCTCGGAGCAGGTGCCTGGATGGCTGGGCGCTGCGGGTATGTGATTGCTGGCCTGGGTGCTGCATATGGGTTTTGTCTGTGAGGACAAGACCCAATATCATGAGTAGCTGAGCCGCAGACTAAGCAAAGGAGATTTGCTCGCCGGCAATCTTTCATCAGATGCCCTTGCCTCCTGTAATAGGTGCAAAAGGCTGGGCTAGGCCGGTTGTTTGGTAGTCCCGGTCTCCTTGGCACAAAGGTGGCCTTGAAGAGGCTCCTCCTGCCATCTGGTTGGCAGGGCGCTTCATCCCGGCAGACTGAGGTCTGCCCCTCATCTTTACCACTGCTTCATATCGGCGGGCAGCTTTCAGAGCCAATTCATAAGCCGGGAAATCTCCTGTGGCTAATGCATCCTGGATCTCCAGATCTAACCCTTGTTGAAATCGTCGGGCTCTGATCTCATCCGTCGGTATCAGGTGTGTCGCGAATCTGTTAAGGTATCGTGTTAGCTGTGTATTATGTGATATTTTAAAATCGAAATATTGAGACGTATCTTACCGACTGAGCATGGTAAACTCAGTATCGTACTCATCCACTGATTTGGTCCACATTGAACCCTTTTGTAGGTGGATGAACTACTGTTCCATGTCGAATCTGGCAGTCTCGAGGAAGTACTTTACGTCGAACATCTCGCGGAAAGTCCTCCATTCGATCGGCTGGGTGAGACGGCTTTCTTCCGCCTTCCACCAGACCCGTGCATTATCAGTGAGCTGCAGCTTTGCAACTCGAACCCAAGCGACCTCTGGCACTTGTGCTGCTGCTAGGTCATCTTCAATGCTCTGAGCCCATTCCCCAGCTTCTAAGGGGCTCTCCTTTCCTAAGAACTGCTTGGGGTGAAAGGCCCTGAATTGCTTCACCCCAGGTGCTTCTGCCTCAGGACGGTTCATCAAGATAGCAGTTTACTGCTGCTGTCCCTTTAGGAGTCTGCGGATCGCCTCAAATAGTATCGTCTGCTCATTGATCGGAGTAGCTACGGCCGGTGTAATTAGAAGGGGTGGTGGAGTGTTGTTGAAGTTAGTGATGGTGTTGTTTAGGGAATCCATAACCTTGAAAGAAAATTTTTGGGTCAGGACAGATTCAAAATATATGAAATTGGAAGATTCTAGGAATATGAATTGTAAAGAATGTTTTCAGTTGCTAGTTATTGTGTTATATTGCTTAGGTTGTCCATGCAGAGCTGAACTGCATGGGCAACCAACAAAACCTGTCACGCCCCGCTTCCTAGTGTACGGGCAGAGGACGCGACGGGTCACGCGACGTATTTACTCAGAAGTAAACATGCTAAGCATATCTAAGTAATATAAAATAAAATGTACACAAGAGACAAGATGTAAATGGACAACAACTTTATTTATTAACATTCTTTTTACAATACAAATGAAATGAAAATACATGTACTGAAAGCAATGCCTAAACAATGGCATAACAGAAATGAAAATGAAATGTACAAGTAAACTAGAACTCCGGGTCAAAGGCGAGCTGGTCCAAGTCCTCGCTGGTGGGATCTGTCTCCAGAAGGTCTGAACCACCTGACAACATTCCAAAGAAAGAAGAAAATGAATGTCGTCAGCGAACAATCGCTCGGTAAGTCCTAAAAGTAAGAAGAGACAGAATAGACAGAACGAGAATGTAACTTTTAAAGTTGTATTATATTGTTAACGCTGTTGTTTGTAGCTAGATACAGAAAGTGCCAGTGTATACGAGAGGAGTCTCACTATCCCGGAGACTAAGGTATACGGAGTACAAGGAACCTGTAACATTTCAGAAAAATAAAATATTATTTTTGGGATTTTATATAATGGAATAATAAATATTAGAGATTTTTTAAGTATGAAGACTGGTTTTAAATGATATGGTATAACTAAATACCGATAAATTGGGAAATATTGGAAAATTACATTTGAATGTTGATTCTGAAAGAATATTATATGATTTAGACACTTTATAAAATTTATACAACTAATTGTGTATAGGTTATTACTAAACTCGATTAGTGTTTACTAATTTTTCATTAAGTATGACTTTGCATGTGACATGCACCATGTCATGTTTCAAGCACATTTTTTTCAATTTGTATAAACCATGGCATCTTGTGTTTCTTTTATATGTATATGGTTTTATTTGTTTTTGGTTTTAAAAGAAAAGAAAAGAAATAGAATAAAGAATTGTGGCATGGCTTGAAGTATGGGCAAGAGAGAGAGAGAGAGAGAGAGAGAGGGTGAGGGTGAGGGGTCAATTGACCATGGCTCATTTGTTATTCATTCATCATCTTCATCATTTTCCTCTCCTTCTCCTCACCTTGGCTGCCCTCTCCCCCATCTCCTCTACCTTCTCACAACACTACCAAAACCACCTCAAAAACCCTTTATCACTTTATTAAAAATGTGCACAAGCTCACTACAAGCATGGGGAACCAAGAAAGTTGGGATTTTGAACACTTGGGGCAACTCAAGAAAATTCTTGAGTTGCCAAATGAGGTAATTCTTTCACCATTAGTGTAGTATTTGATTTTCTTTAGCATATATTTTAGTTTAGAAGTGATTTAGTAAGGTTTAGTGAGGTTTGAAAATTTCTAGATGAAGTTAAGGGATTCTTGAGTTGTGGTGGTGCAATTGAGGTTTAGTAGTGACCTTAAACCCCTCCCCCCTTAGTGTTAAAAACCAGATCAAACAGAGCCTAGACCATGCAATTTGATTTAGATGTTTCAATGTCGGTTTTTGTGTTAAATTGTGCCTACAGGGAATCTGGAATGACCTGGAACCTTTACTAGAAAAACTAGCAGCCCCATAGACCTAGATGGACTACTAGGAGACTACCCTGAGAGTACGAACCCAAAAAGAGCAGGTATGGCCGAGCAGGCCGGTTTTTGGGGTAGTGTCACCGGGCCAAGTGTGGGATTTGGTGTTAGGGTTTTGACAGTAGCTCACCTCATTGATTATCCATCCCCTGTAACTGTTTGTTTAGCCTTTTTTTACCTGACAAAAAATCTGGGGCTAGTTTTCTGAGATTCTGTTTTGGTTTCCTCGATGTTCATGACTTGAAGTTTTGATATTCGTGTTTTGTAGTGGTCACTTGACGTTTGTACGTCGATATCGGGTGTTGTTTGGTTCTTTCGCATGCGTAGACCATAGGTTTTAACCTATGTATGATTCGTGTGCCGTTTTGGTTTTCGTGCGCGATTTCTGTTTACGATATTATGTGTTATATGTGTAGGCACCCTCACATTGACTTCGGATGACAAGGAGGAGTATGTCGACATCTACTTCGGCAAGTAAGGATCAAGGTGAGTAGATGTATATCTACGGGGGAAGTCGGGTGGATGGCGTATAGCACCCCCGCAATTTCGTAAGATATGATGCGTTATGATATACATATGTCTATGTGTTTTATGAGATGTGTATACTTAGCAAGAAATGCTTTATGTGACTTTGCGTTGAATTTAGTGTAGTTGGAAGAATGCATTTTTAGTTTAGCTTCTTAGTCGCGAAACCCTAGAGTATAGGTTGACATACACACACATGCACACACGTGATATATCTTTGGTGTATATGATTATATGTATATATATGTGTGTGTGTGTGTGGATGTGTTGATACACACACACACGTATACACGGGTGATGAGGATAGTATATGATACTCGGAGGAGAGTCGATATGATCAGGCATGATGCCGTAAGATCGGTTATGTGATTTAGGTCGTGTTATGAGATACAACATGATATTATAGCGGATCGATGGGCGATGTGTTTTATTCACACGCGGATAGATGTTTGATGATATTGGTATGTTCTAGACTTAGAACGGTACCCTTAATTCAGGATATGATGATAATGATACCATATGAATAATGAGGTATATGTGATAATTGACCTGTACCCCGATTTAGGATGCCGTATGATGGATTTTTATCGTACGATGTATAAATATGATGATTGATCCGCACTTTTGACTCGAGGATGTCGTATTATATATATATTTTATCGTACGTGACGCTATTGAGGCGGGATCACCGACTACTAGATATATCGACTCGGACTTAGGTGGATTTCCTTACCCTTTTGATTAGTCTCTTAGCTTCGTCCTGTAGTTCACTTGGTAGATGTTAGACTGGGCTCGAGTCATACTTATTTTCAAAACTAATGAATCATGAGTATTTTCAAAAGACAACCCGAGTGATATTACGAATTTTTCAAAGGATGTACCTTTTCTTAAAAACATCGTAGCCCCTGTTTTCTAAAAATCATGATTCGTGCTATTCCAAATGCCAAAACTGCTCGTATATATAAATGTATATTCTTAAATGTTGCGTTTACTATTCATTTTCCATTAAATTCATGTTGTTCTTATCGCATTGCATGCTTGTACATGTGTTTTCCTTAATTATTATGAACCCATTTTGTCAGGACACCGGCACTATTACCGATGATGCGTATGTCTACGAACACTTGCTTGCCGGCTCACACACATCATCATCGGTAATTGCCATGTCACGTACACTTTAGAGAATAGTATTTCATTGATATCGCTTGCTAGCTGATAGTTCCGATATATCATTTCTGTGCTAGTTTAGATATTGCATTCTTTACTTAGATACCGTGCATGTATATATATTCATTGTCATGCAATATTATGGGGTTTTATGCCGGTATTTCACTGTTATTTACTCTGGAGTTTGGGATTTCAATTTTCCATAAGATTTCTGGATTTGGAGAAACCGCAAGAATTTTATAAACTCATTATCATTTCTAAAAATAGAAATTTACGGTTTTCTCGTGATATGATGTGAGAGGTGCCCACCGTGAGTTTTCTCAGCTCTTGAGCGGTATCATATATCCGATTCGAGGAGGAGGAGGAACCGTCTGCGGGTGCATGGTGGACCCGGTGCGTTACTCCGGGGCAAGATGGTCGCAGATGATGGCGTTGAGCCCGGCAGGGGAGCACTACCGACCGGTTATTTGTGACGCGGTGGATATCCGGAGGATACCGATGTAGTCGTGGGATTTTATGATATGGGCCAGTCCGGATTGCCGGATCCCGAGATATTGAGATTTTATGATATGGGCCAGTCCGGATTGCCGGAGCCCGAGATATTGAGATATTGAGACATTAAGATATTGGGATTTATATTTTGTGTCGATGCTTGACACGGATTCTCTGTTGATTTCATTGATGATACTTTGGTTTTTATATAAGAATCTCACTGAGATAAGAAAACAGTTTTCTCATTCAAGAAGTATTCTGTTTTCATGCATTCATACATCACATATGTGATATGTTGCTACCTGAGGCACTGACACGAGCACTTGGTATTACACTTTTATGTTTAGATGTTTACCCTTGCCATTTTTAGATGCTTCAGATTATATATATAGAGGATATTATTGTATGACCTAGGAGAGAGTCATACATGCGATTCTTCTCGGTGATGTTTTCTACTTACGAGTTGGCAACTCACCCCCGTTGTGCCACAGTTTCTTGTAGGTTTTGCCGGACAGGTTTCGTTGCAGCTTGCTGGCACACTGCTTCCTTCCGGGTGATTGCTTTGGTGGGTGGATTCACTTGCATCGTGACCACCATTGTACCTTATTTATATTCAGTTGTATCTAGTAAACTCCATCAACCAGACTTTTATTATTTGAGAGACTTAGAAAACCAGTTGTTATTCTTTCAACCTTAGAGTCGCGCGTTGTACTATTATGGTTTTCTGGCTTCCTTGATGATGTGAGCTCCTTACTTTTTGTGAGTTTTGATCCTCGCCCTTCGGCATTGTATATTTTCCTGTTTGCATGGTTGTTTCCGCCAATTGGCGAAGAGCTAGCTCCCGCTTGGGATACCTTTATTCATTACTTGTATATTCCTGTTTGTACTCGTTTGGGGCCAGTATTTACAAAGGAGACTCTGCCGAAATTTTCGGGAAAATATGATGTTGCTTTTAAATGTTTAATGCCACTTATTTTATTAGAACCACTTATTTTAAAACAAGTTTTCCTTCACTTCTTCTTTAAAATGGTTTAGATTTCTGGGTTTTGGCTTAGTTGAATTAGGTGGGGTCCTATAGACTTCACATGATTCAAGTGCCAGTCACGTGCTATTTCGGGTCGTGATAGAACCGTTCAGCCATGGTACAACGGCAACGGAGATTCAAGTTAGGTGTCTTATGGTTGCAGTCTCGTGCCACTTTTAACACCTTCCGTACCAATCTACCCCTTATAAACCCCGCGATATCTTAACTGTATTGTTTGTATTGTATTGTCTTGAATTGTAAACTGTATAGATGGATGACTTGCCGAAACCATGATATCAGTAATGGAACAGATATAATGGATGAACAAGTAAATGGAGTATATCCATGGTTCGGTTCAGTCAAGTTGTATAGATTGAATAGATTGAGTATATGGATTTATATTGAATTGTGGTTTTATACTTGAATCATATTCAAGTCAGATTGATTATGTTTAGACTCAGTCTGAGTCAGACACTTCTAAGAAGAACTTGAAATACTGATTGTTTTGATGTTATCGGTAACTGCTGCATATGGACGGCAGGATTTTTGTCTTTTTCCAAGACAATTACCGTATTGATAACACCGTTTGTTAGGTTGTCTACCTTACATAGGCAAGCACCCATATCTCCGGCTCCCTGAGGCTCAAGAGACTGGTCCCGCTTAAACCTATGTTTACTAGGGTCCTTATTATAATTTAATATAACTTGACGGGGTTTTATGTAAAAATAGTTTTGGCATAATTTCAAGATACAGCTCAAGTATTTAATTATCATCTTTAGAGTTTTCATAGATGTGTATTTTACAATTGTGTAATTTCTAGTAAATAGAACATAGTTTTCATAGTATATGGTATTATCTTGAAATATTGTACTTGTGTTGTATTTGGATGGTATTTTCATGTAATAGTAATTGCTTTGATTTAGAAAACTTGGAATATTTATATAATCAAAATAGATATTTTGATAATAAATTTATAGATATTTAATTAAAATAATTTATTTATTTTCTTGTAGAAATCTCATTTTTCTAAAGAAAAATGTATAAAAATTTCATTGAGATCGAATGCTCCTTACGGAGGTTTGCATCTCGCTCTACTAAGCCCGAGGATGTGCGATAATCCGCACCATCCCGAACGGGGTCCACAAAATGGGTTGTAGAGGCGCAATTGCATCGAAATTGTTAATACATCTTTTTATAGATAGTGGTTTTATAAGTTTAGGGTATTTATTTGTAAGGTCGTATTTCCCGTATTCTATTGTCCCAAAATCAATCGTGCTATGATAGAGATGTGTGTTATGATGAGGTAGGTCATTACCTCGTGAACTATCTAAAGTTATAGTAAGGATTAAAGGTTATAATGTCGAAATGAATAGTTTGTGTTATTTTTATGAAAAATGCAATAAATGTCACAAAAATGATTATTTTGATGTGAAACTTGTTTTATTGAGTTTGTTAATGATTATTAATCAACATATAAGAATATGGTTTTATCTTGTTAAAGAAAAGAGTAATTTTAAAAGAAAACCGGATCGGAAGACGGACTAACTCCGCTTCCGTCGGATTCTAGAAATGGAACTTTTTAAAGATAAAGATGAGAGAGGGAATTGGGACTTACAGGTTACAAATATAGAGGGGAGAAAGAGGAAGAGTAGGGAAGCGTCGGTGCGTCGTTTCGTCGCCGGAAACTCCTCGTATTGTCGCCGAAACTTCGCCGGAGCTTCGCCCTTCGCTAACTCCACTTGTACAATATAAAGACTTGGGAATTCTTGAGAGTTTTGGCAGTGATTTGTGAGTGGGTAGGGGTGACATGAGGGGTGGTATTTATAGGAAAAGCTAGGGTTTAGTGTGGTGAATTGGTGTGTTAAAATTTGTACTAAAAATGAAGTAAATGGGTGATTTATTGCCTCTGGAAAATGTGCAGAGTAAATAAGCAATGCAAGAGTTAAGGGGGGAGTCCAAGGGTCTAGGGCAAAAGAAAAATTTTAGGTTTGGGCCAGGGAAAACCGGCGGCGCCTGCCTGAGAGTGAATGTTGCCGGTCGGATTCAGGTGGTGGGGCCTCGGATTGGGGCCACGTGTCCCTGACGCTTCAACTAGTCTATTTAACATGTTTGATTATTCTGTAACTTACCCTATTATGTGTGTTGCACGTGTAGACTCTTGGGCTTCTAAAAGGTTAAAAGAAAATTAATTAAAAAGATAATATGGCTGATGGGATTTGAACTCGGCTGCTTTGTCACAGCAGTGCAAGGCTTTACCAATGAGCTACAAGTTGTTTCTTGCTGTTTTAAATCAAAACAAATACTTATAGCATTCACAGGAATTGTAAATACCCCAATTCTACATTAACTTTAAATGAATTTTATGTACACAGAATTTGGAGTTGTTACATACCCGCTAAGGATTGACCGAGCAGGGAAGCCGCTCGGTGGCCTCTTGATGAGGGCTTCGATCCTTAGCGTAGATCGGTAGGAGCTACCCGATAAGAATTGACCGAGCAGGAAAGCCGTTCGGTGGCCTCTTGATGAAGGCTTCGATCCTTAGCGCAGATGGGTAGGAGCTACCCGCTTAGGATTGACCGAGCTGAGAAGCCGCTCGGTGGCCTCTTGATGAAGGCTTCGATCCTTAGCGCAGATGGGGAGGAGCTACCCGCTAAGGATTGATCGAGCAGGGAAGCTGCTCGGTGGCCTTTTGATGAGGGCTTCGATCCTTAGCGTAGATGGGCAGGAGCTACCCGCTAAGGACTGACCGAGCAGGGAAGCTGCTCGGTGGCCTTTTGATGAGGGCTTCGATACTTAGCGTAGATGGGTAGGAGCTACCCGTTAAGGATTGACCGAGCATGGAAGCCGCTCGATGGCTTCTTCATGAGGGCTTCGAGGTGTCGGTCCGTCTCCCTTGGCCCGTAAAATCTGGGGAGAGAGACCGTCGAAGGCAACACATGGTAGAGACGCGTGGGAAGGAATGACTCCCCATAATGCGCGTCATTCCAACTTCCATTTGGCCGTTTGGTGTCATGGTCATCACGCAACATCCCTGCGTTGGGGACTTTGAAAGGGCCCCGTGAATCGCGTTGCCACGCGTGCAAACTTCGGCCTTTTGGGATTTTGTTGGAGCTATAAACAGCGAAAGGGTGTTGGTCACTTTCAGCGTTGGGTTTCTGAAAATGGCCGTACCTCCGTGTGTGCTTATCAGCGAGATGATTTCCCGGGACGATGTGTACCTTTACAATCTCGACCGGTCCGAACAGACGTACGAGTCGGTGATAGACCACGTGGAGGCCCATTTTGGACGTTTTCTTCCCCGGCGATCTCCACTCCTCCAAGTGCTCATTTATGCGATCTAGAGGAGGTCTCCAGGTCTACACAATGCCTTGTCTCCGCGGCTGAGGGGTGAGGCGATCGAGAAGTTGCACTCGCTTTACCATCTCGGCCTGATCTCGAAGAGTAGGCAGGATAGATCGGCGGGCCTTCTTCTGGAGTGTTTCCAGAAGAGGCTGATTATTGATTTTTTTCCGGTGGGTGATGCTTCAGAGGTGGCCGAGGAAGCTAGGGCCCGGCTGACGGAGATTTCGTCGGAGTATCATCAACAATGCTTCCTCCATCCTCGACCCCCTTTATTGGAATAATAATTTTTGTATAAGGCTTGGGAGCCCATAATACCTTTGATGAATAAAGTTCCTCTTTTGCGATGTGGTTTTGTCTCCTTTTTGTTCTCTTTGTGCTTTTGCGTATTTTCACAAAATGAACCCAGAGGTCTTGGAACCGAGAAAGAGGGACATATCGAAGGAGATTCCTTTAATTCAGGAGACTTAATAATAAAGAAAATTTACATCGCTTCGACAAAGAAGGAAACATATTCACTGATACATAATTTGAAAATACATCCACTTATACAATTTGAGCTTCTAGGCATTGTAAAGCTGCGGAAACTTGCGTCCTCCCGCGTCTTGTAAGCGATAAGCTCCTCCGGGCAATACTTCGGAGACGAGGAATGGGTCGTCCCACTTCGGGGAGAACTTGTGCAGCTTGCCTTGGTCTATGAATTCGTTCCGCCTTAGGACCAAATCTCTCGTTTTGAAGGCGCGATGCTTGACTCGTGCGTTGTAGTAGCAGGTAGTTTGCTGTTGATAAGCGGCGGCTTTGATATGTTCCCGGTCCCGTTTTTCTAGCAAGATATCCAGATTAGTCCGGAGCGCCGAGGTATTTACTTCGTCGACGAAGCGTTCGACTCTGTAACTGGGTAGTCCAATCTCTGCTGGGACCATCGCCTCGGTGCCGTAGCAGAGGCTGAAGGGGGTCTCTTCAGTGGGGGTCTTCTTCGATATGCGTAAGGCCCATAAAATCCGGGGTAGTTCCTCGACCCAGCTGCCCTGTCTTCCTTCTAGGCGAGTTAGAAGACCTCGGATGACGTCTCGGTTCACAACCTCGGCTTGCTCGTTGCATTGGGGATGCGTGACCGCGACAAACTTCATTAGTATGTGGTATTCATTGCAGAATCCTTTGATTTTGTCGTTTTCAAAATTCGTCCCGTGGTCGGTAACAATACACCTCGGGATCCCGAATCGGGATATTATGTTGTTCTGCAGGAATTTGATGGTCATGGTGGCGTCCGGTTTCCTGATCGGGACGGCCTCGATCCACTTCGTAAAATAGTCTACCGTGACGAGGATGTACTTATGCCCGCCCGTGCCAGTTGGGAGTTGTTCCACCATGTCCATCCCCCACTGGGTAAATGGCCAGGGAGAGTTTAGGGCCGTTAGCTCGGTAGCAGGAAGAAGGGTATGGTGCCGTGGAGTTGGCAGCTTTTGCATCTTCTGACGAGCTTTTGAGCGTCTTTGTGAACCGTCAGCCAATATTATCCTTGGAGTAGCGTCTTCTGGACCAGGGTGCGGGCCCCTTGATGTGCTCCACGCGAACCCTTCGTGAATCTCACGCAGGACGTAGTCGGCTTCGTGGGGGTCGATGCATCAAAGCAGAGTTTGCGTGTACGACTTCTTGTAGAGGTTTCCATTGCTCCAGACGAAATGGCGGGCTTTTGTAACGTGTCAGAATATTTTAGATAATTAATTATTTTATTTATTTAATTAAAAATGTTATTTTAAAATTTTATTGAAATAAAAAGACCTTTTTATATGTGGTTAAAGTAATTAAGTAAAGAGGGTAGTTTGTTTATGTAACTTTAAGTGACATAAGGGGTTTTGTGGGAAGTTTAGTTCTTTGTGAGAATTGGAGTTTGTATGAGGGTTATTATGCTAATGTATTAGGTTATGATTAAGGCTAGCTTAAACCTCCTCCATACCACACCTTAGGTTAAACCTAAAACTTACACCTCCTACTTGCATTAATTCATGCCACTCTTCATAGTGACACCTCCTCCTAATTTTATCAATTCATATCCTTATCTTTTTCCATATTTGGTTCAGTTGGCATATTAAGCTTGGAAACAAAATACTTAGCTTAGAAAATCCTCTACCTGACTTAAGAATGAAAGAAGAAAAGAGAAGTTAGATCCTTGTGTTCCTTACCTCAAACCCTCAAGCTAGGATCTTATGTTCTGGTGCATCTATTGAAGAGCCATTCAGTTGATCCTTCGGTTTGGTATAAATTCCAACCATGTAGATCTTATTTCAGTACTGTTTAGTATATAATGAATGATATCGGTAATATCGTATTTTGATAAATTCTTACTCTATTTTGAATTTGCTATAATTTAGTTGATTTATAACAAAATCAAATAGTACAGTAGCCTTAAAAATTGGACCTATAGTATACACTAGAAACCTGGACCCATTCCTCTACAACTCGACTAGCGAGACTTGAAGAAATTCCCGGCGCCGCAGGATTTTTTGGTGAGTTTGGTGTTGAGATTTTTAAGATAGCTCTCTGTATGTCTTTTAGGGTATCTGGTATAGTTTGATTTTGTTATATAGTCTGTATATAAAATCTGGGTGTTAATTGCTTGCTATTGGTTATATTTCTAAAAAATGATACGGATAATTCGTGTCACGATTTATGTTTTCACATATACAAACAGAATGGGGTTAGTTCAGGGTAGTCTAGGTTCTATGTAATTCATGATATTCTCACATAGCACGTTAGAATGTAAGTTCGTTAGCTACACGTTTTTCACTGTATCGGATTTTAGCCGCTTTTATACGAAAGTTCTTTTCGATGTTAGGTTTGACCGCGGGGATTTCGGAGGCCGCAAGGAAGGGAAAGGGATTGATGATATCCGAGTAGATTCGATGTATTCCGGTGAGTAGACTAAATATCTACCAGGGGATTTTGTATGGATGGCGTAATACGCCCGTAATTAGAAGTTTGGTTATGATTGTTTTCCATTCGCATTGTGTATATAATTAAAACTAGAAATTTCATCGTATGCATTCATATCTATAAATCGCCATTGTCTAACACTTGCTAGGACACTGCACTATTTATCGAAAAGTCATGTTGCACTCGCACATACCTACATGTTACACTACACCTCATCGGTAATTGACATGTCACGTACCCACTTAGAACTTGCTATGTCACATATAATTCACTTCACATCGTAAGTATCATTAATAGTGGTTGTTTTGCATCATTGTTATTATTTGACACCTATCATGTCTCACTTTTAATTGCTATTATTTGTATCATAAGGTGTATTGGATTATGAGAATTTCTGGTTTTGAGTTTTATGCATTATTAAGTTATATTCGGCGGTTCTTCATGATTGATGTGATATGTCCACCATGAGATGTTGTTTTTATGATTTTGTTATATTCCGAGCCGAGTGGGGAGCTATACGGTTGCGGACTTTTACGTCATCTGGACTGAGTGGGAGAGTATACAGTCGGATTCATGGTGGACCCGGTCGAGAACGAGGGGCAGGAAAGCCGCATTTGAGGCGGGGAGCCTAGCGAGGATACTCGATACTGGAGCGAGTTATGAAACACGGCGGATATCTGGAGGATACCGATCGATATTGCTGATTGACAGGATCGTTCGGGGAACGATGCCTGCTAAAACAGAAAATTTGTGTCGGTGTTGGACACAGAAAAATGAATCTTATTTGGAAATGACCAATAATTTGAAATACTTGATGAGATTTCAGTGTTGTTTTATACATTCATTGTAGTACATATTCATGCTTCCATGTTCTATCATACATCATGCTTAAATTGGTTTGCTTTTAGCTCTATTTCGTCATGCTTACAATATCAACTATTAGAGGTTAATTTTATTCACTGAGTTGGCAACTCACCCCCGTTGTGCTTTAGTTCCTTGCAGGAGACACGTGTACGAATAACAGCATTGCGGACACATTTATCAGCTTTTCTCGCTTGTCTTGTTGGGTGGGTTATATATGCAGTAACCGCCTATTTTAGTATATGTATTTTGGATCTAGTATTACTCCATCAGACCCTGTATATTTGACTTAGAACGAGGCATGCTTGTATATGTTTTGATTCGATTGACTAAGATCGACTAGTTGTGTTAGTTTACGCTTTCTTTACTTATGCAGATGATTCTTTGCTTTGAGCGTCGTATTGTTATTGCGTGATGGTTTCCACCGTTTGGCGTTGTATTGCTCCTAATTAAGGACACCACTTATTTAAACATTATATAACTTCTTCTATTAACAATTAAAAAGGGAGGTGCTGTCGAAATTTTAAATGCTAAAACCAATTGTTTAAATTTCATTTCTTAAAAACCATTCGACATGCTACCTCATTCTTTTCACTTTAAAACTGTAAATTTCTTAATTTCGCAAATAGGGTTTTGATCTTGGTTTTCTGGCTTACTCGAATTGTGTCGGTATCTTTATATGTCATACAATCTATGTTGGGTTACGACAGCGCCTCGTCCATCAAACTGTGGCCAAATGCGGAACAAAAATTTACTAAACTGGCGCTACCATTACCCGATGCCCGGATCTACCTTAAACCCTAAACTAGCAAGCTATATATAAGAAGTTAGATGGTTATACCGAGTTGATCCGTGTCCTTCGGTCTTCAACCATCATTCCCAAGCTCCTAGTGGCTCCTTGATCAAGTTTGGTTGCCGGTCTTCCTCCATCTACGATGATCCACCCGAGGGAAACGGCGCAAGCTTCAGCTTCGTCGAGCGAGGCAACCGACGTTCCAAGGTTGCTAGTAATGAAGAGTGGAGGTGTAGGAATGTGTCACTATAATTTTCTCTCATCTCATATGCTCAATGAGCAACTCAAGAAAATAAAGAGGATGTGAGGAAACCATGGCATGAGCAACTAAAGAAATGTCTAAGTCTTTTAGTGAGAATAGAATGAAGCAAGTGAAGAAGCAACTCAAGAAAATGAGCAAGCACAAATCTAGAATGGTGGCTGCCCTCTCCCTCTCTCATCTCAATAATTCACACATAAAAAATCTCTTTTCCTTTTGCAATAAACAAATAAGACCCATGCCTCTCTACATGTCCAAGACCCATGCTCATGCCACATCACTCCTCCACCTCATTTGTGAAACAAATGAATTTCCAAAAAAGGAAAATCATACAAATGAGGTGGCCACCTTCTAGAAGCTATTCCGTATAAATACGGAATACTTCTCGGTACACGTCTCGAAATATATATACGCATATTCGTATAAAAATACGAATAGCCAAGAGAGAAAATGAATAGTGAACAATAATACTAGAATACATATATATAAATACATATATAAATTATTAAATCAAAACCTAATTTAATAATCCGGCTCAATCCTAAGGCGCTAGTATTATCAACCGTCCGATTAAAGTCTGCAAGCATGTGCACATATTTAATCGGACACTTGTATGTACCAACATACGTCATCTACACTATATCGCCTGAACCGTGAAACCCTCTGTGTGGGACTCTACAGACTCGTCAATACGCTGGCAGTGGGTTTAACCACAAGCACGTCAGCGGCACTAGCCGTATGTAACGGCTACCCAGGTATTGAGTGAAAGGGAGGCCGACGTGCAAACTCATCCTGAACCCCTACTGAGCCTGACAGTGACAATATCCGTACAGTCCGGTCTGTTCGTCTAAGAGTATCACATATCGAGTCTGGGGGTGGATAAAGTCAGACCCCTAACAACGCGATATTTAGTGTCGGAATGAAACCCATCACCGACTGAGAAGCTATCGATCCTAGATCGGTAATTCTCGTCCACCATGGCCATGGATTTCTGGGGATGGCCACCCGTGCACAACGCGACATCAACCCCCAATACCGGGAGAGACGAATCCCCGACGATCCGATCACTGCCTCCATGTGGCTCGGGACTGTACCCAACTAATACCTGTTTGCACGACTCCTTTGAGCCGTGGTAGGGTAGTAATCAAAGCACAGTGGGAACTCACACGAGACAAATGAAGATCTCAGGTCGACAGACTAACCTGTACACATGTCACCTGGGAACTGCTATCTGACAATAGGTATAATACCAACTAGCAGGTTCCCGGCGGGTCCGTCCAGTATACGCATAACCTAATGAGCACCTGTATACTATCTTAGGTGAACAAACTAACACCAATGGCTTGTGAGACCTGGCCACCGTCCCTCGTCGGGGTCTCGATCAGTACACAATAGTCTACACTGGAGTATCGATGCCCAGTCTCGATACTCCCACGACTAGGGACATTTAAGGATGTGCTTATAGACCCCCAGCTCCCACGTATATGATCGCCATCATAATGCTGGTAGTCAGGAAAGAATCCTATGGGCTCTATCAACATGTACATGATGATAAAGACAAACCAGATAGCATACTATCATCTTGAGTAAGACTGTTTTACCGGTATAGGTCCTCACTCAATCATCATAATCACCTTTCTGCGACTATGATAATTGCCTTGAGGGAACTATAGCCAACAATCTAAGTGTCGGTCACGCACCAAATTCGGGTCATGACAGCTTTGGCTCGAAGGCGTTTAGGTGCCGAGGAATCTTCTCCACTTGAACTTCGTCGAAGTCTTTTCGTAGTCTCTTTACCTCGGCTAAATACTTCACCATTAGAGGCTCCCGGACCTCGAAATGGTCGGTCACTTGTCCTACGAATAGGGTGGAGTCGCTGCAAATTCGGATTGTCTTCAGACCTACTCCAGAGGCGATTCATAGTCCAGCTAGCAAGGCCTCGTACTCCGCAGCGTTGTTTGAAGCTCTGAACCTGAGCTTCAAAGAGTACTCCATTTCTGCATCGTTCGGGTCTCGAATGATAAGGCCGGCACCGCTTCCCTCCTCGGTAGAGGATCCATCGACGTAGAGGACCCAATCGGGGACGGGGTCGGGCCCTTCCTCGACAGAGGGTCGGGATCCGGGGACGGACGCCGACACTGCCTCCTTGTTGGGGATAGTATATTCGACAACGAAATCTGCCAGGAATTGTGCTTTGATGGGTTGCCTTGGGCGGTATTTGATATCGAATTGAGATAACTCCCACCTCCATTTCTCAAGATGACCAGATGACTCGGGGGAGGCGAGAATATCCCCTAGGGGATGCTCGGTGAGGACGAGGATGGTGTGTGCCTGGAAGTAGTGTCGTGGCTTCCTTGAGGCCACGATAAGCACCAATACAATCTTTTCTATGGCCGGATACCTTGTTTCCACGTCCTTGAAGACGTGGCTCACGTAGTAGACCGGCTTTTATACTCCTTCGACTTCTCGGACGAGCACCGAGCCAGCAGCATGATTAGACACCGCAAGGTACAACAGCAGCTCGTCTCCCTCGACAGGCCCGGTGAGCAGCGGGGGAGTTTCCAGGTGCACCTTGAGTTGCTCGAAAGCGTTCTGACACTCTTTCAACCATTCGAACTTTGGGATTTTCCTCAGGGCTTTGAAGAACGGGAGACACTTTTTCCCGGACCTCGATATGAAGCGACTAAGAGCGGCCACTCTCCCCGTGAGTCGCATGATCTCCATGTTACTCTTCGGCGTAGCCATGTTATAGCGCTGATCTTCTCCGGGTTAACCTCAATTCCTCAGTGGGTAACCATGAACCCGATGAATTTCCCAGTAGTGACCCCAAACGCGCACTTGGCGGAGTTCAGCTTCATTTTGTACTTGCGGAAGATGTCGAATATCTCACCAAGATCTTTGGCGTGCTCGTCCGACGAGGTCGATTTTACGAGCATGTCGTCGACGTAAACCTCCATGTTTTTCCCGATATGCGGTTTGAACATTCTGTTGACCAGGCGCTGGTATGAAGCTCTGATGTTTTTGAGGCCGAAGGGCATCACATTGTAGCAGTATACCTCTCGGTCCATTGTGAACGCGGTAAGCTCCTCATCTGCTGGGTTCATACGGATCTGGTTGTAGCCGGAGAAAGCGTCCATGAAGCTGAGCAATTCGTGGCCTGCCGAGCTGTCGACAAGCTGATCTATCCGAGAGAGGGGATAGTTGTCTTTCAGGCATGTGTAACAACCCTAATTTTCTTATACACTTTTTCCTATACAATTTTTTCAAATATTTTTTCAAAAATCCACAAAGGGGTATTTTAACCTGAGCACAAGATATAAGTAATTATTTTGTTTTTAATTACAAGCTACAAGAATGAAATAACTCCATTTTTAGTGTACAAGAAATTACTTTAAAATTTAATGTATACTTAGAGTATTTACTCTTGCTGCTATCATTTTAAGTAATTAAATAACACAATAATTATAAGAAGGAGCTTGTAGCTCATTGGTAATACCTTGCACTGCTGAACCAAGCCACCAGAGTTCGAATCCCATGCCCCACATTATTTTTAAATTATTTTTCTTTTAAAATTCTTGGAAGCCCAACAGTCCACAGGCCATAACTCCCAAAAGATGAACTGAACCCTAAAAAGTGAGTATACCATGAGCTACATCAGAGAAATCCACGCCCGACGATCGCCGGACTCGGCCGGACGGCCAAGCCCCCAAAACGAAAGTCGCGTCTTTTTGCATTCTCTAACCCCCTGTTTACTCCAATTTATTAGATTGGTTCCCTAATGATAAATGCATCCTATTTAATACAAATTTTAATGATTTTTCTTTAATTTTTTTCATTTTTTTAAAATAAAAACCTTTCACCTACCCTATCCTAGCCTACCCTATAAATAGACCCCTTACCTTCTACCCTCTCATCCCAAAACCCTAAGTTTACTCTCTCAAAATTTCTACAAGAAAGGTGTGCGTTGAAACCGAGTTCACGGCGAAGCGCTGACAGATTTCCGGCGACGTTTTTGAAACAACCGGCGACGAAACAACACCTCGGCCACTCGTCTAGTTCCTCTATACTCTTTAGTATAGATCGAAACCCGTAATTCCTATTCTTTCCTTCTTTCTACTTCTTAAAATACGAAATTTCAAAACCCGACGGAAATCGGAACAAACCGATTTCCGATTCGGTTTTTCTATAAAATCTCACTTGTCACTAATTGCATAATACCTAAACTTATTCATGTTGACTATTAATCACATAACAACTAGTTTGGACAAAGTTTCTCACATGAAATGATAACTTTTGCAAAATCGTATTCTTTTTCACATTAATACCATAATGTTTATTTTTCTTCTTCTAATCAATTCAATCATTCCTAAACACCTTCATCTTGACCACTAAACTTGTAAAAATCAATTTGAATAAGTTTTCATACATGAAATGATAACCTTTTCAATTTACCGTATTTTCACTTTAATACCATGAAGTTTCAATTTCACATTTAACCCCTTAACCTTAATATACATTTAAAATAGAGCACGAGGTAATGACCTACCTCCACACACACGCAAATGCAAACCCTAAAATGATATCATAAAAATTTAGAATACGATAAAATGAAATTTTCATTAAAATACCTTAATCTTCATAAAACCATTCTTAAAGGTTTTAGATTTGTTACACTTTTAAGTAAATATTTCTTACTAGGAAAATACGATAAGTTGTGGACATCGATCGTTTATCTAAACTGACTTTGTGGTGTCTAGGCTAGGCAAGTGAGCTTGGGTAACTTTAAAAGGCCCGCCTCACGATTCGTGAGCGGATCCCTCCCTCCTCACTTGTACTTACCTGGCCACAATTGGCGGTGAAGAGGCGATTTGAGGCTTCTAACGACTTGTCGTTTAGACCATTTAGAAATAAGCTAGTTGGCTTAGGAAACCCTAGAATCTAAAATACGGAAAACTACACTTTGCGAATAAATACCTTTTATTTTATAAAACCGTTTTCTAAAAGATTAGTGTTTTACAATCTTTGCAAAGCGCCGCTACAACCCATCTTTGGGGAACCCGTTCGGGATCGTGCGGTTTATCACGCATCCTCGGGCTAGTAGTGCGAGATTCAGACCTCCGCAAGGAGCATTCGGTCTCGAAAGGTTTAAAATACGACATCTTAAGAAAATGAGATTTTTGAAATATAAAATATTTATTAAAATTATTTTTGTATAAACATATGTATAACTATCTTTTAAATACCTATTTTATTATAATATAAATATTCCACCTTTTTTCTAAAATCATAATAATAAATTTTACACTAAAATACCATGAACTTCAAATAACCAAAACTAGGATATGCTCACTAGAAATGTCACAATATAAAATTCACCCTCATTACAACCCTAAAGACGAGTAATAAATACTTGAGGTGTATTTTGAAAAGTATATAAAAGTATTTTTACATAAAACCCCCTCAAGTTTTATAAATTACCCTAAGGACCCTAGCAATTATAAGACCTCGATTCACAATTCTGAATGTCTGACTCGGGTTTGAGTCTGATTAATCTGACTTGAATATGATTCAAGTCAATTTATAATCTACAAGTTTCCAATTTAAAATGAACACATGAATCCATGAATACAATTATCAATTTATACAATTTGACTGAACCGAACCATGGATATATATATATTCCTTTTACATGATTCTCAGTATTCCATTTACATGACTCTACAGTTATAACCGTTTCCTGATATCATGGTTTCGGTCAGTCAGTCAATCAATCATACAACCAACACAATTTACAAGATAACAATACAAACAAGACATCGCGGGGTTTAAGGGGTAGATTGGTACGGAAGGTGTTAAAGGTGGCACGAGACGGTAAGATTAAGACACCTAACATGAATCCAATTGCCGTTGTTCCGGGTTGTAAAACGGAGCCTTGTACTTCCATTTGCCCCGGTCTCTGGCATACTGAGACCCCTCTCGTATACACTGGCATCCTTCTGTACCAAGCTACAATAACAGCGTTAACACAATACTACAATAATATAACAATGTAATACAACTGTAACAGCCACTCTCTCTCTCTTACTCTCTATCTATTCTCTTCTTATCTTTGGGACTTACCGAGTGACTTGTTCGCTGACGACATTCTGTTTCTCTCTTCTTTGAATGTCGTCAGGTGAATTGGATCCGGCAGAAGTTGAGCCATCGCAAGAAGACTTGGAGCAGTTTACTGAAGACCCTGCACTGTAGGTTCATTGTACACTTTTCTATTCAGTACTTTTCATTTCCTGTTATGCCACTGTTTAGGCATCTTTTTATTTCAGTTGTATTTCCTTTCATGCATTGTACAAAGAATGTTAATAAATAAAAGTTGTTGTTCTTTTTTATATCTTGTCCCTTGTGTATTTATTTTATATTGCTTAGATACGCTTAGCGTATGTACTTCTGAGTATATACGTCACGGGCCTCGTCGCGCCCACTTCGCCGTACACTGGGAAGCGGGGCGTGACAACATGCCCTGTTGAGATCTGTGAAGTCGACGCACATGCGCCACTTCCCTCTTTCTTTTTTAACCATAACCACATTCGCTAGCCATTCCGAGTAGGCCACATTTCGAATGAAGTTGGCTGCAAGCAACCTATCGACCTCATCCCCGTCCTCGATCGCCTTTTGTTTGATCGGGGCAAAACTTCGTTTCTTTTGCCTGACGGATCGGGCCGTAGGGTCGACCCCGAGCTTGTGAGAGATTACCTTGGGGTCGATCCCGGGCATGTCGGCGGGCGTCCAAGCGAACACATCCGAGTTTCCTCGGAGAAAATGGATCAAGTTTTCGCGTCGGGCTCCTGTTAATAGGGATCCGATCTGGACAGTTCATTCATTGTTCCCCTCGACGAGGGGGATCTCTGTTAGCGCCTCCACTGGGGCCCCTCGGATTTCTTTTTGTTCGTCACGGGTATCCAAGGACCCCTGGAAATCGCTCGCGCTTCCAAGGTCGTCACTTCGTTCCTCGGAGGTGGATGTCGCTGTGAAGCAAATCTTGGCGATTTGCTGGTTCCCGTAGGCCCAGCCTATTCCCTCTTGATCCAATGGAAACTTGATCGCGAGGTGGTAGGTCGAGATTTGGGCCCAAAGGTAGTTTAGCGTCGGGCATCCCAGGAGGATATTGTAGGACGAGGGAATCCTGGCGACGATGAACTCCACTGGTACGGTTCTCGTATGGCCCACCTCTCCAGTGTTAAGGAGGAGGGTAACCACTCCCTCTGCCGGGATGGAGTGGTTAGTAAGCCTCGACAGAATGTGGGTGATTGGCCACAGGTCTGACGGGCCGAGCCCCATACGCAGGAAGCAGTTATAGAAAATGGTGTCCGCCGAGCTTCCCGAGTCGACCAGTATCCTTTGGAACTCGTAGCGGTAGACCCGTGCTGTAATCACGAGGGGGTCATTGTGAGACAAGGATATTCCGTAGAGGTCTTCGTCAGTGAAGGTGATGGGCTCGGCTGCTTTGTTTTTCTTCCGGCTCTGGTCGCTGGTTCCATCGACTGGTAGGAGGCGGCGAATCTCGCCAGCTCCATACGGACCCCCCGAAGAGACTACCATGATTTGGCCGATTGTTAATTCGTCGGGAGGGGGATGGTTCTCTTGCTCCCAGTCTGCCTGTCGTTTTTCCCACAGGTACTTCGCCAGGTGGCCCGAGCGAATCAACTCCTCGATGTAGTCGCGGAGTTGTTTACAGTTCTCGGTAGAGTGTCCCTGCAACCTATGGAAGGCGCAGTACGGGCCTCGAGTCCGTTTGGTCTCTCTATTGGTGACCGGAGGGAGCTTGAAGAATCGATCGCCCTTCGCCTCCTCCAACAGCTCAGTCTGAGAGATGTTGAGCGGAGTGTACTCCTGGAACTTCGGAGAGTATGGCTTTGGCCGGTCGACCTTCTTCTTCTCTTCTCTTCCTTTCTTATTTTGGTTGGCCTGGTCACCCCGAGGTAGGTTTGCATTTACTTCGGACTCGAGTTGGATTTCCTGCTTGGTCCAAGCTTTTACCTCGGCCATGGTCCTAGGTTGCGCCAATGCAAAGGAGCGGAGCCACTCCTTGTGCCTAAGACCTGACCTCAGAGCTGTGATTACAGTCTCATCCCAGTGCTCGGGGACTTCAAGAAGAGCGTTGTAGAAGCGAGTGACGTATCCTTTAAAGGATTCATTGTCCCCGCTCTTTATAGTGAAGAGGTAATCGACGGTCTGCTTTTGTCGTCTATTCCCGACGAAATGTCCGAGGAACTGGGCGGCCAGCTCATCAAAAGTAGAGATGGAGGGTGGCGTGAGTCCTCGGAACCAGTCTCGTCCAGCCCGGATGAGAGTGGCGGGGAACGCTTGGCATTGGGCAGCGTCGGAGTTGTCCTGGAAGCTCATGCCTGCCGTAAACGCATCCAGATGGTCTTTCGGGTCGGACTTCCCGTCAAAGAAGGGCACTTTTGGAGGGTTGTTTTTGGATGAGACGCGGACAGCGAGCAACTCTTCAGTGAAGGGCTTCGCAAGCGAGTCGGCGGCATACCTGGCCCCCTCGTTTGAAGGACGACCCTCCCGATGTATAGCCTCGATTTTCTTCTCGAGGGCGTCGAGACGGTCGTGGTACCCCGATGATTCGGCGTAGTCAGAGTTATGGCCCTTCCCGCCGGCGGCCGGCGCCTGACTGCGGCTCCAGTTCCATTCTATCAGGTTCCTCAGGTCTCCTGGCGAGGTCATTCTTGAGTCATCGCGGCGAGTGCCGCCCGCGCGACCCCGTCGAGGGAGAGGGTGCCGGCCATGCCTGGGAGCAGGCGAGATGATCGACACCTCCTCAGGAAGGACATGAGCACAATGGGCCGCGGGGCGAGGAGCTCTTTCATGAGACCTCGGCGTGGAGCTGTGATGTACCCAACGGGTCATTGAATCGGTCGCCGCGGGGGACCTGTGGCCGCCGGAGATAGCAAGACGCTGTTTAATGGTACCAGCACGGGCAGCGTCATATCCACCTCTGCGGAGGTCGTGATCCCGGGGTGGGGGAACGACGACCTGGGGGGTTTGTCCTGCCGTTTGGACGTGGACAAGAGCATCCACTATGGATGCGGACAAGGGCATCCACTATGGATGCGAGCCTGTCGATCCGTGCAAAGAGGGCATGAACGGCGTTAGGGGGAGGAGAGGATCCATCCACGCCTCGTGGGGAGAGCGACGACTTGTGCTTGGATCATCATGGTGTTCACTCGCTATGAGTTTGAGATCGGAAGATCAACTTTCGATGCGTGGAATTTTCAGATTTCCCACAGATGGCGCCAACTGATGGAGGCTAGGATCTCCTTCAGATGTTGTCCTCCGTCGATCTGTCGCGAGCGTGGATGAACGGCTGAGATTAGTGTTGAGGGCTGCCTCCTTGAGAGTGTGGATCTCAGTGGGCTTGTTTTGAGGCGAAGCCGAGCTATCTGCAAAAGAAGTCCCCGGGTGGTTGTACTACCATGGACCCTCCGACGATCAAGTTAGCCGGGGTATTTGGGCAGAGTAGCGGCTTATTGGGTTAAAATTGCGTTACCTGAGTCGTCTGGGAGAGGGGTTTTTATAGCGGTCGCTTAGAGCGAGCTGGGGCGAGATATCTGCCGTCGGTTACGTCCCTGGCGTTACGCCTGCGTGAATGACGGGATCCCCTCGTTAATGACGAGATACACTCGTCGATGGGGGATATGACGGCGTGGAACCCGAGATTGTGGGGCGGCGGATATCTCGCTTCCAGCGAGATACGCGGAGCCGTAGCGGAGGCGCTTGGGCTCTGCGTTCTTGGTTGCTCGGTAGAACCGGGAAGGCTTAGCCCAGCGGGAGGCTCGAAGAAGACCGGGAGGCCGAGGAAGCTCGGTTCTGTGATATCTCGGAGGCGAGCGGGAGGCCGAGGAAGCTCGGCGTGTAGGAGGGCTCGGAGGCGAGCCAATGGTTATTTACATGACGAGCACATGAGTGTTCAGGGAACCCTCGGAGGTCGGGTCTTGCCTCAGGACGATAGACCGAGAGACGCCTCCAATGTATGGTGCTTGCCCTGTTTCCGTGAGCTCCGGGACACGTCATCTACCACGTGTCATGATCTGGGGAGTTCCCACTTATGAGCATCATCAGTATCCTACACCTTGCGTTCTATATTCAACTGGATCTTAGAGACACGATCGAGGATGTGCGTTTAGCTTGTCTCTTTTGATGGCGCATGTATCTTTTTTGGTCTTCTAGCATTAGAAGTAGCCATACCTATCTCAAACATCTGCAGTGCTTTTGGATGAGTTTCCGGTTTTTGAAGTATATAAAACAAGAATTTTGTATGTTACAGGGTTAAAGAAGATTTATACTGTTATAAGTCTTAGGCTTTAGAAAGAAATAGGAATAATAAACCTGCATGCACCTTTCCTCAACGTTTCAACTTCGAAAAAATATCATTATTTAAAGTTGTCTGCTTTATCTAATAATCATACTATTCTATTTATATTTTGAATTTAATTGAACCAGGGTTTACTATAGCCACATCTGCAGTGCTTTTGGATGAGTTTCCGGTTTTTGAAGTATATAAAACAAGAATTTTGTATGTTACAGGGTTAAAGAAGATTTATGCTGTTATAAGTCTTGGGCTTTAGAAAGAAATAGAAATAATAAACCTGCATGCACCTTTCCTCAACGTTTCAACTTCGAAAAAATATCATTATTTAAAGCTGTCTGCTTTATCTAATAATCATACTATTCTATTTATATTTTGAATTTAATTGAACCAGGGTTTACTATAGCCACATCTGCCGTGCTTTTGGATGAGTTTCCGGTTTTTGAAGTATATAAAACAAGAATTTTGTATGTTACAGGGTTAAAGAAGATTTATACTGTTATAAGTCTTGGGCTTTAGAAAGAAATAGAAATAATAAACCTGCATGCACCTTTCCTCAACGTTTCAACTTCGAAAAAATATCATTATTTAAAGCTGTCTGCTTTATCTAATAATCATACTATTCTATTTATATTTTGAATTTAATTGAACCAGGGTTTACTATAGCTATATAGATACGGCCGGTCCTAACCCTCTTAATTTCCTTTTAGCGGATTAGCTACCGCAACACCATATAAGAAACACCAATCTAATATATGTTAAACAGTTTTACCATTCACCATTATAAGTAGAACTTATGAGGGTATGATACAAGGTTTCTCATTTTTTATTCTAAAAAATGCAGAAAAAAGAGAAAATTTATTTATGGAACCCAACCCCAAAGCATGCTAACTCATTCTCTTAAAATCATGAATTTACCTTTTTACCCTTTCATCATTCAAAAGCAAATGTAATTGGTCAAAGAGACCCAATTCTTTTTAAAAAAGAACCCCAATAATTAACACATTTATAACATAAAACCCAAAATTAATTTTTAATACCATCAAACTATTTTACATTTCATTCAAAAATAAAATAGCATGCTTATAGGAAGCGATAACATATTTTTTTTTCCATGAATATTAGATATCATGTATATATTTAAGAATTACAAAATAAATTACAAATATGTATTTTGTAATTATATTTTTGTAGGTATATTTCAATACAGGCACGTGCATCTCATGAGCAAAAATGCTAGTATTTTTAATGTTTATACAACCAGAGAAAATGTATATAGAGCAGGCCCAACATGGCAAAACCCTAATGCGCTGAATCAAAAATTCCTCCCCTTTGCATGCATTTGAAAGACTTGCTCTCAGATACGCTGCTGGAAGGAAGAAAGCAGTTCTTGGGTTCGGGCGCATGGCCAATTTCACACAATTCTTCTTCTTTTTGCGTGGGATCAAAAGAAAAAGAGTGAAGAAACCCATAAGCGATATAAGCACAGAGCAGAGAGCAGGAGGAGAAGAAGAAGAAGACAAGGCTTTCTGTTTCTGTCTCCTTCTGCAAATTCTGTTTCCTTCTATTAATTCCATCCTCCTGAATTTCGAGACCCAACACAAGAAACAAACGAAGGAACCAATCAACTTCCTCTTCCTCTCTATCTCTTATAGCCTCCTTGCTCAACGCAGCCACCATTGATCAACTTCTTCAGTTCTTTATCAAGGTCAGTTCTCTTTCTTTTAAACCCATTTTCTTTAATTTTGATTACAATTTTTAGATTACCCATTCTTGTAACAAGCCATTTTGATTGATAGGAAGCCCATTTACTAGTTTCTAAATTTGCATCAAAACCCATTTGATGAATTGCCCACAAGAAGATGGCATTGAGAATTTGAGTGTACATGCATGCAGGATATTTGTGTTGAAGATGGAGAGTAATGATCCGTCGCTGGTCCCTGAGTGGTATAGAGCAGGAAAGGGGTGTAAAAGTTCAAGTAATTTGACGTTGTGTAGGTGACAGGAATGGTTTCGGGAATTCCTCAAGGAATAGACCCCCATTGATTCCTTGCGATATGGATGATAAAATGAGTTTGAGCAGGAATGGTTCCATTACAAGCGAAGAGCAGGATTATAATAGTTTCGCGATGAGGGACGAGAAGAAGAAAAGTATCTATACCCGCGACAGAGATATGGAAATTGGTTCTCGTTATTATCGTGACTCCGTTGTGGCTAGAAGCAGCTTGTATGCTTTGAGTACGGCGCAACGATGAGTCGGACATCGTCACGAGCCCGGACTTCTCACCAGGTCGTTTTTAATGAACTCATAACTTCTTTATTTGAGAAGTTGATGTTTGTATCATGCATATTTTGATACTTCTAGTGCTGGCTAAATGATATTTTGACAATTATAGACAATGCAAACAACTTATTCATGCGACACCCTCGAGGTCTAGATCCTCGCTATGTTAATTATCTTTCTTTCTTTTATGTACATACTGAATTTGATTCGGTGATGGTCCAGTGATGAAATGTTCAATTCACATGTAGTTTTCTAGTTGTATTCTATAACGAGTATGCTTATCTTGGTGGCAAATAGGTAGTCTAGGTTTTCATATTTAATTTACTTGCAATCATGGTAATTATATTAGGAGATGTCAAAAATTATTTTGAAAAAAGGAATTAGGAAATGTCAAAACTTGTTGATAGCAATATGTATATGATACACATAAGTCAAAAGGACATTTTGTACCGCCGTTCACCAAAAAAAACACCGGAAACCAATACAGGAGAATAAAAGTGCTAAAAAAAGGGGAAAACCGAAAAAATTAGAAAGTTAAAAGAGAAAAGGAAAGGAAAGGAGGGTCCGGGAGCATATTTCATCTGATATTCCTTTTCCCTGCCTTCAATTTCCTTCTATTTTTTCCATCCGTTCATGCTTTCAACATTTTATCTAGCAGAACATGCAAATGAATCCGATGATAGCAGTTTTTTTGATTGAAGGAATGACATATGGGATTTCAACTGAGATAATTTTCTAACATCAGCATCTCATGTTACTTTAGTTTAATTGATTTTTAATGATGCGGACATAGTGAACTAAGCATTCTTGATTATGACCCAAAAAAGAATCATAGTTATCTCTAGGGTAAAACAGTTTTATCAATACAACTTCCACTTAAGTAGCAGGATTAATTCACATGAGCTCAATAACTGTATTTGGAATCCATTAATGGTATAAAAGTTATAATTAGGCTTATTTCTAGAAAACTAACAAATAGTTTCACCCCTTGGGATAAAAGGCTCAGTTGTTGTTGTTACTTATTTTATTAATAATTTTAAATAATTGTTAATTAAAACACTTAATGGCAGTGGGTGGAGGACGTGGGCGACGACGATGATGACAAGAGAGGAGGGCGGTTGCAACGGCAAGAGAAGAGGGTGGCAGAGGTGGCTAGTGTTTGGTTTAGTTTAGGATAGATGAAGAAGAAGAGATGAAGGGGAGGCGACGAGTTGACTAGGGCAACGAAGTCGAGGTGTCTAGGGTGGCATCGAGTAGCTACGTCGACGATTGAGGCGGCTAGGGAAGTGGTGACTTTGAGAGAGGACGGCGGCGGAGGTGCTAGGATTAGGGTATGGTTTAGAAGAAGATGATGATGACGGCGACGATGGCGGTGATGATGAAGGGGAGGCGGCAAGGTGGCTAGGGCGACGGCGGAGAGATGGCTAGGATGGCTAGAATGAGGTGTCAAGGGAAAGGAAACAAGAAGAAGATGAATATGAGGCAGCGATGGCTATAGAGGGTGGCATCACCGTTCCGGTGGCAGCTGTAGTGGAAGGAAACAAGAAGAAGATGAATAGGAGGCAGCAATGGCTATAGAGGGTGGCATCGCCGCTCCGGTGGCAACTGTAGTGGAGGAGATTGGCATGACGATGATGGTGGGGAGGACGACGATGTCAACTTGGTTAGGAATAAAGTAAAATGAAGAAGTATTTTTGAATTTTTTTGGATGACATGGCATTTGAAATCATAGAGCTGATATGGCGGTGTTGTAGCCCCGTTAGTTAGGTATTTTTTGAACTAATGAAAGGCTTTAATAGTTTATTGCCGAAAGGTGGAAACTTTTTGGTAGTAAAATAAGCATCCGAATTATTATAATTTTTAGTAGTATTCTAAGAAGCTACGACAAATATACGGTCAGCTTTGCTATTGCGCAGTTATGCCTACCAACATTCACATGTTAGCGCTCGTGCCATCAAGTTGTGACCAAGCTCATCGGCATATGCCTGTGGTAAAAGCTGCTTGTGTTGATTTGTATGCTTAATCTACTCATCACAAAACTTTGGAAGACAGTTACATCGAGCCTTTCTCATCTATTGGTATTGAAATGTGTGTAGTGACGGATGAGTTTGGAGTTATATTCATATTGCACTTGAAGTAAATATATGGAATATGCTAACTACAAATAGACAATTCTTGTCCGTTTTGGCAAAAGGGGAAACTTAAGATCACCGAATTCTATATTATATGGTGTGAAACACCAAAATGGCGATAGCCTGAACAAAGCCGAGCAACGATATGCACGAAATATTTTAAAGATGTCCAAATCTATTTTGTAATGTACAATGTTATGTGCCCACTATTATTTAATAAAAGAATCATAAATGAATGTAAACGATGATTACTTATGTACATATTTAATAGAATATTATAATTATTAACTCTTGGCAATCAATTAAACTTTAAATACCAACTTTGGATGTTGGTTGCAGTCAACATATCTAGGACTCTATAAAAAGCAATCATCAATTCAGTCTGAAGTAAAATGTTAGTACACATTTAGTTTTTATCCTACTAGTTATTGTATTTAAATGTAATCCCAATCAAGTACTCATAATGATCGACTGGATTTAGTATTTTTGAACAATTCAAATTTCCAAATATGGACACGGAGTTCAAATTTGAACAATTTCTGATCCATATGTTTGTATGTGCTATAAGAAAACAAAAGAATAATAAGGTATTACATAAATCTATATCACTAATCACATTCATCATTACCGGTGACGATAGTTGTGAGACAAGCGACAGTCAAACCCAAGACTCTTAATTGTAGGGTATTGGCATCCAGAATGTTGCAAAAATATGATTAAAATCCATCAAATTTTATGTACTTTAATTGTTTCATTGATAAAATGTTTGCCTCCAAAAGTTTATAATGAGGCCTTTATACAACGCTTATAATAATTATAATTGGGAGTATAACTTATATCAAATCTAATAATATCAAAATAAAACAATTGCTAACTCAAATACTATCCAAAACTTTGTTAACCCACAACCTTAACTTCAAGCTCAATTTTGTCGTTTGAAATGATTAATTTTGGTATGAGTGCAAGGTATTACAGGTTCCACTATATAACTTTTACATCTTGAATCCACCATTCCAAAAACAATGTCATGTAAAGGATACCGACTTTTGAATCGGAAGATATGGACAAACAGTGAACTTATGTGACACGTAAATGACACGCTGAGATATACCTATCTTACCATAAATTGATATCACTTTCACGATTGTTGTTTGAAACGAGTATTTCCATCATTCTGTATTTTTGTCACAATTATCTTATGTTTTGTCACTCCTCTATCTTGAATCTATGTCCATGTATGACATTTATCTGACATTAGACTTCTTGGATACTTGCAGGGCACTTCTCGTAGACATATTCCATTAAGGAGTGCTTATTCGATATGTGCCCTATCATAATATAATTTTTGACACATATTGAGCAAAATACAATTTGCCTCTCGATACTTCCTTGATATGCATTATTCAATGGAATATCCCTTTTCCTAGTAGTTTTCAACATTTGTAGATTTAAACTGATATGCATGGCACATGGAGGTATATGCTTTCTCCTTCTATCTGTATGCTAAACAGTACGTTTGTCTATGCATTATGTTGTAATACATTAAAACTATAGTGTTGCCATTTTATCAAGCATTGATATGTTCTTTTGCCCCCATGCGCGCACACATACATACAGCCACAGTTGTTTCTACCCGCGCTGTATCTGTTTACCATATATAGTTTCATTAAATGATTTTACTGTTTAGTATTACAAGGTAAACAAGCAAGTGAACTCTCTTACACAGCTTAGCTATTGTTGCCAAAATTAGTATTTAGTTCCCTTGAGAAGCTAAATTTGTGTTTGGGATTGACCGATAGTGTAGATATCGGTTTGTAAGGTTTGCCAATAAGAGAAGTAAATAAATAGATCCGTCTAACTTATTAACAGTATCCTACAAATTTAAGATCGTTGAAAGGTCTTATTCATGGAAATAAATTATAAGATGCATAAAATAATAAAATCAGTATATCGTTATTCTAGAAGAAAATCGGTCTTTATCTCTGGACAGCGCCTTACCTTGAACCATACACACTTAGATTTGTTGACTACGAAAGAAATACGAGAGCAATAATGAATGAAATGTCATTATGGACAAGGAAAAGAAAGAAAGACAAGGAAGAGGGAGACGGATGATCACATGAGCCACTTTCGTGTAGGGTGTATATCTTCTATTATTTGCAGAATTGTGCATCGTCCGGTAATTCAGGAGAAACTTAAAAAAAAACTATTAAATTATATGAAAAATTCATATTTTGTAATGTTTTAGTTATCATGCCTCCATTTCCCCTCTCCTTCCAAGGGCAATATCAGATATCATGAAACAACTCTGTATGTCTGCGTTTCACAAATTTCATCTATGTGATAATATCTCTTTACCTCGCTTTTTAAATATTCACAAATTTCATCTATGCGATAATATCTCTTTACCTCATCTATGTGATAATTTCCAGAGAGCAATTGATTTGTAGGTCATAGCCCTGACACAAACAAAAAACTGCAGTTGTTGTTAGAATCAATGCAGAAATTCACTCCCTTATTTGGGTTTTCCCTTATCATTTGCAATATTGATTCTTCCTTAATGTATGGTATAAATTGGTTAGGATCAAGGTTATTATTTTTATTGCAGGGTCTCAAATTTATGGAGATCCAAAAGCACATAGCAACAAAGGGGCTGGAGATTTTGAAGGGCAATCTAAGAAAGACCAAAAACCTCGGAAGTTTCAGGTCCTCTCTCGCGAGAAAACCGGTGTCATATCCTTTACTGCTGTTGAAGTTAGTGCAAAGAGCTCCATTAACAATCCAAACCTCAAGGCTCAAAGCAAGAGTACCAGTAGTCTCAATGGCAGTTTGTTCTCTTCATCCAAGCCGAGCTTGAGCTCTTTCGGCGAAAAAAACCCTTTCTCCCCAGCTCAAAACAAGAATGATTTCTTCAATTCCCTCAGGAATAAAACATCAAGCTGTGATGCTATTGTGCAAAATGCTATTGAGCAAATGAGGGTTCGTTTGTTATTATCAAGGAAGAGAACAATACTGGCAGTAGCGATGCCTTACATGAAGAAAAGCAGCCAGAAATCAAAATTGCATCTCAGTCTCTTGCAGATGATGGAGAAAACCAGCAAGACCCAGTGGATTGTTTGGATGAGAGAGACAAAGTGTTTATGAGATCTCTTGTATGGAACAAGGAAGAAATCGTAAGGGTAGCAGTTCTCACTGATGAGGAGATTTCTCCTTTCATCGAGCGTGTACGTATTTAAACGATTTAACATTGCTGCCCTCTCTAAATCTTTTATCTATGCCCGTCTCTTAAAATTTGTCTCTCTAACTATGCTTTTTCCTTTTGTCATGACCCACCCCCAAACACAGACGGTATTGTCCGCTCTGGCCGAAACCGCACGGTTTTGTCCCTTAGAATGGACCGGACTCGAGAAGGGACCATTTTCCAGAAGGTCACGCATCCCAGAATTTCCCTAGTCCGAACCACGGACGTACTATTGAGGGACCGGCTCTGATACCATATTTGTCATAACCCATCCCCGAACACAGACAATATTGTCCGCTCTGTCCGAAGTCACACGGTTTTGTCCCATAGAATGAATCAGACTCGAGAAGGGGCAACTTCCCAGATGGCCACTCATCCCAGAATTTCCCTAGCTCGAACACGCTTAACTACGGAATGGAGTTCTTCAAACTCCGGAGTTCCGGTTCACCCAAAAACGCCTCTGTGTATAAGAGTGGAATTATCCCATTTATAGTTCTTGGATCTGCTCTCTTTTGGAATGTATTCTGAAATTTCCCCATTGTTCTACAGTAGGTCTCTGTGCTTATCTGATATATATGGGTATACCGGATAATACCTAGGGTATTGCACTTTTCTATAAACAGTATCAGAAACTACGACATACTCTGACTTTGGACGCTGCTTTGAAGCCGTTAGTATGTCGTTGGCAGCACAAACCTCCTGAAGCTGTTAATTTGTTTCTGTTAATTCGTTTCGGGACAATCAAGATATTGAGAAGCTAATATGGTTTCTATCTATAGAGGCTTGCCGAGGTAACTTCCATAAGTAGATGTTTTCATTAGAAAGTTGGTGGTTTAGAAAGTATGTAATGCCGAGACTTGGTTACTTTTATAGAATATGTAATGATACATACACTACTCGATACCGTGAGTGTTAGCGACTGTTCTATACGGTCGCTAATACATAATATACGGTCGCTAAAGTGTATTAGCGACCGTTTATATTTTAAATGGTCGCTAATACGCGGTCGATGAAAGTTTGGTCGCTGACAAGTGTATTAGCGACCGTTTAATGAACGGTTGCAAATATGAACGGTCGCTGATTCTTATTAGCGACCGTTCGTGACCGTCCCAGATACGTGACACGTGGACATCCCTCGGATATATAACGGTTTAACCGTATCAGCGAACGGTCGCTCATACACGTATTAGCGATCCTTCCTGTAGCATAAACGTCGCTGATACCAAATAATTGGGTAAAAAAATTCCTAAAATCACAATATACCATACAATAATACCTGTAATCATAATATATTATGCAATAATAGTGTTTAGAATACAACCCAACACATAAACAGAATACATTATATGTCCAACAATACCAACAACTCAAACCAACATATACATGAACTAAAATCGTAATAAACCAACCCATACAACAATAGTGTTTTGAATACAAACCAACATAATACGCTATAAATCCAACTGTACCAACAACTCTCCAAATCGTGCGCAATCCCAGCTCACTTAACCCTGTGAACATGCAAATCCATACAAATAAATAAATACATGAACTAAAATCATAGTCATCGAAATGACGCTAGCTACACTAACACATATATATGCGTACCTCACTAACTCCCGTCGCTGCCATCGCCATCAGAAGCTCGTCTTGAATAGTATCGAGCGGTATTCTCCCAGGCTTCATCCGAAAAAAATGAAGAGTAGTACCTATGTCGGTGGCAGAGGCCGAGGATGGTACCCTACCTGTGGCGGAGGCTGAGGCGGAAGGTAATACCCTCCCTGTTGCGGAGGTGGAAGCTGTGGATAGTACGGTCTATGTGATGGAGGAGGGTAATGCGGTCACTGTCACGCCCTGCTTCCCGGTGTACGGACAAGGGGATGTGGCGGGTCACGCGACGTATTTACTCAGAAGTAAACACGCTAAGCGTAAATAAGCAATATAATGTATATATACACAAGAAGACAACAGATGTAAATTAACAACTTTTATTTATTAAACATTTCTTTACAATACAACTGAAAATGTAAATATAAGAATGGAAAGCAATGCCTAAACAATGGCATGAACTGAAAGAAAAGTGAGTACAAGTGAAGCCTAGTAGTCATGCTGCTCAGTGGTCTACTCCAATTGCTCCTAGCTGGTCTTGAACTCCTCAGAGTCGGGTCCTCCTGACAACATTCCAAAGAAATAAAAGAAATATGAATGTCGTCAGCGAACAATCGCTCGGTAAGTCCCAAAGAGATAGAAATAGAATAGACAGATAAGAGGATGTAACTGATATAATGTTTTATTGTTATGCTAATGCGGTTGCTTGTAGCTTGGTACAGAATATGCCGGTGTATACGAGAGGAGTCCGACTTACACCGTGGACTATGGTAACCCGTAGTATAAGGCTCCGTCGATAAAACCACGGAACAACGGCAACGGATATATAGTCACGTCTTTTAATAACCATCTCGTGCCACTTTTAACACATTTCGTGCCAGTCTACCCCTTTAAAACCCCGTAATGTCTTTTGTATTGATTGTATTGAAGTAAATTATAGATGTAAGATCTGCCGAAACCATGATATCAGTAGTTCATGTAAACGGAAGGGATATAAACGGATAGTCATGTAAACCAGTCAAATGTATATCTATGGTTCGGTCAAATCATGTTCATGTTGATATAGATTGAATTATGGTATAAATGGATTCATGTTGAATTGGAGTTATACTTGAATCATATTTAAGGATAGATTGATTGATTTCAGATTTGACTGAGACTCTGCTTGAGTCAGACATTTTAAACAGAATTGAAGTCCTGAATTAGTTTTGGAGTTATCGATAATTGCTGCACATGGACGGCAGAATTTGTGTCTTTTTCCAAGACAATTACCGTATTGATAACACCGTTTTTAGGCTGTCTACCTTAGATAGGCAAGCATCAATATTCTCCGGCTCCCTGAGGCTCAAGAGAACTGGTACCGCTTAAACCTATATTTACTAGGATCCTAATTGTAAATTAATATAACTTGAGGGGTTTTTATGAAAAATAGTTTTGATATATTTTCAAAATACACCTCAAATATTCAATTATCGTCTTTAGGGTTTTCATAGATGTATTTTTTAAAGAGTGATGAGATAGTCTAGTGGATATAAACCTAATTTTGAATAGTATATGGTATTTTCTTGTAATTTGACCTGTATTGATTTCTTGATGGTATTTTCATGAACTTTTATGATTCTTTTCTTTTGATTAGAAAACATGGAATATATTATATATTTAAAATAGATATTTTGATAATATTTTTATATATTTATTTATTAAAAATAGAATTTCTTTATTAATAGAAATCACGTTTTCTTAAAAATTGTAATAAAAATTCCATCATGATCATATGCTCCGTGAGTAGATCTACATCTCGCTCTACTAGTCCCGAAGACGTGCGATAACCCGCACCATCCCGATCGGGTTCCCCAAAATGGGTTGTAGAGGCTTATTTACAAGGAATTAATTAAAACAATTTAAAGAATACGGGTTTTGATAGTGTAAGGTATTTTAATGTAAAATATTGTATTTTTTCCAACAAAAATTATTACAAAAGCAATCGTGCTATGTCAAGATGAGTGTTGTGATGAGACAGGTCATTACCTCGTGAGTTTTCTAAGGGTAATATGAGCAAAACGACAAAATAATGTCGTATGTAAACTTGATGGTATTTTACCGAAAAAGCGAAATAGAATTTGTTTAACATTAAATTTTGAATTGAAACTTGGTCAAATTGTTGTTTTATGTTTGTTAAACAATATATGAAAAGATGGTAAATTTGTTATTAAAAAAAATTGTATTTTTGATGAAATTATAATCGGAAGTCGGAATAACTCCGCTTCCGACGAGTTTTGAAAAGAAATATTTTTGAGAGGTGAAAAAGAGAGAGGTGAAATGACTTGCTGGTTTGGAGAAGAGATAGGAGATAGAGGGAACTTTTGAAAGCGGCGTGGAGTCGCGGTGTCGTCGGATTTGTCCCGAAATGTCGCCGGAACTTTGACCTTGGCTAACTCCACTTATACAACTTCTTGGATTTGAAAAATTTAGAGAGTTTTGGCAAAAGATTCCTGAATGAGGAGGGTTATGGTGTAGAGTGGTATTTATAGGAGAAATTAGGGTTTAGGGTATTGAAATGAGAATTAAAAATGCATTAAAATTTGGTTTTAAGGCTCATTTTAATTCTCTGGAAATGTGCAGGGAAATCAAACAGACTAGGGTTACTGGGGTAGGCCAAAGGATGCTAGAGTTAAAAAATTGAAGTATTTGGGACGGGAGGACCGGTGGCGCCGGCCCCAAAAGCAATCTCGTCGGTGCAAAGTAGGGTGTGGGGGCTTGGATTCAAGACACGTGTTAGGTTCAGTGCATACAATATTTTCCACATGTTTGATTTCTGAGGCTTTTCATTTTTACGTGTTTTGCACGTGTAAACTTTTGAGCTTCTAAAAATTTAAAAGAAAAATCAGAAAAAATATTATGTGGCTGAGCGGATTCGAACACCGAGGCTATGTCACAGCAGTGCAAGGCTTTACCAATGAGCTACAAGTGCTTTCTTGATGTTCAAAAGCAATTTAAATTTATAACTTGTGCTCAGGCTAAGGTATTCCTTTCTGTACTTTACAAAAAAAAATTTGTACAGAAGTTTAGGGTTGTTACATTCTAACCTCCTTATAAAAATTTCGTCCTCGAAATTTATAGAAGAAAGTTGTAACAAATTCAAGAAAATTTTGATGACAGTGGCGGTGAAAGAAATACTGGTAGTGCGTGAAAAGTAACGAGATGATGCAGGGGTTTGAAAAGATTGAAGGGAATTACCAGTGTTACCTTGGTTGATAGCCTCGGTTTCTTCGGCCGCTAATGTGAAAGCCTGATGACGGGGTACATTCCTCCTAGTTGGAGGCACATCCCTCTATCCTTGGGGCATGTTTCTCTGCCCTCGAGCTATATTCCTCATTGCCTGATGGAATTGGTGAGGAGGCTGTATAGGAGGTCCACGTGGAGGTGGAGTTAGGAGAGCAAGACGAGGTGCAAGAGCCTGAATAGCTGGCCGCTGCGGATAAGTGATGTTAGTTGGAATTGGGTTGCGTCTATAAGGACATATTCCAATTCCATGAGTGGATGCGCCACAAATTAAGCACATGCTTTTTGCGCGCCTACAGTCTTTCCACAGGTGTCCATCCCTCTTGCAGTAGAAGAAAAAATCTTGACTTGACCGGTGATTTGTTACTTCCAGTCTCCTGGGTTCAAAAGTTAGTATTAAAGAGGCTCCTCCTGCCATCTGGGTTGCATGGCGCTTCACACCGGCGGATTGAGGTCTGCCCTTCTTCTTCACTACCGGCTTGTATCGACGGGCAGCTTTCAGAGCTAAGTCATGGGTTGGGAAATCCCTTGTAGCTAAGGCAACTTGGATCTCCGGATCTAACCCCTGCTGAAATCGTCTGGACCTGGTCTCAGCAGTCGGAATGAGGTGTGCCGCGAACCTACTCAATATAGTGAACTGAGCATCATACCCATCCATCGATTTGCTCCATATAGAGCCTTGTTGTAAGTGGATGAATTGCTGCTCCATGTCGAATCGGGCAGACTCAGGAAAATACTTCGCGTCGAACATGTCGCGAAAAATTTTCCATTCGATAGGCTGGGCAAGACGGTTTTCTTCCGCCTTCCACCATACTCGGGCGTTGTCAATGAGTTGCAGCTTTGCAACCCGTACCCAAGCGATCTCTCACACTTGTGCTGTTGCTAGATCGTCCTTAATACTCTGAGCCTATTCTTCAGCTTCCAAAAGGCTCTCTTTCCCAGAAAATTGCTTCGGGTGTAATGCCCGGAATTGCTTCACTCCGGGTGCTTCCGTTTCTGGGCGGTTCAATTATAGCAGTCTGCTGCTGCTGTCTTTCTAGGAGGCTCTTAATTGTCTCGAGCAGTACCGTCTGCTCGTTGATTGGAGCTATAACGGTAGGCGTAAGTGGAAGAGGTGGTGGTGTGTTGTTGACGTTTGTACTCGTGTTGTTAGGAGAATCCATAACCTTGAAATAAAAATAGGGTTAGGATAGATTCAAATAATATGAAATTGTAAGATTCAAGGAATATGAAATGTAAAGAATGTTTTTAGTTGCTGATTTTTGTGTTATATTGCTTAGGACTTCATGCAGAACCGACCTGCATGTCCATGCAGAACTGACCTGCATGGTAGGGTTCTATGCAGCACTGACCTGCATGGGCAACCAACAAACCCTGTCACGCCCCGCTTCCCGGTGTACGGACAAAGGGATATGGCCGGTCACGCGACGTATTTACTCAGAAGTAAACACGCTAAGCGTAAATAAGCAATATAATGTAAATATACACAAGAAGACAACAGATGTAAATGAACATCAACTTTTATTTATTAAACATTTCTTTACAATACAACTAAAAATGTAAATATAAGAATGGAAAGCAATGCCTAAACAATGACATGAACTGAAAGAAAAGTGAGTACAAGTGAAGCCTAGTGGTCGTGCTGCTCAGTGGTCTGCTCCAATTGCTCCTGGCTGATCTCGAACTCCTCAGAGTCGGGCCTCCTGACACTATTCCAAAGAAAGAAGAGAAATAGGAATGTCGTCAGCGAACAATCGCTCGGTAAGTCCTAAAGAGATAGAAATAGAATAGACAGATACGATGATATAACTGATATAATGTTTGATTGTTATGCTAACGCAGTTGTTTGTAGCTTGGTATAGAATATGCCAGTGTATACGAGAGGAGTCCAACTTATACCGTGGACTATGGTAACCCGTAGTACAAGGCTCCGTCGATAAAACCACGGAACAACGGCAATGGATGTATAGTTACGTCTTTTAATGACCATCCCGTGCCACTTTTAACACATTCCGTGCCAGTCTACCCCTTTAAAACCCCGTAATGTCTTTTGTATTGATTGTATTGAAGTAAATTATAGATGTAAGACCTGCCGAAACCATGATATCTGTAGTTCATGTAAACGGAAGGGATATAAACGGATAGTCATGTAAACCAGTCAAATGTATATCTATGGTTCGGTCAAATCATGTTCATGTTGATATAGATTGAATTCTGGTATAAATGGATTCATGTTGAATTGGAGTTATACTTGAATCATATTCAAGGATAGATTGATTGATTTCAGATTTGACTGAGACTCTGCCCGAGTCAGACACTTTAAACAGAATTGAAGTCCTGAATTAGTTTTGGAGTTATCGGTAACTGCTGCACATGTACGGCAGGATTTGTGTCTTTTTCCAAGACAATTACTGTTTTGATAACACCGTTTTTAGGCTGTCTACCTTAGATAGGCAAGCACCCATATTCTCCGGCTCCCTGAGGCTCAAGAGAACTGGTCCCGCTTAAATCTATATTTACTAGGATCATTATTGTAAATTAATATAACTTGAGGGGTTTTTATGAAAAATAGTTTTGATATATTTTCAAAATACACCTCAAGTATTCAATTACCGTCTTAGGGTTTTCATAGATGTATTTCTTAAGAGTGATGAAATAGTCTAGTGGATATAAACCTAATTTTGAATAGTATATGGTATTTTCTTGTAATTTGACTTGTATTGATTTCTTGATAATTCTTTTCTTTTGATTAGAAAACATAGAATATATTATATATTTAAAATAGATATTTTGATAATATTTTTATATATTTATTTATTAAAAATAGAATTTCTTTATTAATAGAAATCACGTTTTCTTAAAAATTGTAATAAATTTTTTATCGAGATCGTATGCTCTGTGAGGAGGTCTGCATCTCACTCTACTAGTCCCGAGAACGTACGATAACCCGCACCATCCCGATCGGGTTCCCCAAAATGGATTGTAGAGGATTATTTGCAAGGAATTAATTAAAACAATTTAAAGTATACGGGTTTTGATAGTTTAAGGTATTTTAATGTAAAATATTGTATTTTGTCCCACAAAAATTGTTACAAAAGCCATCGTGCTATATCAAGATGAGTGTTGTGATGAGATAGGTCATTACCTCGTGAGTTTTCTAAAGGTAATATGAGCAAAACGATAAATAATGTCGTATGTAAACTTAATGGTATTTTATAAAAAAGTGAAATAGAATTTGTTTAACATTAAATTTTGAATTGAAACTTGGTCAAATTGTTGTTTTATGTTTGTTAAACAATATATGAAAAGATGGTAAATTTGTTATTAAGAAAAATTGTGTTTTTGATGAAATTATAATCGGAAGTCGGAATAACTCCGCTTCCGACGAGTTTGAAAAGAAATTTTTTTGAGAGGTGAAAAAGAGAGAAGATGTCACGACCCGAAATTTGGGGCGTGACGGCCCTTAAACTACGTAACGTCTGTAGGCGTAACGTAATTCAAGTAAGCCGAAAACCCAGCAGTCTAAACCATCAAAAGTAGTAAGTGATAATAACATTGTTAAAACTTTTGAAATCTCGATCAAAATTCCTTAAAGTCCAAATTTACTTTCTTTAAAAATTTGGCAGCACCTCTTTTGTAAAACAAGCCCCCAAAAAGGGTACAACAAAAGATATAAGTAATGCATCCCCAAACGGGAGCCAATCCACGCTCAAAGACGGTAAACAACAACCACAACAGATATACGGCGCCGTAGCGAAGAAAAAGACGATATAAAGTGAACAGCATGAAAAACTCCAAGTCACAAATAATATACAATATCGTCCTCACAACTCGTCTCTATGTCAATACATGAAAATGGTAGATGGAGAGTACTGGATACAACGAATATACAATGAGCAATATCGGATAACCGCAAAACCCACCTATAGCAAAACTGCACCAAGTCAGCCGTGGCGGTATCTGCTGCAAAAGATGATACGATATATGAAAGCCCTGTCGCGACTGCCTTGAGGGACTACCTGCAAACCACTGTGGCACAAAGGGGGTGAGTTGTCAACTCGTGAATAGTAAATAACATATACAGGTAATCGCAAGTATGCACGTACTGCGATGGTTTAACACATGCAAGCTGATAGCAATAAATGACCATATGTAAATGCAACTGTCATGAAAGGTACTATATCAGGTACTACTAATACATGAAGTAATGCATATCAAATAAATGCGGGGTATGAATGAAACATATCCTGTAAGTCTCATGAAACCTGAGTGTCTAATATCGACACCCGAAAATATCATGAAAACTAGTGTATAGTATCGACACATAAATATATACGCATCTCGAATCCTAAGTGTCAAACACCGACACTCGTGATTCACGTATCGGTTTATACGCTCCTTGAATCTTAAGTGTCAAACACCGACACTTTTGATTCACGTATCGGTTTATATGCTCCTCGAATCCTAAGTGTCAAACACCGACACTTGTGATTCACGTATCGGTTTTTACGCTCCTCGAATCCTAAGTGTCAATCACCGACACTTGTGATTCACGTATCGGTTTATACGCTCTTCGAATCCTAAGTGTCAAACACCGACACTTGTGATTCACGTATCGGTTTATAAAACAAGTCTCAGAGTGAATTGCATCCAAATATCAAGTAAAAAATAAGAATACTTGCATAGATCAGGATGATAAATTACACACACACACACACACAACAACGTCCCCATACCACTGGTGTGTGTGTGTGTATATATATATATATATATATATGCATATATAACAGCGTCCCATACCACTGATATATATACATAGGAGTAAAACATCAAGAAAATATCATATGAAATCCATATCTCAATGCGAAAATCCAGGAATATAATATATGCAACATAAAAACAGTAATATGCATATATAAAAACAGTAATATGCATATAAAGGAAAAACCGCTATTTAACTGCAACAAGTTATTAAATATAGCATGCGGCTCCTAATTTCTCCAAAATCCATACAACATCATATAAAGTTGAACATGTAGCTATAGCCAGGTATGCGTAACCATGTCGGTATAGCAAGATATGTGTATCTACCTATCAATAATGATGTAATACCCTCCAGGTATGTTTGTAGCTATATCAAGGTATACGGGTGTACATGTAAGTATGTATGCAAGATGTACATGTAGCTATGTATCATATGTGTATATACCTATCTTTAATGGTACAATACCATATAGGTATATGGGTAGCTAGCATGCATGCATGGCAAGGCATATGTATAATCATGTAGGTATACAGGTATGCTATATGTCATATGTAAAATGGAATATGAATCAATGTCTCAATGTCTCTAACCAAACAATACCATATATGTAAGTGTGTTGTGCGTATCATGGCAATTATTGACGGTGTGGGTGTCATACAATCAGTGCTCGTGCAACATGAGACGTTAATAATAGTGCAGCGTCTAATGGGTACAAGTCCAAGCACAACAAGTAATAATATGCAATGAAGTTATGCGCAAACTCTATATGTGCAATATAAACATGCGGCTAATATCATATCATATCTAGCCCAGATACATAACGCCATGCAGGCGATTCCCCTGTAGATGTTAAATCTACCCACAGATGATCTTGGGCTAAGTAAAGCCAACCACTCGCTTTCCCTTCTCCGTAGCGCTCGAAGTCCTCGCCTGCGAGCCTATATATTATAAAACAACAATACAACAAGTGTATATTAGCAATCGACCAATAACACGTATCCACTACGTTTGACCGACGCACCAACTCCAAACATACTCTCAAGTGGTCGTCTAGTGGCTAACGTGCGTAGCGACACTGCGAAACCAACCCAAGAGCAAAACTACACAAAGTACACGTGCCGTGTCGGATAACGTAACACGCGTAGTCGTAACACAAGAAACTAGTAAAGTGATCCCAGATTTTGTATACAGTAAAAACATAAAAATCCAGCAAGACCAAACACACTTAAACAACTACAGACAACTACCCACCAAAAACCAAGCCAAAACCCCCCAAGATGGCCGAGGTCGCCGGAAATACCCTCTATGTCGCTGGCCAAATCCGATCTCCAGGGGTTCGTGCTTCAGGTGAAGGCTTAGGGTCTCTAGTACAACATAACTACATTGCTAGATTTTCTAGTATACACTCGGGATCACAGCAGATCACAGATATCCTATAATGGCACTAAAAATACGATATATGCACGAAACTAAAGTTTAAGTGTTCTAAACTAAAACTAAAAGGCTACACAACACTATAACATCATATAGAACAGATAGAGGTCATTACCTACTCTCACAAGCTCAAAGATCCTAGCTTTCCAAGCTCCAAGGCATCTAAAAGGCAAAACAAGTCTAGAAAAGGGATTTGATAAAGTTTGGTGTAGGTTTAGTGAAGGATTAGTGAGTGTTCAGTTGAGGGAAGAAGGAGATGAAGAAATATGAGAAAGAGATAGAGTGAGAGAGAATGAGAGTGAATGAGTGAGTTAGAGAGAGAGAGAGAGAGAGAGGTGAGAATAATGAGATGAGAGGTAAGTGCACCATTGCATTAACTCACACATTAATGCAAGTCATGCCTCTCATGACTCACCATGCCACCTCCTCCCAAATCCAAACACAAAGGAAATATCTCTCACAATAAATATCTAGAGGTTTAGGGTTAAAGCAAAGCAAAGGATTAGGATTAGGTTAAGTTATCATGGTCACTAAACAAGATTAACACAAACACACCCTCACATTAACATGCACAAGTGTGTGCAAGCCATAACAAATAATAATAAATTATTAATTAAATATTATAAAATGTGAGGAAACCGAATTGATAAACTTTTTACAGAAAACCCGCACTATGACTTAATTAACATTAATCGCAAATCCTAAGGAGTTACAATCTCCCCCCTAAAGAAAATTCGTCCCCGAATTAAAAATTCTTACTATGCGTACCTTCAAAAAGATGAGTGCAAATCATCTACATCTCGCTCGCAGCCTCCCAAGTGATCTCCTCACTGGACGGCTACGCCAAAGAAAACCTCCACAGATGGCAAGATCCTTGACCGAAGTTTCTCCACCTGCCGATCCACTAACACTATCGGCTGCCGGTGAATGAAAAGATCGCGTCCCAATCGAATGGTCTGATACTGAATCATGTGAGAAAGTTTATGAAGGTATTTGCAAAGTATCAACACAAGGAATACGGGATGAATACTCAAAAATCTGGGCGGAAGTGCCAAATTATAGGCAACGGTACCAACTCGCTAAAGGATTTCAAAAGGACCTACAATCTGGGTCTAAGCTTCCCAAAACTCAACACGCCATTTTATCGGAAAAATCCGTAGGAATACATGATCTCCCACTGCGAACTCAAGTCTGCGACCACCACGGTCAGCATAAGACTTCCGTCTGCACATGGCTGCTCTCATCCTGACCTGAATCAATTGGATCTTCTCCGAAGTCTCTGGACTAGCTGGGGTCCAAAAATCCTACTCTCACGGAGTCAGTAAACAGACTGGCGATCGACACAACCTACACACAAGGCCAGAAAGTTGCCATTTGAAATGTCTCCTGATAACAGTTATCGTAGAAGAACTCCATCAAAGGCAAGTGACGATCCCAACCAACAACCAATTAATACGTACGCACAAGCATAACCTCCAGAGTCTGTATAGTTTGCTCTATCTGACCATCGGTCTACGGATGAAAAGCGGAACTAAAGCTCAACTAGTACCCAAGGCTTCCTGAAGCTTCTGCCAAAGACGGCTAGCGAACTGGGTGCCTCTATTGGATACAACGCATGAAGAAACTCCGTAACATACCGAAGAACAACGAGCAAACTGAGCATAACCGGACAACAAACATTCGAATGGAGATTTGCTCCCATTCCCACTCTGGAACGGTTAAAAATGTTGCAACTCTCCAGCCGGCCTCAAATGCTCGACCTTAGCTTGCTGACAAGCCAAGCACCTCAAAACGAAATCCGAAACTTCACTCTTCACCCCTGCCCACCAGTAACCAACTCTTAAGTCACGTTACATCTCGGTGGCACTTGGATGAACACTAAAAGCTGACTGATGTGCCTGCTCTAGGACCTCTCGTCTCTACCCATCAGTATCGGGTACACGCCACGAGTCCCAACATAGCACACCCTGGTCATAAATCGAGAACTCCGAATTTACCCAGCCGAACATGCTCAGAATCTTCGACAAACGAGCATCGGCGGGCTGTGTCTCACGAAAATGATTAAGTAAAAGTGGACGGGCGCGGACATGAGTAAGCTGTCCCCTCAGTAGAGGCGAACTTAAACTATACTCAACGGTCGCACAAAAACTGTAAATCTGCATAAGACTGTCTCTGAACTGCGCACAACTGGAACAAGCTACCCCCGGGCCTACGACTCAAAGCAGTAGCTACCACAATCGCCTTGCCACGGGTAATAAAGGATCTCACAATCACAATCCTTCACAAGCTCCATCTAACGGCGCTGTCTCAACTTCAGATCCCGCTGCAGGAAGATGAGCATTAAGCTCTGGTGGTCCGTGAAAATCTGACACGACTCTCCGAACAAGTAGTGTCTCCAAATCTTCAGCGCAAGACCACCGCGGACATCTCCAGATCATGAGTGGGATAATCTTGCTCGTACTTCCTCCAACTGTCGGGAAGCATAAGCGATAATTCTATCATGCTATATCAGTACACAATCGAGCCCCCACTCGCGAAACATCACAATAAACGACAAGGTCGCTCGATCCAGAAAGCAAAGATAGAACTGGTGTAGTTGTCTACCAAGTCTTCAACCACTGAAAACTCAGCACGCATACCTCAGTCTAAAGAAAAATAACCCCCTTCCTTGTCAGTACGGTCAACGGTGCAGCGATACTCAAGAAATACTGCACGAAACGGCGGTAAAAACCGGCTAAGCCAAAAAATCCACGGACTTCTGTCCCTGATACAAGTCTTGGCCGAAGCTGTACGGCCTCGATTTCACTCGGGTCCATACGAATACCGTCTCCCGTAACCCCGTGACCTAGGAAGTCAACACTATCTAGCCTGAAGGAACACTTCAAGAATTTAGCCAACAGCTGGTACTCTCCTAATGTCTGCAAAGAAATCCTCAAGTGCTGCTCATATTCCTCACGACTCTTGGAATAGACTAGAATGTCATCAATAACACAACAATACACTGGTCGAGGAACGACATGAAGAATCTGGTTCATCACATCCACGAATGCTGCTAGGGCATTGGTGAGTCCAACGACACCACTAAAACTCATAAGGCCCGTAGCGCGTACAAAAGCAGTCTTCGGAATGTCATCACTCTGAACCCACAACTAATGATGACCTGATCCCAAAACAAACTTAGAAAAATGTCCCGCACCCTGGAGCTGATGAAAGAAATCGTCAATGCGGGATAAAGGATACCTAATCCGTACCGTAACTCGGTTCAATTGACGAAAATCGATACACAACCTCAACTGCTGTCCTTCTTCTTGACGAACAGAACAGGAGCTCCCCAAATCGAAACACTCGGACGCACAGGTCCCCCTATTTAGCAACTCTGCAGCTGATTCTTAAGCTCCCTAAGCTCCGCCGGCTCATCTGGAACAACGTCGGAAAACTCTCGCACAATATGAACCCGGTTCGACAAACCCACTGTGGCTCTGGTATCACGAATGAAAGCCAAGAATCCTCGACATCTTCTCCTCAAGAGCCGACTAGCGAAAAAAGGCTGAAATCAAGCTGTGAGGGGCGGCACCTCTGTCCCCCTGCACAACAAGAACTGACTCGCCGGAAAAACAAAACCTGACTGTCTTCTCGCGGCAGTCTACAGACGCATAATACGTACCTAACTAGTCCGTGCCCAGGAGAACGTCAAAGTCCAACATCTCTAGAAGGATCAAATCGGCGGACGAATCTCTATCTCCTAACTAATTGGCACACGACCGAAACACGTGTCGCACAACCAAAGGATCGCTAACAGGAGTTAACACAACAAACGGCTGATCTAGCATACACGACTCTCGGCCCAACCACGGCACAAAGTGTGTAGAACAAACGAGTGCATAGATCCCGAATTAAACAAACATGTGTAACGAAAGAACATACGAATATGAATACCTGAAAACTCTGCATTGGACGCCCGAGCGTCGTTGGGTTGCGGCAGCGCCCTGGCCGTCTTTCCGAGGCCAAATGCGGAACAAAAACTTTTCAAAACTTGGCGCTACCATAACCAAATACCCGGATCGTACCATTAACCGTTAACTAGCAACTACTAAGAAGTTAGAATGGTTATACCGATCGATCCGTGTCCTTCGGTCTTTAACTACCATCCTTAGCTCCTCGCGGCATCTCCGATCAAGTTCGATTTCCGGTCTCCTCGTCGAAGTGGCACCACGTCTAGAAATCTTTATATGGGCTCCCGCTTCAAACCGAAGCAACTCGGACATGAAGTTTGCTAGACGACATGTCCAAGATGAAGTAGAGAATGTGTGTGATAATTTTGTCTCAAGCATCCATTGATTCTCAACTCATGAGATTGTATGGATGGAGGTTGAAGATGAAGCCATAGATGAAACTTGTGAGCTAGAGTAGGAAGAAGAAGAAGAAGAAGAAGAGCTAGACTTATTATTGTGTTGGAATGAAAAATGAGAGCACCCTCACTAAATCTCAAGACCAACCCCACTACTTGTGGCTGTCCATTCTCTCTCCACACATCATTTCAACACAATAATCAATCACAAATGTTGACATAGCACAAAAAATAAGACCATGAGTCATCACCCATGCACATGCCACATTAATTGCTCTTCATGATGATTTCCACTCACAATTTCCACCACAAAACATTTAAACCAAAATGTTTAATCCAAAAAGAGAATGGCAACATCTAAAGTAAACTCGTGACGGATCACAAGGATATCCCTCACCTGTATATACATACCTGCATCCGCATTCCGACTGAATGCGAATGCAATGAGACGAAAGTAATCTAACAAATCTAATACTAGGATCCGGCTTAAACCAAAGCCTACCAGTATGATCCGTCCGATCATGATCCATGCACGAATGCACGTATATGATCGAACCCAGCCATAAAACCATATGTCCTCTACAACGTTTCGTCCGAACTTGAGAAACTTTCTGTGGGGGACTCTAATTACTCATCAATACGCTGGCAGTTGGTTTAACCACAAGCACGTCAGTGGTACTAGCTGTACGTAATGGCTGCTCATGTGTTGAGCAAAAGGGAAGCTGACGAACGAACTCATGCTGAAACTCTACTGAGCCTGACAGTGACAATATCCGTACAGTCCGGTCTGTTCGTCTAAGAGTATCGCATATTGGGTCTAGGGGGTGGATAAAGTCAGACCCCTAACAACGCGATAATTCATGTCGGTATGAAGCCCATCACCACCAGAGAAACTACCGATCCTAGATCGGTAATTCTCGACTACCTTGGCTAAGGTTTTCTGGTGATGGCCACCTGTGCACTGTGCGACATCAACCCCCAATACCGGGAGAGAAGAATCCCCGACGATCCGCTCACTGCCTCCATGTGGCTCGGGACTGTACCCAACTAAAACCTGTTTGCATGACTCCTTTGAGCCGTGGTAGGGTAGTAATCAAACTATAGTGGGAACTTACATGAGACAAATGACGATCTCAAGTCGACAGACTAACATGTACACATGTCACCTGGGAACTGCTATCTGACAATTGGTATAATACCAACTAGCAGGTTTCCGGCGAGTCCGTCCAGTGTACTCATAACCCAACGAGCACCCGTATACTATCTTAGGTGAACAAACTAACACCAATGGCTTGTGAGACCTGACCACCGTCTCTTGTCGGGGTCTCGATCAGTATACACTAGTCTACTCTGGAGTATTGATGCCCAATCTCGATATTCCCACGACTAGGGGCATTTAAGGATTTGCTTATAGATCCCAGCTCCCACGCATATGATCGCCATCATACTGCTGGCAGTTAAGCAAGAATCCTATGGGCTATATCAACATGTAATAGTGATGATAAAGACAAACCAGATAGCATACTATCATCTCGAGGAAGACTGTCCTCCCTCAATCATTGCAATCACGTGCCTGCGATCCAATAATTGATTTTGAGGGCACTATATCCAACAATCTCCCACATGTACTTAAGACTAATTATTGCGATGTCGCATACTCACAGCCCGTGTGATACTGAACATCCAACTCCTATACTAATCAGTTTCACAAAGCTCGTTTGTAAAACTATTGCGTTCAAGAAATGGCCTCAGTGAGTGGACCCGCCCTGATGTTTCTTTCTATGTAATCTCAAGTTCGCGGAGAAGGCCATCTCCCAAAATGAGCAATACCCGTCTTAGAATATATCTGGATATCTGATGGGACCCAGTTCACAAATGAATTCCAAATCCAGTAAACTTCTTAGACTGTATCGTCAACTGAATTTAATCAGTATCCTGCCCCATGCCTTCCTCAGTATCCGCTTGGACCACCTGTCCAAAATACCGCCCCTCTTCAGAGAGAAAACTATAACTCAGACAGTCACTCTGTCATCCAGGTCACATTGAAAGCCTGGAATGATAACCGTCTCCAGAAAGAGGCTGCCATTATCAAATCCCTAGAACATCCACTTATGTTCTAAAACTGCTTCTGAACGTTTCTCCAGGATTGGATTAATATCAAATTATTGCATCTAGTGCAAAACATCTGGTGTGGTACTTGACATCTCATGATTGACTCAATTGCCTAAGCAAGTGATATGCCAATCATGCACATCCCTATCCCCTTTAGTCTGTAAGACACCTTTAGAGAGGGTGACTCCATCACCTGCAGGTACACCACCGTGCCAGGAGTCGTCTATTCTAAAACACCTTGAGAATACTGTCTAAGTACCCAGGTTGGGACACTTCCCAAATCTAGATCTAAAACCATAGATCTAGTAACCAGAATGTCTGATATAATATCTATATCCTTTGTGGAGAAACCACTGTGTGACAACCACAGTATAACCGATCGTAGTATAGGAATTTCACTTCCTACTCTGTGTATGTCATCCAAATACCAGGACATCACACCCTACTACCTTCTTAACAGATCCATCTCCTATTTTTATGAAGTCAAAGTCCATGACTGTCACATTAAAATTAGATGATCTATTTCCGCTATATCTGCTTTAGTCTATAAATAGACATAAGCTACTTGTCCACTATGCTTCCGCTGCTCCCACTGACTACGACAACCCTCTGGCAGAATCATATACACGTGCACTTCTAAAGTTAGTTTAGAATCACGCTATACTCATCCTCCTCCCGGGTCTCATAGTCTGGAATAACAGTAATGGCAAGTCTGGGTAAACAAGAATTTCCCTGTCACCGTCTTTGAGAATACCGAAGTACCTCTTGAGTACCTGAGGTTACCTACCATATCTTCGGAGTGGCTAATGGAATGTCAAAACCTGATTGAATCTTTAGGTTCTATTAAATTTTCAGTAATCGTCTGTGGTTCTGAAATCACTTCCAGTTCTACCATACTCCCACTACTGTTTTCTGAAAAAGTCCATTTTACTAAAACTGTGGCGAGTCAAGAACAATATCACTATTGATCTTCCAGATGGTAGAAAGTCAACCCTCGTCAAAGCCCGGGTTAATCCACAAACTGCCATTACAGAAACGTGCCTTGAGTTATCCAGAGTCTGGTTTTAAGCATAAGCCGGACAACTCCCTATACCTTAACATAGTTAAGATATAAATTGATTCTATATATATCTAATATAGAAATAAAAGCACTAATTTAACCGGAACCAGATTCAAAATCATGCAGCTGTCTCCAGTGCATATCAACTAAATGGAGAGAAGCTGATCAACATTACGCAACTTAGGAGTGCATCCAATTATGAGTAATCTGAAAAAGAAACAAGCTTCTCAAAACCATTACTATCAACTGAATACCAAACACAAGTATCTACATCTTCGATTACTTTGAAGAATCCCGATACTTGCAACACATGGTTCTCTACTTTATTCTTGTACCTATAACTTCTCAAAATTTAAACCTTGTATTTCTACGAAACACTTGTCTAAAAACTAGAGAAATCACAAGCAAACAGAATATAGTACGAAGACCAACCCCTCTGTCCTAATGGACACTGGACAATATACAATACTTTGTATGAGTCCCCTGAGTTAAATAATTCAAACCCTGTGCGTCGTAGGTTGAAAACTGTACTGTGGTTATGAAGAATTACACCGCTGTTGAATGCTTCTTATCTAACCATCAACTGATATAGGTAAATATCATCGACATAATTTCAAAAAGTTATATCTCACTTTATAAAATAAACGTACAGATATATCAATTTGAAATTGGTGCATAACAACGGATATTCAAAACCAAATATTTGCCGTCCAGCAAAAACCCAGGCGATTTTCTCAAATACCACCAATTACAACGAATTCCGATATAATGAGGATGATTACCTAATTCCCAATAACTCACTCCCACTCATCATCTGTAAAACCATACGTATGTGAGAATCATACCTGGTAAATACATACTCTGGAGTAAGGGTCTAATTGGGAAATCAATTTTATATTATCAACGCACAGTGAAATTGAAACATGAAAATGTTTCGAAGGGGTATCCGGGTATTCATAGTAATGTCTCTTCCATTATCCAGATTCATGACTGTAACCGTATATCTCTTTGCCATCTCTCCAAATCCCTTTATTTGTCTTTACTCATTACCTTCTTTAAACCCCCTTAGGCTAAATGTTTTTCTTCCTTCCCTACCATTCGGCACCAGCCTATGGTTTGGAAGAAGACTATCCAATAAGCGTAATATGTGTACTCTCCTAATCCTAGGAGTACTCGCAACCTGAGAGAAGGTAAAGATAAAAGACAACTGAATAAATCTTATTCCTATTTCTCCTGAACCAGAATCCATCCTCGAACTGGAACAAGTTCCTTCGAGTTCGTATATAACCATACGATGGATTTATCCAATGGAAGTGGATGTTCGTAGTGGTACAGGGTGTTCTGGAGAAATACAAAGGTGAAGTAGGAGTGGCGATGAAATACATGGTTTGGTCATGAATGATAACAGTCGCAATTTACTTTGCCCTCTTTCTGATCCCTTTATTTGTCTTTACTTATTACCTTATGTACACCACACTTAGGCTAATTGGTTTTCTTCATTCCCTATCTTTCGGCACCTGCCTATAGTTTGGAAGTAGACTATCCAATAAGCGCAATAGGTGTACCCTCTCCTAATCCTATGAGCCCTCACAACCTGAGCGAAGGTAAAAGGAAAAGCAACTGAATAGTCCTATTCATTCTCTCCAGAACCAGAATCCATCCTCGAATCTGGAACAAGTTCTTTCAAGTTCGTATATAACTATACGATAGATTTATCCAATGGAAGTGGATGTTCGTAATAATACGGGGTGTTTTGGAGAAACTCAAAGGGTAAAAGAAGGAGTGACAGTGATGTATGCAACTCAGAAAATCCAAAAGGCAGTGTTTAAAGAAAGTTCGGTTAACTTGGTTACAGAGTCATAGTCTAGGGTCGGGCCATTGTCACTGTCAAAGAGAGATAGAGAGAAAAAATCTCAGCGTGCACTATAATCTAGATCAGAATGGTTAATCACTTTAGCTAATCAGGAAACCTCCCACTGTAACCTTAAATTTTCCTCCAAACCTGAAAGAAGAATTAGTCGGGATCACCCGAGGAGTAAACCTACTTATCAGTGGGAATCGGGATCCAACTATCATCGCATGATAACTTGATGGAAGCCACTCAAGTCACCACACTCCAGAAGGTATGCGCATGCCTGGCAAGTTTCCTGTATGTTTGAAACTCCCGAGGTGTGTTTTTACCCCTAGGACCCAAATGACCTTGACTGAGCCAGCATATCAAAGGATCCTAGTCAAGTTCAACCCGTCATTATCTTGATTTCATTAGACCCACCCGCACGAGTCCTTGACTGAGCCAAAATGACCGCACGACTGTCCTAACTAATCGCATATCCATGCAACAGAAAAGCACTACATAGCTACCGAACACTACGCCTCGGCTAAGCACGACATACGTGGCACGAATACTAAGCAATACTAATCTGAAATGACGGAGGGCTACGGCTGGTTTTTGGCGAAAAACCTTTAACGTAATGAACTTGATATCGTTGAAGGAACCGGATAGCTTTTTACAAATATATAGTGACGAAAACCTTTGCTAAAGAGGTCACTCCCGGTGAAAGGATCTCGGCTCTTTCCCTGCAGAATGAGGTGCAGGATATTCCAACTGAATACCGCGATGTAAAGCAAAAGAAAACGACTATAGTGAAGTTATTACCCTGACGCAATCCTCTGTCCAAGGGGTCACTCCCGATGAAGGGATCTCGGCCCTTGCCTCGTCGAATGAGGTGCTGGATATTCATAACCGAATACTACTGTGCAAAACAAAAGAGAACGTCCTTATAATAACAGCTTTTTGAAAATTGTTCCAACAATATCGAATAGGTTTGTTTTATCTTTTCATTGATCAGAATCAATGCAGTCCCATCAATTAATCACACCAGAAAAGAACGAAAATCTGATGTACGTATATGCCATCCGCATTCGCCACTGGGTCCCGTCATCACCCGTTAGGTTACTTAACTAACGACAGAGTGGGGACTGGACTAGCGCGGGTGTAAAACATATACATCTACTAGTATATATATCAATATATAATAATCGCTCCAGGCGTGATAAATGAAACATCACAGAAAAGTAATAAGCATCATAAAACAATACAGATAATCAGGGAGCCCCGGGTTTCCATTGAGCCGCAAATGAAACCCGACGTTCCCCTGGTCGTGTGGATAGCCTGTGCAATGAAAACCTAGACCCCTACGAGTGCGGCAAGTTACCCATCAAAATCAGAGGCGAGGTAGTCCCCTTCAACAAAGTGAATGGACCACCCAGCACTTCACGGAATCCGGTAACTTGAGCACCCCACCTGGGTCAACCTATACCCCCTACGAGTGCGGCGAATAGCCCTCCAATTACACTTACGAGATCCTCACAACTCGTAAGGAGAACTCTCTTATGAGACCCTCACGGCTCATAAGATTCAAAAGCCTTAAGCTACAGGGATCTGAACCTGTTCTTAAGCCATCACCTTTCCCAGACTGCCCAACAAGCGTTTTAATATTGACCCTTGTATACAATCCACGGGCACGAATAAACATTTCCCTAACAAAGTCCCACCAGCGACTAGGGATATGCTCACACGGTGAACGACCCTTGTAAGTCCTCTCGACTTATAAGGAGAAAACACTCTTGTAAGATCCTTACGACTTATAAGAAAACATACGCTTAAGAATCCTCACGATTTTTAAGGAGATAACGCACTTACGAGATCCTCACGACTCGTAGGGAGAAACACCTTTATGAGACCCTTACGGCTCATGAAGTTTAAAGCCTTAGTCGACAGGATTCTAACCCTGATTGCTAAGCCACCTTTATCCTAGTGGTAGCGATGCTGATGCTTAAATCGGTATCAAATTCCAAGACCTTTCACGGCAAATGATGATTAGCTCCTGGCAATATTCCAGTTGTTGTGATGCTGATACTGATATTGGCACCAGATTCCAAAGTTCCACACTCGCGATAAAAATTCAGCGAGCCAAAAATGCATATGAAATAGCCGAAATGATAGGGCAACTTGCAACAAAATCAGCAAGTAAAAATATATGCATACAAAATAGCCGAAATGGTTGGGCAACTCGCAATAAAAAGCAGCGGGTAAAAACAAAAATAGCCGAAATGATTGGGCACCGCGAAAAATAGCCGAAATGATTGGGCAATCGCGACTTTCGTGATATAAAAAGCTGAAATGATAGAGTATCGCGGAAAGAAATAAAAAAAATGAAAGAATGAAACTTTTGCCCTACAGGCGAGTCCATACTAACCCCTGTATACAATCCCTGAGCATAAACGAAAAGGGAACCATATGTCCCCCACCAGATCCTGTCAAAAGGGAAAGTCAGATCTCAACAGCAACATCTGCATCCTAGAAGACCAACAACGGCGTTCCTCCTCCTGCCAGCAGAGCACAACAGACACAACGTCAGCAAAGCGGAGCCACGACAAAGTCCCTAGTTCCAAATTTCGACGGTTCACAGACAACCTATAGACCACCTCGACATTCGTCTCGTTACAGCAGATGCAACGTCAGCAAAGCGGAGCCACGGCAAAATCCCTAGTTCCAAATCTCAACGGTTCACAGACAACCTAAAGACCACCTCGACATTCGTCTCGTTACAGCAGACGCATCGTCAGCAAAGCGGAGCCACGACAAAGTCCCTAGTTCCAAATCTCGAAGGTTCACAGACAACCTAGAGACCGCCTCGACATTCGTCTCGTTACAGCAGACGCAACGTCAGCAAATGACCCCGTCGCGGAAATACATCATCCAAATGACCCCATTGCGGAAATACGTCAACAAATGACCCCGTCGCGGAAACACGTCATCAAATGACTCCGTCACGGAAATACGTCATCCACATGACCCCGTCACGGAAATACGTCATCCAAATGACCCCGTCGCGGAAATACGTCATCCACATGACCCCGTCGCGGAAATACGTCATCCACATGACCCCGTCACGGAAATACGTTAACAAATGACCCCTTCGCGGAAACACGTCATCAAATGACCCCGTCGCGGAAATACGTCATCCACATGACCCCATCGCGGAAATACGTCAGCAAATGACCCCGTCGCGGAAACACGTCATCCAAATGACCCCGTCGTGGCAATACGTCATCCACATGACCCCATCGCGGAAATACGTCATCCAATGACCCCGTCGCGGAAATACGTCATCAACTGACCCCGTATGGCTAACGTCAATACTGACCCCGTGGAACACGGCTAAAGTCAATCCTGACCCCGTGGAAAACGGCCAAAGTCAACCCTCGACCTTCCCTTCAAAGTAATGCTTTGATTCGGGAGCAGGTCAACTCATCAATCACTTATGGAGTTCCGAGTAGTAGTGGTGCATCCCGCGCCTGTCAAGTCAGGTCCATGCCAGAAATCGGCCTCTCGACTTGTAAGGAAGAAAATCATCTTGTGAGATCCTTACGACTCTCAAGAGAAAACACACTTAGGAATCCTCACGATTCCTAAGGAGAAAATACACCTGCGAGATCCTCTCGACTCGTAGGGAGAAAAATCTTTATGAGACCCTCACGGTTCATAAAGTTGAAATGCCTTAGGAGGTAACTATTTACAGACCACATTTGCCAAAATTACATGCCAGAGAAATGGAGGTGCTACTCAAGAGTGCGTAAACTGCTCTGCGTCAAATCGAGATGAAAAGGCTTAACCTACGGACGTCAATCACATACTATGAATGACAGTAAGAAGAATATTTGGTTCGCATCCAGTTAAGCGTTTGAAGCATACCCATTTATGTATGTGCGGAAAAGGTTAGTGCATATAATAAACATGCGAAAACAAGAATTGTCTATTCATACTTCAGAAAATTCTTACAGTGATGAAAACGGTAAACAAAAACATCATTAAAATGTTCACAATGGCAAGACATCAAATCCAGGACATGGATTGAGAAATTCAAAAGTTAAGCCATCTAAAATGTTTCGGGCCTCTCGGACCATTCTCGTATGCTTCCTCCCACGATCACAAACGTCAGGGTCCTCACTGATGTCCTCCTCCCTTTGATAGGCAGCGATTATCGTCGCCTGTTGAAAAGTCTGATGCAGAATATCAACAAGATTGTCTCGCCTTTTTTTTGAGATTAGGCCCATCAGATACACCGAGTGTACCTTATTTTCGGTGTCATCACATACTTTAAGCGGCATGCCGTCATAGAATAAAGGAAGTGCTTCCCAGATCGCTATCACAATGAGCTTCAAAAGAGCGGAACGACGAGGAAGCAGTCGACCATTGTATTCATCAAAGTGACGCATGATTTCGGCGCACTGAGCGTTTGTAAACTCCTGGTTCTGGCAGCGGCCTAGTATGCGAATGTCTCCATAAGAAATAATCTCGTCGAGACCATACAGATGAGCGGCTATAACGTCTGAAAAGGAAAATCAGTGAGACTTTAGTAGGCAGACTGATTAAGAAAAAGCTTATTGAAACAGACAATAAGTTTGGGGGCTTACTACCTAAAGATCGTGCATTCTTAGAGCTCGGAAATATGAGTTTTTATTAAAGGGAAAAACCCTTGATGTGGATTTAAAATCCAAAGAGAATTTTATAAAAAGTTCCTCGGCCGTTCAATATCCTTACCTGAAAAAGAATTCTTTGTTGTTGACAGAGTTAAACTCTGGATTTTGTTGAACAGAGAACTGAGTTCTGAGGAAGAGAATTAAATTCTCAAGGCAAGAACGAGGAAGGAAGAAGATGAAGGAGTGGAGGCGCTGCTGAAGAGACCTTTGTATTTATAAGACATGACAGGAAACGGTTCATCTTCCCTGTTCCCTAGGCAAATCCAACGGCCACAAAGGTGACAGCGTTGCACTCACATGCAAACACGTGAGAACAACGCTGTGGGGGCATTTGTTCCCTCATGGGAACTGAATAAAATATACAAATAAAACAGCAAGGAAAATCCCCAAATGGGGCATCACGTGCTCACACGTGACCGGGCCTCACGTGCAAACACGTGACCTTTTATGGGCAGATTCTATTTACGCCTAAAAGCCTAATTGATAAAGTCACATGCCCACACGTGATGGGCTCTTGAACCCACCGAATTAATAGAATTAAATTCTAATTAAAAGGAATTAAAAGTATTTGTTCCCTCATAGAAACTGAATAAAATATATAAATAAAGCAGCAAGGAAAACCCCCAAAGGGGGGCATCAAGTGCCCACACGTGACCGGGCATCACGTGCCCACACGTGACCGAGCATCACGTGCAGACACGTGACCTTTTACAGGCAAAGCCTATATGCGCTGAATAAAATAAACAATTGGAAATGTTTAATCAGTGGGGTCACGTGCCAACACGTGATGGGTTTCTGAGCCCTCTGAACTAATAGAATTAAATTCTAATTAAATGATTAATCAGTAGGGTCACGTGCCAACACGTGATGGGTTCTTGAGCCCTCTGAACCAATAGAATTAAATTCTAATTAATTGCTTAATCAGTGAGGTCACGTGCCAACACGTGATAGACTCCTAAACTCTCTGAACCAATAGAATTAAATTCTAATTAACTGCTTAATCAGTGAGGTCACGTGCCAACACGTGATAGACTCTTAAACTCTCTGAACTAATAGAATTAAATTCTAATTAAAAGGAATCGAAAACCCTAATTGGAAAAAAATATTTCTCTAGATCTTTCCAAACAAAAAAGATTGTACTCTGTAAAATGGAGCACCGTTGGATTAAAAATCCAATGGTGATTAAAAAATCACCAATTTATAGAAAGATTCTATACAAGGAAATATTTTCCTAAAAATTTGCCAGGAACAACAAATAAAATATCTTTTAGATTAAAAATCCAATGGTGAATAAAATTCACCGAGCGATCTAAAAGATCATGTTAGTTATAAAATCAATCAAAAAATCTTTTAATGAAAGATTGACTAAACAAACTGATTCTTTCTTTTTTCTATAAATAGGAGCCAAGAGATAGAACAAGAGAGAGGATACAACAACAGAGAGAGAATACAGAAAAAAGAGAGAATTTAATTCTCCAGAGAGAAAAGAAGATCTCTTCAGAGAAAGAAAACTCTAGGTAAGAGAAAAAAGGAGATCATTCTATAAGCTCCCACAAAACAATAAGAGAATTTAATTCTCAAACCAAGAGTTTAACTCTTCTAAAAAGAACTTAGTTCTTCCTCTGGTTGAAAATCTGCAGAAGCAGATCTCCCCAAAAGTTGAAAATTTAATTCTCATCGGAGAGATTCTGCCATGCAGATCCAAAACTTAGAGGGAGAATTGGGTTTAAAGAATTTAATTCTTTCAAATACAGAGGAATTTAATTCCTCTAAATAAAACTGGGGTTTAACCCTATAAAAGAATTTAATTCTTAAACAAGGGATTTAACTCTCCATGCACGTAAAAGAGATCAGTACCCAAACATGATCACGTGTTCTCACGTGAGCGTCCGTATTGAACGAGTGAAAACCTCTGAGATCAGGTCACGTGCTCCCACGTGACTCCTGAACATGCCCTTCAGAGGAAAAGGGAGAATAAATCCAAGGCAGTTTATAATTTAAGGGCATCTCACGTGACATCACATGACCCCTTAAATAGTGCTTAGCACTTTTCAAAAGAGAATCAAAGTGGCAGCGCCCAACTCTAAGCGCCTCACGTGACCCCACGTGAGCGCCTCAATCTTCAGTGTTTAACACTATTTCAAACACCTCATATGACCTCACGTGAGCGCCTCAAAACTTTCAGTATTTAATACTAGTTCAAACACCTCACGTGACCTCACGTGAGCGCTTCAAATCATCAGTGTCTAACACTATTTCAAACACCTCACGTGACCTCACGTGAGCGCCTCAAAACTTTCAGTGTTTAACACTATTTCAAACACCCCACGTGACCCCACGTGAGCGCTTCATATCTTCAGTGTTTAACACTATTTCAAACACCTCACGTGACCCCACGTGAGTGCCTCATATATTCAGTGTTTAACACTACTTCAAGCGGCTCACGTGTCCCCACGTGAGCGCCTCAATCATCAGTGTTTAACATTGCTTCAAGCGCCTCACGTGACCCCACGTGAGCGCCTCAATCTTCAGTGTTTAACACTGCTTCAAACGCCTCACGTGACCTCACGTGAGCGCTTCAAATCTTCAGTGTTTAACACTATTTCAAACACCTCACGTGAGTGCCTCAAACTTTTAGTGTTTAACACTATTTCAATCGTCTCACGCGACCTCACATGAGGGTTTCAAATCTTCAGTGCTTAGACAACACTTTAAGACCTCACGTGGTAGTACATGAGCGCCGAACATAGGCTAGTGTTAACACTATGATATGCCAATCATAGCCCAAGTTCGCTAAGTCTCCCAAAGCCAAAACCTTGTTTTTAACCAAGCCCTGATTATGTTCAGGTCTTTCAAAATTGATCTCAGATGGCATTCAAAGTAATGTTCATCCCATTGCTTCTCAATCTGGCATTTGGTTCAAGGGTACATCTCTTCACACCTCTGATACATGTCGTTGTAATTCTTCAACGTCTTCAGAGAGGTGGTGGGTCCCGATGACTAATAACTATCTGGTGCATTTCCAAACCCATGTTTGCACCTAAACTTCGGACCGTAATGTCCCTAAACTAAACAATAGAGCCTAAATGCTCTTTTGTTGGATCTAAATGATTCTGTTAAGTAGATTTTAGTCTAAAAATTAGACTAATGTATCCTTAACAAACATTTAAGTTGATCTTAATCTTAAACGAGATTAACGATCCTTAAATCAATCCAACTACAGATCCCCCAACCAATATTGGTTCAAGGGTACATCTCTTCACTCCTCTGATATTTGTCGTTTTAATCCTTCAACGCCCTCAGAGAGGTGACGGGTCCCGACAATCAGACATTCCACGGACTGTGGGGTCCTTAAATTCATGGACTATGATGTCCTTAAACTTTACGGACTGTGGGGTCCTTAAACTCATGGACTATGATGTCCTTAAACTTTACAGACTATGATGTCTCTAAACTGCCATGGACTGTAAGGTCCTTAAACTCATAGACTATGATGTCTTTAAACCTTATGGACTATGATGTCCTTAAACTTTTGGACCGCAAAGTCTCTAAACTAAAACAATAGAGCCCAAATGCTCTTTTGTTGGATCTAAATGATCCTGTTAAGTAGATCTTAGTCTAAAATTAGACTAACGTATCCTTAACAAATTGTTAAGTTGATCTTAGTCTAAACTTAGACTAACGTATACTTAACAAACGTTTAAGTTGATCTAAGTCTCAAATGAGATTAACGATCCTTAAACCAAACCCAAACCCAAATCTAAGAAAATACGGATTTGGACTAATTCACGCCTTACGGGCGACAACATAAATTAGTCTCCGTATACAATCCACGGGCAACTAAAAATCAAAACAAACACACACGACACGAAGTGACCATCTGGAGAAGGAGAAAGTGGTTATCGTGATGCGGTAGCGTAATTAACTGCAGGGGCTTACGCCTGCAGGGAAGAGTGTCCCCACAATCAAAAACCCCTCAACGAGGGGGAATCTGACGAAGTCTGCTATATCGGCCGCATCTGTTTAAACCTTCGATACATGGTGCCATAAATCAACTTGGCATCTTCGGAGAGGTGGACGGATAGCACCAAATAGCATCTGCCCCCAAAATTCAGGTCGGACGTCCCAACGTCTCGGTCGCGTCTTTCGGCGGAGAACAGATTTTGGCATGCCCGGTGGGACCTTTTCCTCTTTCCACTCCACACTTCGTGTGTCGTGTTTCGCAAACGAATCGCGGTTCGCTATGGTTGCCCCTGGATTCGAGGTACTACGATTTGGTGTCTTGCTCCGTGCAGAGAAAATGGCTTCCAACTGCACACACTGTAACAACTGCAACAACTCCTACTCCGTCCTCGCCGGAGGAGTGACCTACGGGCCTCAAGCGACCTCCCTTTTTACGATGCCGGTGGACCAGGTGACGCAAGCCACCACAGGGCTATTCTTTGGGACCATGCTCCCATCAATGAGCTTCAACGCCCCATTATCTACGCAGGAGGCTCCAAAGAAGTCGGTCTTTGATCGGCTTACCACCACCACGGCCCCTCTCAACGGGTCGCCCAAGTCCAGTGCCTCAGTTTTCAACAGATTGGGCCAGAGCTTAAGTGGGCCCGTAAAGAAGCCCGCGATACCTGAAGGGGTTATCCCGAAACGGGTAGCCATCCCTGCTCCAGTGAAAGAAGTCGTCAAAGCGGCTTCTCCTGCTAAAAGATCATTCTTTGCAAGACTGGCTGCTCCAACTCCCGTTCCAGGTGAAGTCATCAAAACTGCTCCCCCTACGCGAAAGTCCGCCTTCGACAGGTTGGCCATCCCCTCTCAGCGGACGTCAGTCTTCACAAGGCTGACACCGGCAACAACTCTTCGCCAGAGCAGGGGGCATGATGAAACTACCCCCGTAACTGAACCAATACCGTCTGCAAGGCATGCTCGACGTCGTTACTGGCGCCGAGTAAGGAAGGCTGGGGGCAGTTCCCTTTCTGGATTGATCCCGCCAGCTCCAATGGTGGAAGTCGACGCTGCCGTTCCAACCGGGAATAACTTTGAACCAATCAGGAGGGTGCGCAAGAACTCCCCGATGGCCGTGCTGAAAAGATCTCCTCCACCTATGGAGAACGCTACAAAGGTGAATCCAGAGCAGACCCCGCAGCGGTTGTCTTCTAAAATTCACAAGGTTTGGCAACAGGTCCAAAACTCGGTGATCAACCAAGACTACTCCCGCCGATCGAATAAGATGAAAGTTCGGCAAGAGAAGGACCGCCCTGTCATGCCACAGGAGATGCCATCTATTTGGGTGCCCGCAACGGCTCCTTCAACTTCGACCGCCCACAAATAAAGAAGGCCGGAGAGAGTCCACGTGTTCGCGACGAATCTCAAGGGCACCGAATCTAAACACCCCAAGTCTTGGGGTATGGTGGTGCACACTGTTTATATGGCATCTGGGAAAGAGGATAGCCGTATCTCTACGGGTCATCGACCACTCACTAGATCCGTAACAAAGGCCCATGAGCAACAACAAAAACTCCAGGAAATGTTAACACAGATGGCCGTACTCACTGGGCCAAAAGAAAGCCCAGAGACGTCGTCAGAGCAGCGTCATGAACAAGAAACTGATGCTGAGTTCCTTCGAAGAATCCTCGAGAAGAAGGTCAAAGAGGCAGAAGAACAAGCTGCCAACATAAAACGAATGGCGCTTTTATTCCAAGACATGGTCGGGATGATGATACAGCCGGATCCTCCAGCTGAAGACCCTCCGATTATCATTGAAGACGAAAGAGGGGAGACATCGAACCCTTTTACGGCTTTATCAACGGCCAAAGAGGAGACGATCTCCAAAGCCGTCCTAGATGACTATATAGCTCAACAAATACGAGCTCATCAGGCGAGCGAAACGGCTGGCCAAATCGTTAAGACTGGACGACCTTATCCGGGTTGGTATGACCAAATAAAATACCCGCCGGGATATACGATCCCTAAATTCCATGTATATAAGGGGACGGGGAATCCACACCCGCACATTGCTCAATTCAGAGCCTTGTGCGGTAATACTGGGGGTGACAACAAACTGCTGCTTCGCCAGTTTGTTGGCAGCTTGTCGGAGACAGCGTTTGAATGGTACTCTGAGCTCCCGAATGACTCCGTTAAGACATTTGTAGAAATGGAGTTACTGTTTACACAAAAATTCGCAAGCGCTAGCGAGCGCACCTCCATCACAGCATTAATTAATGCCACGGTGAATCCGGGCGAAACATGGGTGCAGTACGCGATACGGTGGCGGAATCTATAGTCGAAGTGCGAGCAGCACATCGAAGAAGCATCTGCGGTAGGCATGTTCGTGGGTACTCTTGATCCGCAAGCGACCATATCCCAGTTCATGATGTTCTTCAAGCTAACTAATTTTCAGGCCTTGATTGACAAGCTGGCCCAAATGGATCAGATAGGTCATAGACCTTCTTCTTCAAAGTTGGAATCTCGAAACGAAAGAGGAAGGCGACCTTTGTCGCCAATGCTCAACAGCAGCCTAGTGGTCCAAAACCAGCTGATCGCCAAAGTGATAGACAACGATCCCTTGGAGAAAAGATGAGACGCCCTTACTCGTTCCCTCGGGATAAGACGAAGAGGTTATTCGAGCTAGTGCTGTGCAACAGGCTCATCACTCTGCCGGAGCCAAGATGCCCAACGCAACCAGGCGACGCTAACAATCCTAATTACTGCCCTTATCACCGAATATTGGGTCATCCAATCGAAGATTGTAACATCTTCAAAAGTTGGATCGAAGATCAGTACCAACAGGGCAAGTTCGCATTATCCAAAAACTAAAAGATGAACCCGCCACAACCTTACGATCCTAAAAAGGTGGACACGCCGGAGGCATCGTGCTCTTTTATAGAAGAAGCTCCATAGGAGGTCGCACTTTCAGCCAAGACAAAAAGAATGCTGAAGGATCTCGAAACATGCCCGGCAATCAGATGGAAAAGTCCGCTAGAACCTGAGGTCATCGAGGGAATGCTGAAGCCGCGCCTGACTCCAAGAATTGGTAGTGATAATTAAAACGCTCAGGCCCAGCCGTCAAAGTTTTCGAAAAAGAAGAAGAAGACCAAAAAACCCGTGAAGCATGGTGACAAGTGCACGGACCTGCAAAAATATATTGACGCGTTGGAAGAATATAACCAGAAGGCGCGAACCCCGGTCACACTCCAAGAGTTTCTCAACCACATCCTTGAAGATAGAGATGGCGATGAAGATGAGGGAGAAGGCTCGTTAAACAAACCTGAAGATTATGTGGCAAGCTGCCACGTGATCTCTCACTCGTCAGTAGATGGTGAAGAAGCTCCTATTACAGAGAAACTGGAGGCATATCCCGAACCGGAACTCCTAGGACCGTCAGACGAGATGATTGACGTATTCCTGAATAAAGCTCTTCTAAAAAGCAAAGCTGACCGAGAGCGCGAAATGGTCATATTTGAAAAAGCCAAACGCCGGCGGCTGGAAAAAAGGGTTGAAGTACCCCAACCGGATGGAAGCACTTCTGCCGCCAGCAAAAGCAGGTTCAAGACAAGGAAAGGGTTCGCCAAAGCCATATCGATGGGAATGAAGCTGCCACCCTCCGAAGGAAACACTCCTGATAGGATACACCTTAGCGAAGAGGATGCATATCCGAACTACTGCTTGTACCACCGGAGGACCACACACCCTACTGAAGAATGCAACGCCTTTAAAAATTGGTGACAGGGATACGTTGCTCATCAGCAGCATTTCAAGCGGATGAAGCGCAAAGCTCGTCGGGAACAAAGAAGCACGACAGATGAGCATAAAAGAACTGCCGGTGAATGTCACATGGTTAATTCCGGGGGATCGCAAGTTCTCACCTTCGGGAGCGATTCTGATGAAGAAATATCCCTCGACCCTCTCTTCAAGGAATCCATCTCTGAAACAGAAGAGATGAAGACCTGCGAGAACATTCAGCTGCGCAATCGCACGCTACCTGAAAAGAATCTCGGACCCACAAACAAGGGACCGAACAAAAAGGATAAGAGGAAAGAAAAGGTCCCTGAGGATATCACCCTCGATGACTGAGTCGTCGAAGAAATGGCAGTCAAGGACCCGTCCAAGAAAAACAAGGTGGATTACAACGTTCTGGCACACCTGAAGAAGATACCCTCGCAACTAAGTATTCTCGACGCCCTTCTGCTATCCAAAGAGGCGAGAGATTCTCTGATCAAGGCATTACAAGAGCCTGACCAGTTTCAAGTTTTCCTCGTCGAAGAAAAGATGAAGGACGAGCTAGAAGAAATTCACACAGCTAACATCACTTTCAGCGATGAAGATCTCCTCCTCAGAACAGCGAGCACAACCGTCCTCTATATGTCTCCGGGTATTGCCATGACATTAAGATAGGGAAGATCCTAGTTGACAATGGGTCCTCTGTCAATCTCCTAAATGTGAGGGTGCTAAAAGAAATCTGCATGAGCGTTCAACACCTCGCTCGAGATAAAATCACTATCTCCGGATTTGACTCCCAGTCATCACGGACGCTTGGGTCTGTGATACCGACGTTACGCTTTGGGCTGCTCGTCACTGATATCAAGTTCCACATCATTGACGCCAAGACTTGCTACAATGCTTTGCTTGGCCGACCTTGGTTACACGAGTACAACATTATCCCTTCTACACAGCATCAGTGTATGAAGTACTTCAAAGATGGGCTTGAATACACTATGACAGGGGAACTGAACCCATTCTCCGTAAACGAAGTCCGAAAGTACGAGGACGCAAAGTACTTTCTACCAGACTTTGAAGACATGGAAAGATGCCATAAACCTGAGGATAAGCAAAAAGTTATCACCACCATTCCGGTCTTCGGGAGCGATACCGAGGAGGAAGAAGAGATAGTCTATTCGGGACCTCCCCGATACAACAAACCGGGACCGTCTACCCCTATTCTGGTTTTTGGCAGTGACTCTGAAAACGAGGTCAACGCAGTTTTCTCGGCTCGTCCATCAGTGCAAGGCTTCATTGGAGATGATCAAAGTTTGCAGATCGCCATGGTTCCGCAAGAGCATTACAAAGAGCTCGACGCACTTGATACTTACAGTGTGTAAGAACTGCAGACGTTCTACATCCCTCCCAGGCGAAAATATGAAAAGGCGATCCTCTTTTATCGATCCGCGGAAACCAAAGCGGAGAAAGAAATCTGGCATGGCGCCGATTCTACGCTTGACAGGCTCCAGCCCATTCGTCTGCCCAGATACTATACAGAAGGATTAAAAAGACTGTTGAGGCATCAAGGCGTACCCTTCAAACAGACTGCTCGAAAAGCTCAGTTCTACAACAGGATCTGGAACATCTCCGGAACTCAGCGAAAATTGCCCAACGGGAGAATGGAAATGATCGGGCTTGGATATGTTCAATCCAAGAAATGGGAGCGATTCCATGGCTGCTACGTTATACATGATTTCGATGAAGAAGGAGATGCTCTGTTAGAAGACGCTAACCCTAAACCAAAACAAGGTCTCGCCATGAAAGTTCCAAGTCCGTCGTTCGAAGAACAGATGGATAAGCTAATAAGGGAAGCGGGTCAAAATGTCCGGGATGACCATAGCCGCGAAATGGCCATTTACGAGAAAGTCAGGACGCAGCGCCTCCTTCAGCAGGCTGCAGAGAATGATGATGCTTTTCATCGCCAGCCCGTCATACAAAAGACCCGACGCAGAGGTAGAAACAAGCTAAAGAACGGAAAAAACGTTCGGTAGAGGCAAAGCGGATCCAAGAAGCCATGCGATCGAGGATTATGTATCCTAGATCCGTCTCTTATAAAGAAGATGGGTCGATCATATTCTTTTCCCCAAGACAAGACAAGGAATATATTCGAACTTGTCATAAAACATCGGATGATGACACTCCCAGAATCTAAACACCCCGATCAAGAAAACGAGGTTCATCACCCGGATTTTTGCTCCTATCATCGAGCGATAGGACATCCTCTCGAAGACAGCTTCACATTCAAAGAATGGGTAGAAGACCAGTATCAGGAAGATAGGTTCGCTTTATCCAGCAGTTGGAAGGTAACCCCACCATGGACGCATGAACCAAAAGCCACGTATGCAGCGAGAGTAAAGCCGGATCAACATCGGTCTTGGAAGCGATCTTGTACCTGTCACGCGATAACGCTGTCAGGAGAAGGAGTACGCGAGGATATGGATGACCTCTCCTGGTGATTTGAAAACGAGAACGACGAAGTGATCTCAGAGTTTCCACCGGCACCAAAAGAGCTGGAAGATGGGATACATACTACTGCAGATAACCTCAAGAAAATCAACTTGGGGACGGAAAACGACCCCCGGCCGACGTTCGTCAGTGAGCTGTTGTCTGAAGAAAAGGTGGCTACGCTCAAAGATGTGCTCATGCAGTATAAAGACTGTTTCACATGGAACTATTCCGAGATGCCAGGATTGGATCCAGAAATAGCCGTCCATAAATTAACGATATCTCCATACATCAAGCCAGTCGAGCAAGCACCAAGGAGAATGCCGCTTGAACTTTAAATGGGCATCAACGCCGAGGTCAAGAAGCTAATCGACTCCGGTTTCATCCAAGAGGTTCAGTACCCTGAATGGATTGCCAACATCGTCCCAGTGATGAAGAAAAATGGAACGGTGCGCATTTGCATAGATTTTCGGGACCTCAACAAAGATTGCCCGAAGGATGATTTTCCCGTACCGGTTACCAAGCTGATGATAGACAACACGTCCACTCACGAAGTCTTCTCCTTCATGGACGGCTCATCGGGGTACAACCAAATAAAGATGCATCTCGAAGACCAGAAGTATACCGCTTTCCGGACTCCCCTGGGAATATTCTGTTACAAAGTGATGCCTTTCAGCTTGAAGAACGTCGGCACCACCTATCAGAGGGCCATGACGAAGATTTTTGATGACCTCATACATGAAATCGTCGAATGCTATATCGACGACCTCGTGGTTAAAAGCAAATCGTACGAGAAACATTGGGAGCATCTGAAGATAGTGTTCCAACATCTTCGGAAATACAATCTGAAGATGAACCCTCTCAAATGCGCGTTCGGAGTTTCCTCGGGCAAATTCCTAGGATTCATCGTAAGACATCGAGGCATCGAAATAGACCCGTCGAAGATCAAGACGATCATGGAAATGCCCCGCCAAGAACTCTTAAGCAACTGCGGTCTCTCCAAGGAAAGCTCGCATATATCCGACGGTTCATAGCCAACCTCTTCGGCAAATGTCGCCCATACAGTCACCTAATGAAGAAGAGGACCCCGTTCGTCTGGGACCTCAAATGCCAAAGTGCACTGGACGAAATCAAGCAATATCTACAGAATCCGCCGGTGCTGACTGCTCCGGTCAAGGGAAAGCCTCTCATCCTGTATACAACTGCTCTTGAAGGTTCCTTAGGCGCACTATGGGCACAGGAGAACGACCAAGGGAAAGAGAGGGCCTCTACTATTTGAGTCGAGTTCTCCTGGGGGCAGAAAATAATTACTCCCCCATTGAAAAACATTGCCTGGCATTAATCTTCGCGATAACGAAGCTCAGACACTATGCGTTGATACATGAGGTCCATCTCATATCAAAGGTGGATCCTCTCAAATATTTGATGTCAAGAGCTATACTAATAGGGCGGCTTGCTAAATGGGACCTACTCTTAATGGAATTCTCGATAACTTATTGACCTCTCAAGGCAGTGAAAGGCCAGGCCATCGCCGACTTCCTCGTCGAGCTTCCTATACCTGCCGATTCACCCCTAAATTGCGAATTGCCAGACGAGCACGCGTTTGACACAATCGACGTGGAGAAAGGAGAGAGTAACACCTGATGGGAGCTCTACTTCGACGGGGCATCTTCCATGAAGAAGCGAAAGCACAGCTCCCTCATAATCAAGTCTGGGGTAGGCCTCATCTTCTTGACTCCACAAGGAGGGATAATGCGCTTTGCCTTTTCCCTAACAGAGCCGAGGACAAACAATGAAGCCGAATATGAAGCTTTGATAGCAGAACTTGAGATCGCTGTCGAAATGGGGATCGAAACCTCCTCATATACGGAGACTCCCAGCTGGTCGTTAGTCAAGTAAATGGCGACTATCAAACGTACAAACCAGAGTTGGTAAAGTACGGCGAGAGAGTGCAACAATTGCTGATTCAAATCCCTGCCTACGCCCTGGAAAGCATACCGTGCGCGGAAAATAGCAAGGCAGATGCATTAGCCAAGCTTGCTAAAGAACTGGCCGACGAGAACCTCGATGATGTAAGGATCGTTGTGTAAAGCCGTCGGGTTCTCGCACCGGAAGAAATATCTCCGGAGTCGTTTGAAGAAAAGGAAGCGACCAAGCAAGCATCCCTGCAGATAGAGGACCAGGAAAAGGTCAAGGATTGGAGAGAAGTCTTTATACACTACTTCAAATCCCGTCGAACACCTGAAGATGCATTCTCAAGACATCAGCTCATGAAACGAGCTCTATCCTCCGCCTTCGTCAATGATACTCTATATAAGAGATCATTTGATTCTCTATGGCTAAGATGCCTGGGACCTGAAGAAGTAAGGAGAGTCGTTCAAGAAACTCATGACGGACTCTGCGGTTCTCACCAAGCCGGGCCGAAGATGAAACTGAAGATCAAAAGGATGGTCTACTATTGGCCCATAATGATCTAAGACTGTCTCGAATACGCGAAGAAGTGCCACTTGTGCCAGATTCATAGGGATTTTATCCACCAGCATCCAAATCCGCTACACCCGACGGTGGCTAGCTGGAAGTTCGAAATTTGGGGAACTGACATAATCGCGCCCATTGAACTAGCATCGTCCAGAGGACATCGATTCATACTGGCGACAATTGATTACTTCTCTAAGTGGGCAGAAGCAGTACCACTAAGAGAAGTGAAGACGGAGAACATCCTCCATTTCTTCAAGACACACGTCATCTATCGGTTCGGCACTCCACGACGGATTATCTCCGATAACGGGCCGGCCTACAGAAGCCATAAAATCAGCCGCTTCGTACAACATCATAATATAGACTGGAGATACTTTTCGGTCTATAATCCTTGAGCTAATGGTCTAGCTGAGGCTTTCAACAAGACCTTGACGAAGATCATAAAGAAAACGGTGTCTCGAAATAGGAAGGACTGGCACGAGAGACTACATGAAGCTCTCTGGGCGTATCGAACCACGTTCAAAACGGCCACAAAAACAACGTCGTATGCATTGGTATTCGGCACTGAAGCAGTGCTCCCCTTGGAGATAGAGCTATCCTCCTTATGGGTGGCAGTTCATTACGAGCTAACAGACGAAGAGAATGCTCATCTTCGGCTTGAGGAACTTGATGCCCTCGACGAAACCCCGCTCATGGCGCATCAAAACTTGGAATCTTACAAAGCAAAGATGACGCGCTCATACGAGAGATTGATTAGGCCGAGAACATTCCGCCAAGGCGAACTCGTGCTAGTAGTCAAGAGACCTATGATCCCCAATCGTGCCAAACGGGAGAAATTCGAGCTGAAGTATGAAGGCCCGTACATCATAGACAAAGTCTACCAGGGTAGGGCTTACTTGCTCATGGATATGCATGGCGAAAGACCCTTCAGATCAATAAACGGCCGTTTCTTGAAGAAATACTACGCTTGACCGAGACGTCTATAAACTACTACGGACCGCAGCATCCTAAGGCTGACGCAAAAAAAAATGGTACGTCCATAAGCGAGATAGGCACGGATGAATACCCGAAAAGGCTCCGTGAGTAAAAACAGCAGGACTACCGGCGAGTTTGTGAAAACCCGAAAGGGCGCAATCTCGTTAAAAGACACTTGCAAAGTCCTCTCGACCTTGTAAGGAGAAAACTACCTGCGTAAGATCCTTACGACTCACAAAAGAGCGACACACTTAGGGATCCTCACGATTCCTAAGGAGAAATTACACTTACGAGATCCTCACGACTCGTAAGGAGAACCCTCTTATGAGACCCTCATGGCTCATAAGATTCAAAAGACTTAAGCTACAGGGATCTGAACCTGTTCTTAAGCCATCACCTTTCCCAGACTGCCCTACAAGCGTTTCAATATTGACCCTTATATACAATCCACGGACACGAATAAACATTTCCCTAACAAAGTCCTACCAGTGACTAGGGATATGCTCACACGGTGAACGACCCTTATAAGTCTTCTCGACTTATAAGGAGAAAACACTCTTGTAAGATCCTTACGACTTATAAGAAAACATACACTTAAGAATCCTCACGATTTTTAAGGAAAAAACGCACTTACGAGATCCTCACGACTCGTAGGGAGAAACACCTTTATGAGACCCTTACGGCTCATGAAGTTTAAAGCTTTAGTTGACAGGATCCTAACCCTGATTGCTAAGCCACCTTTGTCCCAGTGGTAGCGATGCTGATGCCTAAATCGGTATCAAATTCCAAGCCCTTTCACGGCAAATGATGATTCGCTCCTGGCAATATTCCAGTCGTAGCGATGCTGATGCTGAGATTGGCACCAGATTCCAAGTTCCACACTCGCGATAAAAATTTAGCGAGCCAAAAATGCATATGAAATAGCCGAAATGATGGAGCAACTTGCAACAAAATCAGCAAGTAAAAATATATGCATACAAAATAGCCGAAATGGTTGGGTAACTCGCAGTAAAAAGCAGCGAGTAAAAACAAAAATAGCCGAAATGATTGGGCACCGCAAAAAATAGCCGAAATGATTGGGCAATCGTGACTTTCGCGATATAAAAAGCTGAAATGATAGAGAATCGCGGAAAGAAATAAAAAAAATGAAAGAATGAAACTTTTGCCCTACATGCGAGTCCATACTAACCCCTGTATACAATCCATGGGCATAAACGAAAAGGGAACCACATGTCTCCCACCAGATCCCGTCAAAAGGGAAAGTCAGATCTCAACAGCAACATCTGCATCCCAGAAGACCAACAACGGCGTTCCTCCTCCTGCCAGCAGAGCACAACAGACACAACGTCAGCAAAGCAGAGCCACGGTAAAGTCCCTAGTTCCAAATCTCGACGGTTCACAGACAACCTAGAGACCACCTCGACATTCGTCTCGTTACAGCAGACGCAACGTCAGCAAAGCGGAGCCACGACAAAGTCCATAGTTCCAAATCTCGACGGTTCACAGACAGCCTAGATACCACTTCGATATTCGTCTCGTTACAGCAGACGTATCGTCAGCAAAGCGGAGTCACGGAAAAGTCCCTAGTTCCAAATCTCGAAGGTTCACAGACAACCTAGAGACCGCCTCGACATTCGTCTCGTTACAGCAGACGCAACGTCAGCAAATGACCCCGTCGCGGAAATACGTCATCCAAATGACCCCGTCGCGGAAACACGTCATCAAATGACCCCGTCGCGGAAACACGTCATCCACATGACCCCATCGCGGAAATACGTCATCCAAATTACCCCATCACGGAAATACGTCATCCATATGACCCCGTCGTGGAAATACGTCAACAAATGACCCTGTCGTGGAAACACGTCATCAAAAGACCCCGTCGCGGAAATACGTCATCCACATGACCCCGTCACGGAAATACGTCAGCAAATGACCCCGTCGCGGAAATACGTCATCCAAATGACCCCGTCGCGGAAACACGTCATCCACATGACCTCGTCACGGGAATACGTCATCCAATGACCCCGTCGCGGAAATACGTCATCAACTGATCCCGTATGGCTAAAGTCAATCCTGACCCCGTGGAACATGGCTAAAGTCAATCCTGACCCCGTGGAAAACAGCCAAAGTCAACCCTCGACCTCCCCGTCAAAGCAATGCTTTGATTCGGGAGCAGGTCAACTCATCATTCACTTACGAGTCCTCTCGACTTGTAAGGAAGAAAATCCTTTTGTGAGATCCTTACGACTCTCAAGAGAAAACACACTTAGGAATTCTCACGATTCCTAAGGAGAAAATACACCTACGAGATTCTCTCGACTCGTAGGGAGAAAAATCTTTATGAGACCATCACGGCCCATAAAGTTGGAAAGCCTTAGGAGGCAGATCTGAACCTGACTTCTAAGCCATCACTACCCTACAAAGAGGTCAAGATGGACTATTTACAGACCATGTTTGCCAAAATTACATGCCAGAGAAATGGAAGTGCTACTTAAGAGTGCGTAAACTGCTCTGCGTCAAATCGAGATGAAAATGCGTAACCTACGGACATCAATCACATACTATGAATGACAGTAAGAAGAACATTTGGTTTGCATCCAGTTAAGCGTTCAAAGCATACCCATTTATGTATGTGCGGAAAAGGTTAGTGAATAAAATAAACATGCGAAAACAAGAATTGTCTATTCATACTTCAGAAAATTCTTACAGTGATGAAAATGGTAAACAAAAACATCATTAAAATGTTCACAATGGCAAGACATCAAATTCAAGACATGGATTGAGAAATTCAAAAGTTAAGCCATCTAAAATGTTTCGGTCCTCTCGGACCATTCTCGTATGCTTCCTCTCACGATCACAAGCGTCAGGGTCCTCACTGATGTCCTCCGCCCTTCGATAGGCAGCGATTATCGTCGCCTGTTGAAAAGTCTGATGCAGAATATCAATAAGATTGTCTTGCCTTTTCTTTGAGATTAGGCCCATCAGATACACCGAGTGTACTTTATCTTCGGCGTCATCCAATACTTTAAGCGGCATGCCTTCATAGAATAAAGGAAGTGCTTCCTAGATCGCTCTCACAATGAGCTTCAAAAGAGCGGAACGACGGGGGAGCAGTCGACCATTGTACTCATCAAAGCGACGCATGATTTCGGCGCACTGAGCATTTGTAAACTCCTGGTTCTGGCAGCGGCCTAGTGTGCGAATGTCTCCATAAGAAATAATATCGTCGAGACCATATAGATGAGCGGCCATAACGTCTGAAAAGGAAAATCAGTTAGGGTTTAGAAGGCAGACTGATTAAGAAAAAGCTTATTGAAACAGACAATAAGTTTGGGGGCTTACTACCTAAAGATCGTGCATTCTTAGAGCTCGGAAAGATGAGTTTTTATTAAAGGGAAAAACCCTTGGTGTGGATTTAAAATCAAAAGAGAATTTTATAAAAAGTTTCTCGGCCGTTCAAGATCCTTACCTGAAAAAGGATTCTTTGTTGTTGACAGAGTTAAACTCTGGATTTTGTTGAACAGAGAACTGATTTCTGAGGAAGAGAATTAAATTCTCAAGGCAAGAACGAGGAAGGAAGAAGATGGAGGAGTGGAGGCGCTGCTGAAGAGACCCTTGCATTTATAAGACATGACAGGAAACGGTTCATCTTCCCTGTTCCCTAGGCAAATCCAACGGCGACAAAGGTGACAACGTTGCAATAACGTGCAAACACGTGAGAACAACGCTGTGGGGGGAATTTGTTTCCTCATGGGAACTGAATAAAATATACAAATAAAACAGCAAGGAAAATCCCCAAATAGGGCATCACGTGCTCACACGTGACCGGGCCTCACGTGCAAACATGCGACCTTTTATGGGCAGATTCTATCTATGCCTAAATGCCTAGTTGATAAAGTCGCGTGCCCACATGTGATGGGCTCTTGAACCCATTGAATTAATAGAATTAAATTCTAATTAAAAGGAATTAAAAGCATTTGTTCCGTCATGGGAACTGAATAAAATATATAAATAAAGCAGCAAGGAAAACCCCCAAAGGGGGGCATCACGTGCCCACACGTGACCGGGCATCACGTGCCCACACGTGACCGGGGATCACGTGCAGACACGTGACCTTTTACAGGCAAAGCCTTTATGGGCTGAATAAAATAAACAATTGGAAATGTTTAATCAGTGGGGTCACGTGCCAACACGTGATGGGTTTCTGAGCCCTCTGAACTAATAGAATTAAATTCTAATTAAATGATTAATCAGTGGCGTCACGTGCTAATACGTGATGGGATCCTGAGCCCTCTGAACCAATAGAATTAAATTCAAATTAATTGCTTTATCAGTGAGGTCACGTGCCAATACGTGATAGACTCCTAAATTCTCTGAACCAATAGAATTAAATTCTAATTAATTGCTTAATCAGTGAGGTCATGTGCCAACACGTGATGGACTCTTAAACTCTTTGAACTAATAGAATTAAATTCTAATTAAAAGGAATCGAAAGCCCTAATTGAAAAAAATATTTCCCTAGATCTTTCCAAACAAAAAAGATTGCACTCTGTAAAAGGGAGCACCGTTGGATTAGAAATCCAATGGAGATTAAAAAATCACCAATTTATAGAAAGATTCTATACAAGGAACTATTTTCCTAAAATTTTTCCAGGAATAATAAATAAAATATCTTTTAGATTAAAAATCCAATGGTGAATAAAATTCACCGAGCGATCTAAAAGATCATGTTGGTTATAAAATCAATAAAAAAATCTTTCAATGAAAGATTGACTAAACAAACTGATTCTTTCTTTTTCCTATAAATAGGAGCCAAGAGAGAGAACAAGAGAGAGGATACAACAACAGAGAGAGAATACAGAAAAAAGAGAGAATTTAATTCTCCAGAGAGAAAAGAAGATCTCTTCATAGAAAAAAACTCTAGGTAAGAGAAAAAAGAGATCATTCTATAAGCTCCAACAAAACAAAAAGAGAATTTAATTATCAAACCAAGAGTTTTACTCTTCTAAAAAGAACTTAGTTCTTCCTCTGGTTGAAGATCTGCAGAAGCAGATCTCCCCACAATTTGAGAATTTAATTCTCATCGGGGAGATTCTGCCATGCAGATCCAAAACTTAGAAGGAGAATTGGGTTTAAAGAATTTAATTCTTTCAAATACAGAGGAATTTAATTCCTTTAAATAAAACTGGGGTTTAACCCTATGAAAGAATTTAATTCTTAAACAAGGGATTTAACTCTCAATGCATGTAAAATAGATCAGTACCTAAATATGATCACGTGTTCCCACGTGAGCGTCTGTATTGAACGAGTGAAAACCACTGAGATCAGATCACGTGCTCACACGTGACTCCTGAACAAGCCCTTCAGAAGGAAAAAAGGGAGAATAAATCCAACGCAGTTTATAATTTAAGGGTATCTCACGTGACATCACGTGACCCCTTAAATAGTGCTCAGCACTTTTCAAAAGAGAATCAAAGAGGCAGCGCCCAACTCTAAGCGCCTCACGTGACCCCACGTGAGCGCCTCAATCTTTAGTGTTTAACACTATTTCAAACACCTCACGTGAGCGCCTCAAAACTTTCAGTGTTTAACATTATTTCAAACACCTCACGTGATCTCACGTGAGCGCTTCAAATCATCAGTGTTTAACACTATTTCAAACACCTCACGTGAGCGCTTCATATCTTCAGTGTTTAATACTATTTCAAACACCTCACGTGACCCTACGTGAGCGCTTCATATCTTCAGTGTTTAACACTATTTCAAACACCTCACGTGACCCCACGTGAGCGCCTCATATCTTCAGTGTTTAATACTACTTCATGATTTCGATGAAGAAGGAGATGCTCTGTTAGAAGACGCTAACCCTGAACCAAAACAATGTCTTGCCATGAAAGTGCCAAGTCCATCGTTCGAAGAACAAATGGATAAGCTAATAAGGGAAGCGGGTCAAAAGGTCCGGGATGACCATAGCCGCGACATGACCATTTTCGTGAAAGCCAAGACGCAACGCCTCCTTCAGCAGGCTGCGGAGAATGATGATGCTCTTCATCGCCAGCCCGTCATACAAAAGACCCGACGCAGAGGTAGAAACAATCTAAAGAACGGAAAAAACGTTCGGCAGCGGCAAAACGGGTCCAAGAAGCCATGCGATCAAGGATTGGGCAGCCTGGATCCTTCTGTTATAAAGAAGATGGGTCGATCATATTCTTTTTCCCAAGACAAGACAAGGAAGATATTCGAACTTGTCATAAAACATCAGATGATGACACTCTCCGAATCCAAACACCCCGATCAAGAAAACGAGGTTCATCACCCGAATTATTGCTCCTATCACTGAGAGATAGGACATCCTCTTGAAGACTGCTTCACATTCAAAGACTGGGTAGAAGACCAGTATCAGCAAGGCAGGTTCGCTTTATCCAGCAGTTGGAAGGTAACCCCACCACAGAAGCATGAACCAAAAGCCACGTATGCAGCGAGAGTAAAGCCGGATCTACATCGGTCTTGGAAGCGATCTCGTACCTGTCACGCGATAACGCTGTCAGGAGAAGGAGTATGCGAGGATATGGATGACCTCTCCTGGTCCGTTGTTAGTTTAAGGACGTTTTGGTCCGTAAATCACCATTTTTGAGGTGAGGGTTTAGTTTAAGGACATTTCGGTCCGTATTGGGATGTGCCCATCGGTTTGGGAGTGCACCAAAGAGTTGTTGGTTGTCGGGACCCGCCACCTCTCTGAAAACGTTGAAAAATTACAACGACATATATCAGAGGTGTGGAGAGATGGACCCTTGAACCAAATTCCAGATTGAGGGGAGAGGTCATGGTGGACCATCTAAGAATCATTAGTCATTTTTGGGAGACTAATATTAACTTAGGAGATGTGGGATGAATATCGTTCTGGTCATTATCAATTGAGAAATCATTAGTTTGGGAAGTCATGAGCATAGAGGCTCGGTCTATTTGGAGATCCAAGATGTTTTAATCTCAGGAAGACTTAGCCAATTTGGGGCTGAAGTTGGTTTCTTATAGTGTTAAACACTAATATATGCTCGGTGCTCACGTGCTCCCACGTGAGATTCTAAAGCAGTGTTAAACACTGAAATTTGGGCGCTCACGTGTGGCATGTGAGACGCCTAAAAGTTGGCGCTGTACACTTGGGTCCAAATCCCCGTCTGTATATAAGTGTTAAACACTTAATTCTTATGGCCCTCACGTGTGGGCACGTGAGGCACCCCATAGTTGGGCACTGCCTCTTTAGGTTTATTCCCTCTTCCTTTTACAAGTGCTAAGCACTTAGCTCATATAATGCTCACGTGCAAACACGTGAGGTGCTCAAAATGTGAGCGCTGTCTTTGGATTTCCCCCCTTTTCCATATGAGTGTTAAGCAACTGTTTGGGGGGTCACGTGAGAACACGTGATTCGATCTCAGTCATTCCTTTTTGTTCATCGGAGGTGCTCACGTGGGAACACGTGAGCTTTCATTATAGCATTGAACGCTAATGAATCACCAGTCTTTTCTTTTATATGCATAGAGATTTTGATCTGAGTTTTAAGAATTTCAGGTCCCTTGTTTTATAAGAATTAAATTCTTTTACAGGATTAAACCCTAGTTTTATCAGAGGAATTAAATTCCTATATACTTTTAGAAGAATTAAATTCTTTGAACTTAGTTCTTTCCCCTAAGTTTTGAATCTGCATAACAGAATCTCCCCGATGAGAATTAAATTTTCAACTTGTGGGGAGATCTGCTTCTGCAGATCTCAACCAGAAGAAGAACTAAGTTCTTTTTTTTTGAGGGGTTAAACCCTTGGAGAGGCTAAGAAGAGATAAAATAATCTCCATGTCTTTCTTCTTACCTTGTATTTCTTTTTTCTAAAAGGGAGATCTTCTTTTTAGAGAATTGAATTCTCTTTTCTTTTTTTTTTGTACTCTCTCTTCTCTGTGTTTTCTGTGTGTTCTCTCGGTCTTTCCTCCTCTTCTTGCTCCTATTTATATGAGAAGAAAAAGAATCAATTTGTTAAGAGAATCCCTCATTGAGAGATCATGATTGATTTCCATGATCTTTTAAATTAATCGGTGAATTTTATTCACCGTTGGATTTTTAATCCAAAGGCTCTCTGTGTAACAGAGAAGATTTCTTGTTTGTTTAACAAAATTATGAATATCTTATTAGTTTTAACAAGATTAGAATTTTATTCTTATCATATGAATATCTTGTTAGTTTAACAAGATTAGGAAAATATTTTCCTATGATAGAATTTTATTCTATCAGATGATCACCGTTGGATCTTTGATCCAAAGGTCCTCTATTTAATAGAGAAAATCTTTCTAAATTAAGGAAGATCAGGAAAAAAATTTCCCAAATAGAATTTTATTCTAGAATTTGATAGGAGCATTTTAAATTGGGGCGCTTACATGCTTTGCATGTGAGTAGCAAGAGAACTCACATGTTTAACACGTGACCCCTAATGTGGGTTTTAGCCTGTTTATTTTCAGCGCTCATATGCTTTACATATGAGCACTCATTTGTTTAGCACGTGAGGTCTGTTTGGCCATTGGTTATTTATGTTTAGCGCTCATATGCTTTGCATATAAGCGCTCCCGTGTTTTACACGTAAGGCCTGTTTGATCATTAGTTGTTTTATTTAGTTTATTTTCAGCGCTCATATGCTTTACATATGAGCGGTCACGTGTTTGGCACGTGAGGCCTGTTTGGCCATTAGTTATTTATGTTCAGCGCTTATATGCTTTGCATATGAGCGCTCACGTGTTTAACACGTGAGGCATGTTTGGCCCTTAGTTGTTTGTTTTCAGCGCTCATATGCTTTGCATATGAGCGCCCACGTGTTTAACACGTGAGGCCAAATTTTGAGGACTCTCCCCCCTTTTTATAAGAGAACAAGTAGCTCTTGGCCGAAAATTTTGGCGGGAACAAATGCCCCCCACTACTTTGCCCACGTAAGTATGTACGTGGGTGACGTGGGTGAAGTAGTGCAGAGTCATGATTGGCTATAGAATTCATGGCTTAGGAGACAAGTTTAGGGTCCTTGTAGCCTAATACTTTTTTCATCTTCATGAGCTGTAAGGGTCTTAAGAGGGTTTTTTTTCTACAAGTCGAGAGGATCTCATAGGTGCATATTCTCCCTAGAAATCGTGAGGATTTCTAAGTGTTCATCGTCTCCGTGAGTCATAAGGATCTTACTCGGATATTTTTCCTTACGAATCGTGAGGACCCGTAAGTAGCTTCTTCATTTCATTGGCGAATGTGGCCCGTGGATAGTGTACAAGAGTCAGTTTGGATCTTCTTGTAGGGCAGCGATGGATTAGGAAACAGGTTTGGATCTGCTGCCTAAGACTTTTCAACTTTACGATCCATGAAGGTCTCTATGAGACTTTTCTCCCTACGAGTCGAGAGGATTCCGCAGGTGTATTTTCTCCTTATAAGTCGTGAGGATTTCCTAAGTGCGTTTTCTCTTGAGAGTCGTAAGGATCTCACAAGAGAATTTTCCCCCTTACAAGTCGAGAGGACTCGTAAGTGGTTTTTTTTTTCTCCTTGTCGATATTCGACTTTGGAGAATATGGCCCGTGGATAGTATACAAGAGTCAGTTTGGACCTGCTTGTAGGGCCACATTGCTTAGGAAACAGGTTGATATCCCCGTTGCCTAAGGCTTTTCACCTTCATGAGCCATGAGGGTTTCATGACGATGTTTTCCCTACGAGTTGAGACGAGTCGAGAAGTTCTCGCAAGAATATCCTAACGTCACAGTTAACCTCTGCTCTTTACGATAGAGGTCCGTCAGGGTCTGTGGTACTAGGTTTTTTGTCCGTCGTACCGTCGCGTTGGCTGATGCATTCCCCGATATGCAGTCTTGCTGTTCGAGTAGCCCCGCTACTATCGTGTCTCTGATCCCTTCGGGAGCTGGACAAGACGTCTTCAAGTAATCTCCTAGGTCATATTACCGTCGGAAGAGCAAGCGTTAGGGATTTTCCTTGCCGCTTTTTACTTGAGGTTAGGCTCAGTTTGGGAGCCCCGATGAGTTATAACCACTCCGCGCTGGTGTGGGATGATCTCCGATAGTCGTTCAGGTTTTATTTGAGTTGCCGTTAAGACCATAAAGTTAGGGATTTTCCTTTGCTTCGTTTGTTGGCATTGTGTCTTGCTATATTGCGACGAGTGTCGAGATTGTCTTTAGGTTGTCTGTGAACCGTCGCGGCTCGGAACTAGGGACTTTGCCATGGCTCCGTTGTTTTGATCCTAGGGTCGGTTGTTGACGTTGCGTCTGCATCCTGGTGGAGTGAGAAGGAACGCCGGGGTGATCTCTAGGCTGTAGATGTTGCCGTCGAGACTGGGAACTAGGGACTTTGCCATGGCTCCATTGTTTTGACACTGGGGTCGGTTGTTGACGTTGCGTCTGCATCCTGCTGGAGTGAGAAGGAACGCCGTCATTGATCTCTAGGCTGTCTGTGAACCGTCGAGATTTGGAACAAGGGACTTTGCCATGGCTCCGTTTGCCGACGTCGCGTCTACATCTTGATGGAGTGAGGAAGAACGCCGTTGTTGATCTCTGGGATGTAGATGTTGCTGTCGAGACTGGGAACTAGGGATTTTGCCATGGCTCCATTTGCTGACGTCACGTCTGCATCCTGCTAGAGTGAGAAGGAACGCCGTTGTTGATCTCTAGGCTGTAGATATTACCGTCGAGACTGGGAACTAGGGACTTTGCCATGGCTCCGTTGTTTTGACCCTGGGGTCGGTTGTTGACGTTGCGTCTGCATCCTGCTGGAGTGAGAAGAAATGCCGTTGTTGATCTCTAGGCTGTCGATGAACCGTCGAGATTTGACTCTCCCTTTTGACAGGGTCCGGTAGGGAAATATGGTCCCTTTTTCATTTATGCCTATGGATTGTATACAGGGGTTGATGTGGACTCATCTGCAGGGCAAAAGTTTCATCATTTTTTTATTTCTTTCCGCGATGCTCTATCATTTCATCTTTTCATATCGCGAAAGTTGCGATTGCCCAATTATTTCGGCTGTTTTATCGCGGTGCCCAATAATTTCGGCTGTTTTTTCTTTTTACTCGCTGCTTTTTATTGCGAGCTGCCCAAACATTTCGGCTGTTTTTATATACATATATTTTGCTCGCTAATTTTTATTGCGAGTTGCCCTATCATTTCGGCTATTTTATATGCTTTTTTTTTGCTCGTTGATTTTTGCGAGTATAGAACTTGAAATCTGATACCAATTTTAACATCAACATAGCTGCGACTGGAATGTGGCCAGCAGAGAATCATCATTTGCCTTGAAAGGACTTTGAGTTTGACACCTGTTCGGGCATCAGCATCGCTATGACTGGAATGTGGCCAGGAGCGAATCATCATTTGCCTTTGCTGATTTTTACAAAGGAGGCTTAGTAAACATGGTTAGGATCCTGCCGACAAAGGTTTTTTTTGACTTCAGGAGCCGTAAAGGTCTCATAAAGATACTTCTCCCTACGAGTCGAAAGGATCCCGTAGGTGTAGGTTCTCCCTAGAAGTCGTGAGGACTTCTAAGTGATATTTTCTCTTGCAAGTCGTAAGGATCTTACAAGAGTGTTTTCTCCTTACAAGTCGAGAGGACTTATAAGTGTTGTTCACCACATGAGGACATTCCTCGTCATTGGTGGAATTTGTTGGGGGAAATCATTTATTTGTGCCCGTGGATTGTATACAAGAGCCAATATTGACCGCCTGTAGGGCAGCTTGGAGAGTGTGATGGCTTAAGAACAGGTTCAGGTCCCTGTATCTTAAGGCTTTTGAATCCTATGAGCTGTGAGGGTCTCATAGGGGGGAATTCTCCTTACGAGTCGTGAGGATCTCGTAAGTGTAATTTCTCCTTAGGAATCGTGGGGATCCTTAAGTGTGTTGCTCCCTTGTGAGTCGTAAGGATCTCACGCAGGTGTTTTCTCCTTACAAGGTCGAGAGGACCTTGCAGGTGTTTTTATTTTAACGAGATTGCATCCTTTCGGGTTTTCACAAACTTGCCGGTAGCCCTGCTGTTTTTACTCACGGAGCCCTTTCGGGTTTTCATCCGTTCCCATTTCGCATGTGGACGTACCGTTTTTTACCACTCTGTTTGCCAATGGCACTTAGGCAGGACTTCGCCACCGGGGTAGCTGTGTAGCCAGCGGGATTTGAGGTGCAGTCCTTGCCGTTGGGACTTATGGACTTGAATTCCACTGTCGCCGTGTTTGAGGCGACGTATTTAGTTTAAGGACATTACGGTCCATTGTTAGTTTAGGGACATCTCGGTCCATTATTAGTTTAGGCACATCTCGGTCCAGGGCCAACTTTGGGGCGAAGTTTTGCCGGATACTACTTATAGAGTTTGGACTCAGGAAGACAGCGAGCGGACACGAGCGTCATCGTCTATCATTAACCTGAGCTGTGACTTGTCAAGCGTAGTATTTCTTAAGGAACCGACCGTATATTGGCCGGAAGGGTCTTTCGCCATGTATATCCATGAGCAAGTAGGCCTCACCTTGGTAGACCTTGTTTATGATGTACGGACCTTCATAATTTGGCCCGAATTTCCCCCGCTTTGCACGGTTGGGGATCATAGGTCTTCTAACAACTAGCACGAGTTCGCCTTGGCGGAACGTTCTTGGCATAGTTTGTCTTTCATATGAGCGCGTCATCCTTGCTTTGTAAGCTTCTAGTTTTTGCTGCGCTATGAGACGATTTTCATCGAGGGCATCGAGCTCCTCAAGCCGAAGATGGGAATTTTCTTCATCTGTCAGCTCGTATCGAACTGCTACTCGTAGAGATGGTAGCTCTATTTCTAAGGAAAGTACCGCTTCCGTGCCGAATACCAACGCGAATGGCGTTGTATTCATGGCTGCTTTTGAACGTGGTTCGATACGCCCAGAGAGCTTCATACAGTCTTTCATGCCAGTCCCTTTTATTTCTGGACACCATTTTCTTTATGATCTTCGTCAAGGTATTGTTGAAAGCCTCAACTAGACCGTTAGCTCGAGGATTATAGACTGAAGAGTATCACCAATCTATATTATGCTGCTGTGCGAAGCGGCTGATCTTATGACTTCTGTAGGCCGGCCCATTATCCGAGATGATTCGTCGCGGAGTGCCGAACCGGTAGATGACTTGTGTCCTGAAGAAATGGATGATGTTCTCCGACTTCACTTCCTTTAGCGGTACTGCTTCTGCCTACTTAGAAAAGCAATCGGTCGTTGCCAGTATGAACCGATGTCCTTTAGACGATGCTGGCTCGATGGGCCCGATTATATCGGTTCCCTACATTTCGAACGGCCAGCTAGCCAACGTTGGGTGTAGCGGATTTGGATGCTGGTGGATGAAGTCCCCGTGAATTTGGCACGAGTGACACTGTTTCGCATATTCGAGGCAGTCCTGAATCATTGTGGGCCAATAGTAGCCCATTCTCTTGATCTTTAGCTTCATCTTTGGCCCGGCTCGGTGAGAACCGCAGAGTCCATCGTAAGTTTCTTGGACGACTCTCTTTGCTTTTTCTAGTCCCAAGAATCTTAGCCACAAACCGTCGAACTATCTCTTATATAGAGTATCACCGACGAAGGCAAAAGACAGAGCTCGTTTCTTGAGCTGATATCTTGAAGATGTGCTTTCGGGCGTTCGATCCTTCGCCTTTTCTTCATCCTCTAATTGGAAGGCTGCCTATTCGGTCGCTTCCTTTCTTTCCGACGACTCTGGAGATATTTCTGCTGGCGCGATAATCCGGTGGTTTTGCACAATGATCCTTACGTCATTGAGATTTTCATCGGCCAGTTCTTTAGCGAGCTTGGCTAACGCATCCGCCTTGCTATTTTCCTCCCGCGGTATGCTTTCCAGGATGTAGGAGGGAATTTAGGTTAGCAGTTGCTGCACTCTTTCGCCATATTTTACCAACTCCGGTTTACACGTCTGATAGTTGCTATTTACTTGGCTAATGACCAGCCGGGAATCTCTATATATGAGGAGATCTTCGATTCCCATGTCGACAGCGATCTCAAGACCCGCTATCAAAACTTCATACTTAGCCTTGTTGTTTGTCCTCGGCTCTGTTAAGGAAAGGGTGAAACGCATTATCCCTCATTGCGGAGTCACGAAGATAAGGCCTACCCCGGCTTTAATTATGGGGGTGTTTTGCTTTCGTTTTTTCATGGAAAATGCTCCATCGAAGTAGAGTTCTCATCGGACATTATTTCCTTCCTTCTCCCTGTCGATCGCGTCGAACGCGTGTTCATCGGTAATTCGTAATTTAAGGGAGAGTCGGCTGGTATCGGGTGCTCAGCAAGAAAGTCGGCAATGGCTTGGCCTTTCACTACCCTGAGGGATCGATATGTTATCGAGAACTCCATTAAGAGGAGGGCCTATTTAGCGAGCCTCCTTGTTAGTATAGCTCTCGACATCAAATATTTGAGAGGATCCACCTTTGATACGAGATGGACCTCATGTGCCAATGCATAATGTCGAAGCTTCGTCATCGCGAAGATCAGTGCCAGGCAATACTTTTCAATAGGGGAGTAGTTGTTTTTTGCCCCCAGAAGGACTCGACTTAAATAGTAGAGAGCTCTCTCCTTTCCTTAATTGTTCTCCAGTGCCCATAGCGTGCCTAAAGAACCTTCAAGGGCTGTTGTATACAGGATGGGGGGCTTTCTCTTGACCGGAGCGGTCAGTACCGGCGGATTCTGCAGGTATTGCTTGATTTCTTCCCGTGCACTTTGGCATTTCTGATCCCAGACGAACGGGGTCCCCTTCTTCATTAGATGGTTGTAGGGACGACATTTGCCGGAGAGGTTGACTTGGAGTTTGACACCTGTTTAGGCATCAGTATCGCTACAACTGGGATATTGCTAGGAGCGACTCATCATTTGCCTCTGTCAATTTGGACAAAGGTGGCTTAGTAGACAGGGTTAGGATCCTATCGACTAAGACTTTTGACTTTATGAGCTGTAAGTGTCTCATAAAGGGTTTTCTCCCTACGAGTCGTGGGGATCTCGTAGGCATATTTTCTCCTTAAGAATCATGGGGATTCCTAAGTGATGTCTTCTCTTGTAAGTCGTAAGGATCTTCCAAGAGTGTTTTCTCCTTATAAGTTGAGAGGACCTACAAGTGTTTGGGGACATTTCTTGCCATTTGTAGAACTTGGCAAAGAAATATTTATCCGTGCCCTGTGGATTGTATACACGGGTCAATATGGACCGCTTGTAGGGCTATTTGGGGGATATGACGGCTTAAGAACAGGTCCAGATCCCTGTAACCTAAGGCTTTTGAATCCTATGAGCCGTGAGGATCTCACAGGGGGGATTCTTCTTTTGAGTCGTGAGGATCTCATAAGTGTATTTATTTTAACGAGATTGCGCCATTCCGGGTTTTCACAAGCTCGCCGGCAGTCCTGCTACTTTTACTCACGGCGCCCTGTCGGGTTTTCATCCGTGCCTATTTTGCTTGTGGACGTACCATTTTTATTTTATTTTATTTTTTTAGCAGGGCATTCCAATAGATTGTAGGACCTGTTTGTAGGCCCCCTAATATCCTTCCTGTCATTTGAGAAGAAAGGACCATTCTACATAGAGATTCTTCCGCCAGTGAGAACTATGCCCTCTATGTATATCTCGGGGGGAACGAGTACCCACGCCGTCGCTATTTTGGCGACAGGTTGCTTCAGAGCCGCTTATTCTTGTTGAGCGTAGGTGACAAGCACCATCTTGCCTCCGCTTTTCACTCGTCATCATCGGATGAGAAAGAGTCTTGACCCATTTGATCTAATCGAGCCATTTTATCTATAAGTTCTTGGAAGGTCATCGGCTTGAAGAGGGCCATATACGGGAACGCCTTTGAATTTGGGTCAAGGGTGGCTATGAGCATTCCCATGGCTGCAACTTAATCGATGCGTTGCTTGTATTTGACCAGAGATTTCGCCATCGAGTAGCATATTGAACCCAAGTCTCATTCGGTCTAACCCTTTTGTTGACCAGCGCTGTTACGGCAGTATGTTCGTTCTCATTAGCGAATCTGATTGTTAGAGATTTTCTGTATTTAAATTTACCGCAATCAAGACGGTGTCACTTGGTAGCTAACCAGTTGAGTACAGGTCGATCCACATGGAGATGAAATCTTTTTCTTTAAGTTTTAACGAGTTAAGTCCAAAAAAATAGTGGTTTGTTTTAAGATCTACGAAGGAGATAAATAATGATAAAAGACTTTCTAGGGTTAGGATTAGGTTAGTTCGAGTTAGGAATATCTCACCTCTTTCAATGCCCTTTTTAATATCGGTGTTAAGGTAATCGGCAACAACGAGGATTAGCACGACTAGGAAGGAACTTGCAAGTATAAGCTAGGCTTTCCATGCTTAGTTTCTTTCATTTAGTCCTTGTCCGTCCGTTCTTGTCTCTTAGTCCTAACTTCCAATTAATTCAACCACAACCGGTCTAACTAGGGAATCACCGCTATCATGTAGTATAGGGTGTCATAGTGAGTGGATTGTGGTTCAAATAAAAGGAGTCCGAATTAAAAGTGTTGGGCAAAGAAAGGAGTGAGAGAGATTTTCTTCTCTCAAACCTTCCTTCTCCTGCCCTAACAATTGAGAAATTACTCACCCATTAAAAAGATAAAATAAAACAAAAGGAAGGTAGAAAGAATTTTAGGTTAGGAGGAATTTTTACAACTAGCTATTCGAGACCTCACCTAGGCAAGGATCTTACTCAAGTATCATCGTTGTCAAAGAAAAATAGAAAAGGAGATAACAAAAGAAAAACACAGATTTAATTCTACGTCTAAGTTAACAAATGAAAATTGCAGATAATAAAAATGCGATAAACAATTGCGATAAAAATAAAAGAACTTACTTTTATTGATAACCTCTCAAAAACTCACTACAATTTTTCATAGAGAATTTTAAATTCTAAATCTAAAAATAAAAAGAGTCATCTAAGAAAGGCACCCTAAAGGAGGCACACTTAATTTGGCTTTGAGCTCTCCTATTTATAGATAGGAAAACCCTAGGTTTACATTCTGATCCAATCACGAATTTACAAAACTACCCCAAAAGAGCCGAGTCAACGCACCGACACTGCCACCGACAATGTGCATACGCGGCCACGGAACCGCGGCAGAAGTGCCTGTTTGGCCGCGGTTCCGCGGCCATTTGGTGGATTTGTTGGATCATTTTTTCAGGGCTTCTTTCTGTTGCTTTTATCTTTTGTTTGGTACACTTGGTTTCTCAAAAGCTCTTCTGTTCTCTTCCAGATATTCAGCAGTGGACTTTTGCCTTGAACTCCGCATTGAAGTCTTGGATCTTGTGCTTTGTGTATTGAAGTGACCAACGATTTTCCATTTTGTCTCTTGAACTAGTAGGCGGCATCATATGAATTGTTAGCGGAGATCGGTATTCATCTGTTGTTGGTCGTAGTCATGAATTTCACTGTAAAGAGCTGAGAACCTGTAACCTGCAACTATTTAGCAGACATGGATCAAAAGTACCTACTTATATGCAATGTGATTAAGAATGGGCGATATAAAAATGTAAAAATCTGATATGAATGAATACCCCCAAATTTATCTTTTGCTCGTCCCGAGCAAAGCCAATTTTATTCTCGAAAAATCCTAACCTCACTTTCGCAGGGAACGCGATTGCACTGAGCTCGTGCAACAAGTCGTTAAACCTCTAGGTGTCCCTAGTAGGAGGAGTGTTGTCTCCTGAGGGTTTTCAGCGGATACTACCCACAAAATCCGATCAATTTGGCCGTTGTCTCTAATTCTACAATTCAGTATTCTAGCAAGGAATTCTATCATCTTCAACTTAAAAATCGTCAACCCGTATTTTCACACTTCCTTTTCATTTAACTTAATATCATATATGTCTTGCCAATTTATAAAGCTTTCAGCATCTCCTAAGTTTTCCTTCTAAGGTGCAATCTGAACTTAGGAATTTTTATCATCTCTACTGAAGATATAAGCCCTATCTTTTTCTTATCTCTCCTCCAAACTCCAATCATATACCCCTACGTGTGTGTAATTATCACCCCTACACTTGGAAATTCAATTCAAGCTATCATACTCTTGTTCATCTTCCAAAATACTTTTAGTTGGTGAATTTTAGATGAAATTGCTCACACATCCTTCATGCGACCGTTAATACTTCTTGAGCTACTAAACGACCGATTACAGAATGTGCTTGCGCTATTAGGCGTAATTCCTCGTCTTGCAATACCTAAGGCTTAGCAGTGACTCTCAAACCAGTTGGTCTAAGGCACTAGGTGATAAAGCACCCTCGCTATATTTTTTTATTTATACTGCCTTAAGTAATTACAAAACCAGTGTTCGTTTTTTTATCTCTTTATTCACCATTTATACTTTTATTTTATTTTCCTTCATACTAAGAATTTTAGACGAGCATTTCAAGGTATTCTCTACTATCCCAAGTTTCAAGATGCGTGTGAGTGCGTAAAGTAGGGTATATATTTTCAGAATTTGGACTTAAGGTTCAGAATTATTTTTCAGACTTATACTTCAAATAAAGCTTTTAATACTCCCCCCTTATTTCGATTTAGCCCAAGAACTGAACTCAAAATTTGTCCATTTCTAAATAAACTTAAAAGACATATATTTTCTACAGTTAAACTTTAAGAAAGGTTATTTTTAGGGTTTTTAATTTACTAAGTTTAGGATCTAGTTTTTCCTAACTATTCAGTTTTTCCTGACTATTCAACCGTCATGTTGAACTTAAGTCAAATATGGCCAAAATTGAAAATTTTAATTTTTGATTTTTATGGGTTTTAAAATAAGTATGCAAATGCAAAAATACACACATGAATGCGAAGGATGAAAGCTTACCAAGCACACCCCCAAACTTAAACTTGACAGTGCCCTCACTGTCAGGCTACACCAAGAGGGTCAAAATTGTCGGCACTCCCCTGTTTATTATTATTATTATTATTATTATTATTATTATTAACAGAAAAAGAAAACAATATATATATAAACAAAAAGGTCCCCCCCAACTTAAGTGAAACAGTGTTTTCACTGTTTAAGCGTTAAAGTTCAGAGTTAGGAGGGAGAAAAACACAGTATCAAGCTATACAAGGCCTTACACAGGCCAAAGGTTAGCACCAACCATTCAAAAAATTTATCGTTATAAAGCGACGGTTGGTGAAAGAACGGAGTGTAGAGAAAAGAAATGAGAAACACACGAGACCGTGTGGAGATAGAAGCGGTATACGGTCTCGGTGGAGGAGAAGTATGGCGGAAGGGAAAAAGAAATGGTGTACGAACTTGAGGGTGAAAATGAATTGAATAAATTAGTACAATCTGTAATGATCGATGTGAAAAGATAGATTGCACTAATCTATCAATATGGCGAAAATTGGGTCAAATCCCTCAAGATTCGTGAGAAAACATGGGTACGCCGAACTTGATAAACCTGACACAGATAATGAAGGTGAAATGGTGCCTTGCACGGTCGGAACGATAGAAAGGATGGAGGGGAGTGATTGAGGAAGGGTAACAGTTAAAGGTTCAGGAGGGTGTACATAGTCAGTGGAAAGAACAGGATGAATTGGAAAATCCGACTCATCAAGCAAAACTGGTTCATCCTCAATACTATCCTCAAAATTCCCCTCAAAAGTTATCTCATCCATGCATTTATCATCAAGATCCAGACGCATATGAAGTTCGGGAAAAACAGTTAATGACTCGGGATGATGAATTGGAAAAAGAAACTCATCCAAATCTGTGGGTTCATCATCCAAAATATTCCCAGCGTCAATATTCTCAATCAAGTGAAAATCAATTTTTTTTAGATACCTCATCAAAAGCATGGATATTAATCAATTCAGGTTCTAGAGCGGAGGTGTAGAGGTCAAAAGGGTTGGATGCCGTTTCACTCGAAAGGGGCCCTTCACAATCGGGTAAATCAAACACTACAAAATCGCACAACTCATTAAACATTCTATCTTCAATCGGTAAATCATTTGCGACACTTGATAGGCATTCAAAACTGGAGTTGTGGGATTCAATTTGGGACGGGTAAGTTTGATTTGGAAGGGTGTACAGCTCACTCTCTCCACTCAAATTCTCAATCTGTTCAACCGCCTCATCATACATTGGAAAATTGGAGCTAGTTGGAAACTAGCTACCGCGTCACTAGGTTGTATGAGGGCGGCCATGGACGCATTCAAATCCATCATCTGTTGGTATGAAGCTATCCTAAAGTCTTCCAACGACTGTTTCAGACTAGACATGGGTTGTGAAGGAGTTTTAGTAAAAGATTCAAAGTTGTTTGGATACTGAAAACCCCCAAATGGCTGTGTAGAAGCAATGTCTAGGGAAGGTGCAAAAGTCGGGTAGGACTGGTAGGAATTGAATGGTTGGACAGGAGTAGGATCAACATTTGGATAAGAAGGTGAATAAAATTGTTGATCCCAAGAATTTGAAGTGGGGAAAGGAGTGAAAGATTGGCTACGAGATTGTTCAATTCGTTCAGCAATAGATATAGGTCTTGGGGTTACAACTGGACTCTCAAAAGGGGTATCAATATGAAAAGGGGTGAATGTTTGAAACGGTTGATACGAAGTGGATTGCTGAGTCCATTTGTTTGTCCTAGATGCGTCTATTCGATCTTTCAAAGAGATTTTTGGCATGGAGGGATCGTTCGAAGTTCGGCCAAAGCAAGAACCGTAGGAAGTTATGTCTGGTTGTGGGTACCAAAGTTCGGCAAGAGTTTTGCGATGTGGGGTACCCATGTTGGAAGAGTGAAAAGGTAGGAAGGGAGAGAGGTGGGGTGTGTGTGTGTGTGTATATATATTTACAAAAAAAATTGTTTGTTTTTGGAGTTTTAAAAATTGTTTGTTTGAAAGAATACGGAATTATGAGACTAAACTTTTTGCAAGCACAATCACAATCACAATATACACAAACACACCTAGAGCTAGGGTCTTCTAAGTCCACTAGACTGCTCTTAACTGTTCCAAAGTGACAAGTTGTGAGATAACCCTCAAATCGTCTCTTCACTGCCAATTGTGGCCAGGTAAGCACAAATGAAGAAAGGAGGGTTCCGCTCACGAATCACCGTGAGACGGGCCTTTTAAAATTACCTTTCTCACTTGTCTAGCCTAGGAACCACACAGTCAAGTTTAGATAAACGATTGAATATCCACAACCCTCCTCTGTCCTAATGAGCACGACAGTCCTTAGTTGGCTGAATCTAGATATTTTTTAATTAAGCTCAAGGATGATGCATATGCTTTTAGTGATTTTTGGGGTCTTAGGAAGTGTGATGAAATCCCCACCCAATCTGTATTAGTGTTATAGCCCCTTAAAATCCGTATTAGTTATGCAAAGCAGTAACACACCAAAAATCTAAAACACTTGCAAAATTTTTTTTATTTGGCAGCGCAAAGAATCCTGCACAAAATCAGTTTATTGGAGAGGGGAGAGAATCTGTGCAAAGAATTCTGCAGGAAAAATATTTCAGTGGAGGCTGAGGAGAGGAGAGGAGAAAAAGAGATACTCACAGAGAGTTTTTAGTCGCTGATGTCACCCTTTGACCACGGTTCCGCGGTCAAACTGTCGATTCTGCCGCGGCTCCGCGGCTGTTCAGACGTTTGACTGCTTCAAAATTGTTCCCTGTGCTTAGTTTGTTTTCCTCTTTCTGTCTAAATCCTCTAAATATTGATTTGTTCACTGAATTTGCTCCACAACTGAACTAGAATTTGCTCTAAGCCTGCACACTTGCACAAAAACTAATCAAAAATAACTAGATAATTTTTTTTGTTTTAAAATTTTTCAATTTTTTTTTATCATTTTAAATTTTTTTTAACCCGAAATTACACAAAGAAAATAACTACTGTCTCCCCGGCAACGACGCCATTTGATTGTTAGAGTATTTCTGTGTTTAAATTTACCGCAATCAAGACGGTGTCGCTTGGTAGCTAGCCGGTTGAGTACGGGTCGATCCACAAGGAGATGGAATCTTTTTCTTTAAATTTTAACGAGTTAAATCCAAAAAAATAGTGGTTTGTTTTAAGATCTACGAATGAGATAAATAATGATAAAAGACTTGCTAGGGTTAGGATTGGGTTAGTTCGAGTTAGGAATATCTCACCTCTTTCAATGCCCTTTTTAATATCGGTGTTAAGGTAATCGGCAACAACGGGGATTAGCACGACTAGGAAGAAACTTGCAAGTATAAGCTAGGCTTTCCATGCTTAGTTTCTTTCATTTAGTCCTTGTCCGTCCGTTCTTGTCTCTTAGTCCTAACCTCCAATTAATTCAACCACAACCGGTCTAACTAGGGAATCACCGCTATCATGTAGCATAGGGTGCCATAGTGAGTGGATTGTGGTTCAATTAAAAGGAGTCCGAATTAAAAGTGTTGGGCAAAGAAAGGAGTGAGAGAGATTTTCTTCTCTCAAACCTTCCTTCTCCTGTCCTAACAAGTGAGAAATTACTCACCCATTAAAAAGATAAAAATAAAACAAAGGGAAGGTAGAAAGAATTTTAGGTTAGGAGGAATTTTTACAACTAGCTATTCGAGACTTCACCTAGGCAAGGATCCTACTCAAGCATCATCGTTGTCAAAGAAAAATAGAAAAGGAAATAACAAAAGAAAAACACAAATTTAATTCTACGCCTAAGTTAACAAATCAAAATTGCAGATAATAAAAATGCGATAAACAATTGCGATAAAAATAAAAGAACTTACTTTTATTGATAACCTCTAAAAAACTCACTACAATTTGTTGGATATAGTGCCCTCAGAGTCAATTATTGGATCACAGACACGTGATTGCAATGATTGAGGGAGGACCTATGCCGGTAGGACAGTCTTACTCAAGATGATAGTATGCTATCTGGTTTATCTTTATCATCGTATACTGCTTTAGGTGACATTACTGATCACTATTGCACGTTGATAGAGCCCCTAGGATTCTTGCTTGACTGCCAGCAGTATGAGGGCGATCATATACGTGGGAGCTGGGGTCTATAAGCACATCCTTAAAAGGTCCCTAGTTGTGGGAGTTTCGAGACAGGGCATCGATACTCCAGAGTAGACTAGTGTATACAGTCGAGACCCCGACGAGGGGCGGTGGCCGGTCTCACAAGCCACCGGTGTCAGTTGGTTCACCTAAGATGTATACAGGTGCTCATTGGGTTATGAGTACACCGGACAGGACTCGCTGGGAACATGCTAGTTGGTATTATACCTAGCGTCAGATAGCAGTTCCCTGGTGACATGTGTACAGGTTAGTTCATCGACCTGAGATCGTCATTTGTCTCGTGTGAGTTCCCACTGTGCTTTGATTACTACCCTACCACGCACAAAGGAGTCATGCAAACAGGTTTTAGTTGGGTACAGTCCCGAGCCACATGGAGGCAGTGAGCGGATCTGCAGGGGTTCGTCTCTCCCGGTATTGGGGGTGAAGTCGCGCTGTGTCTAGGAGAGCCAGTACATGAAAGTCCTTGGCCAAGGCAGGAGATTTACTGGTAGGTATTCCAGTAGTATCTCAGGGTGTTCTGGGCTACACTCCGACACGACTTGTACCGCTTTTGGGGGTTTGACTTTTACCAACCCCCTAGGCCTGCCATGCGATGCTCATAGACGAACGGACTGGACTGTACGAATATTGTCACTGACAGGCTCAGTAGGGTGTCAGGATGAGTTCGCTCACAGACGTCCCTTTTGGTCAATACCTGGTAGCCCGTTACGTATGGCTAATATCTCTGACGTGCTAGTGGTTAAATCCAAAGCCAAAGTATTGACGAGTCTTTAGAGTCCCCCACAGACCGTTTTCTCAAGTTTCGGGCGAAACGCTGTAGAGGCCGTATGGAGATACGGCAGGGTTCGATCTTATCCGTGCGGTATTGCACGGATCATGATCGGACGGATAATACTAGCGGGCTTTGGTTTAAGCCGGATCCTAGTATTGTACAGTGTAGATTTTTTCTCTTTGCATTTGTATTAAGTGGGAATACAAATGCGGGTATGTATATACAGTCGCGGGGTTTTCCTGTAATTTATTACAGGATCAGTTTTTTGAAGTTGCCAGTTTGCATTCCGTTTCGGCCAGTTTTCCTTTGTTCCTTCACGGCCGGATTTTTCCGATGGAGGGGCTAATTTGCAATTATGCAAATTAGCATTGTGGATGGGGTTTCATGTGAATGGAGAGATAATGATATGACTAGCACCATTTGATTCTTTTTGAATCAACTCTTTTGCATTAAATATGATGGGATTTGATTTGGCTTTGGTGTGATTCTTTTTCCTCATTATCATTCCATTTTTCTCCACTTGCTTGATGCTTGATTTTTTCCCTTCACCATTTTTTGGAGAGGCCGGCCACTTTGAGAGGAGAGGGTTGATTTTGGTGGAGAGAAAAATGTTCATCACATATATTATGCTTGCTACAAAATTCCTAATCTCATCTCCATTATTCTTTCACCTCCATCAAATGGCAACATCAACCCCAATAGAGACAATCGATTCTACACTAGCCTACAGCACTTCTTGGGCACGTCGGCTCGCCAACTTCGTGCTCGAGTTGCCTCGGTCCAGAGGTGGGTGCCCATAAAAGAACCCGGCGATGTGGTGCCCGTTCCGACGAGGAGATGAAGACCGGAGATTCCGCGAGGAGATCGGAGTGGAGGCCGAAGACCGAAGGACACGGATCGCTCGGTATAGCATTCTACCCATTTTCTAGTTTGCTAGAGTTAGGTTAATGGCCCGATCCGGGATTTTAGTGCACGGTGGTACCGGTTTACAAGTTTTGTAAAAGTTTCGTTTCTGAATTTTGGCCTCGGATTGACGGCCGGGGCGCCGCCGTGCACTTACAATTGGTATCAGAGCCACGCCATTAACCTAGTCTAGCTTGCTTTAACGTGTTTACAAGTTCGATCGAGCGGATTTTCCGAAAACCCGATTTCAAGTGCATCAGTTTTCTGTCGATTTGTTTTTGGCTCGAAAAAATATTTGGTACATTGCAGAAATACGTGCAGGGTTTTCTAAGACTTCTGCAAAAATTTGGTGGCATGACTTCACTGTTCCACCGCGGAACCGCGGCCAAACCCATGCATTGGCCGCGGTTCCGCGGCCATAATGAGTCCTTGTTGCACCAATTTTTTTCAGTGGGTCTTAGACTGAGAAATAGGGTTTTCGGAATATTCTTTTTGGGCCCAGATTTTCTTTGAGTGCTACAGTAGTGCTTGAGGCCCACTTCGGTAAATTTGATCGATCGAAAATTTTAAACATGTTAGTTCACAGTATTTACATTATATTTGCGACCGTGAATGTCATTTGATTGGTAAATCCTGTCTAACTGCTATAGCCCTTTTAGACGGATTTGCGAACGTGACATTCACGTTGATGTTCTGTGTTGTGCTGTGATGTTGCGGATTTGTCATGGGGATAGCCTGGATGCAATGGTAGTACAATTTCGTTTTATATGTACATTTGATATTGCGGGGCGAGCGTCCGACATGTGGACTGCCGTCACTGCCTGTTTATATATTATTCTTTTGGGGCACGACCGGGCTGAGGTCGATGTACCCGTTGTATGTATATTTTACTTTCTGTACTAGGATTACCCCGCGGAGGGGTTCACGGGTAGCCGGGTTCTAAAGGGCAACGGGCCCGCATCTCATGGCGTTGAGACGGAGGGGGCTTTACTCTAGAATTGGCGGGCTATTCGCCGCACTCGTAGGGGGTATAGGTTGACCCAAAGAGGGGTGCCCAAGTTGTCGGATTCCGTGAAGTGCTGGGTGGTCCATTCACGTTGTTGAAGGGGGATGCCTCGCTTCAGGTTTTGGCGGGTAACTTGCCGCGCCCGTAGGGGTCTAGGATTTCATTACACAGGCTATCCACACGACCAGGGGAACGTCGGGTTTCAGTTGCGGCTCTGTGAAACCCGGGGATCCCAGATATCTGTATTGTTCTGTGATGCTTATTACATTTCTGTGATGTTGCATTTTATCACGTCTTGAGCGAATATTATATATTGATATATATACTAGTAGATGTTGTATATGTTTTGCATCCGCGCTAGTCCAGTCCCCGCTCTGTCGTTAGTTAAGTAACCTAACGGGTGATGACGGGACCCAGTGGCGAATGCGGATGGCATATACGTACATCATTATTTTCGTTCTTTATTGGTGTGATCAATTGATGGGACTGCGTTGATTCTGATCAATGCAAGCTAAACAAACCTATTCTGATGTTGTTGGAACATTTTTCAAAAAGCTGTTATTGCAAGGGCGTTTTCTTTTGTTTTGCACAGTGGTATTTGGTTATGAATATCCAGCACCTCAGTCGACGAGGCAAGGGCCGAGATCCCTTCACCGGGAGTGACCCCTTGGACAGAAGTTTGCGTTAGGGCAATAACTTCACTATAGTCGTTTACTTTTGCTTTGCATCGTGGTATTCAGTTGGAATATCCTGCACCTCATTCCACGGGGAAAGAGCCGAGATCCCTTCACCGGGAGTGACCTCTTTAGCAAAGGTTTTCGCCACTATATTTTTAAAAAGCTATCCGGTTCCTTCAACGATATCAAGTTCATTACGTTAAAGGTTTTCGCCAGAAACCATTCGTAACCCTCCATCATTTCAGTTAAATATTCGGTAGTATTCAAGCTATGTATTTTGACCTCACGCCAAGGCATAGTGATTGGTAGCTGCCGGATATTTATCTGTTGCATAGATAGAATGCGTTGGTTTGAGACAGTCGTACTGCCATTTTGGCCTACGTCAAGGGTAGGTACGGATGGGTTCAAATTAACCTGGATAATGATGGGTAGAACTTGACATGCGACTTATGACATTTTGACCTCATGCCAAGGTCATAAGAGCATGGGGTAAAAATCACATCGGGAGTTTCTAAAGAAACTGAAACTTGCCAGATATGCGCATACCTTCTGGAGTGTGATAACGTGAGCGGATTCCGTCACGTTATCATGCGATGATAGTTGGATCCCGATTCCCACTGATGAGTTGGTTTACTCCTCGGGTGATCCCGACTAATTCTTCTTTCAGGTTTGGAGGAGAATTTGACGGTACAGTGGGAGGTTTCCTGATTAGATAAAGTGATAACCATTCTGATCTAGGCTAGAGTGCAAGCTGAGTGTTTCTTTTCTCTCTCTCTCTTTGGCAGCGACCATGACCCGACCCTTGATTATGACTCAGTGACCAAAATTAACCGAACCTTCTTAAACACTGGATTTTGGATTGTCAGAGTCGCATACCTCATTGCCACTCCTACTTTTACCCTTTTCTCCAGAACACCCCGTATTACTACGAATGTCCACTTCCATTGGATAAAACCATCGTATGGTTATATACGAACTCGAAGGAATTTATTCGAGGATGGTTTCTGGTTCTGGAGAAAACGAATATGACTATTCAGTTGTCTTTTCCTTTTACCTTCTCTCAGGTTACGAGTGCTCATTGGATTAGGACAGTACACCTATTACGCAAAATTGGATAGTCTTCTTCCAAACCATAGGCAGGTGCCGACCTGTAGGGAATGAAGAAAAACCATTTAGCCTAAACGGTGTACAGAAGGTATTAAGTAAAGACAAATAAAGGGATTAGTGAGAGAGCAAAGTAAACCGCGACTGCTATTCACGACCAAAACCAAGTATTTCATTGCCACTCTTACATCACCATTGTATTTCTCCAGAATACTCCGTATCACTACGAAGATCCACAGTTATTTGGATATTCCATCGTATGGTTATATACGAACTCGAAAGGAACTTGTTCCAGTTCGGGGATGGATTCTGGTTCAGGAGAAATAGGAATAAGGTTTATTCGGTTGTCTTTTATCTTCACCTTCTCTCGCATTGCGAGTGATCCTAGGATTAGGACAGTACACCCATTATACTTATTAGATAGTCTTCTTCCAAACCATAGGCTGGTGCCGAACGGTAAGGAAGGAAGAAAACCATTTAGCCTAAAGGGGTGTGCAGAAGGTAATGACTAAAGACATATGAAGGGATTTGGAGAGATGGCAAAGAAATATACGGTTACAGTTGTGAATCTGGATAATGGAAGAGGCATTACTAAGAATACCCGGATACCCCTACGAAACATTCACATGTTTCAGTTTCACTGTGTACTGTTAAAAGAAAACTGATTTCCCAATTAGACACTTGCTCCAGGGTATGTATTTACCAGGTATGATTCTCACATCTGTATGGTTTTACAGATGATGAGTGGGAGTAGGTTATTGGGAATTAGGTGATCATCCTCATTATATCGGAATTCGTTGTAATTGGTGATATTTGAGGAAATCGCCTGGGCTGTTTGTCGGACGGCAAATATTTGGTTTTGAATATCCGCTGTTATGCACCAATTTCAAATTAATATATCTGTACGTCTATTTTTATAGAGTGAGATATACCTTTTTGAAATTATGTCGATGACATTTACCTATATCAGTGGATGGTTAGGAAAGGAGTATTGAACAGCGGTGTAATTCTTCATAACCATAATACAGTTTTCAACCTACGACACACAGGGTTTGAGTTATTAAACTCAGGGGACTTATACAGAGTATTGTATATTGTCCAGTGTCCATTAGGACAGAAGGGTTGGTCCTCATACTATATTCTGTTTACTTATGACTTCTCTAGTTCTTAGACAAGTGTTTCGTAGAAACACAAGGTCTGAGTTTTGAGAAGTTATAGGTATATGAATAAAGTAGAGAACCAGGTGTTGCAAGTATCGGGATTCTTCAAGGTGATCGAAGATGTAGATACTTGTGGATGGTATTCAATTGATAGTAATGGTTAAGAGAACTTGCTTCCCTTTCAGGTTACTCATAATTAGAAGTACTCCTAAGTTGAGTAATGCTGATCGGCCTCTTTCCATTTAGTTGACATGCACTGGAGACAGCTGCATGATTTGAATCTGGTTCAATTAAATCAGTGCCTCTGTTTCTGTATTGGATATAGAACAGTTCATATCTTGACATTGTTAAGGTACGGGGAGTTGTCCAGCTTATGCTTAAAACCAGACACTGGACAACTGAAGGCACGTTTCTGTAATGGCTGTTTGTGGGTTGACATGGGCTATGACGAGGGTTGATTTTCTACCATCTGGAAGATCAATAGTGATATTGTTCTAGACTCGCCACAGTTTTAATAAAAATGGATTTTTTCAGAAAACAGATCTGGCGCTCAAATGCGTCCTATCTTCCAGATTGATTCAGCAAAGAAACAAGTAAGGGCGAACTTTTATTACCCCTCCGGGGGCCCGGGGAGGAACAGTCTGGGAGTATGGTAGAACTGGAAGTGATTCCAGAACCGCAAACGATTACTGAAAATTTGATATGAACCTAAAGATTCAATCTGGCTTGACATTCCATTGTCCACTCCGCAGATATGGTGGGTAACCTCAGGCACTCGAGAGGTACTTCGGTATGCTAAAAAACGGTGACAGGGAGGTTCTTGTTTACCCAGACTTGCCATTGCTGTTATTCTAGGCTGTGAGACCCGGCAAGAGGATGAGTATAGCGTCGTTCTGAACTAGCTTTAGAAGTGTACGTCTATATGACTCTGCCAGAGGGTTGTCGTAGTCAGTGGGAGCAGCGGAAGCATAGTAGACAAGTGGCTTATGTCTATTTATAGACTAAAGCAGATATAGCGGAGATAGATCATCTATTTCTGGTGTGACAGTCATAGGTTTGACTTCATCAGAATAGGAGATGGATCTGTTAAGAAGGTAGTAGGGTGTGATGTCCTGGTATTTGGATGACATACACAGAGTAGGAAGCGAAATTCCTATACTACGATCGGTTATACTTTGGTTGTCACACAGTGGTTTCTCCACATGGGAATTGGATATTATATCAGATATTCTGGTTACTAGATCTATGGTTTTAGATCTAGATTTGGGTAGTTTTCCAATCTGGATACTTAGACAGCATTCTAAAGGTGTTTTAGAATGGATGACTCCTGGCATGGTGGTGTACCTGCAGATGATGGAGTCACCCTCTCTAAAGGTGTCTTATAGACTAAAGGGGAGAGGGATGTGCATGATCGGCAGATCACTTTCTTAGGCAACTGAGTTGATCGTGAGATGTCAAGTACCACACCAGATATTGTTTTTGCACGAGATGCAATAAGTTGATATGGATCCAATCCTGGAGAAATATTCGGAAGCAGTTTTAGAACATAAGTGGATGTTCTAGGGATATGATAACGGCAGCCTCCTTCGGGGACAGTTATCATTCCAGGCTTCCAAGGTGACCTGGATGACAGAGTGACTGTCAGAGTTATAGTTTTCCCTCTGACGAGGGGCAGTATTTTGGACAGGTGGTCCAGACGGATACTGAGGGAGGCATGGCGCAGGATACTGATTAAGTTCAGTTGACGATACAGTCTAAGAAGTTTGGATTTGGAGTTCATTTATGAACTAGGTCCCATCAGACATCCAAACATATTCTAAGACAGGTATTGCTCATTTCGGGAGATGGCTTTCTCCGCGAACTTGAGATAAAGAGAGACATAGAAAGAAACACCAGAGCGGATCCACTCACTGATGCTATTCCTTGAACGCAATAGTTTCGCAAACAGGCTTTGTGAGACTGATTAGTAGAGGAGTTGGGTGTTCGGTATCACACGGGCTGTGAGTATGCGACATCGCAATAATTAGCCTTGAGTGCAAGTGGGAGATTGTTGGATATAGTGCCCTCAGAGTCAATTATTGGATCACAGGCACGTGATTGCAATGATTGAGGGAGGACCTATGCCGGTAGGACAGTCTTACTCAAGATGATAGTATGCTATCTGGTTTATCTTTATCATCGTATACTGCTTTAGGTGACATTACTGATCACTATTGCACGTTGATAGAGCCCCTAGGATTCTTGCTTGACTGCCAGAAGTATGAGGGCGATCATATACGTGGGAGCTGGGGTCTATAAGCACATCCTTAAAAGGTCCCTAGTTGTGGGAGTTTCGAGACAGGGCATCGATACTCCAGAGTAGACTAGTGTATACAGTCGAGACCCCGACGAGGGGCGGTGGCCGGTCTCACAAGCCACCGGTGTCAGTTGGTTCACCTAAGATGTATACAGGTGCTCATTGGGTTATGAGTACACCGGACAGGACTCGCCGGGAACATGCTAGTTGGTATTATACCTAGCGTCAGATAGCAGTTCCCTGGTGACATGTGTACAGGTTAGTTCATCGACCTGAGATCGTCATTTGTCTCGTGTGAGTTCCCACTGTGCTTTGATTACTACCCTACCACGCACAAAGGAATCGTGCAAACAGGTTTTAGTTGGGTACAGTCCCGAGCCACATGGAGGCAGTGAGCGGATCTGCAGGGGTTCGTCTCTCCCGGTATTGGGGGTGAAGTCGCGCTGTGTCTAGGAGAGCCAGTACATGAAAGTTCTTGGCCAAGGTAGGAGATTTACTGGTAGGTATTCCAGTAGTATCTCAGGGTGTTCTGGGCTACACTCCGACACGACTTGTACCGCTTTTGGGGGTCTGACTTTTACCAACCCCCTAGGCCTACCATGTGATGCTCATAGACTAACGGACCGGACTGTACGGATTTTGTTACTGACAGGCTCAGTAGGGTATCAGGATGAGTTCGCTCATAGACGTCCCTTTTGGTCAATACCTGGTAGCCCGTTACGTATGGCTAATACCTTTGACGTGCTAATGGTTAAATCCACAGCCAAAGTATTGACGAGTTTTTAGAGTCCCCCACAGACCGTTTTCTCAAGTTTCGGGCGAAACGCTGTAGAGGTCGTATGGAGATATGGCAGGGTTCGATCTTATCCGTGCGGTATTGCATGGATTATGATTGGACGGATAATACTAGCGGGCTTTGGTTTAAACCGGATCCTAGTATTGTACAGTGTAGATTTTGTCTCTTTGAATTTGTATTCAGTGGGAATACAAATGCGGGTATGTATATACAGTCGCGGGGTTTTCCTGTAATTTATTACGGGATCAGTTTTTTGATGTTACCCGTTTGCATTCCGTTTCGGCCAGTTTTCCTTTGTTCCTTCACGGCCGGATTTTTCCGATGGAGGGGCTAATTTGCAATTGTGCAAATTAGCATTGTGGAGGGGGTTTCTTGTGAATGGAGAGATTATGATATGACTAGCATCATTTGATTCTTTTTGAATCAACTCTTTTGCATTAAATATGATGGGATTTGATTTGGCTTTGGTGTGATTCTTTTTCCTCATTATCATTCCATTTTTCTCCACTTGCTTGATGCTTGATTTTTTCCCTTCACCATTTTTTGGAGAGGCCGGCCACTTTGAGGGGAGAGGGTTGATTTTGGTGGAGAGAAAAATGTTCATCACATATATTATGCTTGCTACAAAATTCCTAATCTCATCTCCATTATTCTTTCACCTCCATCAAATGGCAACTTCAACCCCAATAGAGACAATCGATTCTACACTAGCCCACAGCACTTCTTGGGCACGTCGGCTCGCCAATTTCGTGCCTGAGTTGCCTTGGTCCAGAGGTGGGAGCCTATAAAAAAACCCGGCGATGTGGTGCCCGTTCCGACGAGGAGATGAAGACCGGAGATTCCGCGAGGAGATCGGAGTGGAGGCCGAAGACCGAAGGACACGGATCGCTCGGTATAGCATTCTACCCATTTTCTAGTTTGCTAGAGTTAGGTTAATGGTCCGATCCGGGATTTTAGTGCGCGGTGGTGCCGGTTTACAAGTTTTGTAAAAGTTTCGTTTCCGCATTTTGGCCTCGGATTGACGGCCGGGGCGCCGCCGTGCACTTACACAATTTTTCATAGAGAATTTTAAATTCTAAATCTAAAAATAAAAAGGGGCATCTAAGAAAGGCACCCTAAAGGAGGCACACTTAATTTGGCATTGAGCTCTCCTATTTATAGATAGGAAAACCCTAGGTTTACATTCTGATCCAATCACGAATTTACAAAACTACCCCAAAAGAGCCGAGTCAACGCACCGACACTGCCACCGACAATGTGCATACGCGGCCGCGGAACCGCTGCAGAAGTGCCTGTTTGGCCGCGGTTCCGTGGCCATTTGGTGGATTTGTTGGATCATTTTTTCAGGGCTTCTTTCTGTTGCTTTTATCTTCTGTTTGGTACACTTGGTTTCTCAAAATCTCTTCTGTTCTCTTCCAGATATTCAGCAGTGGACTTTTGCCTTGAACTCCGCATTGAAGTCTTGGATCTTGTGCTGCCCTTGTGCTTTGTGTATTGAAGTGACCAACGATTTTCCATTTTGTCTCTTGAACTAGTAGGCAGCATCATACGAATGGTTAGCGAAGATCAGTATTCATCTGTTGTTGGTTGTAGTCCCACATTTGTTGCGACTTTTCATGAATTTCACTATAAAGAGCTGAGAACCTGTAACCTGCAACTATTTAGCAGACATGGATCAAAAGTACCTACTTATATGCAATGTGATTAAGAATGGGCGATATAAAAATACAAAAATCTGATATGAACAGAATCCCTGACAGAAGAGCATATCCATTTCGTCGAAGCTCTTCACGAAATCATTTGGGAGTTCTGCATACCATTCGAAGGCTATGCCCGCCAGACCGCTGACAAACCGTCGGAGGAGTAGTATGTCGTTTCCTCCAGAATTGCCGTACATGAATTTAAATCGCACAATGTGCTGGCAAGGATTCCCAGTTCCTTTGTATATGTGGAACGTTAGAAGTGTGTACTCTGGCGGGTACTGTATTTGATCGTACCACGTCGGATACGATCGACCAGTCTTGATTGATCTAGTTGCGGCTTCACTGGCGTAGTGAGCTTTGCTTTTGGAATCATTTCCTCTTCGGCCGTTGATGAGACTCGTAAAGGATTTGAAATGTCACCCTCATCTTTAAGAGCGACTACCGGCAGTTCATTTGCTTATGGTTCTGATTGAACCATCGTTCCGAACATTTCTGCGGCTTCTTCATCTCTCTTTTTGAGAGAATGATTTAGGAAATCAATATCCAACTCGTGCTCTGTTCTTTCTCCAGGTGCGTCTTCGGGATTTTCCTTAGACGATGGATTAGCGAGTGCTGCCGCTTGAGCAAGTATCTTCTGCAGCTTTTCACGTTGCAGTTGAGCCTTTTTCAGGGACTGAGTATGCGGTTCGTGGCTAATAGATGCTTGAACTTCATCTTTGGAGTTCACCATGTGGACTGCATGAACCGCCGTGCCCCCAGACTTGGGGTGTTTGGAGTTTTGGCCTTCGGAGTTTACCTAGGGCACTTGAGCTTTATTAGGCCCCTTTTTTTGTGAGTAGCCGCTTTGGTTTTTTGGGGGAACCGTTGTATCATGATCCATCTTGGGATAAGTCCCCTTGTATTTGAAAGGGGATTTGTCAGAATATGGCTGACGTTTAGGGGAAGAGCCACGGTTGATGACTGAGTCCTTCATCGGCTTCTACACTTTTATATAGACGAGGAAAGTTCTTTTAGGGAGCGAAGTGGTTTCTGCTCTCGTGGGATCTCCCTGGGCTGCAGAGTTTTCTTTAATACTGCGGTGGGAGAATTTTGTCTGACCCTTTGCAGCAGTTCGAAGCTGTTCCCGGTTGGAACAACATCATTCATCATCAGAGTTGAAGCAGGCGGAGTCAATGCTGATGGAGAACTGCCCTCGACTCGTTTTGTATGACGCCGATATCGACGTCGACCGTTTCTAACGGCCGGGATTTGATTAGCCTCAGGATTTTGCTGAGCTTGCCCCCTGTTTCCTTTGAGAGTTTGAATATTTTGCCCCCTGCGTCGACCTTGGCCCTTAGCAGGTGCCAGTTGTTTGAGGATTGATTCCATCGGCAAAGCTGCATCTTGGGGAGCCGGCCTGTGGAAGACAGACTTCTTCTAGGCTTCCTCCCTTGGCGTTGAGGCACTAAGGGTAGGAGGTGGGAGTATCGACCTAAATCGAAGCTCGTTGATTTCTTGAAGAGCCGGATTGCAGAGATTTAAGGCTGCAAGTGGCCCATACTTGACTCCACCAGATATGACAGAGCCTGAGTTGCGGTGAGTGAAAGCAAACGCCATTCTCGGAAAAGGCGGAACACCAGCTTTAGTATCTCATCATCCAAGGGCAACTACAAACATATGTACCGCGATTATTTGATCGCGGAAAAACACGACACACGAAGTGTGGAGTGGAAAGAGGAAAAGGTCCCACCGGGCGTGTCAGAATCTGTTTACCGCCGAAAACAGAGACGAAACTGCGTAGGCTGTCTTGCCTGAATTTGGGGGCAGATGCTATTTGGATTTATCCGTCCACCTCTCCAAAGATGCTAAGTTGATTTATGGCATCGTATATCGGAGGTTTGGACGGATGCAGCCGTTGTAGCAGACTTCGTCAGATTCCTCCTCGTTTGTGAGGGGTTTTTGATCTGCCAACTTTTTGTTTAACAGAAAATATCATTTCTTATAGAATTTAATTCTACGTAGGGAAGTGCCCTCACGTGTTTAACACGTGGGGCTTTATTAGCCTGGCAATTGTTTTAATTGCAGTGCCTATATGCGTTGTATATAGGTACTCACGTGTTAAACACGTGGGCATGTTTTAGCCTAGCAATTGTTTTAATTGCAATGCTGATATGAGTTGCATATAGGCACTTGTAGGGTTCCTTAGGGCGGCAACAAGGTTTCGGGAGGCATCGTCCATGCCGTTTTCAAATTTTTGCCGAACTAAAGAACCCTAACCCTAGAATCTAAACTAGAGATTTAAACAATAAGCATGCAAACAACTTTGCAAGTATAGTGAATGAGGAATACAACCTTTGTAGACCGGTTCTTCACTTCTAAAGCTCCGTGTAGTAGTCCCTTCGCTGCGAGTAGTGATCTCCCGAACTCTAGTATGGGTTCACTTGGAGAAATGAACAAGCTTGCACGAAGTCTTCGAGACCGAAGATGATCTACATCGAGAAAACTCAAGCTCATGCTATCTCGTCACTAACATGTGAATTAGTGAAGCAAACACCTTAAACTAAATGTCTAATAGTAAAGGATGATGAAGTAGAAAATGAGCTCTCTTTAGTTTTCTTTTTCTCACAATATTTTCTCACCTTGAGAAAAGCTAGTGAGCTTTCTCATGAGGAAGAAGAAGCTCAAGTCAAGAATAATGAGAGAATGAACTCATGAGGTGAGAATGTGAACCATGGATGAGTCAGTGTCATACATTAACTCATGTAGAGAGTTTACCATGGCTAACTATAATGGTTAGGTTAATAAATATCTACAAGTAAAACAAATGAGTGAACTTAGTCAATGGTTCCACAAGCTTCTACAAGCTTGAACCATGCGACTAATTACCATCTAATTTGATTAACTTTAGATAAATAAAACCCAACATTATATCAAGCATGGTGTGAGTCTCATACACCCATAAATCATGTGGCATCAAGCATGACACAAAATAATATACATAAATATATATCACATATATACTAAGTGTACACAAGTGAGAAAAAGAAATGTTTAGTGAGCTAATATTAGTTAATGTAAATTAATATATCACATATATAATTATACATTAAATTATCAAATCAACTCTTGATTTAATAATCCGGGTATATCACATACAATCAACTAATATCAAATGTAACAATTTATCGAATCAACACTTGATCCGATAACCCGGCTATATCACATATAACTGACCGATATCACATATCGTGAGAATAGAATACGGTATCACATACGCGCATTAATCTCGGTCCCGCACATATCACATACGTGCTCCTACTTCGTTTCGCATGAACCAGGAAACCTCTTTGTATGACTCTAAAGACTCGTTAATACACCGGCAGTAGGTGATGATTATATCAAACACCTACAAGCCGCAAGCGGTCTGCTAAACGTAATGACACCCGGGTATTGAGCGATCAGAAGATCAACAAGCAAGCCTGCTCATACTCCTGCGAATTCAATCAGTAACACTACCATACAGTCCTGTCTCTTCGTCGGATATGTCGCATATCAACAGCCTGGGGGTGGTAAAACGTCAGACCCCAATATCCTGATAAGTCATGCCGATGAAAGGTCCATAACCGTTCGAGAAACTACTGATAACACTTACCAGTAGATCTCAGCATTTCTGGCCAGGGATTTTCTATTATGGCCAATCGAGCATAGCGCAACATCAACTCCCAATACCGGGAGAGACGAATCCCCTCCTATCGCTCATTGCCTCCATGTGACTCAGGACTGTACCCAAATACAACCTTTTTGCACTATCTCTTGACCATGGTATGGTGGAAATCAAAGCACGGTGGGAATCACACAAGACACTATGACGATCTCGGGTCGACAGACTAACCTGTACCAGTGTCACCAGAGAACTGCTATCTGACGATAGGTATAATACCATCTAGGAGTTCTCGGCGAGTCCGTTCAGTGTACCCAGTCTCCACTGAGCACCCGTATACCTTCTTTGATGTCAAACACCAATGGATGTGGAATCATCCATCACCCATCATATGGGTCAAGAAGCACATACGCTAGTCTACTCTGGAGTATTAATGCCCTGTCTCGATACTCCCACGACTAGGAACAATTATAGGGTGTACTTGTGGACTACCCTTGGCCCCACTAGTATGATCTCAATCATAGTCCTGGTAGTCAAGTACACATCCTAAGGGCTTTATCAACATGTGAGAGCAAGACATCATCACTTATACAAGTTAACATGTTAAGATAAAGTGTAACCAGATAGCATACTATCATGTCGAGCAAGAAAGTCCTCCCTATATATGTCTAAGCATCCACTACAATATACATTCCATGTACAGTAATGGCCTCTAGGGCATACATATAACTAACAGCACTCACGTGTTAAACACGTGTGCTGTTTTAGCCTAGCAATTGTTTTAATTGCTGTGCCTATATGCGTTGCATATAGGCACTCACGTGTTAAACACGTGGGGCTGTTTTAGTGAGGAACTTTCCCTCATCCATTTTTTTATAAGGTAACAGTAATCTGGCAGTTATCTGTTATCGGTCAGGTTATATGTGATATAACCGTATTATCAAATCAAGTGTTGCTTTGATAATGTGATATACAGATAAATGATATTAGTCTGTTATATGTGATATAACCCGATTATTAAATCAAGTGTTGATTTAATAGTATGATATATATTATATTTGATATAATTATGTCTTAACTAATATTACTAGCTCACTAAATTTTTACTTTATATATATATATTTGATATATGTATATATATATATTAAAAGAAAGCATGGTGCATTTTCTATTTTTGGAAAATAGAAAATGTGAGGTGGAAAATGAGAAGCATGGTGAAGCATGGCTTTGCTGGTTATTTTATTCATTTGTTCTTACTATTGCGGCATGTGATTGATACGAAAAAGTGTGTTTTGTAGTTTAACCGCAATCAATAACGGTGTCGCACGTAGTTAGACCGAGATGAGTACGGGTCGTCCTCTGGGAAACGTGGAACCTTTTACTTTTACTTTAGATGTGTTGAAAAAAGAGAGGAGGAAGAATAAAGAATTTTATTGAATGTTTTCTAGATCTACGTTAAACAAGAACGTAAAATATAGATGTAGATTATTTTAAAGATGTAATTAATATAGTAAGAGGGCTTGTAGGGGTCGTTAGGATTTAGTAGTTATGGACGATTAATTAAAAGTTACCCTTTTTATCCATTAATAGATTTAGAACTAAAACGACGGTGATGCGTGTAGATTAGGGTTTCTGGAGGGAAAAGGAATCCCACTCTTAACCCTTATCTCGACACGGAACCCCGTTCATATCTAGCCTTTACCAAAACAATCATTAATCTAATCTCTAATCGCGGTCGGAACTAGCAAAGAATTGCTAGCGCGCCCGATTAGGATGTTAATGATTCTTTTGATAAAGTTCCTAAACTTTATAGGACTTAAAAAGGGTTTAATTATTTTCATCGTCCATTAGCCTACCCTAATCCTACGAACCCTAACAAGCGGAGAATTACTCGCGCATGTTGGGAGAAGAAGATGAAAAGAAAGAGAGGGAAAACATAATGTAAATACAAAGACAATTAAATAAAATAACTACCTTTATTAATCGACTTGAACAAACTACACTTTAATCCGTAGAAAATGATTACAAACTAGTTGCTTCTCGATCTTTCCTAAGGAGGTAGTCGAACAGTCGATGATCAGCCTGGATGCGTGAGCGTCGGGAGCTTCGTGATCTCTTCGGCTTGATAGCTTTTCCAAGAGGCTCTCGGTGCTCTTTTATAGTGCAAAGCCAGAATCTTTTAGTTTGAAACTTGGTAAAATTCACCAAAGATTGATACCCAAAAATCTTGCCTTCTAACTCCATAATATTGCGGCGGATCCGCGGCAAATGGGGGCTAAGACCGTGGATCCGCGGCCAACGGGTGAGATCTCTTGATCAAAATTCTTGTGCTTTCTTCTTGTGACAAGTGTCAATCCTAGGCACCTTCATAATTCAGAAATCTTCTCTCGGTTGCTTCCAGACCTGGTCTCCAAGTTTTGCTTCTTAATTTGGCAAGTTTTCTTCAACAAATTGATTTGTTTGATAAATTCTTCATAACAACTTGGAAATATTCTGCACAACAACTCAAATAAGATTTTAGTAGACTTTGTTCTACTAGGATTAGATCAATAATATTATTTGTATACATTTTCCTACCAAATGATAATTAACATATATTAACACATGGAAAATAATGTTTTTACACATAAACCCTCATATGTATAATGTATTATAATAAAGTCCTTTTTTAATATGAAAATGGTAGGAAAAATGTAATACAAATTTGCAGTTTTATCAACTGAACAAATACCCCCAAACTTATCTTTGATCGTCCCGAGCAAACTAGTTTATTTAAGAGGAGAAAAAGAAAGGAGAAAACTAAGCACACTTTCGTAGGCAGACACGATTGCACTGAGCACGTGCAACAAGCCGTTAAACCTCTAGGTGTCCCTAGTAGGAGGAGTGTTGTCTCCTGAGGGTTTTCAGCGGATTACACCCACAAAATCCAATAACAAAAGAAAGATGGTGAAATTTACATATAAAGATAAGAACCATAAAAGAAAGGCCTTGAAAAGAAGAGTTTCCAACTACACTAGCTTTTCAGTTGTCATGAGCCCTATCTTAATAGTCATGAAAAAATGTTAGAAATCACATCATCCCTCAATAAAACATCGTCTTTATTCTTCATTCCTACCTTTCATCCAAACATTGATCATATAACCCCACGTGTGTGTAAAGAACATCCCTACACTCGGAGAATTCAATTCAAGCTATCATACTCTTGTCCATCTACCTCAGTACTTTTTAATTTTATGAATACTTAGGTTTTCTCACACCTTTTCATGCGACCGTTAATACTTCTTGAGGTACTAACCGACCGATTACTCATGTGCTTGCAGATTCAGTGATAATATTTTTCTCGTCTTGCACCACCTAAGGCTTAGCAGTGACTCCCAGACCAGTTGGCCTTAGGGCACTAGGTGAAGAGGCACCCTCGCTATATTTTTTTATTGCTGCCTTGGCGATAACAAAACCAGTGTTCATTTTTTTCTTTTCACCATTTTCATATTTTCTTCATTTTTTTTTCATTTCCTTCATACTTTGGCTTTTAGACAAGAGAATTTCAAGGTATCCTCTACTATCCCGAGTTTCAAGACGTGTGTAAGTGCATATAGTAGGGTATCAACATTCAAATGTTTGGCTTCCAGAATAGAAACTATTTTTCAGACTTATTTTTATTCTCAGATTAGTGACTTCCTTCATCTTACTAACCCTTGGGATAACAGCTCATAACTACTTATTACTAGTTCGTATAAGAAAACTTCTAATTTTCTTGGTTTTCTTAAACTATTCCTATCTTTTGGATGTAATGTTTCACTTTCTATTCTTTTGTTATAAAAGAAAAAATTTTAAATTTTTTTTGAAAATGTTGTGCTTATGCAAAGTATGATGCAAATTGATGTGTAAGTAAGCACAAACCTCCCCCAAACCTATTTACAGCAGTGTCCTCACTGATGTCATCCGTTAAGCTCAAAAAACCTGTAGACTTGGGAGGAAATTATTAATGGGGGCGATAATATATGAAAGTGAAAATCCTCCCCCAAACTTATTTTAGGCTCACAATTTTGTAAAAATCATTTTCTTTCAAGAGCCAAAATATACCACCCCTCCCCCAAACTTGAGTTAAACAATTTTAATCTTTTAAAATCACACGAGGGGGTCAAGGTTATTGGTCAATGCCAAGCTTTGCAAAGACCGAAGGTCAACACCAACCATTCAAAAATTTTATCAATGAAGCACCAAGGTTGGTGGAAGAACATGTCACCTATTGACGTGAAGAAGTGGGGAGGTGACAAGAGGTGTAATGGAAAAGGATTGCGTCTCAATTTGGAGAGACGACACAGTGATAGTAATGATGGATTACTCGCATTGTCATGATTGTCCAAAAGAGGGGGTGGAGGTCCAATTTCTTCATCTTGGAGTTGATTCATCTCAACACCCGTGCCTTGTAAAAATACGAGTTCATCAGCGAAAATTTGCTCAAAGCTTTCATCGATACCCCGAAAAATAATGTTATCAGAAAAAATGGGGTGATCGTCAGACTCTATAAAAGGTTTCTCATTAGATGTTGACCCGGACAACTCGGTGGAAGAGTAAATGGTTGGGTCAAACAACAACATATGAAAAGAGTCTGTATCATGAGGTTGATCAAATTCGCTGCTGTCGATATCCATTAATTCGACAGAACACACATGAGCATAGGGTTCGGAGGGTTCACTTCCCAACTTGTAAATGTTAAGCTCAATTGACTTCTTCCTAAAGGATAGGGTCATAGAGCCGTTTCTACAATTGATTACCGCGTTGGAAGTGGCCAAAAAGGGTCGACCGAGTATCACCGGGATTTGATTGCGTGGGTTTGCCACAGGTTGTGTATCAATAACGATAAAGTCCACAGGAAATATGAATTCCCCGACTTTGATTAACACATCCTCTAGCTCACCCCTAGGTTGGGTGATGGATCGATCGGCCATCTGAAGAGTGCAATGCGCAGGTTTTAACTCTCCGATCCCTAATTGCTCATACACAGAATACGGAAGCAAGTTAACACTGGCACCTAGATCGAGTAGAGCACGATTAATATTTTTACCCCCAATAGAAATTGAAATTGTAGGACTTCCGGGGTCCTTTCATTTCTTGGGTAGTTGTTGTGTAAAAGCAGTGCTCACATTACTTGCAAGAAAAACTTTTTTAGGTACTTGAACTTTTCGCTTCCTAGTGCACAAGTCCTTTAAGATTTTCGCATATGACGGAACTTGTTGAATAGCATCTAGGAGAGGAATGTTTGTGTTAACTTGCTTAAAAATTTCCACAATCTTCTCCATTTGTGGACTTGGTCTGTTGCCCCTCAACCTGTTTGGATAAGGTGCTTGATCAATAAGTTTTGGGTCCAACGTTTGTGGAGAAGACTGTGGCGACGGATTCGATCCCAAAATTGGAGTGGGCATCGACTTAGATAGATTTGGCGAAATGTTCGAGCCTTGGGGAAAACGGAGAATAGGCTCGGACGAAGGTGGAAGACTAGACGAATTAGGGGAAGAAGAAGAAGAAGAAGGGGTATCAAATGTGTCACTATCATCAAATTGCTCACCCACTAGGTTATTCAGCACTCTCCCCGATCTCAACGTAGTAATGGCATTCACATTATGACTTTGTGAATGGCCAGGATTCGGTAAGGGTTGAGATGGGAGCTTCCCTTTCTCTCTCGTACTCATTGTGGCGTTTAACTGTGCGATTTGGTTTTCTATTGATTTAATACTCTCACCATGGGAGGAGGAGTTTTTCGTTAGGGCATCAATAGAGGACCTCATCTCAGCCGAATTTTGCATGGATTGTTTCATGAACATATCCAAAGTTTGTGCAAGTGAGTTGTCAATACCGGCCACTTGTGGTGTAGAAATGTTGGCCGGATTTTGGAAATTCTGTGACTGAAAGGGGGGCTGATTCTGTGGTTGTGGTTGCTGTGGAGGAAGTCTTTGATAATTGCTTTGTTGGTTTTGATTCCAAGCAAAGTTAGGATGATTCCTCCATCCTTGATTGTACGTGGAAGAATAAGGGTCGTTTCTAGGTCGCTGCTGAAAAGTAGCATTAGCTTGAAACGATGCATTCATAGGACATTCTTCCGTTAGGTGTGAAGGATCCGAACAGCAACCACAGACAGTCTTGGGAAGCGTGACCTGATTTAGGGAGACTGATGAAAGTTTTTTCTCAATAGAATCGAGTTTCTTTTGCATCGCTGCCATTTCGGCTTTTACTGCGATGGAAACGTCGAGCTGGTGAAGACCTCCCTTAGTTGTAGGTGGTCTTACGCTTTCCCACTGCAACGTGTGTTCAGCGAGGTCTTCCAAATATTTCCAAGCTTCACCGTCATCTTTAGACATGAAATTGCATTGACACATTGTTTCAAGCATCTGCTTTGTCGCTGGATTAATGCCCTCATATATAATCCGACATAAATCCCATCTTTGTATTCCGTGATGGGGGCATTGGACAAGCAGATCTTTGAAACGTTCAAAGCACTTCCAAAATGGTTCATTGGGAAGCTGGGTGAACTGGTTGATCTCGCTCCTAACATGTGCAGTCTTATGATTTGGGTAAAACTTCTTAAGAAATGCTACGACGAATTCATCCCAATTAGTGATAGAGTGTGCGGCAGTATTATAAAGCCATTTTTCTGCCAAGTCGCACAGTGTGAATGGGAGAAGACGTAAGCGCATGGCATCTAAAGTCAATTGTGAAGTACCCATCATTGCGCATACGTTTTCGAATTTGGTGATGAAAACGTACGCGTCTTCCGACTCAAGCCCGTGAAATTTAGGCAGCAGATTGATGTAGTGGGGTTTAATTTCGAAATTATCCCCGTTAGGTGGTGGAAGAGATAGACAAGTAGGAAGAGGACCACGAATAGGATAGCATCTCTCTTGGAGAGAGATGCGCGGTGGATTCTGCTCACCTGCGGGCGGTGGCAGCGTGGTGTTATAATTAGATGGAGTGCCGTCCATCACGGTCGATGTGGTGTGTGGTGGGGGAAAAGAAGATGAATAAGTACCGACTTCGGCGTCGATAGCAGGAACGCGGACAAGACGGGCACTAGGATCCCGTGTCCAGCCGAGCATGCACTAAGCGGGTTTAGTGCAAGTGGCAGCGTGTGTGTGATTTAAAAATTGGCTTGTTTTGAAAAAGTGGGACTCAAGACAAATCTCCCTAAGATGCACAAGCAACCCTAGAACTAAGGTCACCTAGGTCCAGTCTCTAGACCGCTCCTAGACATCCAAAGGACAAGCCGCAGGATCAATCCTCTACCGCCTCCGTACTACCCTTGTAGCCAGGTAAGTGCCAGGTAAGTGGGAAGGAGCCACGTCGTGGGCCTAATTAAAAACCACTAGCCTTTGTCACACTTACCTAGGCACTACAAAAGTAATGCGGATAAACGATAGATTACCCACGACCTTCCTCTGTCCTTATTGAGCGCGACAGTCCTTAGAGTCTGGTCTAGATATTTTTTAAATTAATAAAGGGTTGATCTATATGCTCGGTTTGTGATTTGTGGGGCTTAGGAAGGGTGATGAAATCCCCACCTAATCTTGATTTGGTCTTTGCCCCTTAAAGTCCGTATTAAAATATGCGAAACAAAACCAATCACAAAACTTTTGCAAAAGGAATTTTTTTTGCGGCGCGATTTTGCAAAGAATCCTGCAGAAAATAGATTTTATTGGATTTAGAGGAGAGAGGAGTTAAGAAATATACCAGAGAAGTTCGGAACCCTAGATCTCCTGTTTTCTCAAGTCCGTGACTCCAGATTCCCTCGCAAAATTCACACACAAATCGTTAAATATGCAATTTGCAGTTTTATTTTAATAATGATATGACTTGTCTAAGAATTCAACACAAATAGTAAGAATAAAAAATTACGCACGTATCCCCGGCAACGGCGCCATTTGATTGATACGAAAAAGTGTGTTTTGTAGTTTAACCGCAATCAATAACGGTGTCGCACGTAGCTAGACCGAGATGAGTACGGGTCGTCCTCTGGGAAACGTGGAACCTTTTACTTTTACTTTAGATGTGTTGAAAAAAGAGAGGAGGAAGAATAAAGAATTTTATTGAATGTTTTCTAGATCTACGTTAAACAAGAATGTAAAATATAGATCTAGATTATTTTAAAGATGTAATTAATATAGTAAGAGGGCTTATAGGGGTCGTTAGGATTTAGTAGTTATAGACGATTAATTAAAAGTTACCCTTTTTATCCATTATTAGATTTAGAACTAAAACGACGGTGATGCGTGTAGATTAGGGTTTCTGGAGGGAAAAGGAATCCCACTCTTAACCCTTATCTCGACACGGAACCCCGTTCATATCTAGCCTTTACCAAAACAATCATTAATCTAATCTCTAATCGCGGTCGGAACTAGCAAAGAATTGCTAGCGCGCCCGATTAGGATGTTAATGATTCTTTTGATAAAGTTCCTAAACTTTATAGGACTTAAAAAGGGTTTAATTATTTTCATCGTCCATTAGCCTACCCTAATCCTACGAACCCTAACAAGCGGAGAATTACTCGCGCATGTTGGGAGAAGAAGATGAAAAGAAAGAGAGGGAAAACATAATGTAAATGCAAAGACAATTAAATAAAATAACTACCTTTATTAATCGACTTGAACAAACTACACTTTAATCCGTAGAAAATGATTACAAACTAGTTGCTTCTCGATCTTTCCTAAGGAGGTAGTCGAACAGTCGATGATCAGCCTGGATGCGTGAGCGTCGGGAGCTTCGTGATCTCTTCGGCTTGATAGCTTTTCCAAGAGGCTCTCGGTGCTCTTTTATAGTGCAAAGCCAGAATCTTTTAGTTTGAAACTTGGTAAAATTCACCAAAGATTGATACCCAAAAATCTTGCCTTCTAACTCCATAATATTGCGGCGGATCCGCGGCAAATGGGGGCTAAGACCGTGGATCCGCGGCCAACGGGTGAGATCTCTTGATCAAAATTCTTGTGCTTTCTTCTTGTGACAAGTGTCAATCCTAGGCACCTTCATAATTCAGAAATCTTCTCTCGGTTGCTTCCAGACCTGGTCTCCAAGTTTTGCTTCTTAATTTGGCAAGTTTTCTTCAACAAATTGATTTGTTTGATAAATTCTTCATAACAACTTGGAAATATTCTGCACAACAACTCAAATAAGATTTTAGTAGACTTTGTTCTACTAGGATTAGATCAATAATATTATTTGTATACATTTTCCTACCAAATGATAATTAACATATATTAACACATGGAAAATAATGTTTTTACACATAAACCCTCATATGTATAATATATTATAATAAAGCCCTTTTTTAATATGAAAATGGTAGGAAAAATGTAATAAAAATTTGCAGTTTTATCAACTGAACAGCATGGTTCCAATTATTTATTGGAAATATATTGGAGTCTCAATAAGAGAGATATTTTTCAAAGCCATTCTTCACTACTTCATTTTCATGCTTTCTCTCTTGAGTTGCTCTCTAGCTCCCATCATCTTCTTCCTCAAACCTCCAAGCTTAAATCCTTCACATGTGTTGTGAAACCTTGAGCTTGTGAGTAGCCTAGTGAGCTAAACAAAACCCCTACTTCATCATCCTACACTTGATTAGAAATCAAGTGTAGCGTGTTTTCTTCACTAAAGTGTTTAGTGAAGAGGTAGCTTGGATTGTGGAGCTTCTGATGGATCATTTTCGACACGAAGGATTTTCGGAGCATGCTCGATCAAATTCTAAGTGGAGCCTATTGGAGTCGCGTGGACTACAACCTAGAGCTTTAGAAGAGAAGGACACGGTCATCAAAGGTTGTAGCCTCCTTCCCATCTTTTAGTTTTGTCATATCATCATAGGAAACCCTAATTATTCTAGTTAAGATCTTGGTTAGTGTTCGTTAGCATCCGAAAATTTGAAAATTGCATGTGTGATGCCCGTTTTAACCTCGTTGCGGTGCTAGCAAACATTTTCATGGTATCAGAGCCAAGCTAGAACATTTGGGTAGGTCTTTACGATATTAAAGTGTTCGAACGGTTTTCGAAACCCGGAAATTACCAGGTTTTGTCGATTTTTCAAAGGTTGGAGTTTTCGTGATTAAAAATATACAGAAAAACGTGCAGGGTTTTCTATGGAGCCCCAAGAAATTTGAAGCCCTAACTCACTCAAAAGCCGCGGAATCGCGGCCAAAACCATATTTTGAACGCGGTTCCGCCGCAATTTTGGCTTGTTTTGGGCTCTGGTTTCTTGTGCTGCTCCATGATTAAATATGGCACTTTCTGGGTGTTTTTGATGATACTCAAGATGTTGAGGTCTTTGGAATTTGTGGGTGTTTGATAAATCGATCGAAAAGTTTAACGTTGTATAGATCTTGATGATATGTGATACAATTGTTAGAATCTGGAATAATTAGTTTTGTGAAAACTAGTTTGTATATTGTAAATCTAGCCGTTTTATCTCGTTTGATCGATTGCCACGGAGTTTTGATTCGGATCAAAACTCTGTCGCAATTGCGTATAGTAAGCGATCACTAAGTCGGGAATCTTATTGAATTATCCGACGGCTTATTGAAAAGTGTTTTCAATTTGAGTCTAAAATGCAACGTTTATAAGTTAGGCATGAAATCCGGAATATGAGATATTCCGGGTTTATGATGTCTAAGGATATACAGATTCTAATTATTATAATTTTTCATTTCTTTTCTGCAACCGTAAGTGTAATATGCGGGGTATCCCAAATCTCGTTGCTATATGTCAACGGAATTTGGGATACGCGTATTTACTTACGTTGATGACATGTGATGTTATGTGTTGCCGTGATATGTTTTATTGGATCGTCGTGATTGAATAGTCAGGGGGGTTTTGCGTGAGATGAGAGTTTTTCATTATCATTCATGTAAAATCTGTATGTAATATTCTTTTATTGGGGCACTTCCGGGTTGAGGGTGATGTCACCATTGATGTATATTATTTACTTTTCCGTATTAGGATAGACCCAAGGTAGGGGGCACAAGTAACCGGGTTCTAGTGTCCAGTGGGAGACCATTTCGAGGAGTCGAGACCGGGTCTCCTAACTCTAGAATTGGTAGGGTTATTTGCCGCTCTCGTAGGGGTCTAGGGATGTGAGTTTGACTATTCATCACGACTGTGGAATCCGTGTTTTACATTACTGGCTGAATTTAAAACACGGACCTCCTAATATATCCAATATTTCATATGTTGCTTCTGCTGCTTGGTTCTGTGATGTGATCATATAACTGCGTGAGACGAATACTTTATATATATGATATATAATAAACATTGCTTATGTTTTGCACCCGCGCTAGTCCAGCCCCCGCTCTGCCGTTAGTTAAGTAACCTAACGGTGAAGACAGGGCCCCGTGGCGAATGCGGATGGCATAAGCATACGTTATATTTTCGTTTCATTTTTCTGTGATGTTTAGGAAACATTAAATGATAGGACTTCATTAATGAGATTAATGAAAAGAAAAGAAACCTAAAGATGTTGTAGAATCAAAAGTTTTTAAAAAGGTAGCTCTAGTTCTTGCTTTGCATAGTGGTATTCCTTGATGAATATCCAGCACCTCATTTGATGAGGAAAGAGCTGAGATCTCTTCACTAGGAGTGACCTCTTTAGCAAAACTAGTAAATGCTACAACCCACTCGGTTTATCATCATAGCTTCTATAGTTCTTTCTTTGCATAGTGGTATTCCTTGATGGATATCCAGCACCTCATTCGATGAGGAAAGAGCCGAGATCCCTTCACCGGGAGTGATCTCTTTAGCAAAAGCTAGTAAAAGCTATTTGGTTTGTTTTTGAAAACTACTCGATTTTAAAAGCGGAGCTTAAACCACTCCTTTTCAAAATCACTAGATTCTACAACGATATCAAGTTAATTACGTTAAAGGTTTTCTTAAAAACCAGCCGTAGCCCTCCGTCATTTCAGATAAGTACTATTTAGTATTCGTGCTACGTTTATTGACCATAGCCAAGGCGTAGTATGCGGTAGCTGATTAGTGCTTATCTGCATCATGTGATGCGATTGGATTAGGGTAGTTGTATGACTTTGTTGACCTTAGCCAAGGGTCGTACGTGTGGGTTTAATTCAATCAAGAAATGACGGGTTGAACTTGGCCAGCGCTTATGATTTGTTGACCAAAGCTGATTGATAGGTTTTCACCGTGTCATATTTAGAAAGAATTTGAAATTACCGCGATCAAAGACGGTGTCGCGTGTAGCGAGCCACGATGATTACGGGTCGTCCGCAGGAAGATGGTAGGCTTTTTAGCTTGTTTTAACGAGTTAATACCGTAACTTGGATGGTTGTTTATACTAAGTGTCGTAACAATGATATGTTTAATAAAAAGACTTGTTATGGGTAGTTTTAGGTTAGCTTGTGTTAGGATGATATTTGCCGCTTCCTTATAGACAATAATTCTGATATTGACACTAAGGAAATAGGCAATAACGTGGATTAGGAAACTTGAAATACGGTATGTACGATTTTGAGCTAAATCCATATTCCTTGTCCCTTGTCCTTCCGTTGTTGTCTCTTGACCTTAGCCTTCGGCAAACCATTCGCAATCTCGTCATGATTAGGATTCACAGGTACCGTGGTAGGATAGGGTGTCTAACAGAGCGGAATTGCGAGTGGTTTGCTCGGAGATTCAATTACAAAGTTAAAGTTTTTAAGGTTTTAGCAAACACATCTCCTAACACAAACTAACCATATTCTACCCTTAACAAGTAAATCAATTACTCACACATATTTACAATACCAAAATAAAAAAGAAAAGAGTAAGGCAACATAACAAAAAATTGCAAGAAAAGAAAAGTCAAAGTGAGAACCGATAAATCAAACGTGCAAATTCCTTTAACTGTTCTTTAATCCCATACCAATGTGAAATCAAAATACCAAACTTTAAGATTGCAAGCTCACTTAAGAGGTTGCAAGATCAAAGTAAAGTAAGGATTTCACAAGTTTAAAGTATGTAGAAAGCAAGACATATGTAATGAAATGAGAACTTTTATTGAATTTCAAATAATATACAACTAATCTTGAATTCAAGAACCTAAATCTTAAGCTTGCAAATTCAATGAAGAAGTTGCAAGGTCAAGACAAAGGGGCAAGAGCTCAAGAGTTCAAAGGAAAAGCAAGTTACAAATTACAAGTGTTCTAAAGCAAAACTAAAGCAAAAAGTATCCTCTCCCCTTGCCCATGATTTAGTATTTATAGGCTAGAAATAAAAATAAACAAATAATAAAAATAGGAAGATGAGACAACAATGAGTGAACAGACAAAAGATGAAGCCATTTCTCCTTGGTGGGCCCGGCGCCGCCGGCCATTTGCTTGATGTCGCCGGTTTGTTTGTTGAGTTTTGGACCCGTTTTGATGTGGTGATCATGAGTGCACTCCATAAGTCTACTGGTATTGCTTGATTTCTTGATAACAACATGGGTTGCTTAGTAGCTTTTGGAGGGAAATCTTGATGCTTTAAATCACATCACATCATTTAGCATTTAATGCATATCACACTCACTTGTGCCTTGGGCAGCCCCCACCTAGGTCCAAGTATCAAAGAGTTATGTGTACACTTGTATTGTGTTGGACCAAAATTGTGTACACTTTATTTGTTGCAAAAGAACTCTATGGATATCGATCGGATTTCTGTTCTGATTGCAGCGCCGGGTCACAAATATCAGATCCGTGAATTTGTGTGTATTTCCAGTATTTGTCACGAATACCTGTAATCTGTATTTACTGAGTAGACACTGGTTATTAGTACCGATAAATAACAGAATAGATAATGAATGAGTGGTATTAAGATGCAGTTTTCTGTGATGAACAAATACCCCCAAACTTATCTTTTGCTCGTCCCGAGCAAAACAAAAATCCTGAACTCATTTTAGCAGGGAACGCGGTTGCACTGAGATCGTGCAACAAGCCGTTAAACCTCTAGGTGTCGCTAATAGGAGGAGTGTTGTCTCCTGAGGGTTTTCAGCGGATTTCACCCACAAAATCCCGTCAAGCTAGTTTTGCGAAATAACCATGATTCTAACCCTAAGGTTTTGTTTCAAAGCTAGCAATTCTATTATCCTAAGTTATAAATATCGAACCTTTATTTTTCACATCTCGCTTCTTATTTAACTTAAGATCCTATATGTATTTACGTGCGGTGCAAATAGTGTCGTTAAGTTTCAAAAAGATCGATTAAAGTCGTCATGTCACAAAATAATGCCCAGATAAAAACTTAAAAAGGATCACACAAGTTTTATAAAGAGTTAAGTACTTATCAAGTTTCGTTTTCAAGCTAGGTTTCAAATTCAGAATTTCTATCTTCCTTAACAGGAAACTAAGTCTTATTTTTCACTCCACTTTTTACTTGTTTTTGTTTCATACACACCTTCGTGAACGTGCAATAGTCTTTATCATAGGATAAAAACCTTCATATCTCCGTTAAAAATATTTTTATAAAAACCTGTATTTTTGTTAAGATTATTCTCACACAAAGAACCGTTAGGAATTTTAACTCGGAGAGAACACTTGCTTGACTTTGTTTTAATTTGGACTTTCTAGGCTTCTTAGCGAGCTTTGGGCCAATGCTCCCAAACCAGTTGGTTTTAGGGCATTAGGTGTAGAGACCCCCCGGCAGACTTAATTGCTCAAGTTAGCTAGGCCCTAAAACAAAAGGACCCATTTTGGCTTAGAAATCATAACGATTTAATGCGAACAGAGATATAACCAGTTGTTCAATTATTTTTAGGATAAAAGACGTGTTTAGTGGATCAGGTGTGTAATCACTCCAATCACGTTCCAGATGGGTTATTTTTCAGAATTTGTTCCTATTAAGGCATTTATAATATCCTTTCATATCCACTTCACTTTCGAAACTATTTTTGATATTACTTATTTCAGAACAAAGCTATTTGATCCTTAAAAAATAGTTTATCAATTTAAAAGTTTTCAGACATATTAGACTTGTTATCTAATTTTCAAAACTCACGACACGTATAGTGTGATGTAAAGACATATATTAGCTATAGTTAAACTCAAAGGAGGGTTATCTTTCAGGTTTTTAAAATCTAAAAATATGATTTAGTTGTTCCTATCTTGTCAAACAAAACCGTCGAAATATCGAATCTAAGTTCTCCCACCAGCTAACTTGATGACAAAGTTTTTATATTTTTGTAAATTTTTTCGATTTTTATGGGTTTTTAAATATGTATGCAAATGCAGAATATACAAATGAATGCGAAGGGAGAAAGCTTACCGAGCACACCCCCAAACTTAAACTGGACAGTGCCCTTACCGTCAATGTACATAAAGAGGGCAAAATGTAGAAGGGTCAAAAGCGGCGGTTCTCCTTTTTTCTATGAACAAAGACTGAGCATCACCAGACAAGATTGCTCGTCAAAAAGAAAATGGATATGCACAGGACAAGAATATCCACATATATATACCAAGAATAATATATACATACCCTCAAACTTATTTGAAATAGTGTCTCCACTGTTTATGGCTGGATAACCGAAGTTTGGTGGTAAACAGAGGAAGATTATGCAGGGTAAACCGGCTCCTGCACTATCAGGAGCTCCTCTGATGGTTCTGCGCTAAGGAACGGTTTTAATCTGTGTCCGTTTACTTTGAAAAACGAACCGTCCTTTGGATTCTCCAAATCCACTGGATCGTGCGGGTACACACACCGCACAAGAAAAGGCCCCTTCCAGCGAGACCGAAGTTTACTGGGATGGAAATGAAGTCGGGTGTCATAAAGAAGTACCTGTTGTCCAGGCGTGAAGGTTTTGCGTGTAAGGTGTTTATCATGAAACACCTTCGTTCGGTTCTTAATAACAACCGCGTTGTCGTAAACCTCATCCCGAAGCTCGTTCAGTTCGTTATGTTGCAGCTTCCGGTAGCTTCCCGCATCTTCAAGATTGAGATTCAGCTCTTTGATCACCCAAATAGCACGATGTTCGATTTCCACAGGGAGGCGACAAGCCTTTCCGTACACAAGCCGATAGGGAGACATGCCAAGATCAGTCTTATATGCAGTTCGAAATGCCTAATGGGCATCGGTTAATTTCAAAGACCAATCTTTACGGTTCCTCGAAACCGTTTTCTCCAATATCTGCTTGATCTGCCGATTTGAAACTTCGGCTTGCCCACATGTTTGGAGGTGGTAGAGTGTGGATAGCTTATGATTAATTGAGTATTTCCGCATCAAGGCCTCAAAAGACCTATTGCAGAAATGTGTCCCATTGTCGCTAATGATAGCGCGAGGGTGCCCAAACCGGGAAAAGATGTTTTCTTTCAGGAATTTAACGACAACCTTGTTTTCGTTAGTCCGGCTTGGCACTGCCTCAACCCATTTAGAGACATAACCAACAACTAAAAGAATGTACAGGTTCCCAAAAGAGTTGGGAAACGGGCCCATGAAATCTATCCCCCAAACATCGAACATCTCAACAACCAAGATTGGTTGGAGCGGCATCTCAGTTCGCCTGGAAATCCTGCCTAAATGTTGGCACCGGGAGCAAGTCTTATAGTACTCATGCGCATCTTTGAAAATTTTGGCCAGTAAAAGCCACATTGCAAGACTTTCTCAGCTGTCTTTCTTGGGCCAAAGTGCCCGCCATACGCTTGATCGTGGCAAAAAGACAACACATTCTTGAATTCGTTTTCCGGAACACACCGGCGGATGATTTGGTCTGGATAGTACTTGAACATGTATGGATCGTCCCAGTAAAAGTGTTTTACTTGGGATAAAAATCTAAGTCTATTCTGAATCGACCAATCATTAGGTATGAGTCCAGTTGCTAAGTAGTTCACAATATCTGCGAACCAGGGTTCGCAAGATATCGTCAAGAGTTGTTCATCAGGGAAAGTATCGTCGATTGGGAGAGGGAGCGTCGACGAAGAAGGAAGTCGTGAAAGATGATCGGCTACTACGTTTTCACATCCTCTTTTGTCCTTAATGATGAGGTTAAACTCTTGAAGTAAGAGGATCCAACGTATTAGCCGGGATTTTGCATCCTTTTTCGCAAAAAGATGTCTTAGAGAGGAATGATCGGTGTAGAGAATGACTGGGGAGCCGATCAGATAGGGCCTGAATTTCTCTAAAGTAAACACAAAAGCCAAGAACTCTGTCTCGGTTGTTGTGTAATTCATTTGGACGTCATTCAGGGTTCGGCTCGCGTAGTAGATTACGTGCGACATCTTATCGACGTGCTGTCCTAAGACCGCACCGATAGCAAAGTCGGATGCATCGCACATAATCTCGAAAGGATGTGTCCAGTCGGGTGAAGAAAGAACGGGAGCAGTGGTTAGCGAGCTTCTCAAGGATTCGAAAGCAGTCAAATAGCTCGAGTCAAAGTTGAACGTGGTATCCTTGGCCAGAAGAAGAGTCAAGGGTTTAGCAATCTTGCTAAAGTCCTTGATAAACCGTCTCTAGAAACCGGCATGGCCAAGGAAGGATCGGATATCTCTTACGCATTTGGGAGGAGGGAGGTTGGAAATGACATCAATCTTTGCTTTGTCAACCTCAATGCCATTTTGCAAAATGATATGTCCTAGGACAATACCTTCGCACACCATGAAGTGGCATTTTTCCCAGTTTAAAGTGAGATTTTTATCCTTACATCGAGTAAGGACAGCGTAAAGATGTTGCAGACACTCGTCGAAAGAATCGCCAAAGATGGAGAAATCATCCATGAATATCTCCAAAAATTTGTCAACCATGTCAGAGAAAATTCCCATCATACACAGCTGGAAGGTAGTGGGAGCATTGCATAGCTCAAAGGGCATGCGACGATATGCGAACGTGCCGAAAGGACAGGTGAAAGTGGTTTTGTTCTGGTCTTTCTCGGTGATGGGAATCTGGTTGTAGCCTGAGTATTCGTCCAGAAAACAGTAATACTCATGTCCAGCTAATCGTTCGAGCATTTGGTTAATGAAAGGTAGCGGAAAATGATCTTTCCGCGTTGCGGCATTGAGTTTCCGATAATCAATGCAGACTCACCACCCGGTTTGGGTGCGAGTAGGGATCAACTCATTCGCCTCGTTTGTGATGACAGTAATACCCGACTTCTTAGGGACAACGTGTATAGGACTGGCCCATTGGCTGTCTGAAATAGGGTAAATGATACCACTATCCAAACATTTGACGATTTCCTTTTTCACAGCCTCCTTCAGGACTGGATTTAATCGCCTCTGTGGATCCCTAGCTGGTTTGGCATCATCCATCAGGTGAATGTGATGTTCAACGATCAGGGGACTAATCCCCTTGATGTCCGCCATCGTCCAGCCGAAAGCTTGCCGATTGGATTGCAAAACCGTGAGAAGGGCTTTCTCTTGCTCTAGAGCTAAAGAAGCCGAGATGATGACTGGGAGGGTCTCGTTCTCACCTAAGTAAGCATACTTGAGTTGAGACAGCAGATGCTTGAGTTCGAGCATAGGAGGTGAAATGACTGAAGGCAAGATTGGAGAAAATGTCTCGAACTCAAAAGATTCCAACAGGGGCTCAAAATGAGTGTATGCGACCGAGTCAGATGGTTCAACTAATGCATCTGAAAATTCGAAAGATTCAAACTCGGGCGGCGACAAGCCAGGATCGTTCGAAAACGTGAAGCACTCATAATTGTTGTTGGAAGCGGAAGCAGCAGCAGGTTCAAAGAGGAACGCACTAGTGGCGTCAAGATTACTGTGATCAAACAAGAATTCCTCAAATTCATAGTCCTCTGGGGCGATCTCCTCGATGGAACAAACATCTAGTATATGAGCACTTGGTTCAGATGGTTGATTTCCTAACCTAAAAATGTTGAGTTCAATTGTCATGTTGCCAAAAGATAGGTTCATCGAACTATTTCGACAATTGATCACAGCATTTGAGATTGCAAGGAATGAGTGACTGAGTATCACCGGAATTTGATTCCGGGGGTTAGCTACAGGTTGTGTGTCTAAAACAATGAAGTCAACGGGGAATATGAAATCCCCAATCTTTATTAACACATCCTTTAGGTCACCCCTAGGATGGGTGATAGATCGGTCGGCCATTTGAAGAGTACAATGTATAGGTTTCAGTTCTCCTACACCTAGTTGCTCATATACGGAATAAGGAAGCAGGTTAACACTGGCACCAAGATCCAAAAGAGCACGGTTGATGTTCTTATCCTCAATGGTTATTGAAATCGTAGGACAGCCAGGGTCCTTCCGTTTTTGTGGTAAATTTTGGGTAAGAGTATCACTCACGGTACTAGCTAGGAAAACCTTCTTTGGTACCTGAGATTTCCTCTTCTTAGTGCACAAGTGTTCTAAGATTTTTGCATAGAGGAGGGGACTTGTTGGATTGCATCTAAGAGGGGAATGTTAATGTTAACCTGTTTGAACAACTCCATAATCTTCTCCATTTATGGATTTTGTTTATTGGACCTCAACCGGTTTGGAAATGGAACGTTTTTGAAATTGGTTGAGTCTAATGCTTGTGGAGGAGATTGTGGAGTTGGAACGAATCCCAAAACTGGAGTTTGAGTGGAGTGAGATGTGGATCCGTTCGGAGCAGTGATTGAAGAAGAAGAGCCTTTTGAAGAATGGAGAATAGGCTCAGAAGAAGAAGTAGGAGTAGAAGAAACGGCCGGGGTGTTATCATCATCATCAATTCGTGTGTCGATATTGTTGTTCAGCATTCTTCCAGATTTCAACGAAGTCACGGCACTCACATTATGGTTCTGTTGTTCAAGAGCGACATGTACATTATGTGGGTAACCAGGATTTGGGAGTGGTTGAGATGGAAGCTTTCCTTTCTCTCGCTCGCTTAAATCCGCGTTCAGCTGTTCAATCTGGGCTTCGATGGTCTTGATGCTTTTCCCATGTGCAGCGGTGTGTTGCACCAGAGACTGAATAGAAGACTGGATGTTGGCGGTGGATTGAGTCGATTGCTTTACAAAAGCCTCTAGACCCCGTTCTACCGAGGAAACCTTATCGTTATATGACGGAACAAAGTTGTTTTGAGGAAAAGAATTGTTGCAGGGTGCAAAATTGTTCGTCGGATTTTGAAAAGGTTGGGGTTGGAAAGGCTGCTGAAATTGTTGTTGAGCTTGTTGTTGAGGCCTTTGGAATTGATGCTGGTTCTGATTCCAGGCGAAGTTGGGATGGTTCCTCCAACCAGGATTGTATGTGGAAGAGTATGGATCGTTTCTTGGTCTTTGTTGAAATGCAGCATTAACCTGATGCTGTTCTTGAGATGGTGGATTGTAAGGACACTCTTCGGTCAAATGAGATGGATCCGAACAACAAGCGCAAATGGTACGAGGGGGAAGAACAGGGGCAGGAGAAGGAGATGAGAATTTACTCTCAATTGCTTCTAGTTTCCGCGTGATTGCAGCCATCTCGGCCTTCATTGCAATTGAGATGTCGAGTTGATGAACTCCTGCCCTAGAGAGACCTGAAGAAGAAGAAGAAGAAATTGAGGTGTTTGGTCGGGTGCTCTCCCACTGCAGTGTTTGCTCCGCAAGATCGTCAAAGAATTGCCAAGCCTCCTCGTCAGATTTGGACAGGAAGTGGCCCTGACAGATGGTCTCCATCAACTGTCTGGTTGCTGGATTCAGGCCCTCGTACAGAGTTTGGCAAAGTTGTAATTTCTCTATACCGTGATGAGGACACTGAACAAGGAGGTCCTTGTATCGGTCAAAGCACTTCCAGAAAGGTTCGGTAGGAAGCTGGGTGAATTGGTTAATTTCGTTTTGAATCCGTGCGGTCTTATGATCTGGGTAGAATTTTTTTAGAAACGCTTTTACAAACTCGTCCCAACTGGTTATCGAATGAGATGCGGTGCTATACAGCCACTTTTCAGCTAGGTCGGATAAAGTGAAAGGAATAACTCGTAGCCGTATAGCATCATCAGACAGCTGGGTTGTCTTCATCATCGCACAAACGTTCTGGAATTTATTGATGAAGATATAGGCATCTTCGGATTCAAGCCCGTGAAATTTGGGCAACATGTTGATGAAGTGGGGCTTTATTTCAAAATTATCCCCATTGGCCGGTGGAAGTGAAAGACAGATTGGAAGTGCAGCGCGGGTAGGATAAAAACGATCCTGGAGCGCAATTTATTGTGGCGCTTCAACAAGAGGTGGTCGCGGGTTATTCGCACCTAATGGAGTTGGTATAATTCCTGGGGGAGGTAAAGTGATGTTAGGAGGAAATCCCGACATCTCGGAAGAAGAATTTGGTGATGGTGAAAGTGAAGGTGAAGATGTATGAACAGAATTGCGGTCATCGTCGGAGTTGGCCGGCAAAGGTAAAGGTGAAAGAGGTGTGGAAAGAGTTTCGACTTCGGGGTCGATCGCGTAGTCCGTAGCGACTAACGAAACACGGACTAAACGGGCACTAGGGTTCCTAGTCCAAGCAGACATACACTTAAAAAGTTTAGTGTAGTCAAAGCGTAGAATGTGAGGGTAAGAAAGCGAAAATGGAGAAAAATTGGGTGAAGGTGGTAAAAGTGGCAAATTTTATGTTTGTTTTCGTAAGAATGTAAAAATGAAACGACAGTTCAACAAACACAATCACAAATGCACAATCAATACCTAGACTAGCCCCTCTAAGTCCACTAGACCTGCTCCTAACTGTTATAAAATGAGAAATTGTGAGATAACTCTCAAATCGCCTCTTCACAGCCAGTTGTAACCAGGTAAGAACAAATGAGGTAAGGTGGGTTCCGCTCACGAATCACCGTGAGACGGGTCTTTTAAAGTTACCTCCTTACTTGTCTAGCTTAGGCACCACAAAAGTCATGTTTAGATAAACGACCGAATGCCCACAATCTTCCTTTGTCCTATTGATCGCGACAAGTCCTTAGTTGGCTGAGTCTAGATATTTTTTATTATTCTTAAGGTGACACTTATACAATTAGTGATTTCCGGAGTCTTAGGAAGGGTGATGAAATCCCCACCCAATCTGAATTAGTGTTATAACCCCTTAAGTCCATATTAATGATGTAATGCGCAAATCAACAAAGTTTTGTTATCAAACAATCAATCAATTTTTCTTTTACTTTAAATGTGGCGCTGCAACAAATACAGTTGGTTTTTCTTTGGCTATTGTGGCGATGTTGCAAAGAATCCTGCAAAGATGTGAATAATGGAGCGTCGGATTTGAGAAGAGGAAGTTTAGAAAAATACGTACCAAAAGAGTTGAGTTAAGAAACTCGTGTTGATATTGCCTCCGAATGTTTGAATGGTACGCTTGCGCGGGTCAAACTACCTGGGTCTTTAGCACTAAGTGTTCAATCCCTTTATACTTGAAAACGCCCCCTTGCTCGTCAATCCGTCAAATCTGCAAATGTCGGAAAAATACAGATATTTGAGCTAGAAAGCGATATAGATAGCCCAAGTTCTGAACACAAATAATTAAGAAAATCAAACAATAAAATTGGGATACTAAGAGAACACTGGATGCAACACAAAATACCAATTTTCAAAACTTCACCATAAAACCGGCGACATCGGGAAATACCAAGCTTTCGCCGGCCAAATTTGCAAGTTTGGTGCTCAAATTTTGTGTGTTTTCTTTATGTAATAATAGTATTCCACTTTTATACTTTAATTTTCATGTTAAAACACAGTATGTCAGCAGATCAAAAATCCAGAGAACACCATTGTTTTTAGTTCTTGTGTCAGTTTAAAAAGAATGTGTTTTATCCGTTGAATATGTTAGAAAGTTAGTTTTGTACAAAATATTCACAAATTAACCCGAGACTACAAGTGTAAAAGTGTTACCGTCTCCCCGGCAACGGCTCCATTTGATTGATAGGTTTTCATCGTGTCGTATTTAGAAAGAATTTGAAATTACCGCAATCAAAGACGGTATCGCGTGTAGCGAGCCGCGATGAGTACGGGTCGTCCGCAGGGAGATGGTAGGCTTTTTAGCTTATTTTAACGAGTTAATACCGTAACATAGGTTGTTGTTTATACTAAGTGTCGTAACAATGATATGTTTAATAAAAAGACTTGTTAGGGATAGTTTTAGGTTAGCTTGTGTTAGGATAATGTTTGCCGCTTCATTATAGACCTTAATTCTGATATTGACACTAAGGCAATAGGCAACAACGTGGATTAGGGAACTTGAAATACGGTATTTGCGATTTTGAGCTAAATTCGTATTCTTTGTCCCTTATCCTTCCGTTGTTGTCTCTTAACCTTAGCCTTCGGCAAACCATTCGCAATCCGGTCACGATTAGGATTCACCGTTACTGTGGTAGGATAGGGTGCCTAACGGAGCGGAATTGCGAGTGGTTTGCTCGGAGTGTCAATTGCAAAGTTAAAGTTTTTAAGGTTTTAGCAAACACATCACCTAACACAAACTAACCATATTCTACCCTTAACTAGTAAATTAATTACTCACACATATCACACATATTTACAATACCAAAATAAAAAAGAAAAGAGTAAGGCAACATAACAAAAAATTGCAAGAAAAGAAAAGTCAAAGTGAGAACCGATAAATCAAACGTGCAAATTCCTTTAACTGTTCTTTAATCCCGTACCAATGTGAAATCAAAATACCAAATTTTAAGGTTGCAAACGCACTTAAGAGGTTGTAAGATCAATGTAAAGCAAGAATTTCATAAGTTCAAAGTATGTAGAAAGCAAGACATATGTAATGAAATGAGAACTTTTATTGAATTTCAAATAAGATACAACTAATCTTGAATTCAAGAAACTAAATCTTTTCAATGAAGAAGTTGCAAGGTCAAGACAAAGGGGCAAGAGCTCAAGAGTTCAAAAGAAAAACAAGTTACAAATTACAAGTGTTCTAAAGCAAAACTAAAGCAAAAAGTATCCCCTCCCCTTGCCCATGATTTAGTATTTATAGGCTAGAAATAAAAATAAACAAATAATAAAATAAGGAAGATGGGACAACAATGAGTGAACAGACTAAAGATGAAGCCATTTCTTCTTGGTGGGCCCGGCGCCGCCGGCCATTTGCTTGATGTCGCCGGTTTGTTTGTTGAGTTTTGGATCCGTTTTGATGTGGTGATCATGAGTGCACTCCATAAGTCTACTGGTATTGCTTGATTTCTTGATAACAACATGGGTTGCTTAGTAGCTTTTGGAGGGAAATCTTGATGCTTTAAATCATATCACATCATTTAGCATTTAATGCATATCACACTCACTTGTGCCTTGGGCAGCCCCCACCTAGGTCCAAGCATCAAAGAGTTATGTGTACACTTGTATTGTGTTGGACCAAAATTGTGTACACTTTATTTGTTGCAAAAGAACTCTATGGATATCGATCGGATTTCTGTTCTGATTGCAGCGTCGGGTCACAAATGTCAGATCCGTGAATTTGTGTGTGTTTCCAGTATTTTGTCACAAATACCTGTAATCTGTATTTACTGAGCAGACACTGGTTAATAGTACCGATAAATAACAGAATAAATAATGAATGAGTGGTATTAAGATGCAGTTTTTTGTGATGAACAATAGCCAAGGTCATAAGTTGCTAGGGGTAAAAACTATTATTGGGAATCTCAAGTGTTGAAATTTGCAATGAGATTGCATACCTTCTATATGATAGTTGGATCCCGATATCCACTGCGAGTTAGAGTTACCCCTGAGAGAGTTTTGTACTTAACAATTAGTCGATCAAGTAGGTGTCTAAGAAAGGTGTTAACGGGGTGATGCCCCTGCGAAAACAAGGTTATTTAATTAGTTCCATGCGAAAGCATATGGAGACTCCCTCGGAGTACCAATACCTGCCTGGCCGAACGATTGGCGAACTTGTAGGGTGTAATTAATCCCGGCTAATCATACCTTTTAGGGGTTGAAGGAAGATTTGATAAAAACAGTAGGTGCCATCTTGATTAAATAAAATAATAACCAATCTAATCTTGCAAAGAGCTCACGCAAAGTGATTATCCTTCTCTCTCTCCTGATAGCGACCAATGACATGCCTTAATCAAGATAATAATATGGATGTATTGACCGAACCCACTTATTATACTGGGCTAGGTTCCGCTCTATCTTATGATTGTCATAAGTCTGAGTAAGGAGTAAGGGAATATCCGGATTCTCACGCCACACAAATGAAGAATAAGTATGTTGATGCATCGTCTTCGGGTGTGTTCGTTACCAAGAACTGTTTCTCAGTTAACTCTACGTCCTGGGTATTGGATACCGGATCAGGATCCCATGTATGTAATTTGTTACATGGGCTAAAGAGAGGTAGAGAACTGGAAAATGGTGATAAGTCTCTAGTAGTAGGGAATGGAGCAATTGTTGCAGCCAAAGCAGTTGACGAATATCACCTTGTTTTACCAAGTGGTAAAACAGTGATTCTGAGCGACTGTTATTTTGTATCAAAAATATTGTGAATATTTTCCTAAATCAAATATTGATTGGGCATGGTACGTTATATAACGGTAAATACGTTCTAAATCCCAACACAGTTCTAAGTATACAGAACACACACAAGAGGAACAGTTCAAAAATGAATGAAGCCTACTTATGGCATTGTAGATTATGTTATATCAATGCGACAAGACTAGCTAAGTTATATAACGATGGATATTTGAATTCGTTCGAATTTAAATCTTATGAAACTTGCGAGTCATGTTTCAAGGGCAAGATGACCAATCTCCATTTACTGGACACGGAGAAAGAGCTACTGAACTCTTGGACAGATACATAGTGATGTATGCGATCCTATGTCTACACATGCCAGGAATGGTTCCTCGTACTTTATTACATTCATCGATGATCTCTTAAGATACGGACATGTGTTCCTGTTGAAACATAAATCTGAATCTTTTGAGAAATTCAAGGAATATAAGTACGAAATTGAGAACCAGACGGGTAAAAGTATTAAAATCCTTCGATATGATCGGGGAGAAGAATACTTGAGCATGGAATTCAGAGACTACTTAAAAGAGAATGGGATTCTCTCTCAGCTTACTCCTCTATATACACAAGCACAGTGGAGTTTTGGAGTGGAGGAATCGCACCCTATTAGATATTGTGTGCTCTATGATGAGCAATGCTGAGTAACCTATTTCCTTTTGGGGTTATGCACTTGAGATAGCTGCATATCTATTGAATAGAGTTCTGACCAAATTCGTTGCCTACCACTTCATATAAGATATGGAATTGAAAGAAACCATCTCTTAAACGTGTTAAGATATGGGTTGTCCGGCCTATATTAAAAAGCAAAATCCGGACAAGCTCAAGCCAAGACCAGTTCTGTGCAAGTTTCTAGGATATCCCAAACATTCGCGAGGGTATATCTTCTACCACACCGGGGAACAAAAGGTGTTTGTTTCTCGACATACCACCTTTTTAGAAAAGGAATTTTTTGTGAAAGAAATCAGTGGCAATGAGGTAGAACAGGAGAAATATTTACTTAATATATATATATATATATATATATATATATATATATATATATATATATAAAGGAAGCATGGTGCATTTTCTATTTTTGGAAAGTAGAAAATGTGAGGTGGAAAATGAGAAGCATGGTGAAGCATGGCTTTGCTTGTTATTTTATTCATTTGTTCTTACTATTGAGGCATGGTTCCAATTATTTATTGGAAATATATTGGAGCCTCAATAAGAGAGATGTTTTTCAAAGCCATTCTTCACTACTTTATCATTTTTCATGCTTGCTCTCTTGAGTTGCTGTCTAGCTCCCATCATCTTCCTCCTCAAACCTCCAAGCTCAAATCCCTTACATGTATTGTGAAACCTTTAGCTTGTGAGTAGCCTAGTGAGCTAAACAAAGCCCCTACTTCACCATCCTGCACTTGATTAGCAATCAAGTGTAGCGTGTTTCCTTCACTAAGTGTTTAGTGAAGAGGTAGCTTGGATTGCGGAGATTCGGATGGATCATCTTCGGCATGAAGATTTTTCGGAGACAGCTCGATCAAATTTCAAGTGGAGCCTAGTAGAGTCGCATGGTGTCACGCCCCGCTTCCCGGTATACGGCGAAGGGGACGCGACTGGTCCGCTATGTATTTACTCTGAAGTAAATACGCTAAGCGTAACTAAGCAATATAAAAGAAAATATACACAAGAGACAAGGTATAACAAAAACAACAACTTTATTTATTAACATTCTTTTGTACAATGTATGAAAAGGAAATACAATTGAAATAAAAGTGATGCCTAAACAATGGCATAACAGAAATGAAAAGTACTGAATAGAAAATGTACAATGTCTAGAGCTCAGGGTCTTCGCCGTACTGGTCCAAGTCTTCTGCAGTTGGCTTGATCTCTGACGGATCCAAATCACCTGACGACATTCAAAGAAGAAAGAAATAGAATGTCGTCAGCGAACAGGTCGCTCGGTAAGTCCCAAAGATAAGAGGAAAGTAGAATAGACAGAATAAGAAGGTATCTTTTAGGGTTGTATTATATTGTTATAATATTGTGTTAACGCTGTTGTTTGTAGCTTGGTACAGAAGAATGCCAGTGTATACGAGAGGGGTCTCTATATGCTAGAGACCAGGGCAAATGGAATGTACAAGGAACCTTTAAGTCACGGTACAACTGCAACGGAATATAGGTTAAGTGTCTTAATCTTACCGTCTCGTGCCACTTTTAACATCTTCCGTACCAATCTACCCCTTAAACCCCGTAGTGTTTTGATTGTATTGTTTGTCTTGTAAATTGTATTGATTGTATAATTGATTGACTGACCGAAACCATGATATCAGTAAACAGATGTGACCGTAGAATCATGTAAATGGAATAACTGGAGAGCCATGTAAATGGAATGTATATCCATGGTTCGGTTCAGTCAAGTTGTATAGATTGATAATTGGATTCATGGATTCATGTTGAATTGTAATATTGAAGATTGTAGATTGTAGATTGTACTTGAATCATATTCAAGTCAGATTATACTGAGACTCAAATTAAGTCAGACAATTAGTAAAGTAAATTGAAGTCCTGATTGTTTTTATTAATTTGTCTACCTTTGATAGGCAAGCACCCACTTCTTCGGATCCCTGAGGCTCAAGAGATTGGTTCCGTTTAAACCTATGTTTACTAGGGTCCTTAGGGTAATTTATAGAACTTGAGGGGTTTTATGTAAAAATACTTTTATATACTTTTTCAAAATATACCCCAAACATTTATTATTCGTCTTTAGGGTTGTACTGAATGTGGATTTTATATTGTGATATTTCTAATGAAAATATCCTAAATTCAGAAATAAAGGTATTTATTTGTAATATTGATTTGTATGGAATTCATGGTATTTTAGTGTAAAATTGATTCTTGTGATTTTTAGAAAAAAAGTGGAATATTTATATCATAACAAAATTGGTATTTTAATGATAAATATACATATATTTATACAAAAATAATTTTAATATATTTTTTTATATTCTAAAAATCTCATTTTCTTAAGATGTCGTATTTTAAATCTTTCGAGACCGAATGCTCCTTGCGGAGGTCAGAATCTCATACTACTAAGCCCGATGATGTGCGATAATCCGCACCATCCCAAACGGGTTCCCCAAAATGGGTTGTAGCGGCGCTTTGCAAAGATTTGTATAAATACTAAATCCTTTAGAAAACGGTTTTATTAAGTAAATGGTATTTATTTGTAAAGATGTCAATTTTCCGTATTCTATATTCTAAGGTCTCCTAAGTCAACTAGACTATTCCTAACTGGTCCAAAACGATAAGTTGTGAGATACCTCAAATCGCCTCTTCACCGCCAATTGTGGCCAGGTAAGTACAAGTGAAGAAAGGAGGGATCCGCTCACGAATCACCGTGAGACGGGCATTTTAAAATTACCTTTCTCACTTGTCTAGCCTAGACACCACAAAGTTAGGTTCAGATAAACGACCGATATCCACAATCTTATCCTATTTTCATAATAAGTGGTATTTATTTGTAAAGATGTATCAATACTAAATATTTTAGAAATGGTTTTATTAAGTAAATGGTATTTAAATGAAAATATTTGTTTTCCCGTATTCTAAGTTCTCGAGGGTATCGTGTTATGTTGCATATGAGTGTGTGAGGAGGTAGGTCGTTACCTTGTGATCTACTTAAAGGTATAGCAAGTTTAATGGAGTTAAATGTAGAATTGAAACAATGTGGTATTTAAGTGAAAAATACGATAAATTGAAATAGCCATCATTTTATGAAATGAAACTTGATCAATTTGGTTGATTAGTGTTTAATAGTCAACATGAGCGAGTTTAAGCATAATTGTATTAACGAGAAGTGGAGTTTTATGAAGAAACCGAATCGAAAATCAGATTTGTTCCGATTCCGTCGGGTTTTGTAAATCCGTATTTTTAGAATAGAAAAGAGAGATAGAAAATGGGATTTACGGGTTTTGGACAACTAGAAGAGGGAGATGGTTTGGAAGGAGTCGGCGGTGCGACGTTTCGTCGCCGGGAGTTCTTACGGACGTTGCCGGAAAATCCGCCGAAGAATTCGTCGGAGCTTCGCCTTTCGCTCACTTCGATTGCACACAAAATTTTCTTGAAAATTCTAGAGAGTTGGCTCAGAGTTTGGGGTGAGTGGGTAGAGAGAAGGGGTGGTATTTATAGGGTTAGGCTAGGGTTAAGATAGATGAAAGGTTAAAATAAAAAATGTGATAAAATGTATTAAAAATGTATTAAAAGTGGAGTAATCGGGGTTTTAAAAGAGCTCTGGAAATGGTCTAAGGCTAAAATTTTGCAGGTGCATAGGGAATGTGAAAAGACACAACTTTCATATTGGGGTCGTCGCCGGAATCGGCCGACTCGGCCTTGACTCGGTCGGAGGACTGAGTCGGCCGAGTCGAGGCCGATTTGGCCGATTCCCGGCCGAGTCAGGCGGCCGGGACCCCCCCGACGGTTCATCTAACCCCTGGCAATGTTACATTTTTGGGTGTAGTAGGGTTTTTGTGAGACATGCACGTATAAACCCTTGGTATTCTAAAGGTTTTAAAAAAATCAATATTAAAAATAATGTGGGGTATGGGATTTGAACTCTGGTGGCTTGGTTCAGCAGTGTAAGGCATTACCAATGAGCTACAAGCTCCTCCTTATAATTAAATTGCTAATTAATTACTTAAGTCTTGTGCTCAGGCAATAAATACCCCTTTAAGGATTTTGAAAAAAAACAATTTAAAAATTTGTATGGAAAAAATGTATAAGAAAATTAGGGTTGTTATACATGGACTACAACCTGGAGGTTTAGAAGAGAAAGACACGGTCATCAAAGGTTGTAGCCTCCTTCCCTTCTTTTAGTTTTGTCATATCATCATAGGAAATCCTAATTATTCTAGTTAAGATCTTGGTTAGTGTTCGTTAGCACCCGAAAATTTGAAAATTGCATGTGTGATGCCCGTTTTAACCCCGTCGCGGTGCTCGCAAACACTTTCAATGCGAACTCAATGTGCAGTGTGCGTGTATTGTGTTTTGAGGGGTCTTAAGTATATCGGGGGTCTCACAGAGTTTACGGGGGCCCCGCTACCCGGATAGCGGGTTGAGGGTCAAAGGGGCTAGCAGCCCCTTTGCAGGATGAGGGGCAGCGCCCCGTTAGAAATTTTTTCTAATGAGGAAAGTGTTATGGAGTGTATATATATATATAAAAAGGTGAATAGCGTCCAAAGGACGCGTGGGCGCCCGGCGGCGCACGCGCCCGGCACGTGGGCGCCGGGCGCCCTGCGCCTCACGTGCCTGCGTGGCACGCGAGCGCCGGGTGCCTCACGCGCCCGGTAGGGGGGCACTGGGCGCCCGCGGAAAAAAGGTGCTTAGCCCATGTATTGGGAGTTGTACTCCCAATTGACTTTTGGAGTTAAACTGTTAAAAGAATGACAAAGGGGCTTAGCCCCTTTGCTGGGAATTATACTCCCAGTTGATTTTTGAAGTTGAACTCCTAAACAGAAAGACTTTTTTTTTCTTTTCTTTTTTTTCGGAGTTAAACTCCCAAGAGATTTTTGCAGATGACGAAAGGGGACCCCTTTCTTCTCCCTTGAGCCCTAAATCTTCTTTTGAGCCTTGGATCTTCCTATAGTGGGGTTTTTGGAGATGTGTCTCCTTCTTCCTCCTCTCTGTTGGGTGGATCTTGGAGAAAAAAAGGGGAGGCTTAAAAATCACCCCTTTTGGTGATTTGATGGGAGATCCAAATTCCCCTTTAAGGGTTTTATGCTGAAAAACGGTTTCTTTTTTGAAAAAGAAAAGTTAAACTCTTGATTTAATTCAAAAAAAGTGGAAGAAAGTTTAGAACCTTGAGGAAGGAGAATGAGGCACATAAACCCTAGATTTTGAGGGGAATGAAAAAGTCTCCCTTTATTTCATCACGTTACCTTATATAGGCTTATAAGTTTACACTTAGCCCCTTGGGCTTTACAAAATAGTATTTTTCTCATCCCATGCCTCATATGCTCATTTCTTACATTTATTCATAAAATATAGCATTATGCCCATTTTTCTTACTTTTTTCATAAAAATTATATCAAAATTATTTATTACATAATTTTCATTTTGGCATGGGAGAGGCCGGCCGCGGGGCTCGATTTGGGCCTGGGCCCACTTGACCTGGGCTTGGGCCTGCTTACTTGGGGTTGACTTTGAATTTGACTTGGTCAACCGGGGTGTAATCTTTTACCCCAACAAAGTACCCCAGTCAATAAATGCACACCGTGTATATGAGTTGTGTGCATGAAATTGATGGATCTTGTTCCGCAGAAATTTGACTTTGAGGTGGAGCGTCATTCCAAGGGTGGAGCATCTTTCCGGAAGCATGATTCCGAGAGTCGGAGCGTCATTCCGATTTACTGAGCATAATTCCAGGGTCGGAGCGTCATTCCGAAGAGCGGAGCATAATTCCGGGGGTTGGACCATCATTCCGATGTGCGTAGCATAGTTCCATGGTTGGAGCATCATTCCGAAGAGTGGAGCATAACTCCAGGGGGAGGATAAATGTAACATTTCAGAAAAATAAAATATTATTTTTGGGAATTTTTATAATTAAATAATAAATATTATGAATATTTTAATAATGCGGTATAATTAAATAACGATAAATCGGGAAATATTTGGAAAATTATAGAAATTTCTGAAATGAGGGTGTTTTATATGATTTAAGCAAATTATAAGTTTTCATGATTTATTATACACTATTTTAATGCTAATCGCGATTAAATATCGCTAATCTTGTATTAATCCGGTTTTGTGCATGACATGCACCCTTTCATGTTACAAACCTTATCATTTTCCTTTTGTGTGACCATGGTTTTAAATTAGGGTTTTCATTGTGTTTAAAAAGGAAAAGAAAAAAAAAGAAAAATAAAAGAAAAAGGAATGGGATTAAATAAATAGGCATGAGCAAGAGAGAGAGAGGTGAGGGGTTCCCTTTGACCTTAGCCATTCCCTCATCTCATCATCTTCATCATTCTTTCTTCTCTCTTCATCTCCATAGCAGCACACATCATCCCCCTCCTCTACCTCTTCAATACAACACCAAAACAACATCAAAACATCATCTCCATTTCACAAAAAACACGCACAAGCTCACTAGAAGCACTTTGGACCAAGAAAGCATGGATTTTGGACACTTGGGGCAACTCAAGAAATTTCTTGAGTTGCCAAATGAGGTAATTTCTCCACCATTAGAGTAGTATTACATTCACTTTAGCTTCCATGCATGTTTAGAAGTGTTTAAATTCGGTTTAGCGAACTTTGAAAATTCTAAGTTAAGGATTAAGGTTTGAATTAAATCCAAAAATGTAATTGAGATTAGTAGAGACGTTACAACTCCTGTAATGCTTGAATTGAGACTTAAAATCAGAGATAGAACTCTAAACCCCAAACCCCAAACTTAGAAACCCCGATATCGGGAAATTGTGAGAATTGTGAAGGTATATTGATATCTGCTATGACTCGGGGACCTGGAAATTTATTTAGCAAACACAGGGACACAAGAAGGCACCTAGGAAGCTACCATTGAAACCTTAGCCCCATACCCCAACCCATGGCCGCAATTATATCTTTTCTGGCTGCAATTTACGGCCAGAGCAGGGAAATAGGGTCCCAGGTTTGGTCCATGGCTACATTTGCAGTAAATTAGACCCCCCTGTATGCAAAATGTCCAAATTATCACCTGAGGAATATCTGGAAGTGTTTTACATAGTTTCTGAAATTGTTTTGCGGCTTTTATTGAATTGGAATTTGGTATTTGTTGTTGTGTTCCGTCGTGTGGCGTTTGAACGTCAACGACGGGGGTTGTTTGGTTATTCGTGCATGCTTAGACCATAGGTTTTAACCTATATACGTTTCGAGTATCGTTTTGGTTTTCGTTCGCGATTTCAGTTTATGATACTATGTGTTATATGTAGGTACCCCAACGTGGACTTCGAGACGACGAGGATGAGCGTGGTGTCATCGACTCCAGCAAGTGAAGATAAGGAGAGTAGATATATATCTATGGGGGAAGTCGGGTGGATGGCGTATAGCACCCCCGCAGTTCGTAGTATAGAACGCAAATGCGTTATGTTATATATAGATATATATTTATATGATATTATAAGATGTGTATACTTAGCTAATTGATTTAGAAGACTTTGGATGATAGCGTCGTTAGTTGATTTCCTAGTCGCGAACCCTAAAATAAGGTTTACATACACGCGCACACACACTTGCATACTTTTTATTACTTGTGCGTATAAGGGGATATGTATATATATATATATATATAAATACATAGGTATGTGACTATGTATATATATATATGTATATATATATATATATATATATATATATACATGGATGATGAGGATAGTATATGATATTTGGAGATGAGTCGATGAGTTTGGGCATGGTGCCACGAGATCGGTGATATGTTTTGGTTCGTATTATGAGATACGCTATGATATTATAGCGGGTCCTTGGGCGATGTGTTTCATACACACGCATATATATATGTAGATGGTATCAATATATACTATACTTAGATCAGTACCCCTATTACAGGACATGATGATAAGGATACCAGGTGAAAAATGTGATAAATGTATATTTGACCTGTATCTAGATTTGGGATGTTGTACGATGGATTTACCGTACGAGCTATATATTGATGATAGATCCGCACTCTTGACTTGAGAATGTCATATTATATGTATATTGTATCGTATATGATACTATTGAGGAGGGATCACCGACTATTTTATATATATATATATATATATATATATATATATATATATATATCGACTCAGACTTAGGTGGTTTTCCTTATCCTTTTGATCAGTCTGTTAGTTTAGTCCAGTAGTTTACTTGTAGATGTTAGACTAGACTCGGGTCATACCTATTTCAAAACTAACGAATCATGGGTATTTTTAAAGACAGGCCAAGGGATTCTACGGATATTTCACACGTTTTCTTAAAAACACCGTAGCCCTATTTTCTAAACACCACGATTCACGTTATTTCAAACGGCAAAATTGTATGACCCACATATGTTAATGTAGATTCTTTATTGTTGCATTTATTATTCAGTTTCCGCATATTTTTGTTGTTCGCATCGCATAGCATGCTTATATCGTGTTTTCATATGTTATTATGAAACCGTGCTGTCAGGACACCAGCACCATTACCGATGATGCGTATGTTCCACATACACTTGCTTGCCGGATCACACATATCTTCATCGGTAATTGCCATGTCACATACACATTAGAAAATACTATTCATTAGTATAAGTGTTAGCTGGTAGTTTCGACATGATACTAATGCGCTTGCTTTTATATGATATCTTAGACATTGCATCTATTACTATGATTTTCATGCATATCTATATATCCATTGTCGCGCATTATTATTAGGGCCAGTCCGTATTGTCGGAGCCCAATATTTTGTAATTCATTGTTTATTTACGTTGATGATTGATATTTCGGATTTCCATGAGATTTCTGGATTTGGAGAAACCGCAAAGATTTATAAACTGATTATAATTTTCAAAAGATAGAAAATATCGGTTTTCTCTTGATATGATTTAAGATATGTCCACCATGAGTTTTCTCGGCTTTTGAGCGATATCATACACCCGATTCGAGGAGGAGGATGAACCGTCTGTGGGTGCATGGTGTACCTGGTGCGGTACCCCAGGGCGAGAAGGTCGCAGATGATGGCGTTGAGCCTGAGACAGGGGAGCACTACTGACCGGTGATTTTAGTGTGACTCGACGGATATCCGGAGGATACCGATCGGAGTCGGGCCAGTCCGGATAGCCGGAGCCCAGGGGTCAGTCCGGATAGTCGGAGCCCTAGATAGTGAGATTTTATGATATGGGTCAGTCCGGATAGCCGGAGCCCGAGATATTAGATATTTGGATATATGTTTTGTGTCGATACTAGACACTATTTTATATTGATTTCATTGATGATACCTTGTTCTAAATATACAGAAATCTCACTATATTATGAAAACAGTTTTCCTTTCATGATGTATTCTGTTTTCATTTCGATGCATTCATACCTCATATTTATGATATGTTACGACCCGAGGCACTGACACGAGCACTTGGTATTATACATATGTATAGATGTTTACCCATTTCATATTTAGATACTTCAGACTATATCATATTGAGGATATTACTGATCGTATGACCTAGGATTGAGTCATACATTCGATTTCTGCTCTGTGATGTTTTCTACTCACGAGTTGGCAACTCACCCCCGTTGTGCCACAGTTTCTTGCAGGTTTTGCCGTACAGGTTTCGTTGTGGCTTTTCTGGCACACTGCTTATTTTCGGGTGATTGCCTTGGTAGGTGGGTTCACTCGCATCGTGACCACCCTTGTATTTTATTTGCATTGTTGTATCTAGTAAACTCCATCAACCCGACTTGTATATTATTTGACTTAGAAGACCAGTTGTATATTCTTTCGACCTTAGAGTTGCGCGTTGTATTATTATAATTTTCATGATGATTTTGAGTTTCCTTTTGAATTTTGATCCTGGCCCTTGGCGTTGTATATTATATTGCTTGCGTGGTTGTGACCGTCAATTGACGAAGAGCTAGCTCCCGCTTGGCGATGCCTTTTTATATATTAGGCATGTTGTACCCGTTGGGGGTCAGTATTTACAAAGGAAACTCTGCCGAAATTTTCAGAAAAGACTTGATGTTTTAAAAACGCATATTAGGCTTATTTTAATAAAACACTTTCATTAAAAATGGTTTAGATTTCTGGGATTTTTGGCTTACTTGAATTAGATGGGGTCCTATAGACTTCATATGATTCAAGTGCTAGTCACGTACTATTTCGGGTCGTGAAAAAGATGGTATCAAAGTGCTAGGTTAATCTTGGTTCGAGTCTATGTTTAACTATGCGGAGCCTAGGGCGTTTGTATATATACGGAATCTAGACTTGACCTTACGGAACTTAGACTTAGTCAAGGTGGTATTAGACCCGAACTTTCATCGCGTAGGTTGACCTTGGTTGATGGAGTAGGTGACTTAAGGAGAGTGACGTACCGTGTGTATGTTCCGCGGCATACTTACGATATGCTACTCCGCTTAAGAAGCCTTGGGATGTACATTTCCTTGCACAGCATTATATTCATTCCTATGATCTATCCTCATCGATATTGGTTTATGGTTTTGCTGCCACGATTACACGGGCAGAGAGAGCTACGGCTAGAGTTGCGTCAGCACGAACTCGTCACGGACGAGGACTGACCAGGGCGTGATTCCAGGGACTTAAGATTTGCATAGACACATCGTTTTATTTTTTTTTCGCGCCATGAGCATTTGATGGATCGCTTTTATAAATTTCTCGGACGTGCAGATCAACACCAGAGGATTGGGCCACTGCTAGAGGCCAGCCAGAATGTGATGACCGTCAGTGCACCGACTATTCGTAATGATTGAGGCACTGTTCAGCGTGCGGATGAGTGAGCCATTTGTTGCTGCGAATGATGAGATATCGCCCCAGATGTTTGGAGCTATTGCCGCACGAGTATACTTAGAGATATGATAGAAGATCGCTAGTCACCTAAGGAGGAATGACTAGGACGTGTGATTCATTGCCTACCCCGATGCGAGGTCATCAGATTGATTGATTCCAGCTAGATACGACTTCATGCAGGTACGTTGAGAGTCGATAGAAGACGATCGAATGTCAGAAACCCATTTTTCCAAGTTTAAAGTATTCAGAGAAACATGCAAGTAATTCTATGGACCCTCTAGAAGAATGAAACCCTAACTCGACATAATGACCATGAGAACGCTTTGAAACCTTAGGGTTTACAGTAATTCCGCGGTGCCATTAATGAGGCTTGGGTTTGCCCTTCTACGGCTGGTCCATAGGTACTGTGGAATTTACTAGAATACTATTAAACTGTACCCAAGATGTTGAGCTCTTGGGGGATTATGGAACTTTGACGAATCGATCGAAAGTTCGACGTCATTCGGATAACATGTGATGTGATACATTGCTTGGGAGACTCCAGATATGAGTATAGCCGTTGGAGCGCAGTCCATGCAGCCACGAGGAGACGAGTCCGAATCAGTCGACATTAGAGAAAAGTGGAGTAAGCGGTTCGTACGAGATCTTGATGAGATGACGTTCCACTCCGCTGACATCAGAGATGTGATACGCATGCAGAGGCGTTGTACTAGGATATATCTTCCAGAAGAAGTCGCGATGAGTATGCAGCCGTTCCGGAACAAGAAACAGATTTAGTAAAGGATGACGACTTCCGGGCATTTCGGCAGAAACGAGATTCGGGAGAGACCCCGACAAGATCTTTCTGGAATACCATACGAGAAGACTTGGACCCAGGATCGGTCATAGTACGCACACACAGTAGGCCAGAGTTCAGCATCATCGACGAGACATGTTATGAGTGACCATGACAGTTGGCCAGAGATCTTTAGAGATATGCTAGAGCGGGACTATTTCCGCCATCTTTGATTTTGGTATTTTGGACGATTTATTTGCATGATTGAGATTTTGTGCACTACAGTTGCACTTGATTTCGATTTGATGTCATTCTAGATGCTGATTTTGATTTCATACCTATGGTATGCATGTGATTTGACTTATGCTTTCGGCATAATTTTCATGCACTTTTAGTATTTTGATTTGATTTTGTGCACGCTGATGCACATGGTTGTGAGATTATATACTACGGTATACCTGACTTGGATTGAAATGTGATGTATACCGTCGATTTCAATTGTGATACTCGATATTTGTTTTCGTGCACCTTATGCACTTGAGTTAGATTTTGCGCAGACTTGACGCGCTTGACGCGATTTTGGTGCACACCGGATGCACTAAATCGAGATTCTTCGTGCATATTAGATGCACCTGATATTGCTGTCAGGCACACACGTTGCCCTTGGCAGGTGTTTTCGTGCATACCCGTTGCACTTAGATTTTGTTTCTATGCACATGTATGGCATATTCATGGATTTTGATTTCCGTGTGCACCAGACGCACGCGGCATTCATATATACATTGGGATTGATTTCCTTTGAGCGGTATGCTTTTTATGATATTTACTATTTGGTATAGTAGCGGAGCAGGACTAGTCAGAGGACAGTATCTGAATATATTTTTGCATGCATTGATAGTTATCGAAGGGATTTCCAAAAAGGAGCTATAGTCTCAGTATTTACCTACGTGTCCGAGATGACACGAGATTTTTAACAAAGGAAACCCTTCTAGTTATTTTTCAAAACGGCAGGACGTGTATATTAAACAAAGGATAAATATATATATAGTTATTTTCTTACAATAGACGTCCGCCACTGTGCAGTGATACGTGCATCGCACAGCGACTTAAAAAGATTTGGCATGCATTTCTTTCAGATGTTTTGACGAATTTACCACGATATTTACATGTATAGTTTTGATGTATATCATGTTGGTTTTCGTATGGGATTTAGACATTGGTGTCTTCACCATAACTCCGATGATTGCGGGATGCTTGACGGAGTTTTGATTTGGGTTTATATACTCGTTTTCATGCGCATGCATTGCACTACGATGTGTTTCATGTATTTATGATTTCGGGACCCCGGCGACTTAGTCTTTTTACTGAAATGTTTTAGTATTTAAGGGGTTTAAATTTAAATTCGGGGACCGAATTTCTTTAAGGGGGAAGACTGTAACATTTCAGAAAAATAAAATATTATTTTTGGGAATTTTTATAATTAAATAATAAATATTATGAATATTTTAATAATGCGGTATAATTAAATACCGATAAATCGGGAAATATTTGGAAAATTATAGAAATTTCTGAAATGAGGGTGTTTTATATGATTTAAGCAAATTATAAGTTTTCATGATTTATTATACACTATTTTAATGCTAATCGCGATTAAATATCGCTAATCTTGTATTAATCCGGTTTTGTGCATGACATGCACCCTTTCATGTTACAAACCTTATCATTTTCCTTTTGTGTGACCATGGTTTTAAATTAAGGTTTTCATTGTGTTTAAAAAGGAAAAGAAAACAAAAGAAAAAGAAAAGAAAAAGGAATGAGATTAAACAAGTAGGCATGGGCAAGAGAGAGAGAGAGAGAGAGAGAGAGGTGAGGGGTTCCGTTTGACCTTAGCCATTCCCTCATCTCATCGTCTTCATCATTCTCTCTTCTCTCTTCATCTCCATGGCAGCACACGTCATCCCCCTCCTCTACCTCTTCATTGCAACACCAAAACAACATTAAAACATCATCTCCATTTCACAAAAAAACACGCACAAGCTCACTAGAAGCACTTTGGACCAAGAAAGCATGGATTTTGGACACTTGGGCCAACTCAAGAAATTTCTTGAGTTGCCAAATGAGGTAATTTCTCTACCATTAGAGTAGTATTATATTCACTTTAGCTTCCATACATGTTTAGAAGTGTTTAAATGCGGTTTAGCGAACTTTGAAAATTCTAAGTTAAGGATTTAGGTTTGAATTGAATCCAAAGATGTAACTGAGGTTAGTAGAGACCTTACAACCCCTGTAGTGCTTGAATTGAGACTTAAAACCAGAGATAGAACCCCAAACCCCAAACTTAGAAACCCTGATATCGAGAAATTATGAGAATTGTGAAGGTATATTGATATCTGCTATGACTCGGGGACCTGGAAATTTATTTAGCAAACACAGAGACACAAGCATGTACCTAGGAAGCTACCACTGAAACCTTAGCCCCATACCCCAACCCATGGCCGCAATTATATCCTTTCTGGCCATAATTTGCGGCCAGAGCAGGGAAATAGGGTCCCAGGTTTGGTCCATGGCTCCATTTGCAGTAAATTAGACCTCCCCTGTATGCAAAATGTCCAAATTGTCACCTGAGGAAAATCTGGAAGTGTTTTATATAGTTTCTGAAATTGTTTTGCGGCTTTTAATGAATCGGAATTTGGTATTTGTTATTGTGTTCCGTCGTGTGGCGTTTGAACGTCAACGACTTGGGTTGTTTGGTTATTCGTGCATGCTTAGACCATAGGTTTTAACCTATGTACGTTTCGTGTATCGTTTTGATTTTCGTTCGCGATTTCAGTTTACGATACTATGTGTTATATGTAGGTACCCCCACGTGGACTTCGAGACGATGAGGATGAGCGTGGCGTCATCGACACCAGCAAGCGAAGATCAAGTGAGTAGATATATATCTACATGGAAAGTCGGATGGATGGCGTATAGCACCCCCACAGTTCGTAGTATAGAACGCAAATGCGTTATGTTATATATAGATATATATATTTATATGATATTATAAAATGTGTATACTTAGCTAATTGCTTTAGAAGGCTTTGGATGATAGTGTCGTTAGTTGATTTCCTAGTCGCGAACCCTAGAATAAGGTTTATATACACGCACACACACTTGCATACTTTTTATTACTTGTGCGTATATGGGGATATGTATATATATATAAAAACACATAGGTATGGGACTATGTTTATATATATATATATAGACACACACACACACACACACACACACACACGTATACACACGTATACATATACATGGATGATGAGGATAGTATATGATATTTGGAGATGAGTCGATGAGTTTGGACATGGGGCCACGAGATCGGTGATATATTTTGGTTCATATTATAAGATACGACATGATATTATAGCGGGTCCTTGGGCGATATATTTTATGCACACGCATATATATATGTGGATGGTATCAGTATGTACCAGACATAGATCAGTACCCCTATTACAGGACAAGATGATAAGGATACCAGATGAAAAATGAGATAAATGTGATATTTGACCCGTACCCAGATTTGGGATGTCGTACGATGGATTTACCGTACGAGCTATATATTGATGATAGATCCACACTCTTGACTCGAGAATGTCATATTATATATATATTGTATCGTATGTGATACTATTGAGATGGGATCACCGACTATTATATATATATATATATATATATATATATATATATATATATATCGACTCAGACTTTGGTGGTTTTCCTTACCCTTTTGATCAGTCTGTTAGTTTAGTCCAGTAGTTTACTTGTAGATGTTAGATTAGACTCGGGTCATACCTATTTCAAAACTAACGAATCGTGGATATTTTTAAAGACAGGCCAAGGTATTCTACGGATATTTTAAAGGACGTACCTTTTCTTAAAAACACCGTAGCCCTATTTTCTAAACACCACGATTCGTGTTATTTCAAACAGCAAAATTGTATGACCCACATATGTTAATGTAGATTCTTTATTGTCGCATTTATTATTCAGCTTCCGCATATTTTTGTTGTTCGCATCGCATTACATGCTTATATCGTGTTTTCATTTGTTATTATGAAACCGTGCTGTCAGGACACCAGCACCATTACCGATGATACGTATATTCCACGTACACTTGCTTGCCAGCTCACACACATCTTCATCGGTAATTGCCATGTCACGTACACATTAGAAAATACTATTCATTAGTATAAGTGTTAGCTGATAGTTTCGATATGGTACTAATGCGCTTGCTTTTATATGATAGCTTAGACATTACATCTATTACTGTGATTTTCATGCATATCTATATATCCATTATCACGCATTATTATTAGGGCCAGTCCGGATTGTCGGAGCCCAATATTTTGTAATTCATTGTTTATTTACGTTGATGATTGATATTTCGGATTTCCATGAGATTTCTGGATTTGGAGAAACCCCAAAGATTTATAAACTGATTATCATTTTCAAAAGATAGAAAATTGTGGTTTTCTCCTGATATGATTTGAGATATGTCCACCATGAGTTTTCTCATACACCCGATTCGAGAAGGAGGAGGAACCGTCTGTGGGTGCATTGTGGACCCGGTGCGGTACCCTGGGGCGAGAAGGTCGTAGATGATGGCGTTGAGCCTGAGACAAGGGAGCACTTCTGACCGGTGATTTTAGTGTGACTCGACGGATATCCGGAGGATATCATTCGGAGTCGGGCCAGTCCGGATAGCCGAAGCCCAGGGGCCAGTCCGGATAGCCGGAGCCCTAGATATTGAGATTTTATGATATGGGTCAGTCCGGATAGCCGGAGCTCGAGATATTAGATATTTGGATATATGTTTTGTGTCTATGCTAGACACTGTTTTATGTTGATTTCATTGATGATACCTCGTTCTAAATATACAGAAATCTCACTATATTATGAAAACAGTTTTCCTTTCATGATGTATTTTGTTTTCATTTCGATGCATTCATACCTCATATTTATGATATGTTACTACCTGAGGCACTGACACGAGCACTTGGTATTATACATATGTATAGATGTTTACCCATGCCATATATAGATGCTTCAGACTATATCATATTGAGGATATTACTGATCGTATGACCTAGGATTGAGTCATACATTCGATTTCTGCTCTGTGATGTTTTCTACTCACGAGTTGGAAACTCCCCCGTTGTGCCACAGTTTCTTGCAGGTTTTGCCGTACAGGTTTCGTTGCGGCTTTTCTGGTACACTGCTTCTTTCCGGATGATTGCCTTGGTAGGTGGGTTCACTCGCATCGTGACCACCCTTGTATTTTATTTACATTGTTGTATCTAGTAAACTCCATCAACCCGACTTGTATATTATTTGACTTAGAAGACCAGTTGTTATTCTTTCGACCTTAGAGTTGCGTGTTGTATTATTATGATTTTCATGATGATTTTGAGTTTCCTTTTGAATTTTGATCCTCGCCCTTGGCGTTATATATTATATTGCTTGCATGGTTGTGACCGTCAATTGACGAAGAGTTAGCTCCCGCTTGGGGATGCCTTTTTATATATTATGCATGTTGTAACCGTTTGGGGCCAGTATTTACAAAGGAAACTCTGCTGAAATTTTCAGAAAAGACTTGATGTTTTAAAAACACATATTCGGTTTATTTTAATAAAACACTTTCATTAAAAATTGTTTAGATTTCTGGGATTTTTGGCTTACTTGAATTAGATAGGGTCCTATAGACTTCATATGATTCAAGTGCCAGTTACGTACTATTTCGGGTCGTGACAATAAATTCTGAGATGTAGCATAGTTTCGACGCAGTGTTCCGGGACGAAGCATGATTTCGACATGGGACAGGTGTATCCGGGGATGAAGCTTAATTCCGGCGCAGGGCAGACATTCCGAACGAAACATAGTCCCGATGCAGAGGTTGATTCCGAGTCGAAGCATAATTCCGACAGGGAAGGTGGATAATCCGAGGCGAAGTATGATTTCGACACGGGATACACTCTGGGACGAAGCATGATCCCAACGCAGAGGTCAATTTCCTGGCGAAGCATAATTCTGACGGGGAAAGCAGGTACTCCGAGGCGAAGCATGATTTCAACACGGGGTACACTTTAAGACGATACACGATTCCGCCGGGGAGGTCGTTGGTTGGCTTGATTCCGAGTCGAAGTATAATTCCGACTGGGAGTCGTTGGTTGGCTTGATTCCGAGTCGAAGCATAATTCCGACGGGGAGGTCATTGCTGCCCTTTTTGCGACTTGGACGGTCGGTGCTTGATTTGATTTACTTCGCTTCTTGCGGTGTCATGGATTGGATTTGACTTGCTTCGCTTTCTGAGGTGTCAGGGTTGAAGTTGACTTACTGATTTGATGTGATTTGTGTTGACATCAGCATCGCTACGCTGGAATATGTTACCAGGAGCGAATCATCATTTGCCATGAGAGGATTTAGGGATTTTGGTTTTGATTTGGCATCAACACCACTATACTGAAATATGGTACCAGGAGCGAATCATCATTTGCCGTGAGGGGATCTCCCCCGTTCCCAGTTTAACGACTTAGGGGTCATTTGTTCCCAGTTTAACGACTTAGAGGTCATCTGTTCCCAGTTTAACGACTTAGGGGTCTATTGGATCGGTTTGGAATTTCGGGATTGGGGTCGACATCAGCGTTGCTAACACTGAAGCACAGGTGCCAGGAGCAATTCATCCTTTGCCTTTTCCTGTTGGGGAGTGATGGGTTAGGATATGGGTTTAGGTTCCTATCACCCGAGGTTTTTCAATTTTATGGGCCGTAAGGGTCCCATAAAAGCATTTTCTCACTACGAGTCGAAGGGATCTCGTAGGTGTATTTTCTCCTTAGGAATCATGGGGACCCCCAAACGTGTTTTTCTTTTGTGAGTCGTAAGGATCCCACGAGGGCGTTTCTTACGAGTCGAGAGGATCTCGTAAGGTTTGTTCTCCTCATGTATCGTGAGGATACATGAGTGGGTCTTCCCAAATGGTGCATAATTCCAAGGGCGAGGACCGGCCACGTGACCGGTGATTGCGGTGGGGCATAGATGTGATGAGAATTATTTGAACCCGTGGATTGTATATGGTAGTCAATTTGGGAACTGGCCGTAGGGCAGGGAGAATTTTGGGAATTTGAATTTTGGTTCTGTAGGGTTCCTAGGCATCCTATAGAGGTCTCACAAGGCATCAAACATGCCATTTTACAAAAATTATGATGCCGAGAAACCCTAACACGGATCTTAGACTAAAATTCTAGGCGAAAAACTAAACTAGTTAACACTTAACTACTTGGATATGGAAATTACAACCTTTGTAGATCCTGATATCCACCTCCACGGCTCCGCAACGAAGTCTCCTCGCTGTCCATGTCGAACCCCGGGCTCTAGCGTCGGCTTCATCGGAGAATCGGGTGAGCTAGGTCGCCGACTTCGTGTCAAAGACGATCTACGTCGAGGCATCGCAAGTTCAAGCTCCGACTTCACAAAGTGATGAAACTTGTGAAGAAAACACACTCTACAACTTGGCTAGAGGTAGAGGGTGAAGAAATAGGAGGTGGGTTCTCTTTAGAATTGGATTTCTCACTCTCAAGCTCAAGTTGCCATTAATGGCCTCAAGGTTTCTAACTTGAAGATGAAGAAGAAGATGAGCTAGTATTATGATAAGTATATCTAAAATGAAAAAAAAAAGGAATACTTATCATAATTCCAACTAGGGTTAAGTGTAGAGAATAGACCATGGTTAATGGATGGGTTAGGGTTAAGCATGATGACAAGAATGGTTAAGAAGTCAAAGCTTCATGAAGCTTCAACTAAAAGACAAAGAAAGCCACCATTCTTATCATAATCATTTCCAAATAAATAAATAAACAAATAAATAAATAAATGGATATGCAAAACCCTAATTATCATATTAATCATGGTTTAATCCTATACACTTAACTAAATGATCATGTATCATCAAACATGATACAAAAAAGTGCACAAAAGTATATCACATATACAATGTGCAATCCAAGTGAGAAAAATCCGTTTAAAGTGAACCAATACTAGTTAATGCAAAGTAATATATCAAATATATAATTATACATTAAATCATTAAATCAACACTTGATTCAATGATCCGGTCATGTCGCACATGACCGACTAGTATCCAATGTATCGGCTTATCGAATCGATCTTCGATTCGATAACTAGGTTATATCGAATATAACCATTCGATACATATATCGCGAGAATGGAATACGGTATCACATACACGCATTATTCTCGGTCCTGCACATATCTCATATGCGCTCCTATTTCGTTTCGCTTGAGCCAGGAAACCTCTGTGTAGGACTCTAAAGACTCGTCAATACGCCGGTAGCAGATGATGATCATATCAAACACCCACAAGCCGCAAGCGGTCTGCTAAACGTAACGGCCACCCGGGTATTGAGCGATCAGAAGATCGACGAGCTAGCCCGCTCACACTCCTGCGAATCCGACCAGTAACACTTACCGTACAGTCCGGTCTGTTCGTCTGATACGTCGCATATCAAGTCTAGGGGTGGTATACGTCAGACCCCAATAACCGATAAGTCGTGCCGATGTGAGGCTCATAACGGGTCGAGAAACTACTGGTAACACTTACCAGCAAATCTCTGATCAGCCCTGGCCAGGGACTTCCCTGCTACGGCCAATCGAGCACTGCGCAACATCAACCCCCAATACCGGGAGAGACGAAACCCCTCCTATCGCTCATTGCCTCCATATGACTCGGGACTGTACCCAAAGACCACCATTTTGCACGCCCTCATGGACGTGGTAAGGTGGAGATCAAAGCACAGTGGGAATCACACAAGACTCTATGACGATCTCGGGTCTACAGACTAACCTGTACAAGTGTCATCTGAGAACTGCCATCTGACGTGAGGTATAATACCATCTGGGAGTTCTTGGCGAGTCCGTCCAGTGTACCCAGTCTCCACTGAGCACCCGTACACCATCTCTGATGTCAAACACCAATGGATATGGGATCATCCATCGCCCATCACATGGGTCGAGAAGCGTATACGCTAGTCTACTCTGGTATATCGATGCCCCGTCTCGATATACCCACGACTAGGGACCTTGAAGGATGTACTTATGGACTACCATGTCCCCACTAGTATGATCTGCATCATAGTCCAGGTAGTCAAGTACAAATCCTAAGGGCTTTACCAACATGTAACTATAAGACAGTATAAAGAGACTAGTGTACATGTTAAGATAAAGAGTAACCAGATAGCATACTATCATATCGAGCAAGAAAGTCATCTCTATATATGTCCAAGCATCCAATATAATATACATCATCTGTACAATACTGGCCTCTAGGGCATACATACAACTAACAATCTCCCACTTGCACTAGGGCCAGCTGCTGTAGTATCGCATACCGAGCATCCCGAAGAGTCTCTCAAACTGTATCTGGGGAATGGCCTTCGTGAGTGGATCCGCCGTGTTATTCTTCGTGTCAACCCTCCTGACCTCGATCTCCCGGCGATCAACTATCTCCCGGATCAGGTGATACCGCCTCAGAATATGCCTGGATCGCTGATGGGACCTGGGTTCCTTGGCCAAAGCCACCGCTCCATTGTTATCGCAATACAAAGGTATTGGACGCTCAATGGATGGAACCACTCCAAGTTCAGTAATGAACTTCTTGATCCAGACAGCCTCTTTGGCAGCATCGTTGGCAGCGATGTATTCAGCCTCCATCGTCGAGTCTGCCACGGTTTCCTGCTTGGAACTCTTCCAGCTAACCGCCCCTCCATAAAGGGTAAAGACAAAGCCCGACTGCGACTTAGAGTCGTCCTTATCACTCTGGAAGCTCGAATCGGTAAAGGACTCCACTTGGAGCTCTCCGTTACCATACACCAAGAACATCTCTCTAGTCCTTCGCAAGTACTTGAGAATGCTCTTCACAGCTGTCCAGTGACTCTCCAGGATCAGCTTGATACCTGCTCACTATACTTAGTGAGTATGCTACATCGGGTCTGGTACATAGCATCGCATACATGATAGAGCCTACTGCCGAAGCATAGGGTATCCCTTGCATGCGAGCTCTCTCCAAATCAGTCTTGGGAGACATCTCTTTGGAGAGAGTGACTCCAGAGATCGTGGGCAAGTTCCCACGTTTGGACTCTTCCATACTAAACCTCTTTAGTATGGTGTCAATATACCTGGATTGGGACAATCCCAAAATCCGTTTGGATCTATCTCTATAGATCCTAATTCCCAATATGCAGGAGGCATCACCAAGATCTTTCATTGAGAATCTTTGTGATAAGAAGAGCTTGACCGATTGCAGCATAGGAATATCATTTCCTATCAAGAGTATGTCGTCCACGTACAATACGAGAAAGACAACCTTACTCTCTGCCACCTTCTTGTAGATACAAGGTTCATCTGGGTTTTTGACGAAATCAAACTCTTTGACAACGACGTCAAAGCAGATGTTCCAACTCCGCGATGCTTGCTTTAATCCATAAATGGATTTAAGCAGCTTGCACACCTTCCCGCTGCTCCCACTGTCTACGAAGCCCTCTGGCTGAGTCATGTACACGCACTCTTCTAAATCACCGTTTAGAAAGGCGGTCTTAACATCCATTTGCCAGATTTCGTAATCATGATATGCAGCGATGGCAAGCATGATCCGGATGGATTTAAGCATAGCCACTGGAGAAAAGGTCTCGTCATAGTCCACACCTGGTCTTTGACGAAAACCCTTTGCTACAAGTCTAGCTTTGAAAGTCTCCACTTTCCCATCTACACCAAGTTTCTTCTTAAAGATCCACTTGCTCCCAATGGGTTTTACCCCTTCAGGAGCAACGTCCAAAGTCCATACTTTGTTGGTGTACATGGATTCCATCTCGGACCGCATAGCATCCAGCCATTTCACTGAGTCCCTACTCGTGATGGCCTGCTCGAAGCTAGTTGGGTCATCATCCTCCATGATGCAATCCTCGCTTCCACCGTCAATGAGAAAACCGTAGTATCTCTCAGGTGGACGAGATACCCTACTAGATCGGCGGAGAGGCTGGGGTTCGTTGAGTTCTACTGAATCCTCTGGTTCCACCAAGTCTTCTGTTAATGTTTGTGTTGCTGGAACTTCTTCCAGTTCTACCTCAATGCCACTAATCTGTTTCATAAGAAAACCTTTTTCTAAGAAAGTGGCATGTCGAGAAACAAACACCTTTTGTTCCTCGGGGTGGTAGAAGATATACCCTTGTGAATTTTTGGGATATCCTACAAACTTACATAAGACAGATCTTGCCTCGAGTTTGTCCGGATTTTGTCTTTTGACATAGGCTGGACAACCCCATATCTTAACATACTTAAGAGATGGTCTCTTCCCTCTCCATATCTCATATGGAGTGGTAGGCACTGATTTGGTAGGAACCATATTCAATAGGTGTATGGCTGTCTCAAGCGCATACCCCCAGAAGGAAATAGGTAACTCAGCTGTGCTCATCATTGAACGCACCATATCTAATAGGGTGCGATTCCTTCGTTCCGATACACCGTTGTGCTGTGGTGTATAAGGTGGAGTAAGCTGAGAGAGAATCCCATTCTCTTTTAGATAATCTTGGAACTCATTGCTCAAGTATTCTCCTCCTCGATCAGATCGAAGGATCTTAATACTTTTGCCCGTTTGGTTCTCTACTTCGTGCTTATATTCTCTGAATTTCTCAAAAGCTTCAGACTTGTGTTTCAACAGGAACACATGCCCATATCTAGAGAGATCGTCAGTGAATGTAATGAAGTAGGAAGTGTTAGTGTATATGCCCTAGAGGCCATTACTGTATCATACTAGTTTGTATATTACTTAATGGAAGCTTGGGATATTCACCTTGTATAAACAATCTTGCTCAATATAGTAGTATGCTACTTGGTTTGTTTCTACTTCAATGTGTACATGTGTTTATTTTGCGATATCACCTATACGCATTAGTGGAGCCCTTAGGATCTTTGCTTGATTACCAGTGTTGTGATGGCAGTCACACTAGTGGGGGATGGGTAATCTGTAAGCACATCCTTATACAGGTCCCTAGTCGCAGGACTATCGAGACAGGGCATCGATACTCCGGAGTAGACTAGCGTATGCGCTTCTCATCCCAGTATGGGAGATGGTCTGTCCCACAGCCATCAGTACGTCGTACTGGAGATAGTATACGGGTGCTCGTTAGGTTACGAGTACACTGGACAGGACTCGTCGGGAACTGACAGGTTGGTATTATACCTATCGTCAGTTATCAGTTCCCAGGTGACATGAGTACAGCTTAGTCCGCTGACTTGACACTGGCACTTCGTCTCGAGTGTGTTCCCACTGCACTTTGATCACTACCCTACCACGGCTCAAAGGAGTCGTGCAAACAGGTAGTGGTTGGGTGCAGTCCCGAAGCACTTGGAGGCAGTGACGGTTAGACAGGATTCGTCTCTCCCGGTATTGGGGGTTGACATCGCGCTGTGTCTAGGAGAGCCATTACACAAGTAGTCCCTGGCCAGGGCAAGCGAGATATACTGGTAGGCTTCCAGTGTTATCTCAGGGTGTTTTGGGCTTCACTCCGACACGACTTGTACCGCTATTGGGGGACTGACGTTTTACCGCCCCCTAGGCCCGACATGTGATGTATCAGACGAACAGACCGGACTGTACGGAGAATGTCACAATCAGACTCAGTAGGAGTTCAGATGGGGTTTCACCTCGTCAGCCTTCTTGTCGGCATCTACCTGGGGACCGTTACGCACAGCTAGTGCCGCTTGCGGTCTGTGGTTAAACCCACTGCCAGCGTAGTGTCGAGTCTTTAGAGTCCCACACAGAGGGTATTCGTCTCTGGGCAAAACAGAGTAGAGGTCGCATGGTTTTGCGACAGGGTTCGTTCTCATCCGCGCATTTGTGCACGTTTGGAGTCCGGACGGATATTGCCAGCGGGCTCTGGTTTGAGCCGGATACTGGTATATGTTTTGGGGTTGCTTTTATATCTCGGTATTCTTGTTCCTCGGAACGAGAATGCAGGTGTGTATGCACAGTTGCTTGAGGCGGAGGATGAGGTATTTCATTAGGGTTTCGGAACGGGTGCGTATGCACAGTTGACAGTCGTCTTTTTCCAAACCCTAATAGATTTATGAAATATAAATTAATAATAGTAATTAAATGAAATATTGTTATGGTTGATTTTGTTGACTTGTTGACCATGGTTGACTTGTTGACCATGGTTGAATGTTGACCACCATCATGCTTTGAAAGGATTCTCCTTGATTCTTGCTTACATTCATTTAATGAAGCATGCTAGTGGTCATTCCAAAACTACCATCAACTATTCTCATTTAAATTATTATTACTAATTAGATAATTCTTTTTCTTTTGATATGGTTGCAAAAAGGAAAAAGAAAGCTCATTCTATCATAATCACTCTCTCTCCTCACTTCATCTTCTTCTTCCTCAAGCTCAAGGTGATTCCTTCTCATGTGTTGAGAATCCCTCACCTTGAAAAGAAAACAACCCCTAGACACTCTCTACTCACTCTAGGATCAAAGGATTAGCAAGCCGGAGATTCTAGTTCTCTCCAAGTTCGAGAAAGAGCCCGAAGGTTGAACCCTCAGGTGGATCCATCTTCGACGGAAGAAGGCGACAAGAAGAGAACCATCCACCTCTACAAGGTTTCAAGAAGAAGGAGTTCAAGTTTAGGTATAACCATCTTTCCGAGTAGCTAACTCTTTAGCAAGTTTGCTAGTTCTAGTTTAGGAAAAGATCCCGACTTTGTTAGTCCATGTTGCCCCATGCGCTAAAAATTTGATTTTTATACCGTTTCCGCCTCCCCGTAAGAACCGGGGGTCGCAACGTGGACTTACAGTGGTATCAGAGCCTAACTAAACTTAAACTAGCTTGGTAGTGAAGTGTAACGAAGTTCGGAACCGAAAAATCGCAAAACCGGAAAAACCAAAACCCTAAGTTTCTGTTAAATTTTTTTCTGGTCAAAACAAGATTTGTTATACACCTAAATTCGGCTCAGGGTTTTGTGTGAGCACCCAAGAAAAACGATCCCCTAATTCGTTCAAACCGCCGCGGATCCGCGGCCTCACCTATTCTTCGAGCCGCGGATCCGCCGCCGTTTAGTGTCCTCTTGTGATCGTTTTTAGTGCAGTGTTCTTCTGGTAGGGTTTTGGGATTTTTAAGATATATTATATGTGCCCAGATTTTCCAGAACTGAAATTTACTTTTGGGGTCCTATAATTCCATATTTTTCCGAACTTCACTGCACTTTGACTATGATGGTTATATCTGTGATGTTTGTATTGAACGTCGGCTAATCGCTATAAGTCGATTAGTCGGGGTTATACATCTCTGTGATCTGTGTTTGATGTTGGAATGTGTATATGAATGTGTTGGACTGTCGCGGGTGAATAGCCGGGGTGGATGTGAGATGAGCTTTTGTTTTTCTTTCATTCATTTGCAAATGTAAATTGATGTAATAATATTATTTGTATGGCCGCACAACCGGGTCGGGGTTGTAGCGTCATTGTATAATTCTTTTTACTGTTTTTTGCTCCTAGGATAGACCCATGGAGGGGTGCACAAACTACCGGGTTCTTGGTGGGTAGTTTGCCGCACCCGTAGGGGTCTTGGGTGGGGTATTTGCTATTCACCGCGACCGTGTAATCCGCTTTTCGTTGCAGGCTCGAACGGATTGCGGATTGCTAGTATATCCAATCTATTCATCTGTGATCTGTAATGTCTATCATTGCTTTATATTTAGGCGTTGCTTATGTTTTACAGCCGCGCTAGCCCAGCCCCCGCTCTGTCGTTAGTTAAGTAACCTAACGAGTGATGACGGGACCCCGTGGCGAATGCGAATGGCATAAGCGTACGTCATATTTTGGTTGTTTTCTGCAATGGTAGGATTAAATGATGGGACGCATTAAAAGAACTAATGCAAGAATATCACGCATTAAAAGAACTAATGCAAGATAATAAACCAAGTTAAAGTCGTTGGAACACTTTCGAAAAACCACTCGGTTCTTTTCAAAACTAACTTTTAAATGCGGAGCTTGAGCCACTCCTTCTAAAAGCTATCTCGTTCCATCGATTATATCAAGTTCACTACGTTCACGGTTTCGCCAAAACCATCCGTAGCCCTCCGTCGTTTCATATGAATATTTAACAGTATTCAAGCTGTGTTTGTTGGCCTTAGTCAAGGCACAGTGTTTGGTAGCTGGTAGGTATTCATATGTTGCATAGATAGAATGCGTTGGTTTGGGACAGTCGTATTGCCTTGTTGGCCATAGTCAAGGGTATATACGGGTGGGTTCAAATTAACCTGGATAACGACGGGAAGAACTTGACATGTGACTTATGATTTGTTGGCCTTAGTCAAGGTCATAAGAGCATGGGGCAAAAAAAATCCATATCGGGAGTTTCATAAGTACTGAAACTTGCTAGATTTGCATACCATCTGGAGTGTGATGATTCTGGTAAGATTCCTTCAGTTTCGTCACACGATGATATTTGGATCCCGATCCTACTGTGAGTATATGCTACTCCTCGGGAAATTTCTCACTAAACGATCAATGCTATAAACCTAGTAGGTGCCTAGAAAGGTGTTAGCGGGGCTACGCCCCCAGGGAAAAGAGGTTCTTAAATTAAGGAACTTCGCGAAAGCGTTGGAAAACCTCCCTCGAAGTACCGACACTGGCCTGGCTGAACGGTTAAGCAAGTATTGTACGGTGGGATTGATCCCGGCTAATTCTTCCTTTGTGGTTTGAGGAGGGATTCGAGAGACAGTGGGAGCCATCCTGTTTAGACAAATTAAAAACCATTCTAAAACTTGCAAGAGCATCGTGCTAAGTGTTTCTTCTCTCTCCCTGCAGCGACCAAATCGAAATGACTGGACTTAAGTTACTTCTAGATAAAAACATACTGACAGGGCCAAACTACAAAGATTGGCTCAGGAATGTCAAATTGGCAATCGCTTACGACAAGCTGGGGTATCTTCTTACCACCAAAGCTCCCCCCGTCCCAGGTCCCACCTCCAGCGTCGCGGATAAGGAAATCCGTAAGACTTGGGAGATTGATTGCGCGAAGGCCAGGTGCCTCGTGCTTGCCTCTATGGACAACGAACATCAGAGGAGGCATGAGAATATGGACCTCGAGTCCATATTTCTCCATACAAAAGAACTGTATGGAGAGCAGTCTCGTATCGCAAGATACGAAGTGTCGAAGAAGTTATTTTCGACTAAGTTGGCCGTCGGATCATCGGTAGCGGACCACGTGCTTAAGATGATTGGTTACACTGAGGAGCTCGCAGAACTTGGGACCACGTTGGACAGTGAACTCTATACGGATTTAATTCTCCAGTCCCTTCCATCCACTTACGCCCAGTTTATACTGAACTTCAACTTACAAGAAAAGGAAGTTGAACTTTCAGAACTCCTCAACCTGCTGAGGAGCGCAGAGGGCACCCTATAGAAGGGTAGGGAGACACCCGCTTTGTTTGTAGGAGGATCTTCTTCCTCTAGGTCCAAGGCGAAAGCCAAGGGAAAGAGGAAGAAAGCCCCCGCCAAACCAAGAGGCGGTGTTAGTAAAGTGGGTACGAAGGGAAAGGAAAAGGCAACAAAGATAGCGGGGAAGCTTGTGGGTAAAGAGGAATGCTTCTATTGTCACAAGAGTGGACACTGGAAGAAAGATTGCAGGGCTTGGAAAGCCAGGACACAGGAACTGAAGCAGGTTGCGGCTTCAGCTTCAGGTGTGTATGTTATTGAAAACTGTCTTTCTATAAACTCTACTTCCTGGGTATTGGATACCGGATCAGGATCTCATATCTGTAATTCTTTGCAGGCGTTGAGAAACCGTAGGTTTTTGAAGGAAGGTGACATGACCCTCAGAGTTGCGAACGGAGCTAGCATGGATGCTAAAGCCGTGGGGGACTATCACCTGGGAATGTCAAATGGGCATGTTTTGGTTTTGCGTAATTGCTTTTTTGTACCCAACGCAACTTGTAATATCATTTCTGTATCTTTGGTTTCTAAAGAAGGTTATGAATTTGCGTTTGTAAGTAATGTTGTAAACATTCACCTTAATCAAGTTCTGATTGGGTCAGGTACACTGAGCAATGGTATATACGTATTAAACCAACCACAGATTTTCAATATCCAGAATACACACAAAAGAAAGTCTCCAGATATCAATCAGGCTTTCTTATGGCATTGTAGACTGGGTCACATCAATGAGACACGGTTGACTAAGTTACATAAAGAAGGATACTTGGATCCGTTCGAGTATCAGTCTTATGCCACTTGTGAATCTTGTCTCATGGGAAAGATGACAAAGACTCCGTTCACTGGACACGGAGAAAGAGCGAGCGAGCTCTTGGGACTCGTACACAGCGATGTGTGCGGTCCAATGTCTACACATGCGCGAAGCGGTTATTCATACTTCATTACTTTCACAGACGATTTCTCTAGGTATGGACATGTCTTCTTAATGAAGCACAAATCCGAGGCCTTTGAGAAATTTCGGGATTACAAGAATGAAGTTGAAAAACAAACAGGCAAAAGTATTAAGATTCTAAGATCGGATCGAGGTGGTGAATACTTGAGTGCCGAGTTCCTGGACTATTTAAAAGAGAATGGGATTCTCTCTCAGCGTACTCCTCCATACACTCCGCAACATAACGGTGTATCGGAAAGAAGGAATCGAACCCTATTGGATATGGTTCGTTCCATGATGAGTAAGGCTGAGTTACCGCGATCTTTCTGGGGATATGCACTAGAAACAGCTGCACATCTCTTGAACCAAGTTCCTACTAAGACTGTGCCTACCACACCATATCAGATGTGGAGTGGGAAGAAACCCTGTCTTAAATCCTTTAAGACATGGGGATGTCCGGCTTTTGTAAAAAAGCAGCATGCGGACAAGCTCGAGGCACGCTCAGTACAGTGCAAGTTTGTGGGATACCCAAAGAACTCCAAGGGGTATCTATTCTATTACGCAGAGGAGCAAAAAGTCCTTGTTTCTCGTCATGCCCACTTCTTGGAAACTGAGTTTTTGGAAAATCAGATAAGTGGGAGCGCAGTAGAACTGGATGAAATTCCAGAACCTCAGACTATTACTGAAAGCTTAGTGGAACCAGAGGGTTCAAAAGAACAGGACATTCCTACGCCGCTCCGCAGGAGTAGTAGGCAGTCTCATCCGCCCGAGAGATACTGCGGTTTTCTCATAGACGGGGATAGAGAGGATTGCATCATAGATTATGATGAGCCTACTAGCTTCCAACAGGCCGTTCAGAGCGTTGACACGGTAAAATGGCTGGATGCAATGCGGACCGAAATGGAGTCCATGTACACCAACAAAGTATGGACGTTGGACATTGCTCCAGACGGGGTAAAACCCGTAGGATGCAAGTGGATCTTCAAAAGGAAGATTGGTGTAGATGGACAGGTTGAGACCTATAAAGCTAGACTTGTAGCAAAGGGTTTCCGTCAAAGACCTGGCTTGGACTATGACGAAACCTTTTCTCCAGTGGCTATGCTGAAATCCATTCGGATCCTTCTTGCCATTGCTTCCTTCCACGATTATGAGATTTGGCAGATGGACGTAAAAACCGCTTTTCTAAATGGAAATTTAGAGGAGTGTGTCTATATGGATCAGCCAGAGGGTTTCAATCAGAGTGGGAGCAGCGGAAAGGTGTGCAAGTTGCTTAAGTCCATCTATGGACTAAAGCAGGCATCGCGGAGTTGGAACATCTGTTTTGATGAGACGGTCAAGGAATTTGACTTTATCAAAAATCCAGATGAACCATGCATCTATAGTAGATTTGTAGCCAGAACTGTAGTATTCCTTGTTTTATACGTGGATGACATTCTCTTAATAGGAAATGACATTCCTATGCTACAATCTGTCAAGGGTTTCTTGTCACACAGGTTCTCCATGAAAGACCTGGGTGATGCCTCTTACATCCTGGGGATCCGGATCCATCGTGATAGATCCAAGAGGATATTAGGACTTTCACAGTCCAGGTACATCGACACCGTACTGAAAAGATTCAGTATGGAAGATTCCAAGCGCGGTAACCTACCGGCTTGTCACGGGATCACCCTCTCTAAAGAGATGTCTCCCAAGACTGATTTGGAGAGGGATCGCATGCCTATTATACCCTATGCTTCTGCGGTAGGCTCTATAATGTATGCGATGTTGTGTACCAGACCGGATATAGCTTATGCACTGAGTGTAGTAAGCCGGTATCAGTCAAACCCTGGGGAGAAACACTGGATAGCAGTAAAGAACATTCTCAAGTACCTGAGAAGGACTAAGGAGATGTTCTTGGTGTATGGCGGAAAAGACCTCCAGATCGAGGCCTTTGCTGACTCCAGCTTCCAGAGTGACAAGGATGATTCCAAGTCCATGTCGGGTTTTGTCTTTACCCTCAATAGAGGGGCGGTGTGTTGGAAGAGTTCCAAACAGGAAACCGTTGCAGACTCGACTATGGAAGCGGAATACATCGCTGCATCTGATGCCGCAAAAGAAGCTGTCTGGATGAGGAAGTTCTTGAAAGAACTTCAGGTGGTTCCGTCCATTGTTGACCCAATACCTCTGTATTGCGACAACAACGGGGCTATAGCTTTAGCAAAGGAACCCAGGTCCCATCAGAGATCCAGGCACATCTTGAGGCGGTATCACCTGATCGGGGAGATCGTGGATCGCAAGGAGATCGAGGTTCGGAGGGTTGCTTCAGAAGAAAACACTGCAGATCCATTCACCAAGGCCCTACCCCAGACTCAGTTCGAGCGGCTGATCGAGATGATAGGTCTTCGATACGCCAGTACATGGCCTTAGTGCAAGTGGGAGATTGTTAGTGTATATGCCCTAGAGGCCATTACTGTATCATACTAGTTTGTATATTACTTAATGGAAGCTTGGGATATTCACCTTGTATAAACAATCTTGCTCAATATAGTAGTATGCTACTTGGTTTGTTTCTACTTCAATGTGTACATGTGTTTATTTTGCGATATCACCTATACGCATTAGTGGAGCCCTTAGGATCTTTGCTTGATTACCAGCGTTGTGATGGCAGTCACACTAGTGGGGGCTGGGTAATCTGTAAGCACATCCTTATACAGGTCCCTAGTCGCAGGACTATCGAGACAGGGCATCGATACTCCGGAGTAGACTAGCGTATGCGCTTCTCATCCCAGTATGGGAGATGGTCTGTCCCACAGCCATCAGTACGTCGTACTGGAGATAGTATACGGGTGCTCGTTAGGTTACGAGTACACTGGACAGGACTCGTCGGGAACTGACAGGTTGGTATTATACCTATCGTCAGTTATCAGTTCCCAGGTGACATGAGTACAGCTTAGTCCGCTGACTTGACACTGGCACTTCGCCTCGAGTGTGTTCCCACTGCACTTTGATCACTACCCTACCACGGCTCAAAGGAGTCGTGCAAACAGGTAGTGGTTGGGTGCAGTCCCGAAGCACTTGGAGGCAGTGACGGTTAGACAGGATTCGTCTCTCCCGGTATTGGGGGTTGACATCGCGCTGTGTCTAGGAGAGCCATTACACAAGTAGTCCCTGGCCAGGGCAAGCGAGATATACTGGTAGGCTTCCAGTGTTATCTCAGGGTGTTTTGGGCTTCACTCCGACACGACTTGTACCGCTATTGGGGGACTGACGTTTTACCGCCCCCTAGGCCCGACATGCGATGTATCAGACGAACAGACCGGACTGTACGGAGAATGTCACAATCAGACTCAGTAGGAGTTCAGATGGGGTTTCACCTCGTCAGCCTTCTTGTCGGCATCTACCTGGGGACCGTTACGCACAGCTAGTGCCGCTTGCGGTCTGTGGTTAAACCCACTGCCAGCGTAGTGTCGAGTCTTTAGAGTCCCACACAGAGGGTATTCGCCTCTGGGCAAAACAGAGTAGAGGTCGCATGGTTTTGCGACAGGGTTCGTTCTCATCCGCGCACTTGTGCACGTTTGGAGTCCGGACGGATATTGCCAGCGGGCTCTGGTTTGAGCCGGATACTGGTATATGTTTTGGGGTTGCTTTTATATCTCGGTATTCTTGTTCCTCGGAACGAGAATGCAGGTGTGTATGCACAGTTGCTTGAGGCGGAGGATGAGGTATTTCATTAGGGTTTCGGAACGGGTGCGTATGCACAGTTGACAGTCGTCTTTTTCCAAACCCTAATAGATTTATGAAATATAAATTAATAATAGTAATTAAATGAAATATTGTTATGGTTGATTTTGTTGACTTGTTGACCATGGTTGACTTGTTGACCATGGTTGAATGTTGACCACCATCATGCTTTGAAAGGATTCTCCTTGATTCTTGCTTACATTCATTTAATGAAGCATGATAGTGGTCATTCCAAAACTACCATCAACTATTCTCATTTAAATTATTATTACTAATTAGATAATTCTTTTTCTTTTGATATGGTTGCAAAAAGGAAAAAGAAAGCTCATTCTATCATAATCACTCTCTCTCCTCACTTCATCTTCTTCTTCCTCAAGCTCAAGGTGATTCCTTCTCATGTGTTGAGAATCCCTCACCTTGAAAAGAAAACAACCCCTAGACACTCTCTACTCACTCTAGGATCAAAGGATTAGCAAGCCGGAGATTCTAGTTCTCTCCAAGTTCGAGAAAGAGCCCGAAGGTTGAACCCACAGGTGGATCCATCTTCGACGGAAGAAGGCGACAAGAAGAGAACCATCCACCTCTACAAGGTTTCAAGAAGAAGGAGTTCAAGTTTAGGTATAACCATCTTTCCGAGTAGCTAACTCTTTAGCAAGTTTGCTAGTTCTAGTTTAGGAAAAGATCCTGACTTTGTTAGTCCATGTTGCCCCATGCGCTAAAAATTTGATTTTTATACCGTTTCCGCCTCCCCGTAAGAACCGGGGGTCGCAACGTGGACTTACAGGAAGAACCATCCCTGGCATGTGTAGACATAGGACCGCATACATCACTATGTATCAGTCCTAAGAGTTCAGTAACTCTTTCTCCGTGTCCACTAAACGGAGCTTTGGTCATTTTTCCTTTGAGACATGAATGGCAAGTATCATAAGATGATAATTCGAACGGATTCAAATAACCATCCTTATGTAACTTAGCCAGTCGTGTCGCATTGATATGACCAAGTCTACAATGCCACAAGAAGGATTCGTTCATTTCTGAATTTTTCCTCTTATGTGTGTTTTGTATATTGAGGACTGTATTTTGATTTAGAATGAATATGCCATTATGTAGCGAGCCTGATGCAATCAACTTTTGATCTAGGAATATGTTCATAACATTATCCTTTACTACAAAATTATATCCTTCTTTACTCAATAAAGAAACTGATATAATGTTGCACATCATGTTCGGTATATAATAGCACTCATTCAGAATTATTGTATCACCACTTGGTAATACTAGGTGATATTCGCCAACTGCTTTGGCTGCAACACTTGCACCGTTCCCAACTTGAACGGAATGATCACCTTTCCCCAGTTCTCTACCTTTTCGTAGCCCATGTAACTGTTTACATATGTGGGATCCTGATCCGGTATCTAATACCCAGGACGTAGGGTGAACTGAGAAACAGTTCTCAATAACTAACACACCTTTAGAAGATGCATCAACATGCATGTTCTTTTGGGCGTCTTGAGAATCCAGATATTCTCCTGTTTCCTGTTCATTCTTATAACACTTATAAGATAGAACGGGTTCAACGTTCCCCTGCACAGTATAACATGCGGGTTCGGTCAATACATCCATATTATTATCTTGATTAAGGCATGAAATGGTCGCTACCTGGAGAGAGAGAGAAGAAAACACTTTAGCGTATGCTCGTGCAAGATCAGATTGGTTATTATCTTATCTAATCAGGATGGCTCCCACTGCTTTTTATCAAATCTTCCTTCAAACCCTAAAAGGAAAGACTAGCCGGGATTAATTACACACTACAAGTTCGCCAATCTTTCAGCCAGGCTAGTGTCGGTACTTTGAGGGAGGTCCCCCGTGCTTTCGCACGAACCTAATTAATGTAAACCTCGTTTTCCCAGAGGCGTAACCTCGTTAACACCTTTCTAGACACCTACTTGATCGGCTAATTGTAATGTGTAAAACTCTCCCGGGAGTAACTCTTACTCGCAGTGGGTATCGGGATCCAACTATCTCATAGAAGGTATGCAATCTCATTGCAAATTTCAACACTTGAAATTCCCGATAATATTTTGCCCCTAGTGTTCTATGACCTTGACGAATGCCAAACAACCCATAGTCCACTAGTCAAGTTCAACCCGTACATTTCTTGATTGAATTAAACCCACCCGCACGACCCTTGACGAATGCCAAACAACGCCGTATGAATACCCTAATCCAATCTGCATCATATGCATAAGCAGATAAATACTAGTTAGCTACCGTACACTACGCCTTGACGAATGCCAAACTACCGTAGCATGAATACTAATTAGTACTTATCTGAAATGACGGAGGGCTACGCAGGTTTTCATAAAACCATGAGCGTAATGAACTTGATATCGTTGTAGAATCAAATGAAGTTTTAAAAATGGAGTGATTTTGAGGCTTTTCTAGTTTTGCTAAAGGGGTCACTCCCGGTGAAGGGATCGTCGGCCCTTTCCTCGTCGAATGAGGTGCGGGATATATCATATATATCACTGTGCAAAGCAAAAACTCTTAAAAGCAATCAAAGCCAAACCGAGTGTGTAGCATCTGCCAGTTATTGCTAAAGGAGTCACTCCCGGTGAAGGGATCTCGGTCCTTTCCTCATCGAATAAGGTGCAGGGTATATCATATATACCGCTGTGCAAAGCAAGAACTGTAGCTACCTGTTTTATTTTAAAATTTGATTCTACAACATCTTAGGTTTCTTATCTTTCATTAATCACATTAATGAAGTCCCATCATTTAAATACCTAAACATCACAGATAGATATGACGTACACTTATGCCATCCGCATTCGCCTCGATGTCCCCTCGTGCACCGTTAGGTTAGGTAACTAACGACAAAGCAGGGCAGGGCTAGCGCGGGTGTAAAACATAAGTAGCGTCTATATAATATATCATATATACTATATACTTTATCCATCACAGAATCACAACACAGATATCGCAGCAGAATCAACATATGAAATATTGGATATACTAGGACGTCCGTGTTTTCAATACGAGCCAGTATAAAATACGGATTCCACGGTCGTGATGAATAGCCAAATCCACACCCCTAGACCCCTACGAGAGCGGCAAGCAACCCTGCCAATTCTAGGGTTAGGAGACCCGGACTCGACTCCTCGAGTTGGTCTCCCACTGGACCCCAGAACCCGGTTACTTGTGCTCCCCTCCTTGGGTCTATCCTAATGCGGAAAAGTAAATAATATACAAAGGGTGACAACTTCCGCTACCTGGAAGTGCCCCAAATTAAAAGAATATTACATACAAGTTTTTACATGAATGAAAATGAAAAACACTCATCTCACATAAAAACCCCCGGCTATTCGAACACGACGATCCAATATAACATATCCAGCAACACATAACATCACATGAAATAGGTTCCAAGACATTCGTTTCATGCCTCAGTACCAACGGTCCAGCCGTAGAAGGGTCAAGCCAACGCCTCACATGTGGCACGCCGTACTGCCCCAAACCTGAAGGTTCAAAGGGCAGTTCAAGACGGTCACATAATCGAGTTAAGGTTTGTTGTCTTCTAGAGGGACCATCGTGTTACTTGCACTACTCAGAACGTCCTTAAACCACACAATAATCCAACACTTGGATATTTTACGACAGGGGAAAAGTTGGGTATTTATATCCGGTCGAAGTTTTTAACATATTAAAAAAAATTATCCGGAAAGCACTTAGACAAAGTTCGATAATCCGATCGAATCGACGATTCCCAATACAACCCCAGAATACTCAAACCTGGAGTCAAATTAAAATTCCCAGAAAACTCAGAATAATAAATCAGGTATTACTGTGCAAAGAAGTGGGGCTGACGTCATCAACGAGCCGCGGAACCGCCGCAGAAGCCATGCTTCTGCCGCGGTTCCGCCGCCTTTTGTACTGTTCACAGGAAACGATTTGCACAGTAATTCTTAGATTTTATTGCTGATTTTTTTAGGCAATTTTAATTGACAAAAAACCACAAATTTGAAAATTTTCCAGAGAGCTATTTCGGGGTTGGTTTTTCGGTTCGTCCGGGTTTCAAACTCCGTCTAGACTTCGCCTAAGGCTCTAGATAGGCTCTGATACCACTGTAGGGTTCCTAGGCATCCTATAGAGGTCTCACAAGGCATCAACCATGCCATTTTACAAAAATTATGGTGCCGAGAAACCCTAACACGGATCTTAGACTAGAATTCTAGGCGAAAAACTAAACTAGTTAACACTTAACTACTTGGATATGGAAATTACAACCTTTGTAGATCCTGATATCCACCTCCACGGCTCCGCAACGAAGTCTCCTCACTGTCCATGTCGAACCCCGGTCTCTAGCGTCGGCTTCATCGGAGAATCGGGTGAGCTAGGTCGCCGACTTCGTGTCAAAGACGATCTACGTCGAGGCATCGCAAGTTCAAGCTCCGACTTCACAAAGTGATGAAACTTGTGAAGAAAACACACTCTACAACTTGGCTAGAGGTAGAGGGTGAAGAAATAGGAGGTGGGTTCTCTTTAGAATTGGATTTCTCACTCTCAAGCTCAAGTTGCCATTAATGGCCTCAAGGTTTCTAACTTGAAGATGAAGAAGAAGATGAGCTAGTATTATGATAAGTATATCTAAAATGAAAAGAAAAAGGAATACTTATCATAATTCCAACTAGGGTTAAGTGTAGAGAATAGACCATGGTTAATGGATGGGTTAGGGTTAAGCATGATGACAAGAATGGTTAAGAAGTCAAAGCTTCATGAAGCTTCAACTAAAAGACAAAGAAAGCCACCATTCTTATCATAATCATTTCCAAATAAATAAATAAACAAATAAATAAATAAATGGATATGAAAAACCCTAATTATCATATTAATCATGGTTTAATCCTATACACTTAACTAAATGATCATGTATCATCAAACATGATACAAAAAAGTGCACAAAAGTATATCACATATACAATGTGCAATCCAAGTGAGAAAAATCCGTTTAAAGTGAACCAATACTAGTTAATGCAAAGTAATATATCAAATATATAATTATACATTAAATCATTAAATCAACACTTGATTCAATGATCCGGTCATGTCGCACATGACCGACTAGTATCCAATGTATCGGCTTATCGAATCGATCTTCGATTCGATAACTAGGTTATATCGAATATAACCATTCGATACATATATCGCGAGAATGGAATACGGTATCACATACACGCATTATTCTCGGTCCTGCACATATCTCATATGCGCTCCTATTTCGTTTCGCTTGAGCCAGGAAACCTCTGTGTAGGACTCTAAAGACTCGTCAATACGCCGGTAGCAGATGATGATCATATCAAACACCCACAAGCCGCAAGCGGTCTGCTAAACGTAACGGCCACCCGGGTATTGAGCGATCAGAAGATCGACGAGCTAGCCCGCTCACACTCCTGCGAATCCGACCAGTAACACTTACCGTACAGTCCGGTCTGTTCGTCTGATACGTCGCATATCAAGTCTAGGGGTGGTATACGTCAGACCCCAATAACCGATAAGTCGTGCCGATGTGAGGCTCATAACGGGTCGAGAAACTACTGGTAACACTTACCAGCAAATCTCTGATCAGCCCTGGCCAGGGACTTCCCTGCTACGGCCAATCGAGCACTGCGCAACATCAACCCCCAATACCGGGAGAGACGAAACCCCTCCTATCGCTCATTGCCTCCATGTGACTCGGGACTGTACCCAAAGACCACCGTTTTGCACGCCCTCATGGACGTGGTAAGGTGGAGATCAAAGCACAGTGGGAATCACACAAGACTCTATGACGATCTCGGGTCTACAGACTAACCTGTACAAGTGTCACCTGAGAACTGCCATCTGACGTGAGGTATAATACCATCTGGGAGTTCTCGGCGAGTCCGTCCAGTGTACCCAGTCTCCACTGAGCACCCGTACACCATCTCTGATGTCAAACACCAATGGATATGGGATCATCCATCGCCCATCACATGGGTCGAGAAGCGTATACGCTAGTCTACTCTGGTATATCGATGCCCCGTCTCGATATACCCACGACTAGGGACCTTGAAGGATGTACTTATGGACTACCATGTCCCCACTAGTATGATCTGCATCATAGTCCAGGTAGTCAAGTACAAATCCTAAGGGATTTACCAACATGTAACTATAAGACAGTATAAAGAGACTAGTGTACATGTTAAGATAAAGAGTAACCAGATAGCATACTATCATATCGAGCAAGAAAGTCATCTCTATATATGTCCAAGCATCCAATATAATATACATCATCTGTACAATACTGGCCTCTAGGGCATACGTACAACTAACAGGTTGGTGTCTGCATCGCTACACTGGAATATGGTACCAGGAGCGACTCATCATTCGCCGTTGGGAATTTAGGGATTTGAATTTTGGTCGGCATCTGTATCGCTGTACTGGAATATGGTACCAGGAGCGACTCATCATTCGCCGTTGGGATATTCAGGTATTTGAAATTTTGTTGGCATCTGCATCGCTAACACCAAAGTATGGTTTCATGAGCGACTCATCATTTGCGTTTGGAGTTTTTTTACCGCGATTGCTCTATCATTTCAGTTTTTCTTATCGCGAAGGTCGCGATTGCCCTATCATTTCGGCTATTCATTCACGATTGCCCCATCATTTCGGCTTTTCTTTTATTTACACAATAAATTTTTTTACACTCCCAGTTTAACGACTTAGTGGTCGACCGTTCCCAGTTTAACGACGTGGTGGTCGACCGTTCCCAGTTTAACGATGTGGTGGTCAATTGTTAGAGCCTGGGCTCGATTCTGCAGGAACTATAGGCTCCTTTGGCTTAATTGCATAAGCAGGATTTCCATCATCTAGACCGATATGGTGTTAGATGGAAACAACCACGTCATCGTCATGGCTATAAGGTGTAGGAGGATTTGTTCGTCTGGGCTCTATCATGTAGACCGTATGGGTTGTGTACCCGTTTATCGCTTCTTCGTTGGCAATATTGCTCGTTTGGCTCTTAGCTTGTCGCTTTGGTCCGCTCTTTTCAGAGAAAGGCGGATGTCTGAGAGAATCAAGTTTCCGAAGGGCTTCGGTCTCCGTTTGTATGAAATTGGCGGTCGCAGCTTGACTGTTTGTTAACACGCCTTTAGACAGTTCTATTTCTCCTTCCTTGTATTGCTTTTCGACCCAATCTTTGAAGACAAAGCAATCTTCAATAGCATGACCTATCACTCTATAATAGGGGCAATATTTGGGGTCGTCTGTCATATTTACTTCTTGCAGTCTTTTTGATTCTGGCAATTGTAGACCGTTTCTTAGGGCGTCTTTGAATATTTAATGGACTTTGTCCCTTCTGAAGGAATAGACCATGTCCAGCTTCTGTTTCAGTGGAGATTCTCCTCCCCCACCGAACACTGGCTTCCGAGGCTGGTTGGCATTAGGCCTGCTCATCCCTCGCTTATTTCGGTTAGCCGAAGTGTTAAAAGATTTAGTATCGTCGGAATTTCCGCCTTTGCGATATCGTCCTTTCGGTTTCTCCAAGACCTATTGTTATTTTGGGAATCAGAGGAGGACTTCTTTTTTGAGCGCTCCAACATCTGAACTTTCCTGGTCAGCTCTTGGAATGTTTTGAGACCCGCGGTGCATAGAAACGGGGCCATCCAATTATTGAGACTTCCGATGAAAAGGCTGACAGATTGGTCCTGCTCTATCGGCGGTTGACATTAGACGGAGAGATTACGCCATCGGGTTATAAAATCTGTGCTGCTTTCATTGTTTTTTGGCTTGGTCCTTACGGGGTCGGCAATGGTGATCTTATCGCTGACACTCTTAAACCTTTGTCGGGACAGAGATTCCATTTGGACGAAAGTAGTAACGGAGGCATCCGGTATGCTCGCGTACCGGTCAAAAGCGACATCGGTTAACTTATTAACGAATTGGCGGAGGAGAATCGCATCATTGCCCCCAGTATTCCCGCATAAGGCTTTAAAGTAGGCGATGTGTTGATTCACATTTCTCGTCCCATCGAATCTTCCGAACTTGGGGATGACATAGCCACCAGGAAACTCTACCAGATCATACTGAGCAGGATATGGTCTCCCACTACTGCTGATATCTTTTTGCGCTTCGGCTTCGGCTACCAATGTTTTGACTTTGTTGGCGACCAAATCTATGATTTGATCTTGCGTTAGCGGGTTGTCATCATCGGCAGTCAAGAAATTTTTCGAGATAGGATGCGGCCGACTTTCATGTAGCTCGCCCACCTTTGGATTTGAGGGAATAGGCGTCGGTTGCCTTGGGACACCGTTTCTCGGTTCATGAGCAGAGCCATGTACTTGATTGGGCGGCTGAGACGAAACTTGATCTGTGAGCTGTAAGACGACGTTTGACAAGTCGTCAATTTTCGAGTAGAGCTTGGCCATCTCCTTGTCTTTGTTTCTAAGCTGCTTCTGGAGCTCTTGGAGAAGTTGCCGCTCCGCGGTCTTTAGACGGAAAATTGGCTTCTCTTCGCTTTCCGAGCCCGACTCCTCATAAACCGAGGGATCTCGGCGCTTATCAGCTTCACTGGAAGGCTTTTCATTACCTTCCGAAGAAGGCTGGTCTTGGGAAGTGGCAGCCACATTCACACCAAAGTGGATTTGAGATGTGATGGCCCCATCCTTGCTCTTGCTGCGCGTGTCTACCATGTAAACAGTGTAGACCATATATCCAGCCATCTCTTTATCTTTGGTGGCTGATTTTTCGGACCATCGTCGTGGCCCTTCTTCTTCTGGAAAGGACATGCGACTGAAGACAGTTGGTTTGACTGGGTCCTTGGGTGACACTGTCTGGCTCGTAGATTTCTTGACTCTTGAGGTCATGGCATTCTTCTGGACCAATTTCAGTGGTTCAAAAGAGTTAGCGAGCTTTACAGTCGATTCAGCTGTTGTTGCGGGGTAACCCTGTTCTTGGAACCTCATAAAGTTCAGCCTAACAGGAGCTCTAGCCCTTTTGTTGGCTCTGTATCTGAGCCTTTTCTGTCTTAGCTTCTTAATTTTGAGGGCTTGGCGGGCATCCGTTATCCAGGAAGCCATCCTGAGTCGATTGATGGGGAGCTTAGAGAAGATACCCGATTGAGTAGTTGTCAGGGGCACCGCTGGAGCTTGCCCGAGATACCTTGTTACTTTGTTGGTGTTGATAGCCTTGCCTCCAGCTGGGGCCAAGGAAAGTCGTTCAAACACTGACTTGCGTTTGGGTAGTGGTGCCCTCGAGATCACTACATTTGGCCTCCTGCCTTTCGAGGCCGGTCTGTCTGTTACTGGAGCTTGAGAAGCTAGGATGGCGTTAGCTGGCACGAACAGAATAGAGCCAAATGGTAGCAGCGGCTCCTCCCACTATTGCCCAAGACTGGATGGGAAGACCGTCCTAGCATCCATCTTCATCGTGTAGGAGACAAGAGCCGTGTTGAGAGCTGAGCTTGTCCTTGGAGATATATTTGAGGCTTGATCGCTTGAAATCCTGCATGAAAGAGCATTATTTTAGTATAAATATCGATATGTATGTTGATTGAGTTCGCATGAACGTTTAACCCGAAATATGGGAGGAGAGAAAAGGTCCCACTGGGCGCGCTGGAGGCTGTAGGGTGTTTTTCGTCACCCCGTTGAGATGGGAATACGCGTCGCTTGTGAGGCGTACTACAGATTCCCCTTGCCTAGGATAGGTGAGGTTTTATTGATTGTGGGGATCCGAATCTCCGGCAGCCGCGTACTAAGCTACCGTTAATTACCCCTCGCCTTTGGAGTGAAAGAACCTCCGATTAACGGGTTAAACTGGTCATGCGAACTCAATGTGCAGTATGCATGTGTTGTGTTTTGAGGGGTCTTGGGTATATCAGGGGCCTCACAGAGTTTACGGGGGTCCCGCTATCCGGATAGCGGGCTGGGGGTCAAGGGGTCTAGCAGTCCTCTTGCGGGGTGCGGGGCAGCCCCCGGTTAGAAATTTTTTCTAATGAGGAAAGTGTTGTGGAGTGTGTATATATATATATGTGTGTGTGTGTGTGTGCGCGCGCGCGCATGTGTGAATAGCGTCCAAAGGACACGTGGGCGCCAGCGCCTCACGTGCCCAGCACGTGGGCGGTGGGCACCAGCGCCACAGGTGCTCGGCACATGGGCACCCGGCACCCGGCACCCGGTACGTGTGCGCTGGGCGCCCACGGAAAAAGGGGCTTAGCCCCTGTACTGGGAGTCGTACTCCCAATTGAATTTTAGTGTTAAACTCCTAAAAGGACAAAGGGGCTTAGCCCCTGTACTGGGAATTGTACTCCCAATTGACTTTTGGAGTTGAACTCCTAAAAAGAAAGACTTTTTTCTATTCTTTTCCTTTTTTTTGGAGTTAAACTCTCAAGAGATTTTCAGAGATGACGAAAGGGGATCCCTTTCTTCTACTTTGAGCCCTAGATCTTCTCTTGAGCCTTAGATCTTCCTAATGTGGGGTTTTTGGATATGTGTCTCCTTCTTCCTACTCTCTGTTGGGTGGATCTTAGAGGAAAAAGGGGGGTAGGCTTAAAAATCACCCATTTTGGAGATTTGATGGGAGATCTGAGTTCCCCTTCAAGGGTTTTATGGTGAAAAATTGTTTCCTTTTGGAAATAGAAGAGTTAAACTCTTAATTTAATTCAAAAAAAAAGGAAAGAAGGTTTAGAACCTTGAGGAAGGAGAAGGAGGTACAGAAACCCTATATTTTGATGGGAATGAAAAAGTCTCCCTTTATTACATCATCATGTTGCCTTATATAGGCTTACAAGTTTACACTTAGCCCCTTGAGCTTTACAAAATGGCATTTTGCCCATCCCATGCCTCATGTGCTCATTTCTTTTGCACATGAGCCATGGGCTTTACAAAAATTTAGCTTTATGCCCATTATTCTTATATTTATTCATAAAATTTACATAAAAATTATTTATTACATAATTTTCATTTTGGCATGGGAGAGGCCGGCCGCGGCGATTTGGGTATGGGCCCACTTGACCTGGGCTTGGGTTCGCTTACTTGGGGTTGACTTTGACTTTGACTTGGTCTACCGGGTTGTAATTTTTGACCCCAACAATCTCGAGGAGTTGATACCGGTCGCCTAACTCTAAAATTGGAAGGGTTGCTTACCACACTTGTAAGGGTCTAGGGGTGTGGGTTTGGCTATTCATCACGACCGTAGAATCCGTGATTTTTGTTAATGGCTTAATCTAAAACACGGACCGCCTAATATAACCTATATTTCATATACATGCTTCTATTGTACTGTGATGTGATCATGTAACTGCGTGAGACAAATGCTAGTTATATATATGATATATTAGTCGACACTATGTATGTTTTGCATCCGTGTGTTGCGCCACGGCAGCGCCCCGGCCTCGTAGTCGAGGCCAAAATGCGGAATAAAATTTTTTTCCTTGCTCGGAAACCGGCGCTACCGCGGACAATTAAAACCCGGATCGAAACCATTAACCTAACTAGCTAACTAGAGAGATAGGGTGAGAAGATATACCAAGCGATCCGTGTCCTTCGGTCTTCGTCTCCACTCCAATCTCCTGCGGAATCTCCGTCACCTCCTCGCTCGTCGGAAAGGGCACCACGTAGCCGGAATCTTTTACGGGCTCCCGCCTCTTGACCGAGGCAACTCGGGCGCGAAGTTGGCTAGCCGACGCGTCCAAGGCTTGCTATAGAATAGTGTAATGAACTTGTCTCTTGGGGTTATGAGGTTGCCTTGATGTGGAGGAATGGAGAAGAGAAGGAGAGAAAGAAATGAGCTTTGAAGCTAATCTTTTTCAACCATGGAAAAATGCCACCACCCCAAAAAAAATACCCTCTCTCCTTCTCTCTAAATGTGGCCGGCCACTTCTCACACAAGAATAGATTGGAGAGAGAAAAGAAAGCAAGAAAGAATAAATATCCAATAAAGAAAATGGTCACTCTCATTTTCTAATCAAATCATTTCCACCATCCATCAAAAGAAAAGCAAGTGATGAGATTAAAAGGGCATCTCATGATGAAACAAGTCTCATCATAAGCAACATATGCAAGAAAACCCTCCACTAAATGTTAATTGCGAACTTGCAATTAACACCCTCCACCAAGAAAGTCCGACCGAGAAGGAATGAAGGAAAACCGGCCGGAACGGAATGCAAACTGGCAACCCCAGAAAACCGATCCCATAATAAATTACAGGAAAACCCCGCTACTGCAAATACATGCCCGCATTTGTATTCCCACTGAACACAAATGCAAAGAGACAAAACTACACTATCAAATACTAGAATCCGGCTTAAGCCAAAGCCGGCTAGTAAAAACTGTCCGATCACGATCCGTGCAATACCGCACGTATCTGATCGAACCCTGCCATATCTCCATACGGCCTCTACAGCGTTTCGCCCGAAACTTGAGTAACTGTAACTGTGGTGGACTCTAAAGACTCGTCAATACCTTGGCTGTGGATTTAACCACTAGCACGTCAGAGGTATAAGCCAATACGTGACGGGCCACCAGGTATTGACCAAATGGGACGTCGATGAGGAAGCTCACCCCGACACCCAACTGAGCCTGTCAGTGACAATATCCGTACAGTCCGGTCCGTTCGTCTATGAGTATCGCATGGCGGGCCTAGGGGGTTGGTGAAAGTCAGACCCCCAAAAGCGGTACAAGTCGTGTCGGAGCGTAGCCCAGAACGCCCTGAGATACTACTGGAATACCTACCAGTAAATCTCCTGCCTCGGCCGAGGGCTTTGCGTAATGGCTCTCCTAGACACAGCGCGACCTCACCCCCAATACCGGGAGAGACGAACCCCTGCAGATCCGCTCACTGCCTCCATGTGGCTCGGGACTGTACCCAACTAAAACCTGTTTGCACGACTCCTTTGAGCCGTGGTAGGGTAGTAATCAAAGTACAGTGGGAACTCACACGAGACAAATGACGATCCCAGGTCGATGAACTAACCTGTACACATGTCACCAGGGAACTGCTATCTGACATCTGGTATAAGACCAACTAGCAGGTTCCCGGCGAGTCCTGTCCGGTGTACTCATAACCCAATGAGCACCTGTATACATCTTAGGTGAACCAACTGACACCAGTGGCTTGTGAGACCGGCCACCGCCCCTCGTCGGGGTCTCGACTGTATACACTAGTCTACTAACGGAGTATCGATGCCCTGTCTCGAAACTCCTACGACTAGGGACCTTTTAAGGATGTGCTTATAGACCACCAGCTCCCACGTATATGATCGCCATCATACTGCTGGCAGTCAAGCAAGAATCCTAGGGGCTCTATCAACGTGTAATAGCGACATGTCAGGTCACCTAAAGCAGTACACGATGATAAAGATAAACCAGATAGCATACTATCATCTCGAGTAAGACTGTCCTACCGGGATAGGTCCTCCCTCAATCATTGCAATCACGTGCCTGTGATCCAATAATTGACTCTGAGGGCACTAACTCCAACAATCTCCCACTTGCACTCAAGGCTAATTATTGCGATGTCGCATACTCACAGTCCGTGTGATACCGAACACCCAACTCCTCTACTAGTCAGTCTCACAAAGCTCGTTTGCGAAACTATTGCGTTCGTGGAATAGCCTCAGTGAGTGGATCCGCTGTGATGTTTCTTTCTATGTCTCTCTATATCTCATGTTCGCGGAGAAAACCATCTCCCGAAACGAGCAATACCTGTCTTAGAATGTCTGGATGTCTGATGGGACCTAGCTCATAAATGAACTCCAAATCCAAACTTCTTAGACTGTATCAACAACTGAACTTAATCAGTATCCTGCGCCATGCCTCCCTCAGTATTGCCTTGGACCACCTGTCCAAAATACTGCCCCTCGTCAGAGGGAGAACTATAACTCTGACAACCTCCTTGTCGTCCATGTCACCTTGGAAGCCTGGAGTGATAACCGTCTCCTAAAAGAGGCAGCCGTTATCATATCCCTAGAACCATTCACTTATGTTCTAAAACTGCTTCCGACTGTTTTTCCAGGATTGGATTAATATCAACTTATTGCACCTACTGCAAGAACAACATCTGGTGTGGTACTTGACATCTCATGACTGACTCAATTGCCTAAGCAAGTGATCTGTCAATCATGCACATCCCTCTCTACTTTAGTCTATAAGACACCTTTAGAGAGGGTGACTCCATTACCTGCAGGTACACTACCATGCCAGGAGTCGTCCATTCTAAATACTCATAGAATGCTGTCAAGGTACCCAGATTGGGAAACTACCCAAATCTAGATCTAAAACCATAGATCTAGTAACCAGTATGTCTCATATAATATCCAAGTCCCTTGTGGAGAAACCACTGTGTGACGACCAAAGTATAACCGATCGTAGTATAAGAATATCACTTCCCACTACCTTCTCAACAGATCCATCCCCTATTCTGATGACGTCAAACCCATGACTGTCACATCAGAAACAGATGATCTAACTCCGCTACATCTGCTTTAGTCTATAAATAGACATAAGCCTGATGTCCACCAATGCTTCCGCTGCTCCCACTGACTACGACAACCCTCTGGCAGAGTCACATAGACGTGCACTTCCAAAACTAGTTTAGAACGACGCTATACTCATCCTCCTGCCGGATCTCGCAGCCTGGAACAACAGTAATGGCAAGTGTGGGTAAACAAGAACTTCCCTGTCACCGTCCTTGAGGCTACCGGAGTACCTCTCGGGTGCCTGAAGTTACCCACCGTATCTGCGGAGTGGCCAATGGAATGTCAATCCAGATTGAATCTTTAGGTTCCTTATCAAATCTTCAGTAATCGTTTGTGGTTCTGGAATCACTTCCAGTTCTACCATACTCCCACTACTTTTTCTGAAAAAAAAACATTTTTATTAAAACTGTGGCGAGTCTAGAACAATATTTCTATTGATCTGCCAGATGGTAGAAAGTCAACCCTCGTCATAGCCTGGGTCAACCCACAAACAGCCATTACAGAAACGTGCCTTGAGTTATCCGGAGTCTGGTTTAAGCATAAGCCGGACAACTCCCCGTACCTTAACATCGTTAAGATATGAACTGTTCTATATCCAATATAGAAACAGAGGCACTGATTCAATTGAACCAGATTCAAATCATGCAACTGTCTCCAGTGCATGTCAACTAAATGGAAGGAGGCCGATCAGCGTTACTCAACTTAGGAATGCATCCAATTATGAGTAACCTGAAAGAGAAGCAAGTTCTCTTTATCATTACTATCAACTGAATACCATACGCAAGTATCTACATCTTCGATCACTTTGAAGAATCCCGATACTTGGTATACCTGGTTCTCTACTTTATTCAAATACATATAACTCCTCAAAATTTTAGACCCTGTGTTTCCATGAAACACATGTCTAAGAACTAGAGAAGTTAAAAGTAAACAGAATATAGTATGAGGACCAGCCCCTCTGTCCTAATGGACACTGGACAACATACAATACTCTGTATAAGTCCGCTGAGTCTAACAACTCTTTCACTGTGTGTCGTAGGTTGAAAACTGTACTTATGGTTAAGAAGAATTACACCGCTGTTTAATGCTCCTTACCTAACCATCCACTGATATAGGTAAATGTCATCGACATAATATCAAAAGGTATATCTCACTCTATGAAAATAGACGTACAGATATATCAATTTGAAATTGGTGCACAACAGCGGATATTCAAAACCAAATATCTGCCGACCGGCAAACAGCCCAGGTGATCTCCTCAAATATCACCGATTACAACGAATCCCGATATAATGAGGATGATCACCCAATTCCCAATAACTTACTCCCACTCAGCATCTGTAAAACCATACAGATGTGAGAATCCAACCTGGTAAATACATACCCTGGAGCAAGTGTCTAACTGGGAAATCAGTTTTCCATTAACAGTACACAGTGAAACTGAAACATTGAAATATTTCTGTGGGGAATCCTTGTATTCCTAGTAATGCCTCTACCATTATCCAGATTCACAACTATAACCGTATAATTCTTTGCCACTTGTCCAAATCCCTTTATATGTCTTTAGTCAATACCGTCTGCACACCCCTTTAGGCCAAATGGTTTTCTTCCTTCCATACCGTTCGGCACCAGCCTATGGTTTGGAAGAAGACTATCCAAAAAGCATAAAGGGTGTACTGTCCTAATCCTAGGAGCACTCGCAACGCGAGAGAAGGTGAAGATAAAAGACACCTGAATGTACTTTATTCCTATTTCTCCTGAACTAGGATCCATCCCCGAACTGGAACAAGTTCCTTTCGAGTTCGTATATAACCATACGATGGATTATCCAATAAACTGGGATCTTCGTAGTAATACGGAGTGTCCTGGAGAAATACAAAGGTGATTTAGGATTGGCGAAGAAATACTTGGTTTGGTCGTGAATATCAGTCGCAATTTACTTTGCCCTCTTACTAATCCCTTGCTTTGTCTTAATCTTAATACCTTCTGCACACCATCATTATGCTAATTGGTTTTCTTCATTCCCCACCGTTCGGCACCAGCCTAAGGTTTGGAAGAAGACTATCCAATTTGCGTAATAGGCGTACTATCTCCTAAACCAAGGAGTACTCGCAATGAGAGAAGGTGAAAAGAAAAGACAACTGAATAATCCCATTCATTTTCTCCAGAACCAGAAACCATCCTCGAAGTCCTTCGAGTTCGTATATAACCATACGATGGTTTTGTCCAATGGAAGTGGACGTTCGCAGTAATACGGGGTGTCCTGGAGAAAAGGGTAAAAGTAGGAGTGGCAATGAGGTCTGCAACTCAGACAATCCAAAAGCCAGTGTTAAGAAGGTTCGGTCAACTTGGTCACTGAGTCATAGTCCAGGGTCGGGTCAATGGTCGCTGCCAGAGAGAGAGAGAAGAAACACTCAGCGTGCACTCTAACCTAGATCAGAATGGTTATCACTTTGTCTAATCTGGAAACCTCCCACTGTACCTCAAATTCTCCTCCAAACCTGAAAGAAGAATTAGTCGGGGTTACCCGAGGAGTAAACCAACTCATCAGTGGGAATCGGGATCCAACTCTCATCGCATGATAACGTGACGGAATCCACTCACGTCACCACACTCCAGAAGGTATGCGCATACCTGGCAAGTTTCAGTTCTTTTGAAACTCCCGATGAAAGTTTTACCCCTAGGACTCAAGTGACCTTGACACAGTCAACAAATCAAAGAGTCATAGTCAAGTTCAACCCGTCATTATCCTGGATTGCATTAAACCCACCCGTACGAGCCCTTGACACAGTCAACAAGGCCGCACGACTGTCCTAACCAATCCCATTTGTATGCTGCAAACAAACACTTCTTAGCTACCGCACACTACGCCTTGACACAGTCAACAAACGCAGCACGAATACTAAGTAATATTTGTGAGAAATGACGGAGGGCTACGTCTAGTTTTTGGCGAAAAACTTTTAACGTAATGAACTTGATATCGTTGAAGGAACTGCATAGCCTTTTATAAAATATAGTGACGAAAACCTTTACTAAAGAGGTCACTCCCGGTGAAGGGATCTCGGCTCTTTCCCCGTAGAATGAGGTGCAGGATATTCCAACTGAATACCACGATGCAAAGCAAAAGTAATCGGCTATAATGAAGTTAATGCCCTGACGCAAACTTTTGTCCAAGGGGTCACTCCCGGTGAAGGGATCTCGGCCCTTGCCTCGTCGACTGAGGAGCAGGATATTCCAAATGAATACCACGATGCAAAACAAAAGTGAACGTCCTTGCAATAACAGCCTTTTTTTTTTTTTGAAAAAGTGTTCCAACAACATCAGATTAGGTTTGTTTATCTTGCATTGATCTGAATCAACGCAGTCCCATCAATTGATCACACCACAAAGAACGAAAATATACTGACGTACGTATATGCCATCCGCATTCGCCACTGGGTCCCGTCATCATCCGTTAGGTTAGCTAACTAACGGCAGAGCGGGGACTGGACTAGCGCGGATGAAAAACATATACAACATCTACTAATATATATACCAATATATAGTATTTCGCTCAAGGCGTGAATAAAATGCAGCAACACAGAAATGTATAGCAACACAGAACAATACAGATATCTGGAAGCCCCGGATTTCACAGAGCCGCTGCTGAAACCCGACGTTCCCCTGGTCGTGTGGATAGCCTGTGCAATGAGAATCCTAGACCCCTACGGGCGCGGCAAGTCACCCGCCAAAACCTGAAGCGAGGCAGCCCCCTTCAGCACCGTGAATGGACCACCCAGCACTCCACGGAATCCGGCAACTTGGGCACCCCTCCTGGGTCAACCTGTACCCCCTACGAGTGCGGCGAATAGCCCGCCAATCCCAGAGTGAAGCCCCCTCCGTCTCAATGCCATGAGATGCGGGCTTGTTGCCCTCCAGAACCCGGCTACCCGTGCACCCCTCCTGGGGTAATCCTAGTACAGAATGTAAAATATACATACACCGGGTACATCGACCGCAACCAGGTCGTGCCCCAAAAGAATAATACAGACAGGCAGTGACGGCAGTCCACATGTCGGACGCTCGCCCCGCAATATCAAATGTACATAATACAACAAAAACTGTACTATATTGCAACCAGGCTATCCCCCACGACCGATCCGCAACATCACAGCATAAACATAGAACATCAACGTGAAAGTCACGTTCGCAAATCCGTCTAACCGGGCTATAGCAGTTAGATCGGATTTACCGATCGAGTGACATTCACGGTCGCAGAAAATAATGTAAATACTGTGAACTAATGTGTTTAAAATTATCCGATCGATCAAAATTACCAAGTGGGCCCCCAAGCAATACTGTAGCACTCACAGAAATTCTGGGCCCAAACTTAACATTCCAGAAACCACATTTTCAACACAGAAACATTCTGGAAAATTTTGGGTCACTGAACAGTAGAGCACGCGGCGGAAGCGCGGCCAAAGGATGGCTTTAGCCGCGCTTCCGCGGTTAAGTGTACTGTTCATGAGTCCAAATTTTCCCAGACCTCTTATTATTTCCTACACATCATTCTGAAACAACCTGAAAAATTTTTAGACTTCAAAAAAATTCGACAGAAACTGATGTGGAGAAAAAATGCGGTTTTTGCAATTTTTTGTTCGATCGAGTTCTAAACACGTTAGCACAAGCTAGGCTAAGTTAATGGCGTGGCTCTGATACCATGTTGCGCCACGGCAGCGCCCCGGCCTCGTAGTCGAGGCCAAAATGCGGAATAAAATTTTTTTCCTTGCTCGGAAACCGGCGCTACCGCGGACAATTAAAACCCGGATCGAAACCATTAACCTAACTAGCTAACTAGAGAGATAGGGTGAGAAGATATACCAAGCGATCCGTGTCCTTCGGTCTTCGTCTCCACTCCAATCTCCTGCGGAATCTCCGTCACCTCCTCGCTCGTCGGAAAGGGCACCACGTAGCCGGAATCTTTTACGGGCTCCCGCCTCTTGACCGAGGCAACTCGGGCGCGAAGTTGGCTAGCCGACGCGTCCAAGGCTTGCTATAGAATAGTGTAATGAACTTGTCTCTTGGGGTTATGAGGTTGCCTTGATGTGGAGGAATGGAGAAGAGAAGGAGAGAAAGAAATGAGCTTTGAAGCTAATCTTTTTCAACCATGGAAAAATGCCACCACCCCAAAAAAAATACCCTCTCTCCTTCTCTCTAAATGTGGCCGGCCACTTCTCACACAAGAATAGATTGGAGAGAGAAAAGAAAGCAAGAAAGAATAAATATCCAATAAAGAAAATGGTCACTCTCATTTTCTAATCAAATCATTTCCACCATCCATCAAAAGAAAAGCAAGTGATGAGATTAAAAGGGCATCTCATGATGAAACAAGTCTCATCATAAGCAACATATGCAAGAAAACCCTCCACTAAATGTTAATTGCGAACTTGCAATTAACACCCTCCACCAAGAAAGTCCGACCGAGAAGGAATGAAGGAAAACCGGCCGGAACGGAATGCAAACTGGCAACCCCAGAAAACCGATCCCATAATAAATTACAGGAAAACCCCACTACTGCAAATACATGCCCGCATTTGTATTCCCACTGAACACAAATGCAAAGAGACAAAACTACACTATCAAATACTAGAATCCGGCTTAAGCCAAAGCCGGCTAGTAAAAACTGTCCGATCACGATCCGTGCAATACCGCACGTATCTGATCGAACCCTGCCATATCTCCATACGGCCTCTACAGCGTTTCGCCCGAAACTTGAGTAACTGTAACTGTGGTGGACTCTAAAGACTCGTCAATACCTTGGCTGTGGATTTAACCACTAGCACGTCAGAGGTATAAGCCAATACGTGATGGGCCACCAGGTATTGACCAAATGGGACGTCGATGAGGAAGCTCACCCCGACACCCAACTGAGCCTGTCAGTGACAATATCCGTACAGTCCGGTCCGTTCGTCTATGAGTATCGCATGGCGGGCCTAGGGAGTTGGTGAAAGTCAGACCCCCAAAAGCGGTACAAGTCGTGTCGGAGCGTAGCCCAGAACGCCCTGAGATACTACTGGAATACCTACCAGTAAATCTCCTGCCTCGGCCGAGGGCTTTGCGTAATGGCTCTTCTAGACACAGCGCGACCTCACCCCCAATACCGGGAGAGACGAACCCCTGCAGATCCGCTCACTGCCTCCATGTGGCTCGGGACTGTACCCAACTAAAACCTGTTTGCACGACTCCTTTGAGCCGTGGTAGGGTAGTAATCAAAGTACAGTGGGAACTCACACGAGACAAATGACGATCCCAGGTCGATGAACTAACCTGTACACATGTCACCAGGGAACTGCTATCTGACATCTGGTATAAGACCAACTAGCAGGTTCCCGGCGAGTCCTGTCCGGTGTACTCATAACCCAATGAGCACCTGTATACATCTTAGGTGAACCAACTGACACCAGTGGCTTGTGAGACCGGCCACCGCCCCTCGTCGGGGTCTCGACTGTATACACTAGTCTACTAACGGAGTATCGATGCCCTGTCTCGAAACTCCTACGACTAGGGACCTTTTAAGGATGTGCTTATAGACCACCAGCTCCCACGTATATGATCACCATCATACTGCTGGCAGTCAAGCAAGAATCCTAGGGGCTCTATCAACGTGTAATAGCGACATGTCAGGTCACCTAAAGCAGTACACGATGATAAAGATAAACCAGATAGCATACTATCATCTCGAGTAAGACTGTCCTACCGGGATAGGTCCTCCCTCAATCATTGCAATCACGTGCCTGTGATCCAATAATTGACTCTGAGGGCACTAACTCCAACACCGTGCTAGTCCTGACCTCGTCCTGCCGTAAGTTAAGTAACCTTACGGTGAAAACCTGGGTTCCTATGGTGAATGCGGATGACATATATGTGTGTTTTATTTTCGTTTCTTCTATGATGATTAGGTGCTTAAATGATGGGACGACATTAATAAGATTAATGTTAAGAAAAGAAACCTAAAGATATTGTATAACCAAATTTGAAAGATACTCGGTTTTTTTCCATGAAAAAGCAATTATTTCAAATGCGGAGCTTAAGCCACTTCTTTACAAATCACTCGGTTCTGCAACGATATCAAGTTCAATACGTTAAAGGTTTTCATCAAAACCATTCGTAGCCCTCCGCCATTTTAGGAAGTAGAGTACTTAGTATTCATGCTACACTTGTTGACTATAGTTAAGGCGTAGTGTGCGGTAGCTAAGTGATGTCTTCCTACAAAGTATATGATGCGATCGATTAGGACATTCGTACGACTTTGTTGACTATAGTTAAGGGTCATACGAATGGGTCTAAATCAATGATGAAATGACGGGTAGAACTTGACTAGTGCTTATGATTTGTTGACCATAGTTAAGGTCATAAGTCGTTAGGGGTAAAAACTATATCGGAAATTTCAAGTGTTGAAATTTGCAATGAGATTGCATACATTCTATTTGATAGTTGGATCCCGATCCCACTATGAGTAATAGTTACTCCCGGGAGAATTTTACACTTTACAATTAGCTAATCTAGCAGGTGTCTAAAAAGATGTTAACGGGGTTATACTTATGTGGAAACGGGGTTTATTTTAATTAGGTCTGTGCGAAAGCATGGGGAACCGCCTTTGGAGAACCAACACTGGTCTGGCTGACCGGTTAGCGAACTTGTAGAGTGTAACTAATCCTGGCTAATTTTCTTTTTAGGATATGAAGGGAAATTTGATAAAAACAGTAGGAGATATCGATTAGAAAAAACAATAACCAATCTAATCATGCAAGAGTTTACGCTGCGTGTTTTCTTTTCTCTCTCCTAATAGCAAATACCAATGATGGGACTTAAGCTTCTATTAGAGAAAAACAAACTGACATGACCAAATTATAAAGACTGGCTGAGGAATGCGATCATTGCCCTTACCTATGATAAGGTTGCATGCATTCTCACTACCAAAGCCCCTTCCGTCCCAGGCCCTGATTCCTCTATTGCGGATAAAGAGATCCACAAAACATGGGATATCGACCGTGCCACAGCAAAGTGCCTCGCATTAGTTTCGATGGACAATGAACATCAAAAGCAACATGAGAAGATGGATGTGCATTCCATCTTTCTCCATACAAAAGAGTTGTATGGGGAGCAATCTCGTGCTCTTCGTTACGAGGCCTCACGAAAATTGTTTTAAATGAGGATGGTTGCTGGTACTTCGGTAGGAGATCTTGTCCAAAAGATGATATACCTTATTGAAGAGCTTGAGGACCTGGGATGGACCATGGAGAATGAACAATATATTGATATCGTTCTACAGTCTCTCCCTTCTGCCTATGCTCAATTTGTAGTGAACTTCAACATGCACAACTTAGAGAAATTACTTCCTGAACTTCTCAATATGTTAAGGAGTGCAGAGAGCACGCTCAAGATGGTGAAAACTCCCACTCTACTTGTTGGGCAATCTTCCTCCTTCTTCCCAATAGCAAAAAGTAAGGGAAAGAAGAAGAAGAAACTCACCAAACCGAGAGGTGGAGTTAAAAAGGCGAAGGGGAAAGACAAATATGGGGCTGCGGGATCAGGGAAGGATGAATGCTTCAATTGCCACAAGATGGGGCATTGAAAAAGGGATTGCACTGAGTACCTCGCCGATCTCAAGAAGAAGAAGCATGTTGATACTTCCGCTTCAGGTGTGTTTGTCACTGAAAACTGGTTTTCAATAAACTCTGCAACCTAGGTATTAGATACCGGTTCAGGTTCTCACATCTGTAATTGTGTGCAGGGGTTGCGAAATAGCAAAGTTTTGAAGAAAGGTGATCATACTCTCCGTGTTGGGAATGGTTCAAATGTTGATAATGCATCAGTGAGAGAGTGTCACTTAAGGTTGCTTTCAGGGTGTATATTGATTTTGAATCCCTGTTATTTTGTACCAACTATGTTATATAATATTATATCTGTATCTTTGTTAGACAATGAAGGGTATCATTTTGTATTCCAAAGTAATGTTATGAATATTAACCTAAATCAACAGTTGATTGGGTATGGTACACTAAATAACGGAATCTACGTTCTGAATCAACACACAGTTTTCAACATCCAGCACACAAACAAAAGAAAAACTTCAAAAATAAATGAATTATTCTTATGGTATTGTAGACTTGGTCCTATTAACGAAACAAGACTAACCAAGCTACATAAAGATGGATATTTGAATCCGTTTGAATATAAATCTTATGCGACTTGTCAGTCTTGCATCAAGAGTAAAATGACCAAAACTCCGTTTACTGGACATGGAGAGAGAGCTACTGAACTCCTAGACCTCATACATAGTGATGTATATGGACCGATGTCTACGCATGTAAGAAGCGGTTATTCATACTTCATAACCTTTACCGATGATTTCTCGAGATTTGGACACGTGTTCTCACTGAAATATAAGTCTGAAGCTTTTGAAAAATTCAAGGAGTATAAAATTGAAGTAGAAAAACAAACTGGGTTGAGCATCAAGAAACTTCAATCAGATCGAGGAGGAGAGTACTTAAATACAGAGTTCCTTAATTTTCTAAAAGAGAATGGGATTCTCTCTCAGCTCACTCTTCCGTAAACATCACAGCAAAACGGTGTGTCAGAGCGGAGGAATCGTACCCTTTTAGATATGGTACGCTCCATGATGAGTGATGCTGAGTTACCACTTTCCTTTTAGGGGTATGCATTAGAGACTGCAGTATATCTATTAAATAGGGTTCCGACCAAATTCGTGCATACCACTCCATATGAGATATGGTGTGGGAAGAGACCATCTCTTAAACGAGTTAGGATATGGGGTTGTCCTACTTTTGTTAAAAAGCAGAATCCAGACAAACTCGGGACACGATCGGTTTTGTGTAAGTTTGTGAGATATCTTAAACATTCATATGGATATCTATTCTACCATAAGGAGGAACAAAGAGTGTTTGTTTCTCAATATGACACATTTTTAGAAAATGAGTTTTTTACAAATGATACTATTGGCAATATGGTAGAACTAGAAGAAATTCCAGAGCCACAAACAATTACCGACGATTTGATTGAGCCTGAAGTTTCGATAGAACCCAACGAGCCTCAGTCACTCCATAGATCTAGTAGGCCTTCTCACCCACCAGAGAGATACTATAGTTTCCTCATTGATAGTGATAGAGAAGATTGCATTATGGAAGATGATGACCCTACTACTTTTCAGCAGGCTATCACGAGTAGTGACTCAGTGAAATGGCTGGATGCTATGCGATCCGAAATGGAATCCATGCACACTAAAAAAGTATGGACTTTGGTAGTTGCACTTTCTGAAGTAAAACCCGTAGGGTGCAAATGGATCTTTAAGAAAAAGATTGGTGTGGATGGACAGGTGGAGACCTATAAAGCTAGACTTGTAGAGAAAGGTTATCGTCAAAGATCAGAATTGGACTATGATGACACCTTTTCTCCAGTAGCTATGCTTAAATCCATTCGAATCCTACCTGTTATTGCTGCTTACTACGACTATGAAATCTGGCAGATGGACGTTAAAACTGCATTTCTAAATGGTGATTTAGTAGATGCGTTTTTATGGATCAGCCAGAGGGCTTCATTGACAGTAGGAGCAGCGAAAAGGCATGCAGGTTGCTTAAATCCATTTATGAATTAAACCAAGCATCACGGAGTTGGAACATCTGTTTTGATGATATGATCAAAGAGTTTGATTTTGTCAAAAACGCAGATGAATCTTGCATTTATAAGAAAATTGTAGGGAGTATAGTCATATTCCTCGTATTGTACGTAGATGGCATTCTCTTAATAGGAAATGGCGTTCCTATGCTACAATTGGTCAAACTATTCTTATCACAAAGGTCTCCTTGAAGGACTTGGGTGATGCCTCGTGCATTCTAGGTATTAAGATCTATAGAGATAGATCTAAGAGAATGTTGAGATTGTCCCAATCTAGGTATATAGACACCATACTAAAGAGGTTTAGTATGAAAGATTCCAAACGAGGCAATTTACCCGCATATCACGGAATCACCCTCTCCAAAGACTTCTATCCAAAGTCTGATGAAGAGAAGGCTCGCATGAGTGTTATACCCTACGCTTCTGCTGTAGGGTCTATCATGTATGCGATGTTATGTACTCGTCCAGATATAGCTTACGCACTGAGTGTAGTAAGCAGGTATCAATCCAATCCAGGGGAGAAACACTGGACAGCTATGAAGAACATTCTTAAGTACTTATGAAGGACTAAAGAAATGTTCTTGGTGTATGGTAACGGGGATCTCCAAATGGAGGCCTTTACCGATTTCAGCTTCCAGAGTGACAAGGATGACATCAAGTTTATCCGGGTTTTGTATTTACCCTCAATGGAGGGGCGGTCTGTTGGAAAAGTTCCAAACATGACACCGTTGCAGACTCAATGATGGAAGCTGAGTATATTGTTGCAAATGCTGCTGCTAAGGAAGCAGTCTGGATGCGGAAGTTCATCGTAGAGCTTAGAGTGGTTCCAACCATTTTTGATCCAATACCCTTGTATTATGATAATAATGGGGCTATGGCATTAACCAAGGGACCCAGGTCCCATCAGCATTCCAGACATATCCTGAGGCGATATCACCTGATCCGGAAGATAGTTGATCGCCGTGAGATTGAAGTTCGGAGAGTAGACACGAAGAACAACACTGCAGATCCACTCACCAAGGCCTTTCCACTGGTGCAATTTGAGCGAATTTTTGAGATGTTGGGTATGAGATACGCCAATAATTGGTCTTAGTGAAAGTGGGAGATTGTTAGATATGTATGTCCAAGAGGCAATTATTGTAATTGTTGGACATGTATATATCTACATGATAATCTTTCTCAATATGATAGTATGCTATTTAGTTTGGCATTATCATTCATGTGTATGGTTCTACTTATTATTACTATCGCTAATACATGTTGATAAAACCCCTAGGATCTTTGCTTAACTGCCAGGATTGTGATACAGATCATACCAGTGGGACTTAGGTAGTCTATAAGCATATTCTTAAATGTTCCTAGTCGAGAGACAGGGTATCGATGTCCCAGAGTAGACTAGTGTATACGTTTCTTGACCCTGTATTGGGGTGATGGATGATTCCATATCCATTGGTGTTTGACATTAAAGATTGTATACAGGTGCTCATTAGAGACTGAGTACACTGAACGGACTCGCCGAGAACTTCTAGATGGTATCATAACTATCGTCAAATAGCGGTTCTCTGGTGACAGTTGTACATGTTAGTCTGTAGACCCGAGATCATCATAGTGTCTTGTGTGGTTCTTACTGTGTTTTGATTTCCACCTTACCACGGCTCTACTGAGTCGTGTGAACAGGTGGTTTTTGGGTACAGTCCCGAGTCGCATGGAGGTAGTGAGCGATAGGAAGGGTTTTGTCTCTCCCGGTATTGGGAGTTGATGCTGTGCTATACGCGATTGGTTATAACCGCAAGCCCCTAGGCAGGGCTGATAAGATTTACTGATAAGTGTTATCAGTAGTTTCTCGATTGGTTATAGGCCACACATCGGCATGACTAATCGAGTTATTGGAGTCTGACGATTCCACCCTCCAGACTCGATATACGACATATCAGACGAAGACACCGGACTGTACGATAAGTGTTGCTTATAGGCTCTATGGAAGTTTGAACAAGTTTGCTTGTTGATCTTCTATTCGTTCAATATCTAGGCAGCCGTTACGTCCGGCTAGTACCGCTGACGGCTTGTGGGTATCTGATGTGATCATTACCTACTGCTAGCATATTGACGAGTCTTTAGAGTCCCACATAGAGGTTTCCTGGCTCAAGCGAAACGAATTAGGGCACGTATGGAGATATGTGAATACGAGTATATGATACCGTATTCTAATCTAGCGTTTTTGATATTAGCCGGGTTATATATGATATAACCGGATTATTGAATCAAGTGTTGATTTAATGATTAACTAATATAATTCTCATTTTAATTCTTTTCTTCTCATTATATATTTGATATATACAAATTGTATCATGATTGATGATACATAGAACATGGCTATATGAGAATCACATTGGAGGAAAAGATAAAGAAAATGATTTACTTATATATGAATAAAACAAAAGGAAGAAATGAGTCATGGATTCTAAAATGTTCTCCAAGGTGATAAGAACCATGACTCATTGTTTTCCTTTGTTTTATTCATCCATATTTATTATTTTCTCAAGCTCATTTTATCCTCAAGGTTCATTCTCATCTCCAAGTTCATCCTCTTCATTTTCCTCTCTAGTTTTTTCTAGGTTCAAAAAGAGAAAAGAAAAGAAAGAATTTTAATGAGAAAAATCTCTACTTCATCAACCTACACTACTCTAGCATATTAGTATAGGTTGTTCTCTTTACTAATTCATAGATTAGTGAAGTGTGGGCTTGAGTGTGAAAAGGTTCGAGGTGGATCATCTTTGACGACGAAGACTACGAATAAATTCGTTTTATTCTTCAAGTGGAGTCGAAGAAGAGTTCTAGCATTACTACTCGGAGCAATTGAAGTGAAGGACTAAACTACAAAGGTTGTAGTTTCCATTCACTTAGTTTTAATCTCTAATTTGCTTTGCTAAGAAACCCTAATCTCTAGTTAGATTCTTGTTTAGTAGACTTAGCCTTCTAGAATTTTAAAATTGTTTACATGCTTTTGTTAAAGCCCTAGCGGAGGTGCTAAAACAAACTTATAACTTGTACTGACGACGGTTGCGAAGGCGGACCATATTGTTGCGAGAATTGAGTCCATTGCTCCTGCATTTGAGCTCTCCATACCGCATCAACTTCCTCCTTATCTGCTTCATCACTCCTCCCCAGCAGCTCCTTTAATCTCCCGTGCCTGATCCATTTGTGAATTGGAGTGAACGGTCGACGTACTTGAAATTCCTCCGGAACTCGACCGCGAAAGATCAACGGGACCATCGTAAAGGGGAATACAGTCATGTGACTTTGAGCGAGGGAAAAGTTGCTCTATAATAGATACCTCGGTTGGATAGGATTGTTGGCCGGAAATTCGGGATTTGATTCCCGATAGCTCCTATTCGCTTCCTCGAAATGCGCCTTTGATAAATGAAACAGTAATTACGTTTCTTTGCGAAATTAACAAGTGTATATATTTACTTAAAAGAATTTATATATGCAATCTTATTAGATATTGAGTGGCTGTATATGTTCTTTATTCTGGCATGTCTTCTTTAGTGTGCAATGCCTCCCAAGTCTCAGTAAGTCTCGGCTTTTTCCCCGCCTTCTCCTGTACCAGATATATAATTTATCTATATGTGAGAATATGTAACGATAAGTTTAAAAAATCGAACATATATGTAATTAAAGATAAACTCACCAAAATAGATCTATATTGACTAATAGGAATCGATCCACCAAAATAGTCATCTGTGGCTTTCTCTCGGTTCTGGCTATTCCATTCTAATTCTGTCTGCATATTCAGAAAATAATATATCTCAATATAAATTAATCTAAATTTGGTGTTCAAATCAAATAAATATCTTTTTAATTATCTTTGCCTTGGGTGTCTCACAATGATATAGGAGAAAAGCAAAGTTCTCCATAAGGATGTTAGAGGGAAGTCCGGCAAAATGTTCCCAATCCTCGTTAAATTTACCCGACTTTTTGTATTTTTTTTAAATCTTTCACACCATATCTTGAAACACTGTTGCATCTCATACCGAACATACGTCTAATGTCCGTCTATATTGTCTTTTAAGACGAAATGTTTCTGTAACACAGATTAATAAGTATATTAATTAATAAATTAATATGATTTAACAAGTATCTAATGGTGAAATATGGTTAATTGAGTTATATATTACCAAGAAGGTGCACCAAATCCATACATAGGCTTCCCAGGGGTTATCTGCAAACGTGAATCTCACTTTCTAGAACTCCGTGTTGCGGACGAGAATACCAATATACGCATTAAAATGAGTAGCCCACGAACCCAGACCTACGAGCTTTCCACCTACCTATTCTAGAATTGCCATTTTTCACCCATATCGTATTTGGTATACTCGGAGGCAAAACCTCTTTCGTGCTTTTCAAACCGGTACAAATCATTCCCCACAGCCCATACCTCGGCGATACGCGTGTCTGCTGCATCTATCATCCTCCCGATTTGAGGATAAGCGGCAGCACATCACGCCCGGTCCTTCGTATAGTCACTATCTTGATAAACTTTTTCATCTAGTAGTGCGTGAGGAAGAAGCGATGTAGTAATATATTCATCTGTGGCGGGATCTGAGAACGCGCCAGGTTCTCTACTTAGATCTATGCACTTCTCGTCTAGGTGTGTATATATATCAACCAGCACAGATGTATGTGTATCCTCCTAATCAGATGTACCTACACATTTCAATTTATTATAGTCAATGCAATAGTTATATGAACAAAATAATTTGAACACGTACGCTTATTTAAAACTCTAATATATACCGATAATCTCATATTATGTCGAAGAGGAACCATCTCGATCTCTTTTCATTAAAGAGAATGCTGCAGTAAATTTTGCGAATATGCCTTTTTTAGATGATCGCCCCATCTATTTCATATAAGTTATGACGATACAAAATATATAACATACATAAATCATTAAACCAACATATCAATGGATTATAAGTGATTACAACTGCAAAGTTTTTCATATATCAATTGACTACAAGTGTTTACAACTGTAAAATTTATAACATATATAAATGATTACAGTGCAAAGTTATATTAAAGGATTTGATTTAGTTTATAGATTATGCTACAATTTAAAAATCTAAGCAATAAATCATACACGACAACAAGATTTTGAATCATTAAATTTATAAAATACAAAATGATTTGTACGAAAGAAAATTAATATGGTTTACTAAACCATTCCAACTCAAACCTTAACCCAAGCTCTTCAATTGTTATTTTAGGACAAATCCAAAAAAGCAAAACACTAACACTTAACTCAAACGTTAGTTATAAAACGATTGAGGGTATTTTCAGTTTCAACCTTAAATCATAAATTTCACCCTTAAATTAGAATTTTTTTAGCCCTAGTTATCAACTTTACCCCCAAATCATAAATGCATCTAATCCCAACCCTAAATTTCACCCCCAAATCTCATATTCATCTGACCATAACCCTCAATTTCACCCCAAAATCACATATTCATCGAATCCTAACCCTCGATTACCTAACTAAAATTCATCTAACCTTGACTTTAACCCTCAATTACCTATAACCCATTTTCAATTCTAACCATAAATTTCCAAATTTCTATTTCAATTTCTCAACTTTCTTCAATTCTAAAACCCATCAACCACAACTTTCTTCAATTCTAATTCAATTTCTCAAAATTTTCAACTTTCATCAATTCTAAAACCCATCAACTCCCAAAATCATAATATATTTCATAACCTAACTTTACAATTCCATGATTTAATTGAAAATAAATAATAATTGGAGGGGAAAACCTAAACCTTGGACCGTTGTTGAGTGAGGAGGTGTGACGATCTTGAGTAGCAGCAACAACAGCAGCAACAGCAACAGATTAAAAAAAATTGGGACGAATTGGGAGAATTTAGGGAAAATTTTGAGTGAATTAAGAAGGAAGATTTTGGAAGAATTAGAGCTCGAGAGATGAGTTCGCAGTAGGAATTAGGGTGAATGGGAGAGAGAGAGAAGGACCTTCGCGGCTAAAATTTACTGAGGGTATTAGCGACCGTTATACACGATCGCTAATACATAGGGAACGGTCGCCAGCGACCGTTTAATATATACGGTCGCTGATACCATGTCCCTAATACGCACAATTTCTAGCGGTGATAATAAGATAATTTAGCCTAAGGCAGGAGTTTAATGTTATAATTTATTTATTTATTTTTTATATCTGTTTCTCCATATTGGTGGAGTTTGTTTGGTATATAAGGAAATGCTTGGTCATTTCTTTCAGTTTAATTGAAAATTTTTTGGATTTCTCAATGAACACTACTACAATAAGGGGTCGCCCTTACGGATTTATCCGTAGGAGCAAAGCACTGCCCTTACGGATATATCGGTAGGGGCATAAAAATACCCCGTAGGTGCAAAGGCCACAGGTGCAAGTCTTCGTCCTGAACATGCCCCTACGGAGTAATAATTGCCCCTACGCCTTAATCTGTAGGGACACTTATCCCTACGAAATAATCCGTAGGGCCTGATAAATATTTTAATTTATTGGTTTATAAAATAAAATAATTGCCCCTACGGATGTACTCGTAGGGATCTGATTGGTGCCCTTACGAATACATCCGTAGGTCCAGAAAGATGCCCCTACGGATAAATTCATAGGGACAAGTTTTACTGAGTCCATAAGGACAAAATACCAGGTATTATGATATTTTGTCTCTACGGCTAACTGTGTAGGTGCAACAGATGGCCCTACGGATTAATCCGTTGTGACAAAATATCAGGGTTTTTTTTATAAAAAAAAAGACTTCCTGTTTTTTTCCCGCCGTGTGCACAATAATATATACATCATATAACCAAATACATAAATATTCATAATCAATATCTCACGCATAATATATAAAAGAAATAAACAAACAGAATACGATATCAAACTAAATCATCGTGAACAAACAAACAACCTCCAATATCGTCCAAAATTTATATAATATGTATCAGATAAGTACATACATCCTCAAAAATATAAATAAAGCTATCCTAGCTCGGTTCAGCTCCTCCACCTCTGATAATCGCCGTAATCTTATGCATCTGCTCCTTGGTGCAGCCCTGAGTCATCAAAAACTCGACTAATGAAGGAGCAGACTGTGCAGAAGTCTGAGCGGGCTGTGGAGCTGCAGGAGTGGTCTGCGCAACCGCAGCCGAGGTAGTGGCTTACGGAGCTGCAGCCGAATGAGATGCATGTGGAGCCGCATTCGAAGTAACCTGTCGCACCTGTTAAATTTTGTGTGTAATAAATGAGTAAGAACGGCGTATTGGATTTTAGTTGAGTTCGTATCATTATCAGGTTATTGCGAAATTCCAATCTAAGAATACTTAGGGACTTAGGCCTCGTTTGGGTATCTAGTTTGGAAAGCCGTAGTTTATTTTAATTAGATAGTTTTACGTAAGTATGATTAATCAAAGCTAAGTCTACAACCAAATAAGTTCAGGCTACTAATATTGCATATGTTACTATCTATAATGTGATATAATATTTTACTATTAAGTAGTATACGTACCATCTCCTTCAACTCCTCAATGGTAGTCTTCAAGGCGACAACATCATGCTCTAGACGTCGCTCACGGAGGGTTGGGGAAGTAACCGCCGGAGTGGAGTCCAATCTCATATGGGCCCTGCTAGGACCCAGTCCCCGGCCTCTCTCCCAACCTCCGTGGTGCCCTCCATGTGCGGTGTCTAGGACTGGGGTGTGCAACATCGGATCGGTCTGTCCAGTAAAATCGATCCCCGATGCCTCCGCCTGCTCCACCATCCGCTCCTACACCCACATTAACCATTAAAATATAAGTATATCATTTAAATTTGAACTTTTCAAAACAAAAATTCCAAACTTGTTGGAATAAATATTAACACTTACGCAATACTCCTGGGTAGAGGTGTCGGGGAATCGAAGCTCGCCCATGGCGGGATCTGTCGAGATGCCGTGGACGGCAAGATACGCGGTCAGCACGCTCGGTGTACCACCCTGCGCTAGGGTCTGAGCTCTCTGCAATTCGCAAAAAATTTACATATATTATAAAATAACTCTTAATATTTCATTATATCAAAATAGATCTATTGTAATTTACTGATGCCTCCATGGCATGAGTAATGTTCCTCGAGCCACCTGTATAAGTGGGGCGACCCCTCTTCGCCGACTTTCCATTCTTTTTATTTTGATTGGCATGTTTCTGCACAACACATTGAGATTTAGTTTTCTAATTAAGCAACACAAAAAAATAAATTATATACTAAACAATGAATTACATTTAAATTACAAACCTGTTTGCGCTGAGAGTCGAAATATTGGCACAAGAGAGGCCATGTATCTACGTCGACTCTCGCAATGGCTGGAGTATGTAAGAGAGCCGCTCTCTCTACCTCGGGGGTCGCCATCCACAGGGAATAGCCGTCGATCTTCGGCTCGTTCTTATTGTGTCGGGCATTTGATTGCATGTTCTTCATCAGGCCATTGTACAGAGCGTGAAGATCGAGCACTCTCTTAGGGTGATCAGGGTCGGGTACAGGCTGAAAGTCGTAATCCAACTGCAAATACAAAAAAACAATGTATTTAAATTGGAAGTGTTAAATAATAATAAATATATTGGATAATTCAAATGAAAATATATATTAATACCCGAGCCTAATCCCAGAAGAGGGCAAATAAGCGCCGGTGCTGATCGCCCCACTCAACGTGAACTGGATACTTCTTCACAAGGCGGCTCTCATCCTCCGTATACCGGCCGAACCACTCGGCATGATCGTCGGTATAGCGATAATTGGGGGTTAAGAAGAGAGGGAATGCTGCCTCCCCCTTAGCTCTGTCGGGCCTCAGCCTGTGGGATTGAATCAGCCCTCGAGTCCCCCTTTCGGGATGGTGCTCCCCTGCATCTACAAGAAATATCAAGACAATCAATATTAAGACAAAGTGGTATTAGAAATCTAAGGTTTAACAAAAATTGAAGTGCGATATATACCTCCAGCGATAGCAGCATGAGCCTCGGCTCGGGCAGCAGCATGAGCGGGATGATAGTTCCTCCGGTGAGGAACAGCCGGTGACCCGGACGTGGACGCATCCCCTCCAACTAGAAAATAAATATTGATGATAAAATTACATGAAGTTCATGTTTATTCTTAAAGGATATGTAAAATGAATAAATATTTTATATTTATTCATACTAACCTGCAGACTGAGCGGAGGGTATGGAAGTGGCGGGAGTGGCCCCTGCGCCAGATGTGGACGCACCACCTATAATTAGACAATCAAAAATAGATTATATAAGTAATTGCAAAAAGAATGCGTAGATTAATAATATAACATTTTAAATCAATATGCATGCACTATAGGATATATAAACATACCCGCAGGTGCGGTGGTGGCCTCTGCTCGAGATGTGGAGGCACCACCTACAGCTAAACAATAAAAAAATGATTATCTAAATAAGAGCAAAAAGAATGTGTGTATATTTATGATATAACATTCTAAATCAATATGCATGTACCATAGGATATATAAACATATCTGGAGGTACGGGAGCGGCCTCTGCCTTTGATGTGGATGCACTACTAACAGCTAGACAATCAAACATTGACTATATAAGCAATTTTGAAATAAATATGCGTGTATATCTATAATATTACATCTAAATGAATATGGGTGCAATATACCTGGAGGTGTGGCAAAGTCCACACAGAAGGAGTCATCCGAAGGGGTCTCCGATCGGGGTGCAAGACCGGCCCTCTGAAGCTCCCTACGCAGCTCTCTGGGCGGCAGAACTGCTCTGCCTCTACCGCTGCCACGGTTAGTGCTCCTGCCGCCCCTCGCTGCTCCGGTCGTCGTCATCAAATCTAGACAAGAGTACAATCATTACATATGCATGCTATATATGTATAGATCGTAAAAATGTGAAATAATAATATGACATTACTGATAACCTTTTTCGTTTCGTGGACGCATTAGACATATCTACTTGGATTTCATTATCGATATCATTTCTAACCCACGTAACTTCACGATCAGCCGAAAACAACCCGTCTTTTGAAACAGACGGTCGGAGCACTCTAAGTCTTCTCTCTTCTTTATCCTCATCGATGTCCTCCATACGATCCTCGAATTCTAGAACGTCGTAAACATCCCTGGATTTCCAACGGCATACGACACTCCATCCCGGATGTTTCAAGCACTGTGAGTAGTATACTTGGAACGCTTGGTCCGGAAAGATAAATGGATCGTCCTGACCGTAAAATCGAAATGTGTTCACACTAGTCAATCCATATTCATCTTTCCAAGTCCCGAGATTGTTTCTCCACTTATCCGTATCGGTTCGTGTATCATACCGAGTACATTGAAATATATAAAACGGTTCTGATCGTCTGGGATATTGGATACCAAGTATGCAATATAAGTATCCATAATAAATCACACCATCCGATCCTACCGTCGCAATCCCACTATTCTGAGTAGTTCGAGAAATTTCTATGTCCTTAACTTCAAATTTGTATCCAAGGACACCGAATCCTTTATAATATGCAACCTCTATACTAGAAAACCGAGCTAAACATCTTGAATCACTCTCTAATGATCCAGACAAGTTCGGATCGTGGATCTGACAAAATAATTTTTACGACAAATACATAACGATATATGTTTAGATTAAGACTGGTGGCAATAACATATTATTCGAACAATTTACATGATCTACAACCCAATCGCAAAAATTATCCTGATGATATTTTTCCAATCGTTCATCATTCCAATCAGCATGCCCCTCACGTACCTCATTAAAATGATATCCGTTCTCATCAATAAATTATGACATTATTATTATATCATTTCATACACACACAAACACAAATATAACAATTAATCCAAAAAAGCTTACTCTCTAATTTTTTCAAGATATGCGCTATTGAGGATGATAAACTGATATATTTTGTTAATAAACATAGTGTCTACTCTCTTATAATCAGATTTACCATATGGCCCGTCCTGAATTCTCGAGGCCGGTTAAGCTTCGTCTCAATGTTCTCTTCCAGAAAGCGGGAACAAAATATGATTGCTTCATCTAGAAGATAACCTTGTATGGTAGAACCCTCTGGTCGATTTCTATTGCGTATATACTTCTTTTAGAGTGTAGAGGTACCTAAAGAAAAATATGTTAAATAAATAAATACGGGCATATAGGACAACAATAATTTTACAAATTGCGTAAAATAAAAAATTCCACGTACCTTTCGACGGGATACATCCATCGATATTGTACCGGTCCGGCTAACTTAGCCTCAGTTGCAAGATGAACCATAAGGTGTATTATGATATCGAAGAATGTTGGTGGGAAAATACACTCAAGCTTGAAAAGTATCAACGAAATAGAATTTTCTAGATTCTGCAGCGTTACAACATCAAGTGTTTTAGCACACAATTCTCTAAAAAAGCAACAAAGGTCATTGATTACTAGACCAACCGATTTGGGAAGGGAAGTCCTGAGGGCTAATGGAAGAAGGTGCTCCATAATAACATGGTGATCATGACTTTTCAGCCCATCGATCTTGCCTTTCACAATTTTTATCTTCTTGCTAAATGATCCTGAGAAGCCTGTGGGAACTTTCAAATCATGCAACACCTGCAGAAATCTTTTCTTCTCCGGTTGTGACATGATACGCGGCATTGGGAAGTAAAAACTTGCCTGGTTTACCCGCGACCGGTTTACGATGCAATTCACTTCTAATTTCCCAGTCATGAAGATATATCCGAGTACGGAGGTTGTCTTTCGATTTTCCGTCTTTACAAAGAAGCAAGTTGAGTACGTGCTCGGATACTCCCTTCTCTATGTGCATGACGTCCAGACAATGACGCACTAAATTTGTTGACCAGTACGGAAGCTCGAAGAAAATTCTTAACTTGTTCCAGTAGGGTGGTTTCACCTAATTTGCCGGATCTATTCCGAACGTCACATTATTATAACCATCCCACTGAGCAGTCACGTCCTCTCCGGACAATGAGGCTGAAGGCCCAAGAAGCTCATGATGACCATCAAAGTGAGCAGCGTCTAACCTGTAGGGATGGTCTAGTGGCAGGAAACGCCGATGATCGCAATAACAAACCTTCTTGCTAAAATTCAAGAATTTCGGTGTTGTATATTGATGGCAATAAGAGCATGCTTTGTGACCATGTACGGACCAACCTGATAGCATTCTATATGAAGGAAAGTCATTAATTGTCCATATTAAAGCCGCACGCAGTGTGAAGGTTGTATCTGTGTTTGCATTGTAAATCTCTACACCATCAATGAATAAAGATTTTAACCCATCAATCAGAGGTCGGAGATAGACGTCGATATTGTTTCCCGGTGAGTTTGGTCCGTCGATAAGAAGATGCATCATAAAGTAGGATTGATCCATAACCAACCAAGACGACAGATTATAAACTATCATTACAACGGGCCATGTGCTGCGGCTTCTAGCCATATAGTTGAATGGGCAGAAGCCATCACTAGCGAGTCCGAGCCTGATATTGCGAGGATCATTACTAAATATTTCGTGCCTCCTATCGAAATCCTTCAATGCCGGTGAATCTCTTGGATAACTCATTTTTTCATCTTCGCTTGAAGGAGCACGGTGATGCCAAATCATTGCCTCGGCTGTTTTCTTGCACCTGAATAGCCTTTGCAGCCTCTGTATTATGGGAAAATACCGTGCTATCTTGATAGCTATATCGGACTTCTTATCAGAATTTTTCGGCTTATACCTGACCTCTCCGCATGTTGGACACTCTTTCAAATAAGAATTCTCTTTCCAGTACAACACACAATTTTTGGGACATGCTTGAATCTTCTCACACTTCAGACCCAAATCAGACATCATCTTCTAGGCTCCGTATCGGCTGTCGAGAACGTTATTTCCCGGAGGCATAGAATCTTTCAAGAACTTCAGAAGTATCGTGAATGACTTGTTGCTCCATCCATATAGGCACTTAATCTAAAAAAATTGGACGAACTATGATAGGGTGGAGTACTTTGCATTCTCATAAATTAGTCTTCTAGCATCATTCATGAACTTTTCATAGTTATCCGTACGCGGTCTTTGACCGGAAGGAATGTCATCTTCGGTACGAATACTATCACCTAAAGCAGCCTTTAGCATATCCTCCATTTCTTCTCCTGGAAAGAAATTACCGTCTTTTTCTTATGCCGCATTACCGTCTTCTCCTTCTTCTTCTGCCGCATTACTGTCTTCTTCTTCTCCTTCACCGTGATATAGCTAAGTTGTATAAAATCTAGTAAAACCATGTTTAACGATATGCAGCTCTACGAGTTCTACCTTCTTCCAGTACTTATTCCCACATCTATCGCACGGGCAGAGAATCTTCTTTAACACGATCTTATTATGTACGCGTGCAATTTCAATGAAAGCGGCAACTCCTGCGACAAACTTAGGTTGCATACGTTATTGTCAATCCACGTACATGCAGTCCTTAACTCTGATGTACTCATGGGCCATATTAGACTGTACAACATATAAATTGTAGGTTATGATGACTATACTGAGAAATGTAAGAACGTGATGGTTACTGATAAAGAAGAAAATTCGTAGATACAAGTTTGTCGTTGAAAAGAATAAATTATTGATAAACAAAGTTAGATTTGAAGATCTTGGATCATCATTATTTTTTTAAAGAACTAGGTTCTTTATATAGGGTTAAACCCTAATTTTTGGAGTAATTAAATTCCCATATGTTCCTGTTATTTCTTTTTAACTTAGTTCTTTTCTCCTAAGTTTTGAATCTGCAGAACAAAATCTCCCCGATGAGAATTAAATTCTCAACTTGTGGGGAGATTTGCTTCTGCAAATCTCAACCAGAGAAAAAAATAAGTTCTTATATGAAGGGTTAAGTTTACGGTAAAGTTGTACGTTTACGTTATCATCGAGTATCCTAATGAAGGAACTAGTGCATCCTAAACCCTAACCCTAATTTTTGGAGGAATTAAATTCTCATACGTTCCTTTTATTTCTTTTTAACTTAGTTCTTTTCCCCTAAGTTTTGAATCTACAGAACAAAATCTCCCCGATGAGAATTAAATTCTCAACTTGTAGGGAGATTTGCTTCTGCAAATCTCAACCAGAGCAAAAATTAAGTTTTTATATAAATGGTTAAGTTTACGGTAACGTTGTACGTTTTTGTTATCATCGAGTATTCTAATGAAGGAACTACTGCACCCTAAACCCTAACCTTAATTTTTGGAGGAATTAAATTCCCATATGTTCCTTTTATTTTTTTTAACTTAGTTCTTTTTCCCTAAGTTTTGAATCTGTAAATCCCCGTTTCCTTCAATGAAAATCTTTCTATGTTATCCCATTTTTCCCGTATCATTATTTTTGTATGAAGATTAGTGCGTAAGTTGTAGTATTTGTTTCTTTCTAAAAGCATAACAAAATTAATCAAAGCCCAACTGAGAATTAACTAAACATATTAATTAAAACCCTAAATCAACCCAGCCCAAGGAAAAATTAAAATTTAATTAAAACCTTAAATAAATCCCTCAGCCCAAAGAAATTCCTATCAAATTAATTTTATTAAACCCTTTCCCCCGGCCCTTTCCCCATCAACCCAGCCTAAAGAAAAAAAAATCAAATTAAATTAAAACACTTAATTAAGTTCCCAGCCCAGCCACAATTCTCAGCCCAATGAAATTTTAAAATAAATTAAAACATAATAAACTCGGCCCAGCCCGTTTCCCCAAGCCCAGCTACCCTAACCAAACCCGACCCGCTTCAATTATCCTTCTTCCCCAACGTTCTAAAAACTGTTCCCGCCCATTTCCCCTATCGCGAACCTACGTCCCCGAGCTCTCCACGTCGCCGCGCCGTTACCCCACGTCCCCGTGACCCCGGCCACGACTCCCTCAAACTCCCCGTCTCCAACTCCTCATCTCCCTCTCACTCTCCAACTCCTTCTCAAAACTCTTCTCCCTCTCAAAAAAAAAAAATTCCCACGAACCCACTGCCTTCATCACTCGTCACTCCCTCCGACGACGACGATTGCCACTCTCTCCTCCTTCCTTCATCCTCCTCCATCAACAGAGCCCCTTCACTACTCTACTCCCTCAACCGAGCACCCCTCACTCGAACAGAACCCCCTGCACACCCGAGCTCGGCCACCCTGCACCCTCGATGCCGGCGAGCTCCCCACCACATCGTCGATGCCCCTGCACCCTCCTCGTCATCAGCATCATCACCAACACCCCCAAAATCTACAAACCCGAGCCCACTATCTCTCTTTCTCTCTCTTTTGAACCCTAAAACCCAAGCTCCGACACCCACAGTACACTTCGCCGGAGCGACGCCGCCGACCATCATCGACCCCAGCACACCCCGGGAAATCCACAGAGCCTCCCCCTCCGCTTCCAGCGAGCACGAGTCACCCCGGGAAACTCCGACGTTGAACCCGAATCACGAGCCGAGGCCGTGAATCCAAACCACGTCGTTCGTCGTGCGTTCGTGTCGTTACCGCTGCCGTGCATCACCAAAGCGTCTCCAGGAAAGTACCCTACTTGCTACATGGTAATTTATTTCTGTTACAAACTAAACTCGTATTAATTCCATGTTTACAATTCACGATAATTTATGTGACATAACTGTTCGATGCAAGATCCCAATGAAAACCTTCACTTAATTTGACGGAATTTGATTGCATATGCTGGCCCATGTGATAATGAACACTGTGTAGAAATTTCACTGAAAAGTATGACTGTTAACAACTTAAACGAACACCCCCAAATACACCCGTAAAAACTGGGAATTTCCCGCATCTGAAAATTGTTAAAATCACCATAAATTGTGTACATATTGAAATGAGGCGTTCGAGGGCTCGAATCGAAGACGACTCGACGAACTGTAACACTATGTAATTTTTTAATGGTTCTATACTGAAATTATGACGAGAATTGGTTCGGAGAGTGGCTCTGGACTGCAGTCCAGAGCGACTCTGGTTATTGTTTCCTGTCCCGTAATGTTTACTACCTTGTTTCCTGAACTCGTATGTTGCGGAACCCTACACCTTATTGAAGATGAATCTGTTAGCTAAATAACACAAGTGGTTTTATCCCGTTTTATCATCGTTTACTATTTAATCTGTAATTTAAAAGAACAGGACGTATAACAGTCCCAACAGAATCAGAATTGACATACTAGTATTGAACAGTACATAACTCTTGACGTACATACGCGATTGAGAATCTGTCTATTGAGTTGAAAACCCTATTGAAAACCCTAGATTTCATTCAACTATAGCGTCGCTAAATTATGATCCCAACTGGGTGAAAATCGTGTCGCGAAATGGACATTCAGTTCAGAAACTGAATTTCCTGCAGCGAGCACTTAAAATGAAACGGCGGTAACTTGAATACCAGAAACCCGATTGTACTGAAACAAATTTTGATGAACTTCTGACAGAGTGTACTTGTTATCGTATTTTTATCATTTCGCCGAATTCTGAACATATGAATTACTGCAATTTTTGTAAGCTTATGACGTGCATATTGGTTCATATCATACATGACTTGTTAACCGCATAAATACACATACCTTACCCAATTGACATATACATAGTGTTGGTACGCATTATTATTCAGTGGATATTGCATTATCGTGTGTGAATGATATTGGTTTAGGAGTGTCAAGTACGCCAATGAAAAAGTGAAAGATTCGTGACAATGATTAATACAGTGAACAGTGACTAAACCATACTATTGGCATACTTGTACACGACTAAATCATAATCATAAATAGTGTAAATCTGGAGAAAAGGGGGAAATCGAAATGGAAAGAGCATCGTATTTAGCGGGACCGTGTTTTAGAGATGATCATTCGAACAGTGATTCTTATATATGTAGGGTAGGATCTAGCGATCCGGCTGACAGGGTTATGTCCCGGGCGTGTGGGCCGTTGTCTCGGGTATGTACGAGACTCCTGTTAAACATGATCCTCCTTTCCACTATACGATTTCAAACATGACCTAGAGACTGATAGGGACACAGATCATACATTGCATCATATAGTGACATAGTGATTACCCGCATTTTACTTTCACTGTTATTAGCGTATTTTCATGTTTCATTTCATTAATATAAAAACTGCTATTACGTCGCTCTGACGACCTGAGTGTGCATGCTCAGACCTCGAGGAAGGACCAGCGCAGGAGTTGGATTTACCTTTCAAGCTGGCAGAGATCTAGACTGGAGTACCTTTTCTTTCTTTCCTGCTTTTCCTAAAAGAGATCGTGTAATTGAACTTGGTTAGTAACTCTTCTTATTTATTTGTAATTTGTGAACAATGGAATTTGATGTAATATTTTAGTGATGTGTTTCCTTTACTGCTGCGCTTTGTTTACTGATTACCATGAAATACTAGAAGCTGAAGCGTGACTACGGTGGGATGATTCTTTGACCGTAGGAGCATGGCTGGCCTAGTCATCTCTTGTTTTCCGTATTTTGGGAAGCGGGGCGTGACAGAATCTGCAGAACAAAATCTCCCCGATGAGAATTAAATTCTCAACTTGTGGGGAGATTTGCTTCTGCAAATCTCAACCAGTAGAAGAACTAAATTCTTATATGAAGGGTTAAATTTACGGTAAAGTTGTACGTTTACGTTATCATCGAGTATCCTAATGAAGGAACTGGTGCACCATAAACTCTAACCCTAATTTTTGGAGGAATTAAATTCCCATATGTTTCTGTTATTTCTTTTTAACTTAGTTCTTTACCCCTAAGTTTTGAATCTGCAGTACAAAATATCCACGTTGAGAATTAAATTCTCAACTTGTGGGGAGATTTGCTTTTGCAAATCTCAACTAGAGGAAGAACTAAGTTCTTATATGAAGGGTTAAGTTTACGATAAAGTTGTACGTTTACTTTATCATCGAGTATCCTACTGAAGGAACTAGTGCATCCTAAACCCTAACCTTAATTTTTGGAGGAATTAAATTCCCATATGTTCATTTTATTTGTTTTAACTTAGTTCTTTTTTCCTAAATTTTGAATCTGCAGAACAAAATCTCCCCGATAAGAATTAAATTCTCAACTTGTGGGGAGATTTGTTTCTGTAAATCTCAACCAGAGTAAGAACTAAGTTCTTATATGAAGGGTTAAATTTACGGTAAAATTGTACGTTTACATTATCATCGAGTATCCTAATGAAGGAACTAGTGCACCCTAAACCATAACCCTAATTTTCGGAGGAATTAAATTCCCATATGTTCCTTTTATTTCCTTTTCCCCTAGTTCTTTTTCCCCAAGTTTTGAATCTGTAGAACAAAATCTCCCCGATGAGAATTAAATTCTCAACTTGTGCGGATATTTGCTTCTGCAAATCTCAACCAGAGTAAGAACTAAGTTCTTATATGAACGGTTAAGTTTACAGAAAAATTGTTCGTTTACGTTATTATTGAGTATCCTAATGAAAGAACTAGTGCACCCTAAACTCTAACCCTAAGTTTTGAAGGAATTAAATTCCTATATGTTTATGCTATTTCTTTTTAATTTAGTTCTTTTCCCCTAAGTTTTGAATCTGCAGAATAAAATCTTACCGATGAGAATTAAATTCTCAACTTATGGGGAGATTTGCTTCTGCAAATCTCAAACAGAGGAAGAACTAAGTTCTTATATGAAGGGTTAAATTTACGGTAAAATTGTATATTTACGTTATCATCGAGTATCCTAATGAAGAAACTAGTGCACCATAAACCCTAACCCTAATTTTTGGAGGAATTAAATTCCCATATGTTCCTTCCCATTCTTTTTAACTTAGTTCTTTTTCCCTAAGTTTTGAATCTGCAGAACAAAATCTCCCCGATGAGAATTAAATTCTCGACTTGTGGGGAGATTTGCTTCTGTAAATCTCAACCTGAGGAAAAACTAAGTTCTTATATAAAGGGTTAAGTTTATGGTAAAGTTGTACGTTTACGTTATCATCGAGTATCCTACTGAAAGAACTAGTGCACCATAAACCCTAACCCTAATTTTTGGAGAAATTAAATTCCCATATGTTTCTGTTATTTCTTTTTAACTTAGTTATTTTACCCTAAGTTTTGAATCTGCAGAACAAAATCTCCCCAATGAAAATTAAATTCTCAACTTGTGGGGTGATTTGCTTCTGCAAATCTCAACCAGAGGAACAAATAAGTTCTTATTTGAAGGGTTTAGTTTACGGTAAAATTGTACGTTTTCGTTATCATCGAGTATCCTAATGAAGGAACTAGTGCACCCTAAACCCTAACCCTAATTTTTGGAGAAATTAAATTCCCATATGTTCCTTCCTATTCTTTTTAACTTAGTTCTTTTTTCCTAAATTTTGAATCTGCAGAACAAAATCTCCCTGATGAGAATTAAATTCTTAACTTGTAGGGGAGATTTTCTTCTGCAAATCTCAATCAGAGTAAGAACTAAGTTCTTATATGAAAGGTTAAGTTTACAGTAAAGTTGTACATTTACGTTATTATCGAGTATCCTATTGAAGGAATTAGTGCACCCTAAACCATAACCCTAATTTTTGGAGGAATTAAATTCCCATACGTTCCTGTTATTTCTTTTTAACTTAGTTTTTTTATCCCTAAGTTTTGAATCTGCAGAACAAAATCTCTCCGGTGAGAATAAATCATTCATTTGTGGAATCATACTGGAATGCAAGAAAAATGTCATAAGTTCTCCTGTCTCTTATTTTAACACATGAAAGATGCATCATGGCGAGGCCAAAAGTGCAAACAAACTGATTAAAACCATTATTTTCTCACTTGCGCTCTGGGATATGAGCCACAGAAACATGAATTGCTTTGAAAGCCGGAGTAAATGGAGACAATAAACATATTTTAAACTGTCACGCATGATAACCATTTCATCCAAGATCTTAATTTGGTGGATTGTGGGCTAAAAATGCGTATTAACCGTCATTAATATATAAAATTATTTTGTATAGTTTTATAGAAGAGGACATGGGGAAAGTAAATGGCTATATTCTGATGTTGATAATTAATCCTGGATGATGTCAAAATCTTCACAAGTTCTCCAAAGTCATTAACTGATCTAAATCATGCAATGGGCAATGATATTAACTAAAAATAAAAATATCCGTAATGACGTGAAAGCTAATAATTTAGGACGGCAATTTATATTAAGAGCAAATAAGGCCTAAATTTAGTTCATATGGCAGTTAACAAAGGAAATTAGGGAGCAAAATTACTGTGTATACTGATGATACTACCTAAGGGTATTTGTCTCAGATTCTTCTTATAGCACCACTGAGTTTGATGCTTATAATTGTAAGTCTCTCATACTTTCAATGTAATCCATCTATATTTACCCTCGATATCTTAATATAGATGTCAGAGTATAATTGTATGAACTTTCTCAAGAATATCAACATACATTATAATTGTATAGATATCCAAGACAAGTAAGATGTGACACTTATTACACAACACAAAGACAATTAACGTTAAACTTATATTTTCCTAATTGATGAGATGCAAGTTGGCTAATGACAGAGATACTATCTCATATAGCCCAGTTGTCTATTGATATATGAAGATTCTTGGCATATAGTCTTGGAATGTCATATAGAAATTTAAATATGAGTGTGAAACCAAATTTTCTAGACCAAATATCCACATATCTCAAAATAGCGTATATATGCGATCAATGAAAAGAAACATTGCTTATGAGACTTTCAAAATGTAATTATCTTGATTCATAATTGCAGGAAATTATTTTAAGTAGCATGGATACCCTAACCCTAACCCTAAACCGAACCTACCTAATTAACCATAACCCTAACACTCACCCTAACCCTAATTAACCCCAAATTAATCCAGAACTAACCCTAACCCTAAAATCAACAATAACACAAAAATTAAGAATAATTAATAGTTCAAAATGGAAATTAACTCACCTCACTTATAGTTTTGCCGGCGGATGGAGCTCGACGAGGTGGAGGAGGCCGGGGATGGAGCTCGACGAGATCCTCCGGTGGCAGGAAGATGGCGACGAGCGGCGGGAAGTCAAAGGCGACGGCGGCGGCAAAGTGGTGACGAGACTGTGGTGACGACGACGGCAGGAAATCAAAGGCGGCGGGAGGTGGAGGCGGGTGATGAGATCGATCGTGTGGGGATTGGTGTGGGAAAAATTGGAGGAGGTGGGAAATTACTGAGCTTTATTTTTTTATAAATAGCCATTTGATGCCCCTACGGATTAATCCGTAGCGCATTCTTTTGCGGCTCCGTAGGGTCAAATAAAAGATTACATTTTAATATTTTTTAATTAATCCGCAGGGAACCGCAGGGGCAAACCGTTGGACCAACGGAGTAATCCGTAAGGACAATAAAAAATAGCCCCTGTGGATTCCTAACTCCGTAGGGGCAACCCTTATTGTAGTAGTGGAATATGGAAATGAGAGGCAAAGTATACAAATAGGTAATGCCAAAGCTAAAACTATCTGATTGTCGTGCAGTTTTATGAAAGCTACAGAATGATAGATGCTATAAAGTCCCTTGTTTTTGTTTTGATTTTGTGGATAAAGATGCTAGCATGGTCTGCATGTGTTTCATAAGCTGTTCAGCTTTTCTTATGCACATATTTGTGAAGCAACAACAATCACATTACACACACCCCTATCACGGCACATGAAAATATATTGTGAAAGAAGGGTAAATTAATAAAACATCTTAGAGTTTTTTTTATAATATTACAATATAATGCCTTGACAGCTACTTTTGAAGGTATTTTACTGAAAATGAAATCATTAAAAACCACAGTTTAAAGTATTTTACTGCTAAAAAGGAATCCTTTAAGGTATTTAATGAAACTCCGTGATAGTTAAGATACTTTAGTGTAATTTAACCTCAAAAGAATCTCGACTGTTAAGGAAGGTTGTTAAGGGGCATGATCTACACATAAACAACTCATATTTGTGAGACAGTCTTTATAAGAATCGAAGCAGCAATCTCTTGTGGGTGGGACCCCTGCACCTACACTTTTGTATATTCTTTTGCTGGCAATGGGCAGGCCCGTTTTTCTCTATAGACTATGGATTAGAGAAGGACAATTAAGAAAGAACCGGGATTGAAGGGATATCATATATACAACTCAGATGGGCAGGACAGTCTTTTTGGAGGCCGAACTTTCACAAACATGTGTTTTGTTATTGTGAGCGATAGGTGTTAGATTTGATTTGGGTGGATTTTAACTTGATTCTTGATCATCTCTACTAATACAATACAGGCTCTCGAATGTGGAATTTGATATTCAATTTTGAATTGATATAGGGGTTCTAAAAGAAAAGAAATTAGAAAAAAGAGGAGAGAGGAGAGTGACATGAAGAAAAGAGAAAATTCTTATGGTGTGTGTGTATTTTTAGAGAGATTTAAAAAATCAACGGAAATAATTATACCCAAAAAAGATATAAAATTTATGTTCTCCTCTTTTTTTCTTTGGCAAAAGCTCTAAATAATGTATCCTATATAATAAGAAAAAAAATATAAATATAAGAGATTGCTAAAGAGAATAATAATGAAACAATATTATAAAAGAATAAAATGATGGAGAGGTTTAAGTAAGCAAATGCAAGTAACATATATAAAAAGCACTCATCATCATTTGGTAAAAATATGTGAACAATTGAAGTCCGGTCTCAATATCATGATTTTGAATTGTCAATGCAATCATACGCTGAAAACCTAAAGATTAGCTTATAAGTTAATCAAATCAAATCAATCCAGACAAGACCGTTCACCTGCTCTTTTATGTCCAATATCCGTTTGTGCCCACATTCATTACACATCAGTAATCTTTTTTCATCTTGCTCTTTTTTATGTACTACTTTTCAAAAATCTAAAATCTCTTTCATTTTCCATTTTTATGATTAGATATGAAACTCCATATTTCAAAACTAAAACAAAAAAAAAATCTTCAAGTAAAAATATGCTTCTTGATATCCTAAAAAACCAGATAATTTAAAGGGGCAAAAAGCAAAATTCAAAAAAAAAATTACTTGCAATTCTCATTTCTTGAGAACTTAAAAAGATCCTTCTCCTCAATGATTGTCTCAAAACCCAAGATTTCGAATTTCAAAGCAACAGCAACAGTAAAAAGTCTCCAACTTGCACAAGAACAACAAATGAATCCTCAATATCTTGAAGAAAAGAAACATGTTTCTATGCTGCATCACATTTCTTCGCAAGTTCACCAAGTTCATCATCAACATCATCGTCTTCGTCGTCGTTGGCATTAATTCTGGCCAGGTTTAAGGCCCCAGATCTCTTGGCTGATCTCGAAGAGCTCGGAGTCGTACGCGCCCACCCTCATCCCCTTTCGGATCTTGTCGTGCTTCTTCTCGTAGATCCGCTTCAGATCATTCACCTTGGCCAGGATCTCCACGTTGGAGAGCGATTTGTTGCGGAGGCGCCTGCGAATTCGATAGAAGAGGCAGATCCTGGGGTCGAACGCCTCCGCAGGCTCCTTGGCGATCTCCAGCACCGCCTTCAGCAGCCGCAGCTCCTCCTCCTCCGTCCACGATGACGGCGGCGGCGGAGGAGGGTTGGAATCTGAGGAAGCTGCCATGGATCTTGGAGAGAGTGCTGGGAGCTGTGCGCACAATTAATAGAAGAAGGATAAAAGATTAATTCTTGAGTGAGTTGCCCTTTTTCTTCTTTTTGGAATAGGAACAAAAATGGTAAAATTGGTTGGCTCCTTTTGGGGAAATTATTATGAGTTTATTACTTTTCGGATAAGGCCGGAGACCGGTTTTTACGGAAGGAAGCCTGAAAGCATAAACATTTGCAGTTAATTTGCAGATGACGGATGAAGATTTTCAGTCATTAGTGGACGGTAGGAGGGATATCATGGGTGTGGGGCTGTTGTGTAGACGCCAATAGTCCAAATCCAAAATGCGCCTTAGGGTTTGCTTGGCGGCTTATATGAAGATGAGGAGACAAAAGTGACGTAGAGTTTGCAGGGAAAAGTTCCATTTTATGGCAATTATATATATATATAGCTGATCCTATGATGTCTGGTCTCATTTTTTTATTTTGAGGTCCAATTTTCAAACACTCAACTCCTGTGTTTTTCACCGATCCGTTCCGGCCACCGTGATCTACATATGTTAGATAGATTATATATCAAATTTTACGAGATTTGGAAAGCTCTAACTAATCTATCAAATAGACTAAAAAACCGACGGCTTTACGGCTTTACGACGCATGAAAAACAAGATCGCTTGATGGGTGTACTAGAGGTCTCCAAATCTCTTAAAATTTGATACATAACCTATCTAGTATGTGTAGATCATGGTGGCCAGGTAAAGTAAGTTTAGATGATATTCGTGGTGATGGTGAGGGGAAGAAGAAGAAGAAGATTGGTTGTGGGTTACGGTTGGGTTTGGTTTGGTTAGGGTTATGATTAGGGTTAGGGCTAATGGTTAGGGGTAGATTTATTAAGGTTAAGATTAGGGATAGATTTAGGGTTTTGTGAAAAAGAAATAGTTAAGGGTAGTTCGGTGAAGAATTTATAGGGGGTTAAGGTTAATTAGGGTTATGGTTAAGGTAATTAGGGTTAGAGTTAAGGATGGGGGTTATAGTTAAGGTATTCTAGTGTTAGTGTAAGTGTGTGTGTGTGTGTGTGTGATGTTGATGATGATAAGTATGTGTTTGTATGTGTGTTTGTGATAATGATGATGTTGATATCTCATATTAAACAAAGCCAACCTCTAATTTTAAACTTATTATCAGAACTAAATCCAAAATCTTAAACTTAGCACCAGAGCCAAATCCGAAATCTTAAACTTGATTAAGAAAATCCTTAACTTTAAAAACTTTACCCTAAACTAAAAATTTAAAATTCTTGAAATTGAAACGTAAACGTAAAACCAATTCAAGTTAAATCTTCTAATAAGTGTATATATGATAATCGATAATAATATGAAAATTTCATATTGTCACGCTCCGCTTCCCAGTGTACGGAAGTGGTGACATAGTAAGCCCACAACGTATTTACTAAGAAATAAATATGTTAAACGTAATTAAGCAATATATGTATAAAAATGCATAAGAATTGACAAGAGATATAAAATGAACATCAACTTTTATTAACATTCATGTTTACATTACAACTGCTTTGAAAAGAAAAAATATAATGATATAACATGTAGGTGCACGGCAGCGCCCTGGCCGTCTTTCCGAGGCCAAAATGAGGAATATAAAACTTTTCTTTAAACTAGAACCGGCGCTACCGCGGACTTTAAAACCCGGATCGGGCCATTAACCTAATCCTAGCTAACTAGAAAAGGGGTAAAGAGATATACCGAGCGATCCGTGTCCTTCGGTCTTCTCGTCGTCATCCCGATCTCCCTGCGAAATCTCCGGTCTTCATCTCCTCGTCGGAAGGGCACCACATCGCCGGGTTCTTTTACGGGCTCCCACCTCTGGACCGAGGCAACTCGGGCACGAAGTTGGCGAGTCGACGTGTCCAAAAATACTGTAGGCTAAGTGTAGAGTGGTTTGTCTCTAGGGGTTGTTGAAGTTGCCCTTTTAGATATCAAGGTGGAGGAATGAACTTGGGAGATGAGGTAAGTGTTTTTAAAGGCAAATGAGATGAAATCCCACACTCCAATTTTGGACAGCCCCCCATGTATTGTGGCCGGCCATGCTTGATTGAATGAGAGAGAGTGGAGTAAGCAATAATACAAGAGAGAGAAAATGATAATCATGAAGAATAATGATCACAATCAAATCTCCACTCTATCACCTAATCATATCAAGTCATGATGAACAAATGGAGTCAAAAGATGGTGGAACCATCATGAAGCTATCATGTGCCATAAAAAGTCATCTCCATTGTTAATTGCACAATTGCAAATAACCCCCTCCACCAATTTTCAGCCAAAGAAAAGAAACAAAGGAAAATGGCCGAAACGGAAAGCAAATTGGCAACTTCAAAAAACTGATCCCGTAATAAATTACAGGAAAACCTCGCGACTGTATATACATACCCGCATTTGTATTCCGACCGAATACAAATTCAATGAGACAAAATCTACACTGTACAATACTAGGATCCGGCTTAAACCAAAGCCCGTTAGTATTATCTGTCCGATCATGATCCGTGCAATACCGCACGTATAAGATCGAACCCTGCTATATCTCCATACGGCCTCTACAGCGTTTCGCCCAAAACTTGAGAAACTGTCTGTGGGGGACTCTAAAGACTCGTCAATACTTTGGCTGTAGATTTAACCACTAGTACGTCAGAGGTATTAGCCATACGTAACGGGCTACCAGGTATTGACCAAAAGGGACGTCGATGAGCGAACTCATCCTGACACCCTACTGAGCCTGTCAGTGACAATATCCGTACAGTCCGGTCCGTTCGTCTATGAGCATCGCATGGCGGGCCTAGGGGATTGGTAAAAGTCAGACCCCCAAAAGCGGTACAACTCGTGTCGGAGTGTAGCCCAGAACACCCTGAGATACTACTGGAATACCTACCAGTAAATCTCCTGCCTTGACCAAGAATTTCGTGTAATGGCTCTCCTAGACACAGCGCGACCTCACCCCCAATACCGGGATAGACGAACCCCTGCAGATCCGCTCACTGCCTCCATGTGGCTCGGGACTGTACCCAACTAAAACCTGTTTGCACGACTCCTTTGAGCCGTGGTAGGGTAGTAATCAAAGTACAGTGGGAACTCACACGAGACAAATGACGATCTCAGGTCGATGAACTAACCTGTACAGATGTCACCAGGGAACTGCTATCTGACGTCAGGTATAAGACCAACTAGCATGTTCCCGGCGAGTCCTGTCCGGTGTACTCATAACCCAATGAGCACCTGTATATATCTTAGGTGAACCAACTGACACTAGTGGCTTGTGAGACCGGCCACCGCCCCTCGTCGAGGTCTCGACTGTATACACTAGTCTACTTGGAGTATCGATGCCCTGTCTCGAAAACTTCCACGACTAGGGACCTTTTAAAGATGTGCTTATAGACCACAGCTCCCACGTATATGATCTCCATCATACTGCTGGCCATCAAGCAAGAATCCTAAGGGATCTATCAACGCGCAATAGTGACCTGTAAGGTCATCTAAAGCGGTACACGATGATAAAGATAAACCAGATAGCATACTATCATCTTAAGTAAGACTGTCCTACCGGCATAGGTCCTTCCTCAATCATTGCAATCACGTGCCTGCGATCCAATAATTGACTCTGAGGGCACTATATCCAACAATCTCCCACTTGCACTCAAGGCTAATTATTGCGATGTAGCATACTCACAGCCCGTGTGATACCGAACACCCAACTCCTCTACTAATCAGTCTCACAAAATCCGTTTACGAAACTATTGCGTTCGAGGAATAGCCTCAGTGAGTGGATCCGCCCTAATGTTTCTTTCTATGTCTCTCATAATCTCAAGTTCGCGGAGAAAACCATCTCCTGAAATGAGTAATACCTGTCTTAGAATATGTCTGGATGTCTGATGGCACTTAGTTCATAAATGAACTCCAAATCCAAACTTCTTAGACTGTATCGACAACTGAACTTAATCAGTATCCTGCGCCACACCTCCCTTAGTATCCTCTTGGACCACCTGTCCAAAATACTGCCCCTCGTAAGAGGGAAAACTATAACTCTGACAGTCACTCTATCATCCCGGTCACCTTGGAAGCCTGGAATGATAACTGTCTCCCGAAGGAGGATGCCATTATCATATCCCTAGAACATCCACTTATGTTCTAAAACTGCTTCCAAATGTTTCTCCAGGATTGGATCAATATTAACTTATTGCATCTCGTGCAAAAACAACATCTGGTGTGGTACCTGACATCTCATGATTGACTCAATTGCCTAAGCAAGTGATCTGCCAATCATGCGCATCCCTCTCCCCTTCAGTCTGTAAGACACCTTTAGAGAGGGTGACTCCATCACCTGCAGGTACACTACCATGCCTGGAGTCGTCCATTCTAAATACATTTAGAATGCTGTTTAAGTACCCTGATTGGGACACTTCCCAAATCTAGATCTAAAACCATAGATCTAGTAACCAGAATATCTGATATAATATCCATGTCCTATATGGAGAAACCACTGTGTGACAACCAAAGTATAACTGACCGTAGTATAGGAATTTCACTTCCTACTCTGTGTATGTCATCTAAATACCATGACATCACACCCTACTACCTTCTTAATAGATCCATCCCCTATTCTGATGAAGTCAAACCTATGACTGTCACATCAGAAATAGATGATCAATCTCCGCTATTTTTGTTTGTCTATAAATAGACATAAGCCACTTGTCCACCATGCTTCCGCTGCTCCCACTGACTACGACAACCCTCTGGCAGAATCATATACACGTGCACTTTTAAAGCTTGTTTAGAACGACGCTATACTCATTCTCCTGCCGGGTCTCACAGTCTGGAACAACAGCAATGGCAAGTCTGGGTAAACAAGAACCTCCCTGTCACCGTCCTTGAGGCTACCGGAGTACCTCTCGGGTGCCTGAGGTTACTCACCGTATCTGCGAAGTGACCAATGGAATGTCAAACCAGATTGAATCTTTAAGTTCTTATCAAATTTTCAGTAATCGTTTACGGTTCTGGAATTACTTCCAGTTCTACCATACTCCCACTACTATTTTCTGAAAAAATCCATTTTTTGTTAAAACTGTGGCGAGTCTAGAACAATATCACTATTGATCTTCCAGATGGTAGAAAGTCAACCCACGTCATAGCCCGGGTCAACCCACAAACAGCCATTACGGAAACGTGTTTTGAGTTATCCAGAGTCTGGTTTTAAACATAAGCCGGACAACTCCCCGTACCTCAACATCGTTAAGATATGAACCGTTCTATATCCAATATAGAAACAGAGCCACTGATTTAATTGAACCAGATTCAAATCATGCAGCTGTCTCCAGTGCATGTCAACTAAATGGAAGGAGGCCTATCAGCGTTACTCAACTTAGGAATGCTTCCAATTATGAGTGACCTGAAAGAGAAACAAGTTTCTCAAAATCATTACTATCAACTGAATACCATACACAAGTATCTATATCTTCGATCACCTTGAAGAATCCTGATACTTGCAATACCTGGTTCTCTACTTTATTTATATACCTATAACTTCTCAAAAACTTGGACCTTGTGTTTCTACGAAACACTTGTTTAAGAACTAGAGAAGTCATAAGTAAACAGAATATAGTACGAGTACCAACCCCTCTGTCCTAATAGACACTGGACAACATACAATACTCTGTATAAGTCCTTTGAGTCTAATAACTCATTCGCTGTGTGTCGAAGGTTGAAACTGTACTTATGGTTAAGAAGAATTACACCGCTGTTTAATGCTCCTTACCTAACTATCCACTGATATAGGTAAATGTCATGGACATAATTTCAAAAAGGTATATCTCACTCTATAAAAATAGATGTACAGATATATCAATTTGAAATTGGTGCATAACAACGGATATTCAAAACCAAATATCTGCCGTCCGGCAAACAACTCAGACGATTTCCTCAAATATCACCAATTACAACGAATTCCGATATAATGAGGATAATCACCTAATTCCCAATAACTTACTCTCACTTATCATCTGTAAAACCATACAGATGTGAGAATCAAACCTGGTAAATACATACCCTGGAGCAAGGACTAATTGGGAAATCAGTTTTCTTTTAACAATACACCGTGAAAATGAAACATTGAAATGTTTCGTAGGGGTTTCTGGGTATTCCTAGCAATGCCTCTTCCATTATCAGATTCACAACTGTAACCGTATATTTCTTTGTCATCTCTCCAAATCCCTTTATATGTCTTTAGTCATTACCTTCTATACACCCTCTTAGGTTAAATGGTTTTCTTCCTTCCCTACCGTTCGGCACCAGCCTATGGTTTGGAAGAAGACTATCCAATAAGCATAATGGGTGTACTGTCCTAATCCTAGGAGCACTCGCAACCTGAGAGAAGATGAGGATAAAAGACAACTGAATAAAACCTTATTCCTATTTCTTCTGAACCGGAATCCATCCCCGAACTGGAACAAGTTCCTTTCGAGTTCGTATATAACCATACGATGGAGTATCCAATAAACTGTGGATCTTCGTAGTGATACAGGGTGTCCTGGAGAAATACAAGGTGAAGTAGGAGTGGCGATGAAATACTTGGTTTTGTCGTGAATAGCGGTCGCAATTTACTTTGCCCTCTTACTAATCCCTTTATTTATCTTTTACTTAATACCTTCTGCACACCATCGTTAGGCTAATTGGTTTTCTTCATTCCCCACCGTTCGGCACCAGCCTATGGTTTGGAAGAAGACTATCCAATAAGTGTAATAGGTGTGCTGTCCTAATCCAAGGAACACTCGCAACCTGAGAGAAGGTAAAAGGAAAAAACAACTGAATAGTCCTATCCGTTTTCTCCAGAACCGGAAACCATCCTCGAATAAGTTCCTTCGAGTTCGTATATAACCATATGATGGTTTATCTAATGGAAGTGGACGTTCGTAGTAATACGGGATGTCCTGGAGAAAAGAGTAAAAGTAGGAGTGGCAATGAGGTATGCAACTCTGACAATCCAAAAGCCAGTGTTTAAGAAGGTTCGGTCAACTTGGTCACTGAGTCATAGTCAAGGGTCGGGTCATAGTCCCTGCCAAAGAGAGAGAGAAAAGAAACATTTAGCGTGCACTCTAACCTATATCAGAATGGTTGTCGCTTTATCTAATCAGAAAACCTCCCACTGTACCATCAAATTCTTCTCCAAACCTGAAAGAAGAATTAGTCGGGATCACCCGGGGAGTAAACCAACTCATCAGTGGGAATCGGGATCCAACTATCATCGCATGATAACGTGACGGAATCCACTCACGTTATCACACTCCAGAAGGTATGCGCATGCCTGGAAAGTTTCAGTTTCTTTAGAAACCCCCGATGTGATTTTTACCCATAGGATCCAAGTGACCTTGACACTGTCAACAAATCAAAGAGTCCTAGTCAAGTTCAACCCGTCATTATCCCGGATTGCATTAAACCCACCCGTACAAGCCCTTGACACAGTTAACAAGGCCGCACGACTGTCCTAATCAATCCCATTAATATGCCACAAACGAACACTACTTAGCTACCGTACACTACGCCTTGACACAGTCAACAAACGCTGCACGAATACTAAGTAATATTTATAAGAAATGACGGAGGGCTACGTCTAGTTTTTGGCGAAAAACTTTTAACGTAATGAACTTGATATCGTTGAAGGAACTGCATAGCTTTTTATAAAAATATAGTGGCGAAAACCTTTGCTAAAGAGGTCACTCCCGGTGAAGGGATCTCGGCTCTTTCCCCGTAGAATGAGGTGCAGGATATTCCAACTGAATACCACGATGCATAGAAAAAGTAATCGAATATAGTGAAGTTATTGCCCTGACGCAAACTTCTGTCCAAGGGGTCACTCCCGGTGAAGGGATCTCGGCCCTTGCCTCGTCGACTGAGGTGCTGGATATGCATAACCGAATACCACTGTGCAAAACAAAAGAGAACGTCCTTGCAATAACAGCTTTTTGAAAAATATTCCAACAACATCAGAATAGGTTTGTTTAGCTTGCATTGATCCGAATCAATGCAGTCCCATCAATTGATCACACCAATAAAGAACGAAAATACGATGTACGTATATGCCATCCGCATTCGCCACTGGGTCCCGTTAGGTTACTTAACTAACGACAGAGCGGGGAATGGACTAGCGCGGATGCAAAACATATACAACATCTACTAGTATATATATCAATATATAATAATCGCTCAAGGCGTGATAAAATGCAACATCACAGAAATGTAATAAGCATCACAAAACAATTCAAATATCTGGGATCCCCGGGTTTCATAGAGCCGCTACTGAAACCCGACGTTCCTCTGGTCGTGTGGATAGCCTGTGCAATGAAAACCTAGACCCCTACGGGCGCGGCAAGTTACCCGCTAAAACCTGAAGCGAGGCAGCCCCCTTCAACAATGTGAATGGACAACCCAGCACTTCACGGAATCCGGTAACTTGGGCACCTCTCCTTGGGTCAACCTGTACCCCCTACGAGTGCGGCGAATAGCCCACCAAATTCTAGAGTGAAGCCCCCCCCGTCTCAAAGCCATGAGAAGCGAGCCCGTTGCCCTCTAGAACCCGTCTATCCGTACACCCCTCCGCGGGGTAATCCTAGTACAGAAAATAAAATATACATACAACGGGTACATCGACCTCAGCCCGGTCGTGCCCCAAAAGAATAATATACAAACAGGCAGTGACGGCAGTCCACATGTCGGACGCTCGCCCCGCAATATCAAATGTACATATACAACTAAACTGTACCAACATTGCATCCAGGCTATCCACCACGACAAATCCGCAACATCACAGCACAACACAGAATAACGTGAATGTCACGTTCGCAAATCCGTCTAAAAGGGCTATAGCAGTTAGACAGGATTTACCGATCAAGTGACATTCACGGTCGCAGATATAATGTAAATATTGTGAACTAACATGTTTAAAAGTTTCGATCGACTAAAATTCCCGAAGTGGGCCCCAAGCACAATACCCAGTACTCAGAAAAATCTGGGCCCAAACAGAATATACCATAAACCCCATTTTCAACTCAGAAATCACTGCAAGAAATTTGGTACAGTGACTTCACTTTTCGGCGGCAGAACCGTGGCCCAAAGGGGGTTATGGCCGCGGTTCCGCGGTGATACAGTGACGTCATGTAACCAAATTTCTACAGTGTTCACCAAAAACCTTGCACGATTTTTTGACATGCCCAGAAAAATTTTTGGAGCATAAAATAAAATCGACAGAAACTGTCAAATTTGAAAACGCGGTTTTGGGATTTTTGTTCGATCGAGTTCTAAACACGTTAGAGCAAGCTAGACTAGCTTAACGGCGTGGCTCTGATACCATGTAGGTGCACGGCAACGCCCCGGCCGTCTTTCCGAGGCCAAAATGCAGAATATAAAACTTTTCTTTAAAATAGAACCGGCGCTACCGCGGACTTTAAAACCTGGATCGGGCCATTAACCTAATCCTAGCTAACTAGAGAAGGGATAGAGAGATATACCGAGCGATCCGTGTCCTTCGGTCTTCTCGTCGTCATCCCGATCTCCCCGCGGAATCTCCGGTCTTCATCTCCTCGTGGGAAGGGCACCACATCGCCGGGTTCTTTTACGGGCTCCCACCTCTGGACCGAGGCAACTCGGGCACGAAGTTGGCGAGTCGACGTGTCCAAAAATACTGTAGGCTAAGTGTAGAGTGGTTTGTCTCTAGGGGTTGTTGAAGTTGCCCTTTTAGATATCAAGGTGGAGGAATGAACTTGGGAGATGAGGTAAGTGTTTTTAAAGGCAAATGAGATGAAATCCCACACTCCAATTTTGGACAGCCCCCCATGTATTGTGGCCGGCCATGCTTGATTGAATGAGAGAGAGTGGAGTAAGCAATAATACAAGAGAGAGAAAATGATAATCATGAAGAATAATGATCACAATCAAATCTCCACTCTATCACCTAATCATATCAAGTCATGATGAACAAATGAAGTCAAAAGATGGTGGAACCATCATGAAACTATCATGTGCCATAAAAAGTCATCTCCATTGTTAATTGCACAATTGCAAATAACCCCCTCCACCAATTTTCAGCCAAAGAAAAGAAACAAAGGAAAATGGCCGAAACGGAAAGCAAATTGGCAACTTCAAAAAACTGATCCCGTAATAAATTACAGGAAAACCTCGCGACTGTATATACATACCCGCATTTGTATTCCGACCGAATACAAATTCAATGAGACAAAATCTACACTGTACAATACTAGGATCCGGCTTAAACCAAAGCCCGCTAGTATTATCTGTCCGATCATGATCCGTGCAATACCGCACGTATAAGATCGAACCCTGCTATATCTCCATACGGCCTCTACAGCGTTTCGCCCAAAACTTGAGAAACTGTCTGTGGGGGACTCTAAAGACTCGTCAATACTTTGGCTGTAGATTTAACCACTAGCACGTCAGAGGTATTAGCCATACGTAACGGGCTACCAGGTATTGACCAAAAGGGACGTCGATGAGCGAACTCATCCTGACACCCTATTGATCCTGTCAGTGACAATATCCGTACAGTCCTGTCCGTTCGTCTATGAGCATCGCATGGCGGGCCTAGGGGGTTGGTAAAAGTCAGACCCCCAAAAGCGGTACAACTCATGTCGGAGTGTAGCCCAGAACACCTTGAGATACTACTGGAATACCTACCAGTAAATCTCCTGCCTTGGCCAAGGACTTCGTGTAATGGCTCTCCTAGACACAGCGCGACCTCACCCCCAATACCGGGAGAGACGAACTCCTGCAGATCCGCTCACTGCCTCCATGTGGCTCGGGACTGTACCCAACTAAAACCTGTTTGCACGACTCCTTTGAGCCGTGGTAAGGTAGTAATCAAAGTACAGTGAGAACTCACACGATACAAATGACGATCTCAGGTCGATGAACTAACCTGTACAGATGTCACCAGGGAACTGCTATCTGACGTCAGGTATAAGACCAACTAGCATATTCCCGGCGAGTCCTGTCCGGTGTACTAATAACCCAATGAGCACCTGTATACATCTTAGGTGAACCAACTGACACCAGTGGCTTATGAGACCGGCCACTGCCCCTCGTCGGGGTCTCGACTGTATACACTAGTCTACTCTGGAGTATCGATGCCCTGTCTCGAAAACTCCCACGACTAGGGACCTTTTAAGGATGTGCTTATAGACCCCTGCTCCCACGTATATGATCGCCATCATACTGTTGGCCGTCAAGCAAGAATCCTAAGGGCTTTATCAACGCGCAATAGTGACCTGTAAGGTCACCTAAAGCAGTGCACGATGATAAAGATAAACCAGATAGCATACTATCATCTTGACTAAGACTATCCTACCGGCATAGGTCCTTCCTCAATCATTGCAATCACGTGCCTGCGATCCAATAATTGACTCTGAGGGCACTATATCCAACAATAAAGAGATGCTTAAACTGCGGCATACAAACTGAAATAAGTACAAGATGAACTAGAAGTCCTACTCGTTAGCGAACCGGTCCAAGTCCTCCTGGCTCGGCTCGATTTCCTAAGAGTCCGGTCCTCCTGACGAACATTCTAAAGAGAGAAATATACATGAATGTCGTCAGCGAACTAGCGCTCGGTAAGTCCCAAAAGAAGAAAGGAATATAGCAAGTAATGAGAATTGGACTGGTAAATGTACATGTATAAGATTGTTATTCTAACGTAGTTGTTGTAGCTTGGTATAGAAAGTATTTTTGTATACGAGAGAAGTCCATCTTACCCCGTGGACTATGGTAACATGTAGTACAAGGCTCCGTCAAAACCCACGAGACAACGGCACGAGAGTTCATGTAAGCGTCTTTTAGTGATCATCTCGTGACATGCTATACATTCTATACCAATCTACCTCGTTAACCCCGTGTAATGTATTGTATTGATTATATTACAAGTCTTGCCAAAACCATGGATACAAGTTGTTCAAGTAGTCAGGTCTAGGATATAATCTTGTAGTCATGTCAAGTTATAGCCATGGTTCGGTCAAGTCAAGTCTCGTATTCAGGTTTGATATTCAGGTTCATATTCAAGTATACATGTTAGAGTTTGGATTCAAGTTTTCTTTAGATTCAGACTTGAGTCAGACCTTTGTAACTGATTTAGATCCTGAATTAGGTTCGGGAGTTATCGGTAACTGCTGCACATGGACGACAGGATTTGTATTTTTTCCAGGACAATTACCATTGATAACACTGTTAAGTTTTCTACCTTAAATAGGCAAGCACTCACTTTCTCTGGCTCCCTGGGGCTCAAGAGAATTGATCCCGCTTAAACCTATATTTACTAAAGTCCTTAACTGTTGTTTTATATAATTCGAGGGGTTTTTATGAAAATATTTTTAATATAGTTTCAAAATAATCTCGAGAAATTATTTATATTATTTAGGGTTTTCATGGATGTGAATTTTAAGGATTTGAAGTATTTTAGTGATAATAACTTAGTTTGGAAAGTTCAGGTTATTTTACTGTAAAGCTTGACTTTTGTTGGTATCTTGATGGTATTTTTATGAAACTTGTAATTCTTTTATTTGAAAAATATAAGATTATTATATTTTGAAAATATATGGATTTTGTAATATTTATATAATTATTAATTTTTTCTAATTAAGTAGAAAACTTTGTTTTTCTGAAAAGCCGTATTAAAAACCTTTCGAGACCGAATGCTCCGTGAGGAGCTCTGCATCTCGCTCTACTAGCCTAAGGATGTACGATAATCTGCACCATCCAATAGCGGGTCCCCTAAAAAGGGTTGTAGAGGTTTATTTGCAAAGGAATTCTAAAATACAATTCCAAAGAAAACCGTTTTTATAATAAATGGTATTTTAATGTAATATTGTGTTCTTAACTAAAATTCATACAAGGGTATATCGTGCTATGAAACCATGTGTGTATGTGAGAGGTAGGTCGTTACCTCATGAATTTTCCTAAAGGTATGTTTAAGCAAAACATTAAAAGATGATATATACAAATTTAATGGTATTTTAATGTAAATATTGAGTTAAAGTTATTTTGCATGATATTTTTGAATAAAAATTGGTTCTAAGCATTGGTTTTATGTTATCAATCATAGTGTAGGAATATGAATGAAAAATATGTAAGAAAAAGTGAACTTTTTAGGGTTTAGAAGAAGATATCTGTATTAATTCCACTTCCGACATATATTTTGAAAAGAGATTTTCAAAGAAGAAAAAGAGAGATTGGGAGGGACTTACTAGCTAGTTAGGTTAAGTGAAGGTAGAAGAAGGGATGGTCGTCGTCGTGGCGTCGCCGGAACTTGCTTCGATCCTCGCCGGAAGTTGATCTCTTGCTAACTCCACTTGCACTTCACCCGTACTTAGAAAATTTTGAGAGTTTTGGCTATAATTTTCAAAATGATGAAAGGCTCGGGCATGGGTTAGTATTTATAGGGTGGAATTAGGGTTTTGGAATTATAATGGTGAATTAAAATGCATTAAAATGATGATAAATGGGGAATTGAAGGGTCTCTATTTGATTTTAGAGCAATCAAACAGTGCAGGGGAGTTAGGGGTAGGGGAAGAGGAAGGGTCGTGTGTGCAAAGCCCCGGCCTTATTAGGCTCGGGAGGACCGTCGGTGCTGGCCGTAGGGGGAATCTCGCCGGTCGTTTTGGTAAGGGGGGCCGGTGGATTCTTGCCACGTGTTCAAGTCTGTATTTAAATCATTGTGCACATGTTTGATTTTTCTGTCTTTTCGTTTTTGTGTGCATAGCACGTGTAAACTTTTGGGCTTCCTATAAGTTTAAAAAGAAAATCAGAAAAAAATAATGTGTCTGATAGGATTCGAACACAGTGGCTACGTCACAACAGTACAAAGGCTTTACCAGTGAGCTATAAGTGACTTCTTGCAGTTCTTTTATAAAAATTTACTTATAACTTGTACTCAGGCATGTAAACTCCTTTCTGTATATTAAACTGAAAAATTTTGTATAGTAAATTCAGAGTCGTTACACATATGTTCATCTGTTGGGATCCGGCGCCCACACCGCGGAGGCCGCGGGCGATGCAGAAGTGAAAACAAAAACTTTTTGCGGGCACCGGACGCTCACACCCGAGGATTTGAACCAAACACCCTAAACAAGAATACTAAAACATACAAGGTTGAGAAATACAGCCTTTATCGCGTGTCCACCCTATTGTGGAAGAACCCTCCAAGCTCGTAGCCGCCGGGAACGCGCTTAAGCATCGACCACCCTTGCTGAAGACGATCCACCTGAGGGAACGCGGAGGAGGCTGTAACTGACGGTCCTAGGTTTGGATGGCCGGTGATGTATGAATACTTCACTATATTTTTCTCTCTAGAATCTTGCTCTAAAATGGAAGCACGAAGAAGAAGAGGATGGAGAAGATGAGGCATCAGCCATGGAGGAGATGAAGAAAATCTCATTAAGTGATGATGTAGAAAAACATGGCTACTAAAAATCAACCATGATCAAATAGTGCAATCAACTGAATTTTCCAATATAAAATTCCAAGCCATACCTTTCTACATGCATGCACCATGCTTCACAACTTTCCATTTTACACCTCATCACCTTATTTGTTTTTCTAAAAAGAAAAACAAATATGAGGTGTCCATCTTCTAGAAGTATTCCCATATAAATACGGAATACTTCACCTGGTATATGTATCACTACACATAGGCGTATCCGTATAAAAATACGGATAACACCAAAGAGAGAAAATGAATAGTGAACAATAATACTAAAATATATGTATTAAAATACATATATAAATTATTAAATCAAAATCTTATTTAATAATCCGGCTTAATCCTAAACCGGCTAGTATTATCAACCATCCGATTAAAGTCTGTGTACCGGGTACACGTATTTAATCGGACCCCTGCTTGTACCACCGTACAGCTTCTACATCTGTCGCCTGAACCGGAAAAACCTTCTGTGTGGGACTTTAAAGACTCGATAATACGCTGATAGTGGGTTTAACCACAAGCACGTCAGCGACACTAGCTGTACGTAACGGCTATCCAGGTACTTGTCGAAAGGGGGGTCGACAATCAAGTGCGTCCTTACCCTACTGAGCCTGAATATGACAATCTCCGTACAGTCTGGTCTCTTCGTCAAAGAGTATCGCATATCGGGTTTAGGGGGTGGATAACGTCAGACCCCTACTAACCCGATAAGTCGTGTCTGAGTCTAGCTTATCACCAACTGAGATACTATTGATCAATTATCAGTAAATCTCTCCTACCGTGGCCATGGATTTCTGGTGATAGCCAACTAAACATAGAGCGGCATTGACTCCTAATATCAGGAAAGACGAATCCCTGACAGTCGACCACTACCTCCATGTGGTTTGGGACTGTACCCAATTAAAAACTGTTTGCACGACTCCTTTGAGCCATGGTAGAGTAGTAATCAAAGTATAGTGGGAACTCACACGAGAAAAATGATGACTTCAGGTCAAAGGACTAACATGTACTCATGCCACCTGAGAACTTCCATCTGATGATAGGTATAATACCATCTAGAAATTCTTGGCGAGTCCGTCTAGTGTACTCACCTTCAGTGAGCGCCTGTATACTATCTTAGGTGACACAACACCAATGGCTTGTGAGACCGGCCACCACCCTTTGTCGGGGCCTCGAAGCGTATACACTAGTCTACTCTGGAATATAGATGCACGGTCTCGATACTCCCATGACTAGGGACATTTAAGGATGTGCTTATAGGCTACCCAGCTCTTACGTATATGATCACCATCATAATGCTGGTAGTTAAGCAAGAATCTTATGGGCTCTATCAATATGTAATAGTGATCTGCAATACCACATAATACATGTATATGATGATAAAGACAAACCAGATAGCATACTATCATTTTGAGTAAGACTGTCCTACCCGTATAGGTCCTCCCTCAATCATCACAATCGCGTGCCTGCGAACTTGAGGGCACTATATCCAACATCATCGATGGTCATACGTGAAAATCAAAGCGTGCCTTAGTCCCCGTTTATCGGTTAATATACGTTCGATATTCATCGTGACATAAAACTATACGAAGGTTGTTAAATATCGGACGGTATCGTTCGGTGCTAACAACCGTCGTATAGTCTATATGACGAGAAGATTCAATAGTATGATAACCAATAGATTTGTCCAGTTTGGAAAAGTTAGGATTGTATAAAGCAAACACCTGCATTCACTTGTGTTTTCATTAGTTTCGAGTTATTTCATCGGTACATTTCCGATGGATCTCCGTGTACAAAGATAGATTAGATGTTCATTTCAATATTGTTTCACAGCATTGAAATAATTATCTATTCTATTACAGTATACTCGGAGAATACCGAGGGGGAGGGAGGGAGGGGGTGCTGTCGAAATTTACTCGAAACGGATGAAAGCATAAGCGAATGGGTATCTGCTCTATACATTCTTAATGGTATAGAAGCCTTACCCCCGACAGCCGAAACACACACATACAACACGAATACACAACACACGCACACACAAAGCATATACACACTAACAATCCTACACCTAAGTGAAATCATAAATTGAAACACACATACACAGAATACAACTCATACTTGGGTATCTTCAAACTTAACTTTGCTAATCGATAATTTATCATTTTCAACGATAAACTTGCCCTTATGGATTTTCTTCTTTGTCAATAACCATATCGTTCTTAGATTTCTCAATGTAGTCACCATAAAAAACCAAAATCCATAACTTATAATTTATATGTTATACAGTCTAACATGGCCCATGAGTATATCAGGATTAAGGATTGGATGTACGTGGATTGGTAAAAACGCAAGCAATGTAGGTTTGTCGCAGGAGTTGTTGCTTTCATTGAATTTGTATGCACACATAATAAGATCGTGTAAGAGAAAGTTCTCTATCCGTGCGATAAATGTGGGAATAAGTTCTGGCAGAAATAAGAAATCGTAGAGTTTCACATCGTTAAACATGGTTTTACTAGATTTTATACAACTTAGCTCTATCACGGAAAAGGACAAGAAGAAGACGGTAATGCGGCGGAAGAAGGAGAAGACGGTAATACGGCGGAAGAAGAAGAAGAAGACGATAACTTATTTCCAGAAGAAGAAATGGAGGATATGGTAGAGGCCGCCCTCGGTGATAGTAATCCTATCGAAGAAGACATTCCTTCCGGTCAAGGATCGCGTGCGGATAAATATGAAAAGTTCATGAATGATGCCAGAAGACCAATTTATGAGAATGCAAAGTATTCCATCTTATCATTGTTCGTCCAACTTTTCCAGATTAAGTGCCTAAATGGATGGAGCAATAAGTCATTCAAGATACTTCTGAAGTTCCTAAAAGATTCTATGCCTCTAGGAAATAACGCGCCCGATAGCTAGTACGGAACCCAGAAAATGATATCTGATTTGGGTCTGAACTGTAAGAAAATTCATGCATGTCCCAAAAATTGTGTGTTGTACCGGAAAAAGAATTCTGATTTGAAAGAGTGTCCAACATGTGGAGATGCCAGGTATAAGCCGAAAGAATATGATAAGAAGCCCGATATACCTGTCAAGATAGCACGATACTTTTTCATAACACAGAGCTGCAGAGGCTATTTAGGTGCAAGAAAACATCCAAGGCAATGATTTGGCATCACTGTGCTGCTACAAGCGAAGATGGAAAAATGAGTCATCCAAGAGATTCACCAGCATGGAAGGATTTCGATAGGAGGCACCCAACATTCAGTAGTGATCCTCAAAATGTCAGGCTCGGACTGGCTAGTGATAGTTTCTGCCCATTCAACTATATGGATGGAAACCTCAGCACATGGCCCATTGTAATGATAGTTTATAATATGTCGCCTTGGTTGGTTATGGATCAATCCTACTTTATGATACCTTTTCTTATTGATAGACCAAACTCACCGAGAAATAATATTGACATCTATTTCCGACCTCTAATCGATGAGTTAAAAACTTTATTCAATGATGGTATAGAGACTTACGATGCAAACACAGATACAATCTTTATGATGCGTGCGGTTTTAATGTGGACAATTAATGACTTTCCTACGTATGGAATGCTATCAGGTTGGTCCGTACATGGTCACAAAGTATACCCTTATTGCCATCAAGATACAACATAGAAATGGTTGAATTTTAGCAGGAAGGTTTGTTATTGTGATCATCGGCATTTCCTGCCACTAGACCATCCCTACAGGATGGATAATGCTCACTATAATGGTTATCAGGAGCTTCTTGGGCCTTCAGTCTCATTGTCCGGAAAGAACGTGATTGCTCAGCAGGATGGTTAAAATAACATGACTTTCGGGATAGATCAGACAAAACAGGACAAACTACCCTACTGGAACAAGTTAAGCATTTTCTGCGACTTCCGTTGTAGGGTGTTTTTCGCCACCCCATTAAAAAGAGAATGCGCGCGCTTGTCAGGCATATACAGATTCCCCCTGATTAGGGTTTATTGATTGTGGGGATCCGAATCTCCGGCAGTCGTGGACTAAGCCGTCGTTAATTATCCATTGCCTTTGGAGCGAGGAAATCTCTGATTGACGGGTCAAACTGGTTATGCGAACTCAATGTGCAGTGTGCGTGTGTTGTGTTTTGAAGGGTTTTAGGTATATCGGGGGCTTCGCAGAGTTTACGTGAGTGGCAGGTCATGCGCCCTGCACGTGGGCGCTTGGGGCCAGCGGGTTACGCGCTTGGCACGTGGGCGTTGAGCACTAGCCAGTCACGCGCCCTGTATGCAGGCACTGGGCACCAGCGGGTCACGTGCCTGGCACGTACGCTGGCGCTGGGCGCCAGCGGTTCGTGTACATTGCATGCGGGTGCCAGCGGTTCATGTGCATGGCACGTGGGCGCTGGGCGTTAGCAGATCACGTGCCGTGCACGAGTGCGCTGGGCGCCCGTGAAAAAAGGGGCTTAGCCCCTAAACCGGGAGTTGAACTCCCGAGTGACTTTTAGAGTTAAATTCCTAAAAAAGGATCTTTTTGTGGAGTTAAACTCCTAAGAGATCTGGATTTTTGGGGTTAAACTCCTTCGAGCTTTGGATTTGGAGTTAAACTCTTTTGAGAATTTGGATTTTAGAGTTGAACTCCTCAAAGATTGATTTGGAGTTAAACTCCTAGAGAATTTTCGGAGATGATGAAAAGGGACCCCTTTCTTTTCCCTTGAACCCTGGATCTTCTCTTGACTTGGATTTTTGCCAAAGTTGGATTTTTTTTAGATGAGTTTCCTTCTTCCTCTTCTTTGTTGGTTGAATCTTGGAGAAAAGGGTGTGAGACTTAAAATCTCCCCTTTTAAAGATTTGATGGCATATCCGAGCTCCTCTTCAAGGGTTTTATGGTGAAAAACTATTCTTTTTTGGCAAAAGAAGAGTTAAACTCTTGATTTAATTCAAAAAAAGAAAGAAAGTTTAGAATCTTGAAGAAGGAGAAGAATGCACAAAACCTTATTTTTTAAGGGGAATAAAAAGTGTTGTCCTTGATTTTTTCATCATGTTTGCCTTTATAGGCTATACATTTTATATATAGCCCCTTGGGTTTTTCTAAATGGCACTTGTGCCTTCCCATACTTCATGTATTTCTTTTCGCACATAAGCCATGGGGTTTATAAAATTTTAGCCTTTTTCCTATTTTCCAACATTTAATTCTAAAACACGTATGCAAACTAATTTATCGCCTTCTTTTAGCATGGAGTCGGCCCCTTCCATACTTTGTCTTGACTTAGGCTTGAGCCCGCTTGCTTGGGCTCGGGCTCACTTGGCTGGGGGTTGACCGACTTTGACTAGGTCAACCGGGATGTAATTTTTGACCCCAACAAAGTGCCCCCATCAATAAATGCACACCGCGTGTATGAGTTGTGTGCATGAAACTGATGGATTTTGTTCTATATGGAGATTAATTTGATTTGGTTCCCAGTGGAGGGTCGATGCTGCCCTTTTTGCGATTTGGACGATCAGTGCTGCCCTTTTAGCGACGTGGACGGTCGCTGCTGCCCTTTTAGCGACGTGGACGGTCGGTACTGCCTTTTTTGCGACGTGGATGGTCGGTACTGCTCTTTTAGCGACGTGGATGGTCGGTGCTTCCCTTTTAGCGATGTGGACGGTTGGTGCTGCCCTTTTTGCAACTTGGACGGTCGGTGCTGCCATTTTAGCGACGTGGACGGTCGGTGCTGCCCTTTTAGCGACGTGGACGGTCGGTGCTGCCATTTTTCCGACGTGGACGGTCGATGCTGTCATTTTTGTGACTTGGACGGTCGATACTGCTATTTTTGCGACTTGGACGGTCGATACTTGATTTGACTTGCTTCGCTTCATGCGGTGTCAGAGTTTGGATTTGACTTGCTCCGCTTCTTGTGGTGTTGGGATTTGATTTGACTTGCTCGATTTGAGTTGTTTTGGGAGTTCCCTACCCGTCCAGCTGGACTTTTGAGCTTAGAAGTGCTGCCGGGTAGAACGTTGATTTGATCTGTTTAATTTCTGCCTTATTTGGCCGGACTTTTGAATTCGAGAGGAACTTGGAATTTGGATTTTGTTTAGTATCAGTATTGCTGCACTGGAATAATGCCAAAAGCAACTCATCATTTGCCCCGGGAGAACTTGGGATTTGGTTTTTAGGTCGGCATCAGCACCGCTAAAACTAAAGCGTAGTGCCAGGAGTGACTCATCATTTGCCTTTGGGAAAACTTGGGGTTTGAGTTTTGGGTCGGCATCAGCACCGCTAACACTGAAGCGTAGTGCCAAGAGCGACTCATCATTTTCCGTTGCCCGTTGGGGAGCGATGGTTTAGGAGGCATGTTTAGATCTCTATCACATAAGGCTTTTCAATTTTATGAGCTATAAGGGTCTTATAAAAGTATTTTCTCCCCCTGAGTCGAGAGAATCTCTAAGGTGTACGTTCTCCTTAGGAATCGTGAGGATTTCTAAGTGTGTTGCTCTTTTGTGAGTCGTAAGGATCTCACGCGGGGATTTTCTCCTCACAAGGTCGAAAGGACTTTGCGAGTGTATTTCATATCTTTTCACGAGTTTTTGCCCTTTTGAGTTTTCACAAACTCGCCGGCAGTCCTTCTGTTTTTACTCACGGAGTCCTTTCGGGTTTTCATCCGTGCCCGTTTTACTTGTGAACATACCGTTTTTTAGCTTCATCGCTGGTTGGACTTCATATGTAGTCTCACCGGGAGAACTTGAGAGAGATAGGGGTCGTTTATGCCCATGGATTGTATACGGTTTTACAGGATATATGATCCAGACCGGAGGGCCGGTGTGCTCAATTATTCTATGACTTGGAGCATTCACGCATAGTATTTCTTAAGATATCGGCCATTGATAGGTGGCATGGGCCTTTCTTCCTCAGTACTTATTAGTGGGTAGGATCCTCCGTCGAACATTTTCTCGATTACGTATGGCCCTTCCTAATTTGGGTCGAATTTTCCTTTGGCATGTCGATTGGGGATGATCAGTCTTTTCACCAATTCGTCTTTCTTGAAACCACGGAGACGAGTCATTTTGTCATAGGACCGTGATATTTGGGCTCGGTACACCTTTAAATTTTTCTGTACTGCGAACCGCTTTTCTTCGAGGGAGTCGAGCTCTTCGAGCTGAAGGAGGACGTTTTTCTCCTCCATCAACTCGTGCTGGACGGCCATTCATAGGCTTGGAACTTCGACTTCGAAGGGGAGGATTGCCTCCACTCCGAAGAGTAATGAGTATGGAGTGGACTAAGTTAGAGTGCGGTGCGTAGTACGGTATGCCCACAACGCCTCGTTGAGCTCGAGATTCCAGTCTCTCTTAGTGGCTGAAGCATTTTTCCTCAGGAGCTTACATAGAGTTTTATTGAAGGATTTAGCTAAACCATTGGCTCTTGGATTATAAATGGAGGAATATCTCCAGTCTATCTTATGCCTTGTGGCAAACCTTGAGATTTTGATGCTCTTGAAAGAAGGCCCGTTGTCAGAAATGATTCTTCTAGGTGTATCGAAGCGATGTAGAATCTTATGCCGGAAGAACGTCAGAATATCTTCTGTCTTGACTTCTTTTAGCGGGACAATTTCAGCCCATCTGGAGAAGTAGTCAGTTACAGCCAATACGAACCACTGTCCTTTGGATGACGGGGGATCAATTAGACCAACTATGTCGGTGCCCCAAACTTCGAAGGGCCATGATGTCACTGTAGGATGCAGCGGATTGAGATGCTTGTGAATGAAGTCACCGTGAATTTGGCAGAGATGACACCTCTTCGCATACTCTTCGCAATCTCTTATCATGGTAGGCTAATAATACCCAAGCCGTTTAATTTGAAGCCGCATTTTGGGGCCAGATTGGTGAGCTCTACAGACGCCCGAGTGAACTTCCTTCATGACTTTTTGGGTTTCGGCCAATGACAGACACCTGAGCCAGAGTTGGTCATATGATCTGTGGTAAAGCGTATTATTTACAAACACGTATCGAAGAGCTCTCATCATAAGCTGAACCCTTGCAAAATTTTTCTTCGGCCAACTTGCTGTTTCATGAGTTCTACCACCCGGCTTTTGTATCGAGCTAACTCAGGCTTATATATCTTGTAGTCGCTACTCACTTGGTTGACGACAAGCTGAGATTCATCGTAAACCCATATACTAAAGATTTCCATTTCTATAGCGAGCTATCAGAGCTTCGTACTTAGCCTCGTTGTTTGTGCGAGGCTTAGTGAGAGCGAAAGAATGTCGTAGGGTTTCTCCTAATGGCATGATGAACAACAACCTATCCCCGCTTTTATCTCCGGGACTCTTGATTTTCTTGAGGTCCTTATTGATGAGGCTTCATTGAATTGGAGCTCCCAACATAACTCGTTATCCTCGAGATGCAACACTTGTTCGTTGGGTAACTTGAAATTTAGCGGTGACCCTTCTGGTATGGGATGAGTGATTGATTGAGTAAAGTGAGTGTAGTAACCGCAACCAATAACGGTGTCGCGTGTAGCTAGACCGAGATGAGTACGAGTCGTCCTCAGGGAAACGTTGAATCTTTTAATCTTACTTTAGTCGTGTTGATTAGGAAAGAAGGAAGAATAATGAATAGTGAAGAATGGTTGTAGATTCTAGATCTACGTCAAACACGGATGTAGGGTATAAATCTAGATTAACTACGGATGTAGGTTTTATATTAGAAGGGGGCTTGTAGGGTTCGTTAAGATTTAGTAGTCATGGATGATTAATTAAAAATTACTCCTTTTATCTTTTAATAGATTTAAAACTAGATCGACAGTGATGCATGTAGATTAGCGTTTCTGAAGGGAATAGGGTTCCCACTCTTAACCCCTATCTTGACATGGATATCCGTTCATGTCTAACCTTTACCAAAACAATTGTTAATCTAATATCTAATCATGGTCATGAATATCAATGAATTGATAGCGCGCCCGATTAGAATATTAACTATTCTTTTGATAAAATTTATAAATTTTATAGGACATAAAAGGAGTTAAAGGATTTTTTTCATTTATTGATCTACCCTAATCCTATGAACCCTATCAAGCGAAGAATTACTCGTGCATGATGGAAATAAAAGAACGGATATAGATCATGATATAAATAAAGAAAATAAAATGCAATAAGAATAAAACAACTACCTTTATTAATCAATTTGATCAATTACACATTGTTCCTTTAGAAAGTGATTACAAAACCCTAGTTCGCTTTTCGATCTCTTCTTAAGGAGGTAGATGAACAACTGACGATCAACCTGGATTCTTGAGCCGTCTTGGACTTCGTGATCTCATCGGTTTGATGATTTTTCCAAGAGGGGCTCTCGGTCTTTTAAATAGTCTCAAACCCAGAATCCCTAGTTTTCTAATAGGGTAACTAGCTGTTAGGATCCTATCCAAAAAATCTCACATCTTAACTCCTCTAACAGGCCGCAGATCCTCCGCGTTTAGTGGGTTTTGGCCGCGGTTTAGCCGCGGATTGGGGGAGTAGGGATTCATTTTTCTGGGGATTTTTCTCTATAACACGTGGTGATCTTTTGAATATCTAGACTTTGAAAATCTTCTCTAAGTCTCTGCCAGAATTGGTTTCTTCAATTTACTTTAATATTTCGGCAGATTTGATCTAGCCAACTCGGATTTTCTTGATTTCAGTCCGGATGTAATTTCTGCACAATATCTCAAAGAATAATGTTAGTAGAATTTGTTTTTATTTCGATATTATCCTAACCATTTGATATGATATTATAGTTTAAGAGAATTGGTTAATGATATTTGATATGGTACGCATATTTAAATAGACTAAATATTATATAGATATTATATGCTTATATTTTCCTTCATAATGTTAATTATAATATATAAATATATGAAAAAAGTATTTTTACAGATAAACCCTCATATGTGTCATATTTATAATAAACACATTTTCTTATATAAAAATAGTAAGAAAAATGTCATATCAAATGCACAATATTTTCGACTGAATAAATTCCCCCAAACTTAACTTTGATCGTCCCGAGCAAACTAATTATTCAAGAGAAGGAGAAAAGGAAAAAGAAAGACCTAAGTAGCACACTTTCGTAGGCAACACGATTGCACTGAGCACGTGCAACAAGCCGTTAAATCTCTAGGTGTCCCTAGTAGGAGGAGTGTTGTCTCCTGAGGGTTTTCAGTAGATTACACCCACAAAATTCTATAATAAAAGAAAGATGGTGAAAATTACATATAAAGGTAAGAACTTATAAAAGAAAGAACTTGAAAATAAGAGTTTCCAACTATACCAGTTTTTCGATTGTCATGAGCTCTATCTTAATGATCATGAAAATTTTTTAGAAATCGCATCATTTCTCAATAAAATATCGCCTTTAGTCTTCCTCCCTATCTTTCTTCCAAATATCGATTATATACCCCTACGTGTGTATAAAAGACATCCCTACACTTAGAGAATTCAATTCAAGCTATCATACTCTTGTCCATCTTCTAAAGTACTTTATAGTTGGTGAATATTTTCGATAAAATTGCTCACACATTCTTCATACGACCGTTAACACTTCTTGAGGTACTAACCGACCGATTACAAAATGTGCTTACGCATTTAGGCGTAATTCCTCGTTTCGCAACACCTAAGGTTTAGCAGTGGTTCCCAAACCAGTTGGTCTAAGGCACTAGGTGATAAAGCACCCTCGCTATATTTTTTTCATGCTGCCTTGGTGATTACAAAACCAGTGTTCATTTTTCTTCATCATTTTATACTTTATGCTTCATTTATATTTATTTTTCTTCATACCAAGGTTTTTAGACAAGAGCATTTCAAGGTATTCTCTACTATCCCAAGTTTCAAGATGTATGTAAGTGCGTATAGTAGGGTATCAACGTTCAAATGTTTGGCCTCAAGAATAGAGACTATTTTTCAGATTTATTTTTATCCTCAGATTAGTGACTTCCTTTATCTTATTAACCCTTAGGACAACGGCTCATAACTACTTATTACTTGTTTCATCTAAGAAAACATCTAACTTTCTTGCTTTTCTTAAACTATTCCTATCTTTCATATGTAATTCTTCACTTTCTAAACTTTTATTATCAATTTTTTTTTGTATAGTGTCTAGTGCCAAAATATAGTTCAGTTAATACAAACCTCCCACAAACCTGTTTTCAGCAGTGTCCTCACTGATGTTCTTTGAATGCATAGACCTGTAGGCTTGGGGAAAGAAAATGATAGGGGTAAAATAATAGTTAAATGAAAACTACCCCCAAACTTATGCTTTGGCATGCACCGATATTCAATTATATCCTATTTCACTCACCTCCATTCTTAAGATGAGAAAATGTTACCGAGACATGGAGGTGAGCCGGAGGAGTTTTAGTTATGATCGAGCGGCTCCTAAAAACAGGAGCTCCTCCGTAGGGTCAATAGAAAAATATGGTTTCAATTTATGCCCATTTACTTTAAAAATTGAACCGTTTTTAATATTTTCAACTTCTACTGCCCCATGCGAGTATACATGCCGCACCACAAATGGTCCTTCCCAATGAGATCTCAGCTTACCTGGATAAAGATGGAGACGGGAATCGTAAAGAAGGACTTGTTGTCACGGTGTGAAGGTTTTTCTAAAAAGGTTTTTATCGTGGAAAACTTTAGTCCATTTCTTTACTATAACCGCGTTATCGTAAGCTTCATCGCGGAGTTCGTTTAGCTCATTTAATTGCTGCTTCCGATAGCCTCAGACTTGATCAAAATCGAAATTCAGATCTTTAATAGTCCACATTGCTTTATGTTCGATCTCGACATGAAGGTGGCAAGCCTTTCCAAACACTAGACGGTATGGAGACATACCAAGATCGGTCTTATAAGCGGTACGAAATGCCCAAAGAGCATCCGTCAATTTGGTTGACCAATCTTTACGGCTTTTAAAAACCGTCTTCTCCAAAATTTGTTTTATCTGCCTATTGGAAATCTCAGCTTGTCCGCTTGTTTAGGGATGATAGGGCGTAGAAAGTTTGTGGTTGATTGAATATTTCCGCATCATAGCCTCAAAAGCCCAATTACAGAAATGCGTCCCCTTGTCGCTAATTATAGCGTGAGGGTGTCCGAATCACGAAAAAATATTTTTTTAAAGAAACTTAACAACAACCTTGCTGTCATTAGTGCGACACGGTGTTGCTTCCACCCATTTCGAGACGTAATCAACCGCTAACAAGATATATAAGTTCCCAAACGAATTGGGAAAAAGGCCCATAAAATCAATACCCCAAACATCAAATATTTCTACAACCAAGATAGGTTGGAGCGGCATCTCATTTCTTCACGAAATTCGACCCGTGTGTTGACACCGATGACAAGTTTTGCAATGATCGTATGCATCTTTAAATAATGTTGGCCAATAAAATGCACATTGCAAAACTTTCTCCGCTGTTTTAAGTGGACCAAAGTGACCGCCACATGCTTGATCATGACAAAAAGACAATACACTCTTGAGTTCTTCATTAGGGATGCATTTGTCAATGATTTGGTTGGAACAATACTTAAACAAATAAGGTTCATCCCAGTAAAAGTGTTTTACTTGGGATAGAAATCGAAGTTTGTCTTATTTCGACCAATCGCTAGGAATAAGTCCCGTTGCTAGATAATTCACAATATCCACAAACCAGGGTTCACAGGATACAGTCAAGAGTTGTTCGTCAGGAAATGAATCATTTGTTGGTAAGGTCACTGTAGGTGAAGAAGAGATGCGCGAAAGATGGTCGGCTACTACATTTTCACATCCACTCTTGTCTCGTATAACAAGATCAAATTCTTGTAACAACAGGATCCAACATATTAACCTGGCCTTAGTATCCTTCTTCGATAAAAGATGTTTTAGGGCGGAATGATCGGTGTAAACCACTATCGGTGAGCCAATCAAATAGGGCTTGAATTTTTCTAATGCAAATACAACTGCCAAGAGTTCTTTCTCAGTAGTTGTGTAATAAATTTGTGCATCGTTCAAGGTCCTACTTGCATAGTAAATTACATGTGGCATCTTATCAATGTGATGTCCTGAGACTGCACCAATAGCAAAATCTGATGCATCACACCTAAGCTCGAACGGGTGGTTCCAATCCGGAGATGATAGAATGGGGGCTGTAGTGAGAGATCTTTTAAGAGATTCAAAAGCAGCCTCACAATCCGAATCGAAGTGAAATGTTGTATTTTTGGCCAAGAGAAGAGTTAAGGGTCTAGCAATTTTGCTAAACTCCTTAATGAATCTCCTATAAATTCCCGCATAACCAAGGAAGGATCGTATATCTTTGATGCATTTGGGATGAGAAAGGTTATGGATGACATCTATTTTAGTTTTGTCTACCCCAATGCCTTTTTGTGAAATGATATGTCCAAGCACAATACCTTCTAGGACCATGAAATGGCATTTTTCCCAATTCAAAGTTAAATTCTTATCCTTACAACGGGTAAGAACCGCGTCAAGATGACAAAGGCAATCCTCAAAGAATTCCCCAAATATGGAGAAATCGTCCATAAATATCTCCAGAAAATTCTCAACCATGTCTGATAATATCCTCATCATACACCGCTGAAATGTAGCGGGAGTGTTGCATAACCCAAAGGGCATGCGTCTATAAGCAAAAGTACCGAAAGGACAAATAAATGTTGTTTTATCTTGATCCTTTTCGGCGATGGGGACCTAGTTATAGCCAGAGTATCCGTTCAAGAAACAATAGTTTTGGTCAATGAAAGGTAGAGGGATGTGATCTTTCCTCATTGCGGTATTGAGTTTCCTATAATTAATACATACGCGCCACCCCGTTTGTGTGCATGTTTGGATTAACTTATTAGCCTCATTGGTTATGACCGAGATGCTAGACTTTTTGGGGACTACATGAATAGGACTTACCCATTGCCTATCAGATATTAGGTAAATTATACCACTATCTAAGCACTTGACGATTTCTTTCATTACCGCCTCCTTCATGACGGGATTTAACCGTCTTTGTGGGTCTCGGGTTAGTTTGGTTTCATCCATCAGATGTATATAATGTTCAACAATTAAGGGACTAATCCTTTTGATGTCAGCCATTGTCCAACCAAATGCTTGCCAATTCGATCTCAATACCGTCAAAAGAGCGTTCTCATGCTCTAAAGCTAGAGAAGCGGATATGATCATGGGCAAAGACTCATTCTCACCTAAATATGCATATTTAAGATGAGAAGGTAGCTGTTTGAGATCTAGAATTGGCGGAAAGACGATAGAAGGAGGGGTAAGGGAATGATATTCGGACTCCCTAAGAGGTTCATAACTTGCATAGGATATTAACTCGGAAAGCGCTACTGAATTTTGCGATGAGTCAAAAGATTCGAACTCGGGGGTGGACTCATCAGAGATATCCTCACTATAATAATTTTCCAGATCAAAGAATATCGCACTAGTGTTGTTGAGATCATCATAGCAAAGTACTTCCGCTTCGCAGCTGTCGGAAGTTATCTCGTTGATGGAACAAATATCGATTAAATGAGCAGAAGGTTCAGATGATTGACTTCCTAGCTTGTAAATATTAAGCTCAATTGTCATCTTCCCGAAGGATAAGTTCATAGAACCGTTACGACAATTAATGATAGCGTTGGAAGTTATTAGGAAAGGTCGACCGAGTATCTCTGGGATTTGATTACATGGGTTCGCCACAGGCTGTGTATCTAAAACAATAAAGTCCACAGGGAATATGAATTCCCCGACATTGATTAACACATTCTCTAGTTCACCCCTAGGTTGGGCGATAGATCGGTCTGCCATTTGGAGAGTGCAGTGGGCAGGTTTCAACTCTCCTATACCTAGTTGCTCATAGACTGAATATGGAAGCAAGTTAACACTAGTGCCGATGTCAAGTAGAGCAAGGTTGATGCTTTCCCCCTAATAGTTATAGATATTGTAGGACAACCAGGGTCCTTCCGTTTCTTAGGCAATTGTTGGGTAAAAACTGTGCTCACGTTACTTGTCATGAATACCTTTTTCGGCACTTGAGTTTTTCTCTTCCTAGTGCACATAAGACGGAACTTGTTGAATAGCATCTAGGAGAGGGATATTTATGTTAACTTACTTAAACATTTTCATAACCTTCTCCATTTGTGCGTTAGGTTTGTTGGCTCTCAACCTGTTTGGAAATGGAGTTTTATCAATAAGTTTTAGGTCCAACATTTGTGAAGAAGTTTGTGAGGATGGAATCGATCCCAGAATTGGAGTGGGGATCATTTTAGGTAGATTCGAGGAACTGGGCGGAGGGTTCGAATCTAGTGGGAAACAGAGAATAGGTTCGGAAGTAGGTGGAGGACTAGACGAATTAGGGGAAGAAGTAGAAGCCAGGGTATCATTAATATCCCCAACATCATCAACATGTTCACCCACGTGGTTATCCAGCACTCTTCCAGATCTCAACATGGTAACGTCACTCACATTATGATTTTGTGAGTGGCCAGAATTCGGTAGGGGTTGAGATGGAAGTTTCCCTTTTTCTCTCGCACTCATCGCGGCATTTATTTGTGCAAGTTATGCTTCTATCGATTTTATACTTTCACCATGGGAGTTGGTGGTCTGTGTTAAAGTTCGGATAGAAGACTTGATTTCATCCGTCGACTGCATGGAATGTTTAATAAACATATCCACACTTCGTTCAAGCGCAGATGAGTTTTCAGTACTGGCCGTTTGGAAAGAATTATTGGCCGGATTCTGAAAATGTTGTAATTGAAAGGGGTGCTGGCTTTGTGGTGGTGGTTGCTGTTGCTGTGGAGGAGGTCTTTGATAATTGTTTTGGAATTGGTTCTGATTTTGGTTGGTTTTGTTTTGGCTCCAAGCAAAATTTGGACGATTCCTCCATCCTTGATTGTATGATGAAGAATAAGGATCGTTTCTAGGTCGTTGCTGAAAAGCAGCATTAATTTGTTCTTGACCTTGAAACGGTGCACTTAAAGGACATTCTTCTGTCAAAATGAGATGGATCGGAACATCAACCACACACGGTCTTGGGGAGCGTTACCTAGTTTAGGGAGACTGATGAGAATTTGTTCTCTATAGGTTCGAGTTTCTTTTGCACCGCTGCCATTTCTGCTTTTACTGCGATGGAAACATCGAGCTGATGGATGCCTCCCCTAGATGGAGGTGGTCTAACGCTTTCCCACTGCAAAGTGTTTTCAGCGAGATCTTCCAGATATTTCCAGGCTTCACCATCGTCTTTGGACATGAAATTGCATTGACACATCGTTTCAAGCATCTGCTTTGTCGCTGGATTAATCCCTTCATATATAATTCGGTCCAGATCCCATCTATTTATTCTGTGATGAGGACATTGGACAAGCAGATCCTTAAACCATTCAAAGTATTTCCAAAATGGTTCATTGGGAAGCTGGGTAAACTGGTTGATTTTTCTCCGAACACGGGCGGTCTTATGATTAGGGTAAAATTTCTTACGGAATGCTATCACGAATTCATCCTAATTGGTAATGGAGTGTGCGGCTATATTATAAAGCCATTTTTCGGCTAAATCGCACAAAGTGAAAGGAAAAAGACGCAAGCGTATAGTATCCACAGACAGTTGTGACGTACCCATCATTGCGCATACGTTTTCGAATTTAGTGATAAAAACATATGCGTCTTCAGACTCAAGCCCGTGAAATTTGGGCAACAGGTTGATGAAGTGGGGTTTAATTTCAAAATTATCCACATTGGCTGGTGGAATATATAAACAGGTAGGAAGAGGACCGCATATAGGATAGCATCTCTCTTGGAGAGAAATGCGCGATGGATTCTGCGCACCGACGGGTGGTGGCAGGGTGGTGTTATATCTGATGGAGAACCGTCCATCTCGTCCGATGTAGTGGGTGGAGGGTAAAAAGAAAATGAAGAAGTACTGACTTCAGAGTCGATAGCAGGAACGCGGATAAGACGGGCACTAGAATCCCGTGTCCAACCGAGCATGCATTAAGCGGGTTTAGCGCAAGTGGCAGCGTGTGTACGATTTAAAAATGGTTTGTTTTAAAAAGTGTCAGACGTGAGACAAATCACACAAGAATGCACAATCAACCCTAGAAGTAAAGTTACCTAGGTCAAGTCTTTAGACCGCTCCTAGACTTCCAAAGGACAAGCCGCATGATTAATCCTCTATCACCTCTTTATCGCTCTTGTGGCCAAGTAAGTGCTAGGTAAGTGGGAGGTATTCGCTATACGAATCACCGAAAATAGTGGGCCTAATTAAGTAACCACTTACCTAGACACACTTGCCTAGACACCACAAAAGAAATGCGAATAAGCGATAGATTACCCACGACCTTCCTCTGTTCTTATTGAGCGCGACAGTCCTTAGAGTCTCGGTCTAGATATTTTTTTAATTAATGTAGGGTGATGCAGATGCTCGTCTTGTTATTTGTGGGGCCTAGGAAGGGTGATGAAATCCCCACCTAATCTGAATTTGGTCTTTGCCCCTTAATATCCGTATTAAGATATGCACAAACAAACCAATCACAAAACTTGCAAAAATATTTTTGAGCGGCGATATTTTGCAAAGAATCCTGCAGAAAAAATATTTTATTGGATTTCAGAGGGGAGAGAAAAATATACCAAAGAATTTGGAAACCCTAATTCCCTAATTGAGCCGCGGTTCCACCGCCAATTGCCCCTTATTGTCGTGGTTCCGCCGCTGACTAGGGAGATGTGGTGGATATTTTTGCTACGTGGCCTCCTTTGCTCCTCTGGATCTTGATGAATATATCTGAATCTCTATTTCCTCAAATCCGTGACTCCAGATCCCCTTGCAAAATTCACACAATAATTGTTAAATATACAATTTGCAGTTTTGTTTATTTTTATGATGTGGATCGAATAAGAATTCAACACGAATAGTAAGAAAAATAAATTACACACGTATCCCCGGCAACGGCGCCATTTGATTGATTGAGTAAAGTGAGTGTAGTAACCGCAATCAATAACGGTGTCGCGTGTAGCTAGACCGAGATGAGTACGGGTCGTCCTCAGGGAAACGTTGAATCTTTTAATCTTACTTTAGGCGTGTTGATTAGGAAAGGAGGAAGAATAATGAATAGTGAAGAATGGTTGTAGATTCTAGATCTACGTCAAACACGGATGTAGGGTATAGATCTAGATTAACTACGGATGTAGGTTTTATATTAGAAGGGGGCTTGTAGGGTTCGTTAAGATTTAGTAGTCATGGATGATTAATTAAAGATTACTCCTTTTATCCTTTAATAGATTTAAAACTAGATCGACAGTGATGCATGTAGATTAGGGTTTCTGGAGGGAATATAATTCCCACTCTTAACCCCTATCTTGACATGGATCTCCGTTCATGTCTAGCCTTTACCAAAACAATTGTTAATCTAATCTCTAATCGTGGTCATGAATATCAATGAATTGATAGCGCACCCGATTAGGATGTTAACTATTCTTTTGATAAAATTTATAAACTTTATAGGACGTAAAAGGAGTTAAAGGATTTTTTTCATCCATTGATCTACCCTAATCCTACGAATCCTATCAAGCGGAGAATTGCTCACATATGATGGAGATAAAAGAACGGATAGAGATCATGATGTAAATAAAGAAAATAAAATGCAATAAGAATAAAACAACTACCTTTATTAATCAACTTGATCAATTACACTTTTTTCCTTTAGAAAGTGATTACAAAACCATAGTTTGCTTCTCGATCTCTTCTTAAGGAGGTAGATGAACGGCTGACAATCAACCTGGATTCTTGAGTCGTCTTGGACTTCGTGATCTCGTCGGTTTGATAATTTTTTCAAGAGGGGCTCTCGGTCCTTTAAATAGTCTCAAACCCAGAATCCCTAGTTTCCTAATAGGGTAACTAGCTATTAGGATCCTACCCAAAAAATCTCACATCTAAACTCCTCTAACAGGCTGCGGATCCGCCGCGTTTAGTGGGTTTTGGCCGCGGTTTAGCCGTGGATTGGGAGAGTTAGGGATTCATTTTTCTGGGGCTTTTTCTCTATAACACGTGGTGATCTTTTGAATATCTAGATTTTGAAAATCTTCTTTAAGTGTCTGCCAGAATTGGTTTCTTCGATTTACTTGAATATTTCGGCAGATTTAATCTCGCCAACTCGGATTTCCTTGATTTCAGTCCTGATGTAATTTCTGCACAATATCTCAAAGAATAATGTTAGTAGAATTTGTTTTTATTGAGATATTATCATAACCATTTGATATGGTATTATAGTTTAAGAGAATTGGTTAATGATATTTGATATGGTATGCATATTTAAATGGACTAAATATTATATAGATATTATATGCTTATATTTTCCTTCATAATATTAATTATAATATATAAACATATGAAAAAAGTATTTTTACAGATAAACCCTCATATGTGTCATATTTATAATAAACACCTTTTCTTATATAAAAATAGTAAGGAAAATGTCATATCAAATGCACGATATTTTTGACTGAACAATGAGCAGCAAGAAAGTCGGCGATGGCTTGCCGTTTTACTGCTTTCTGGGGAGTATAGATTATGTCAAATTCAAGGAGCATGACAGCCCATCTTACCATTCTACCGGCTAGGCTTGATTTTGTCATTAAGTGTTTGAGCGGGTCGACCTTGGAGATTAGCATAACTCGATGAGCGAGCAGATAGTGCCTCAGTTTCTTCACAGCGAATATCGGAGCCAGTCATTGCTTTTCGATCAGGGAATAGTTGTGTTCCACCCTGACTAAAGTTCAACTAAGATAGTAGAAGTCATTTTCTTTTCCCTCCTCGTTTTTCTGTGCAAGGAGCGCACCGAGTGATTCATCTAGCACGACAGTATAGAGAATCAACGGTTTATTTGTAATAGGAGCAGCAAGCACTGGAGGGTGCAATAGGTACTGTTTGATGCTTTCGAGCACTTCTTGACATTTGACATCCCAGAAAAAGGGAGCTCCCTTCTTCATGAGATTTAAGAAAGGCCGACATCTCCCCGATAGGTTCGAGATGAACCTTCGTATGTAAGCGAGTTTGCCTTGAAAGGATCTTAGCTGCATCAGATTCTTTAGAAGAGGCATCTTCATGATGGCCTTTATCTTTGATGAGTCAACTTCGATCCCCCGATGTCGGACTATGAAGCCCAAGAATTTTCCTGACGACATGCCAAAAGCGCACTTTAGAGGATTCATCTTCAGACTGTGTTCCCTCTGTCGGTTGAAAACGGTTCTGAGATCTCAGATGTGATCGGCTTTGGCTTTAGTCTTGACGACCAAATCATCAACATAACATTCGACGACTTTATGAATTAAGTCATCAAATATTTTGGTCATTGCCCTCTGGTATGTGGCGCCCGCATTCCTCAGTCCGAACGGCATGACCTTGTAGCAGTATATTCTGATCGGGGATCGAAATGCTGTGTGTTTCTCATCCTCGAAAGACATCTTGATCTGATTATATCCAGACGAGCCATCCATGAAGGTGAACAACTCGTAATTTGAGGTGTCGTCGACCATCATTTCCATGATCAGTAGCGGGAAGTCGTCTTTAGGGCATGCTATGTTGAGCTCCCTGAAATCGACGCAAACTAGGATCTGCCTATTTTTCTTCTTCACTAAGACGATGCATGCGATCCAGTCCGCATTTTTCTCTTCTCTGATGATGCTAGCATCGATAAGTTTCTTAGTTTCCTCGATGACCTTTTCTTCTAGCTCCCTTCTTATTCTTTGAGGGGTTTGTTTGACTGGCTTGGTATCGGGGGATATAGCCAGCTTATGTACGACCACTTCAGAAGAGAGACCAAGCGTTTTTTTGTAAGTCTACGCGAAACAGTCGACGAACTCATGTAGCAGGGTGATTACTTGTTCTTTCATTTCCTCCGACAAGAGTGAGCTGATGTAGGTCGTCCTTGGATTATTGGGCATTCCCAAATCAATCTCGGTTAGCTCGTCGAAGGTTGCATGTCTGTCATCTTCGAGCTCTTGAGGGGTTGTTCCCTTATTAAAAAAAAGGAAGAGGGAAAATTCCCTACTGTCCAAGTCTCATGTGTTAAACACGTGAGTATCTATATGCCAAAGCACATTGACACTGCAAATAGGCTAAATAAGTCTCACATATTAAACACGTGAGCATCTATATTCCAAAGCACATAGGCGCTGCAAATAGGTTAAATAAGCCTCACGTGTTAAACACGTGAGCGCCTATATGCAATGCATATAGGCGCTGCAAATCAAACAAACTATAGACTAAATAAGTTTCACGTGTAAACACGTGAGCACCTGTATGCAATGCATATAGACGCTGCAAATCAAACAAACTATAGGATAATTAATTTTCACGTGTTTAACACGTGAGCGCCTATATACAATGCATATAGGTGCTGCAAATCAAACAACTGACAAACTAAATAAACCTAAACATATGAGGGCGCCTCCCTATGTAGAACTAAATTCTACTCAACAAGGAATCGTTGGATCAAAGATCTAATAGTGATTTAGCATAGAATTAAATTCTATTAAGGAGGGATATTTTTTGTTAAACTGAAAGTTGGTGGATCAAAAATCCCATGAGATGGAAAATATTTTCCATATCTTTCTAAACAAAGAAAGATTGTGCTCTATTAAGCCGAGCACCCTTGGATTAAAAATCTAATGATGGTTTTAAAAAAAATTACTATTTTACAGAATAAGATTCTGCATATGGGAAAATATTTCCCCAATCTTGTTAAAAACAAGAAAAATATGTTTTGTAAAACAGAAATCCTTGGATCAAAGATCCAATGGTGGGCAAAATTCCCCAAATTAATTCTAAAACCAATTAAATCGATTAGGATCTCTCAATGAGAGATTTTCTCAGAATTAAACAAACTTCTCTCCACTATATAAAGGATCAGAGACTTCAAGTCTCAAAAAAAAGGAGAGAGTGAAGAAAGATAGAGAGAGTAAACAAAGGAATCCCCTCAGAAGCTTAGAAAAAAAGAGAGAAGTTTAAGAGAAGAAGAAAGAAAAGCTTCAAAAGAAACAGAGAATTTAATTCTCACAAAAGAATACTTGTTTCATTAAAACCCTAGGTAAAGAGAAAAAAACACAGAGATTATTTTTTTCTCTCCTTCGCCTCTCTAAGGATTTAACCCTTCATACAGGAACTTAGTCCTTCTTCTGGTTGAGATCTGCAAAAGCAGATCTCTCCACAAGTTGAGAATTTAATTCTCATCGGGGAAATTCTGTCATGCAGATTCAAAACCTAGGGGAAAGAATTGAGTTCAAAGAGTTTAAATCTTACAAAAAACATATAGGAATTTAATTGCTTTGATAGCTAGGGTTCAAACCCTATAAAGAGAATTTAATACTTACAAAACAAGAGACATGAGATCCTCCAAATCCTAGGGTCATTAACATGAGATCAAAATCTCTAAACACCCAGAAGGAAAGGCTGATTATTCATTAGCGTTTAAACACTATAACGAGGACCATACATGTTTCTTATGTGAGCGCTTAAAGGAAGAACGAGAAATGCCTCTTAGGGCAATCACGTGTTTTGCACACACTCATCTAAAAGGAGGAGATAAACCCAAAAGGCAGAACCCAACTTTGGGGCGCCTCACATGTTTCACACGTGAGTGCCACAAGAACCAAGTGCTCAACACTTATATAAAAAGCGGGGAAATAAGTGGGCAGTGCCCATAATCCGGTGCCTCACGTTTGTCAAGTGAGCACCACAGAACTCTAGTGTTTAACACTAATCCGGTGCCTCACGTGTGTCATGTGAGCACCACAGAACTCTAGTGTTTAACACTAATCCGGTGCCTCATGTGTATCACATGAGCGCCACAAAACTTAAGTGTTTAACACTAATCCGATGCCTTACGTGTGTCACGTGAGCGCCACAGAACTCTAGTGTTTAACACCAATCCGGTACCTTACGTGTGTCACGTGAGCGCCACAGAACTCTAGTGTTTAACACCAATCCGATGCCTCACATGTGTCACGTGAGCGCCACAGAACTCTAGTGTTTAACACTAATCAGGTGCCTCACATGAAATGCACGTGAGCATTGTATACCTCAGCACCTAGCTCTATTGGGTAATTATGGAGACCCAGATTTAGCCCAAATTGACTAAGTTCTTCCACAACTGAGCCCCTCTGTTCTCAACAACAACAACAACAGCACCTGAGCCTTTTATCCCAAGCATATGGGGTAGGCTACATGAACCAACATGAGAATCACGCCGGATCCAGCACATGAATCCTCCGCCTCCACTCACTCCTATCGAACAATATACTTTCATTGAGGCCTTTGGCAACCATATCGTTTCGTATCACCTCCATCCATGTTTTCTTCGGTCTCCCTTTTGCCCTTTTGCCATCGCCCATATCAAGAGTATCTATTCGTCGAACCGGTGCTTCCATAGGTCTGCATCGTACATGACCAAACCATCTTAGCCGGTTTTCCCGCATCTTCTCCTCAACAGGTGCTACACCAACTTTTGCACGAATATCCTCATTTCGCACCTTATCTTTTCTAATGTTACCATATATCCAACGAAACATGCGCATCTCCGCTACGTACATCTTCTATGTATAATGCTTCTTAGGAGCCCAGCATTCTGTACCATATAATAAAGTAGGCCGAATAGCGCTCCGATAAAACTCCCCTTTCAATTTTAACGGAAAGTTACGATCACACAAAATCCCTGTTGCACTCCTCCATTTCAACCAACCAGCTTGGATCCTTTGATTAACATTACTATCGATCTCCCCATCCTTTTGGATGATGGAATCTAGAAATCTAAACTGATCGCTCGGTGATATCTCTTGCCTTTCCAATGTTATACCAATATGGTTTTGACTTCTCTGTTTACTAGCAATGCATATATGTTGTCCTGGACCTGCTCAATCTGAACCCCCGAGATTCCAATGTTTTCCTCCATAATTCCAATTTGGCATTAACCCCTGCTTTCGTCTCATTTACTAGAACAATATCATCAGCGAATAGCATACACCAAGGTACCTCATCTTGGATAGTTCTAGTATGCTCATCCATCATGATGGTAAACAGGAATGGACTTAATGCAGATCCTTGATGTAAACCAATTGTAATCGGAAAATCACTCGTTAAGCCACCGCAAGTTCTGACATTTGCCACTACTCCATCGTACATATCTTTGATTATGTCAATATACTTAACGGGGACCTCCTTCTTCATCATTGTCTCCCATAATACCTCTCTAGGTACCTTGTCGTACGCTTTCTCTAAATCAATAAATATCATATGCAAATCTCTTCTCCTTTCTTGAAAACGCTCGACAAGTTGACAAAGCAAATGAATAGCCTCTGTCGTCAATCGTCCAGGTATGAACCCAAACTGGTTCTCTGTTATCTTAATATCCTTCCTTAGGCTGTGTTCAATCACTCTCTCCCAAAGTTTCATGGTGTGACACATAAGTTTTATTCCACGGTAGTTTGAGCAACTTTGAATATCACCCCTGTTCTTGTAGATAGGTACAAGGATATTTTTCCTCCATTCATTTGGCATCTTTTTTGTCTGCCAAATCTTATTAAACAGATCTGTCAGCCATTTAACGCCTATTTCTTCTAAGTATCTCCAAATCTCGATAGGAATCCCGTCAGGACGAACCGCTTTTCTTAAACTCATTCTGTTCAAAGCTTCTATAACCCCAGGTAATCTTATTTTACGCATGAAATCATGGTTTATATCTTGCGATTGAATGACAAGTCTATCCAAATTCTTAGTAAAGCTTCCATTGAACAATTTGTCAAAATAATCTCTCCACCTTTCTTTGATATCCTCGAACTAAAATCTTCTGATTTTCATTTTTGACACACTTCACTGCACATAAGTCTCTGGTCTTCCTTTCCCGCATTCGAGCAATCCGGTATATATCATTTTCTACCTCTTTAGTGTCTAATTTCTCATACATCTCCTTGTAGACCTTAGATTTAGCTTCCCGGACAGCTTTCTTAACTTTCTTTTTAGCCGTTTTATACTTCTCAAATCTCTCCACATCTCTACTTTTCTTCAAATCTTTATAAGAATCCTTTTTAATTTTAATAGCAGCCTTTACTTCTTCATTCCACCATGATATGTCCTTAGATGGTGGAGCACCACCTCTCGACTCACCAAGTAGATCTCTAGCTACCCTCTTAATATAACTAGCCATTTTGTTCCATGTTCTGTCTGAATCATCTTCCGACTGCCAATCCGCTTCTTGGACTACACGATCTATAAAAGTCTTTTGATTACTTTCTTTCAATCGCCACCATTTAATTCTAAGGTCTACCTTACGTCTAATCTTCTTAGGTCCTCTTCTAAATCGAAAATCTAGAATTAAAAGTCTATGTTGGGTGGTTACACTCTCATCTGGCACTACCATACAGTCGATACATCAACCTCTGTGCTCATCATTCCCTAAATTGATCTTAGTCCCAAACATGACTAATGATCTTTCAACTGATGATATTCAAAATGATGTTCATCCTACATCTCCTAAGTTAATCTTAGTCTCCAAAAATGACTAATGATTCTTAGATGATCCACCATGAACTTTTTCCTCTAATACGGGATTTGGTTTAAGGGTACATCTCTCCACACCTCTGATACATGTCGTTGTAATTTCTCAACGTTTTCAGAGAGGTGGCGGGCCCCGACAACCAACTGCTTTCTGGTGCACTTCCCAAACTGACATGCACATCCCAAATCAAACCACATCCCAAAACTGGATGCATCCCATATCATCGTTGCTTATCCCGTCATGTAACAAATACACGTGCACGTAAGATGGACAATAGACCGAGACATCCCTAAACTAACAACGACCAAAACGTCCCTAAACTAATCGTTGCCTCCAAAATGGCAACAATGGACCGAGACGTCCCTAAACTAACAACGGACTGAAACGTCCTTAAACTAACTGTTTCCTCTAAAATGGCAACAATGGACCGAGACGTTCCTAAACTAACAACGGACCGAAACGTTCTTAAACTAACCGTTGCCTCCAAAATGGCAACAATAGATCGAGATGTCCATAAACTAACAACGGACAGAGACGTTCTTAAACTAACCGTTGCCTTCAAAATAGCAACAATGGACCGAGACATCCTTAAACTAAAATCTCACATCCAAAATGGTTATCAACGGACCGTAACATCCTTAAACTAAAATCTCACCTTCAAAATGGTGATCAATGGATCGAGATGTCCTCAAACTAGAACTTCGCCTCCAAAATGTCGATAACGGACCTAAACGACCTTAAACTAAAACAACAGAGCCCAAATGCTCTTTTGTTGGATCTGAAATAAAAATGATCCTAAAACCTTGTTAAGTAGATCTTAGTCTCAAATTGGACTAACGTATCCTTTACAAAAAACCAACCGAGCCCCCAACTGCTCGTATACATTTAAGTCGATCTTGATCTTATAATGGATCAACGATTCTTAAATCAACCCAAACCCAAATCAAAAAATATATAGATTTGGACTAATCCACGCGCTACGGGCGACGACATAAATTAGTCTCTGTATATAATCTACGGGCAACCAAAAATAAAACAAACACACACGACATAAAGTGAACTTTCGGAGCAGGAGAAAGTGATTATCTTGATGCGGTAACGTAATTAACTATAGGGGATTGCGCCTACAGGGAAGAGCGTCCCTACAATCCAAAATCCCTCACAAACGAGGGGGAATCTGACGAAGTCTGCTACAACGGCCGCATCCGTCCAAACCTCCGAAATACGGTGCCATAAATCAACTTGGCATCTTCGGAGAGGTGGATGGATAAATCCAAATAGAATCTGCCCCCATAATTCAGGCCAGACATTCTAACGTCCTGATCGCATCTTTCGGCAGTGAACAGATTCTGGCATGCCCGGTGGGACCTTTTTCTATTTCCACTCCATACTTCGTATATCATGTTCGCGAACAAAATCACGGTTTGCTCTGGTTGCCCTTGGATTTGAGGTACTAGGATTTGATGTCTTGCTCCAGTGCAGAAAGAAGAAGTGAACATCAATGGCTTCCACCTGCAGGAACTGCAACAGCAACTCCCGCTCCTCCTCAACAGGAGGAGTGACATATGGGCCCAATGCGGTCTCCATCTTTTCTATGCCGGTGGGGCAGGTGACTCAGGCCATCACTGGATTGTTCTTCGGGACAATGCTCCCGCCAGCAAGCTTCAGTGCCCTAGTGCCACCGTAGGAAGATCCCAAGAAGTCGGTCTTCGATCGACTTGCAACCACCATGGCCCTATTAACGGGTCGTCTAAGTCTGCCACCTCAGTCTTCAACAGGCTGAGTCGAAACTCAAGTGGGCCCGCAAAGGGACTCACGATACCTGAAAGGGTTATTCTAAAATGAATAGTCCTGCCCACTCCTGCTACGGGCGAAGTCATCAAAAGTGCTTCCCCTGCCAGAAAGTCGGCCTTTGAAAGATTGGTCGTTCCCTTTTAACCGACGTCGGTCTTCGACAGGTTGGCACCAGCAGCAGTCCTTAACCAAAGCAGGGGGAACGATGGAGCCGATTCAACAATTGAGGTGGTCCCATTCGCAAGGCATGCTCGACGTCGCCACTGGTGCCGAGTGAGAAGAGCTGGGGGCAACCCTCCCTCCGGATTCACCCCACCAGCTCCGATGGTGGAAGTTAATGATGCTGTTCCAACCGGGAACAGCTTTGAACTGCTTAGGAGGGTGCGGAAAAACTCCCCAACTGTGGTGTTGAAAAAATCTCCACTTTCTGCTGAAAACATGATGCAGGAAATGCCGGAGTAGCCCCCTCAGCGGCTGTCTTCCCAAATCCACAGGGTCTGGCGGAAAGTCCAAGATTCTGTGATCAATAAAGGCTACTCTCGCCGACTGATGAAGGTTCGGCAAGAGAAAGATCATCCCTCCACCATACAGCGAGAGACTTCCTCTACACAGGCGCCTGTTACAACGGCTCCTTCGACCTCGACCTCCCACAAAAGGACGAGGCTGGATAAAATCCCACCGCCGGTGGCAAATTCTAAAGGCGCTGGAACGAAACGCCCCAAGTCTGGGGGCATGATTATCTATACGGTCTACATGGCTTTCGGGAAACAGGATAGCCGTTCTTCCGTGAGTCATCAACCGCAAATTCGGTCATTGACAAAAACTCAGGAGGAGCAACAAAAGCTCCAAGAAATGCTGATGAAAATGGCAGCACTCACCGAGCAGAAAGAAAGGCCGGAATCGGCTTCTGAACAACGCTAGGAGCAGGAGACCGATACAGAGTTCTTGCGAAGGGTGCTGGAAAGAAAGGATAAGGAGGCCGCGGAGCAAGCTGCTAATATAAAACAGATAGCGCTCCTGTTCCAAGACATGGTTAGAATGATGATCCAACCAGAACTTCCAGCTGAAGACCCACCGATAATCATCGAGGACGACAGAGTGGAAACATCAAACCCTCTTCCAGCTTTATTAACAACCAGGGAGGAAGCGATCTCCAAAGCTGCCCTTGATGATTACATAGCTCAACAAATATGAGCTCATTAAGCCAACGAAGCGGCCGGCCAAGTCGTCAGAATCGGGCGACCATACCCAGGCTGGTATGATCAAATCAAGTACCCGCCAGGATATACGATCCCTAAATTCTATGTGTATAAAGGGACAGGCAACCCGCATCAGCACGCCGCTCAATTCAGAGCTTTATACGGCAATACTGGAGGCGACGACAAATTGCTGCTTCTCCAGTTCGTTGGCAGCCTGTCAGAGACGGCGTTTGAATGATACTCGGAGCTCCCAAATGACTCCATCAAAACATTCACAGAGATGGAACTGCTGTTCATGCAGCGGTTCGCCAGCGCAAGCGAGCGCACCCCGATCGCGGCATTAATCAATGCCAGGGTGAAGCCAGGAGAGACATGGGTTCAATACGCAATCCGATGGTGGAACCTCTGGTCAAAATGCGAACAACGCATCGAAGAAGCTCCTGCCGTGGGCATGTTCATAAGGACTCTCGATCCTCAAGCGACTGTGTCCCAGTTCATGACGTTCTTTAAGCCGACCACCTTTCAGGCTCCGATCAACAAGTTATCCCAAATAGATCGGATGGGCCACGGGCCTTCCTCTTCAAAAATAGACCCCCAGAATTCCAAGGGTAAAGGGAAAGCGACCTTCGTTGCCAACACTCAACAGCAACCGAGTGACCTGAAACCGGTTGCTCGCCAAAACAACGCACGTCCGCGCTAATCCATGGAAGAGAAGCTAGGACGTGCTTACTCGTTTCCCTGTGATAAAACGAGGAGACTGTTCGAACTGGCAGTGCGCAATAAATTCATCACTCTGCCGGACCCAAAACGTCCACCGCAGCCCGGTGATGTCAACAACCCCAACTACTGCTCCTATCATAGAATGGTGAGCCACCAAATTGAAGATTGCCGCGTCTTCAAAAATTGGATCGAGGACCAGTATCAACGGAAGAAATTCGCGCTTTCTAAGAACTGGAGGGTGAACCCGCCTCAGAGACACGCTCCTAAAATGGTGGATACGCCGGGAGCATCATGTTCATTTGTGGAAGAAGCGCCGTGGAAAATCTTCCTTTCAGCTAAAACCAAAAGAATGCTGAAGGATCTTCAAACATGTCCGGCGATCAGGTAGAAATGCCCGCTAGAGCCCGAGATTATTGAGCGGATGCTGAAACCGCGTCCCACACCGAAAACAGCTAACGATAGGCAGAATACCCAGGTCAAGCTTTCAAAGTCTTCGAAGGGAAAGTGGAAGACCAAGAAGCCCGTGCAGCTTGACGACAAGCGCACGGACATGCAAAAGTATATCGACGCGCTGGAAGAGTACAACCAGAAGGCGCGGACCCCAGTCACCCTCGAAGAGTTTCTCAACCATATACTTGAGAACGAAGATAATGACGAATGGCTCGTCGGGAGAAACCGAAGATTATGTAGCAAGTTGCCATATGGTTTCTCATTCGTCGTTAAATAACGAAGAAACTCCTTCGGCGTCGGAAAGCAACGCAGAGGAACTGGGAGCAGGGTCGGTGCCAAAATCCCCGGAGCAGCCAGAAGGCCTAATGTGAAAACCCTAAACTTCTTGTACAAAATTTTTCCAAAATACCGAAGGAACACCTAAGCCTGAGTACAAGTTATAAATTTGATTTGCTTTTAAACAGTAAGAAAGCACTTGTAGCTCATTGATAAAGCCTTGCACTGCTGTGACGTAGCCCCTGTGATCGAATCCCCCCAGGCACATATTATTTTTATTGTTTTTTCTTTTAAACTTTTAGAAGCCCAAAGTTTTACACGTGCACAACACGTAAAATGAAAAGACACAGAATAATCAAACACGTGTACTGGGGTATACCAACAGACCATGACACGTGGCCAAGATCCCACACCCCACCCCCTCATCTCGACCGGCGAGATCTCTCCATAGCCCGGCCACGTCGGCCCCTCCATAGGGGTTAGTCCCCAAACTTCAACTCCACACCCCTTGGCCTCTTCACATAACCCCTGTACTGTTTTTTTTTATTAAAAATAAATAGAGAATTGAAAAAAGGGCATTAAACCAAAATTTTAATGCATTTTTAATTCATTCTTCATTACCCCAAAACCCTAATTTTCCCTATAAATACCACATTCCATTTCACCCCTCCTCACTCAGAATTTCATTACAAAAACTCTATAAAATTTCCAAGTTCCAAGTTGTGCAAGTGGAGTTAGTAAAGGGCGAAGTTCCGACGACGTTTCGAGAAGATTCCAGCGACAAAATGACGCCCCGACGGTTCCATAGTCTTACCCAACCTCCCCTCTATCCTTGTAGCTAGTAATTCCTCTCTCCCCTCCTCTTTTACAATTCTAGAACTTTCATTTTTCAAAACTCGTCGGAAGCGGAGTTATTCCGACTTCCGATTCGTTTTTCTTTAAAAATTCCATTTTTCTTAAGCCATAAAATACTATAGCCTCGTATAATGTTTAACAAAAATAAATAAACATATTAGAACAAGTTTTATCTCAAAATAATTCATGTTGCAATTTCTATTTCATTTTTACAGTAAAATACCACCATATTCACAAACGATATTGTTATCCACTTTTTACCATATTACCTTTAGAAAAATCACGAGGTAATGACCTATCTCATCACAACACACATATTGGACATATTACGATGAACTTTGGAATTCTAGATTATGGGAAAATACGCTTTTACGAATAAATACCCTGAACTCATAAAACCGTTTTCTTTAAAAAGAGCGTTAATTAAATTCCTTACAAATACGCCTCTACAACCCATTTTAGGGAACCCCGATCGGGATAGTACTGGTTATCTCCCGAGTCCTCGGGCCCAGTAAAGCGAGATGCAGACCTCAGCAAGGAGCATTCGATCTCGATGGAATTTTAATGCTATTTTTAAGAAAATGAGATTTCTACAAAATAAATAAAATTTATTTTTATTACATATATATATATATATATATATGAATATTATCAAAAGATCTATTTTAAATATATTATATAAATATTCCATGTTTTCTAAATCAAAAGAATCACAATTACATGAAAGTACCATTTCAATACAATACAATTCCAACATTTCATTAAAATACCATATACAATGAAAAATAGGTTCTACTCGCTAGAAATTTCACTTTTATAAAATATACAACTATGAAAACCCTAAAGACGGTAATTAAATACTTAAGGTGTATTTTGAAAATATATCAAACTATTTTTACATAAAACCCCATCAAGTTATACTAAATTACAATAAGGACCCTAGTAAATATAGGTTTAAGCGGGACCAGTTCTCTTGAGTCTCAGGGAGCCGGAGAATATGGGTGCTTGCCTATCTAAGGTAGACAACCTAACAGCGGTGTTATCAACATGGTAATTATTTTGGAAAAAGACACAAATCCTGCCGTCCATGTGCAGCAGTTACCGATAACATCAAAACAATCAGGACTTTAATTCTGTTTAAAAGTCTAACTCAGTTCGAGTCATGGGCAAATATACAATCAATCTATCTTGAATTTGATTCAAGTATACCTGCAATCCAACATGAATTCATGAATACCAGAATACAATCTATAACAGCATGAATATGACTGAACCGAACTATGGATATACTCTAATTACATGACTAACCATTTATATCCATTCCGTTTACTGATATCATGGTTTTGGAAAGTCTTCCATTTATTACAAGACAATACAATACCATCAGTACAATCAATACAATAAATATAATAAGACATTATGGGGTTTATAAAGGGGTAGATTGGTACAGAACATGTTAAAGGTGGCACGAGGTGGTCACTTAAGACGTAATTATATCCATGACGTTGTTCCGTGGTATTTTCGACGGAGCCTTATACTACGGGATACCGAAGTCCACGGTGTAAGTTGGACTCCTCTCGTATACACTGGTATATTCTGTACCATGCTACAAACAACCATGTTAATATTATAATTAAACATTACTTGTTATACTATCTTTCTGTCTATTCTACTTCTCTCTCTCTTTGGAATGTTGTCAGGTGGATCGGACTCACTAGAGATTGAGCCCAGTACTGAAGACTTGGAGCAGTTAGCCTTTGACCCTGAGCTTTAGATACTTATACATACTTTACATTTCAGTTCATACCATTGTTTAGGCATTACTTTATATTCATGTATTTACATTTCCAGTTGTACCTGTAAAACAATGTTTAATAAATAAAGTTGTTGTTCATTTTTATTGATGTCTCTTGTGTACATTTTTACTTTATATTGCTTAGATACGCTTAGCGTGTTTAATTCTGAGTAAATAGGTAGCGGGACTCGCCGTGTCCCCACCCCGTACACCGAGAAGCGGAGCGTGATAGGTTTTGTTGGCGGCCCATGCAGGTCAGTTCTGCATGGACATGTTGGTCAATTCTGTATGAAGTCCTAAGTAATATAACACAAGAATCAGCAACTAAAAACATTATTTACAATTCATATTCCTTGAATTTTACAATTTCATATATTCTGAATCTGTCCTAACCCTATTTTTCTTTCAAGGTTATGGATTCTCCAAACAATACTAGTACCAACTTCAACAACACACCCCCATCTCTAGCGTTTACGCCTACCATCGCTGCTCCGATCAATGAGCAGACAGTACTGCTTGAGGCAATCCATAGCCTCCTGGAAGGACAGCAACAGCAGACTGCTATTCTAATAAACTGTCCAGAAGCGGAAGCGCCCGGAGTGAAGCAATTTTGGGATTTGCACCCAAAACAATTTTTAGGAAAAGAGAGTGCTCTGGAAGCTATGGAATGAGCTCAAAGTATTGAGGATGACCTGGCAGTGACACAAGTGCCAGAGATCGCTTGGGTTTGAGTTGCAAAGCTGCGACTCACTGGCAATGCCCGAGTTTGGTGGAAGGCGAAAGAAAGTCGTCTTGACCAACCTATCGAATGGAGGACTTTTCGCGATATGTTCGACACGAAATACTTCCCTAAGACTGCCTGATTTGATATAGAGCAGCAGTTCATCCACCTACAACAGGGTTCTATGTGGACCAAGTCCATGGATGAGTATGATGCTGAGTATACCATGCTCAGTAGGTAAGATATGTCTCAATGTTTGATTTTCAAATATCACATACTATACAGCTAACACAAGACTTTAATAGGTTCACGGTATATTTAATACCAACTGCTGAGATCAGATCCAGAAGATTTCAGCAAGAGTTAGATCCAGAAATCCAAGCTATCTCAGCTACAGGGGATTTCCCAACCCATGAGCTGGCCTTGAAAGCTGCCCGTCGATATGAGGCAGTAGTAAAGAGGAAGGGCAGACCTCAATCTGCCGGAATGAAGCGCCCTGCCACTCAGATGGAAGGAGGAGCCTCTTCAAGGCCAACTGTTGAACCCAGGAGACTGGAACTAACAGATAACCAGCCAAGTATAGATTTTTGCTTCTATTGCAAGAGAGATGGACACCTGTAGAAGGACTGTAGGCGCGCAAAAGACATATGCTTAGTTTGTGGCGCATACAATTATGGAATTGGAATATGTCCTTATAAACGCAACCCAGTTTCAACTCACAACACTTATCTGCAGCGTCCAGCTATCCAGGCTCCTGCATTTCGTCTTGCACTCCCAGCTCCACCTCCACATGGACCTCCTGCACAGCCTAATCGCCAATTCCATCAGGCACTGAGAAACATGCCTCGAGGGCAGAGAAACATACCCTAAGGATAGAGGAATGTGCCTCCAGCTAGGAGGAATGTACCCCGACGTCAGGCTTTCACATTAGCAGCCGTAGAAGTCGAGACTGTAGACCAAGGTAACCCTGGTAATTCCCTCACATCTTTTTCAACCTTACCAAAACTTTTGCATTTTTTCATTCTTCCAAATATTTTTCATGTACTATCAATAGTTCTATCATTAAATTGCTTTGAATCTGTTACACTTTCCTTCTACAAATTTCGAGGACAAAATTTTTATAAGGAGAGTAGAATATAACAATCCTAAACTTTCTGTACAAATTTTTTCCAAAATACAGAAGGAACACCTAAGCCTGAGAAAAAGTTATAAATTTGATTTGCTTTTAAACAGTAAGAAAGCACTTGTAGCTCATTGGTAAAGCCTTGCATTGCTGTGACGTAGCCCCTGTGATCGAATCCCCCTAGCCACATATTATTTTTATTGTTCTTTCTTTTAAACTTTTAGAAGCCCAAAGATTTACACGTGCACAACACATAAAATGAAAAGACACAGAATAATCAAACACGTGCACTGGGGTATACCAACAGACCATGACATGTGGCCAAGATCCCACACCCTACCCCCTCATCTCGACCGACGAGATCTCTCCATGGCCCGGCGACGTCGGCCCCTCCGTAGGGGTTGGTCCCCAAAGTTAAACTCCACACTCCTTGGCCTCCCCCCTTAACTCCTGTACTATTTGTTTTTATTAAAAATAAACAGAGAATTAAAAAAGGGCATTAAACCAAAATTTTAATGCATTTTTAATTCATTCTTCATTACCCCAAAACCCTAATTTTCCCGATAAATACCACACTCTAATTCACCCCTCCTCACTAAGAATTTCATTACAAAAACTCTATAAAATTTCTAAGTCCCAAGTTGTACAAGTGGAGTTAGCAAAGGGTGAAGTTCCGACGACATTTCGAGAAGATTCCGGCGGCGAAACGACGCCCCGACGGTTCCTGATTTAATTGAATTTTAGCGTGCTTGCGCTTTTGAAAGATGAATCAAAAATATTTATAACCGCAATCAAGAACGGCGTCGCTTGGTAGCTAGCCGGTGAATACGGGTCGGTCCACAGGGATGTTGTGTATTTCCTAATTGTTCTAACGAGTTAATTCCAAATGGTGTTTGGATCTTTATCAATAAAAACTAAGTTGACTTAAACTAGGATTAGAAATCTTGCTAGGGTTAGGTTTAGCTTAAGTTTGGAAAATTAAGATTTCCCACCGCTTTCAATGCCCTAAATTAGATCTCTTTAGGTGTTATGGTAATTATTAATAAAGGGGATTAGGACGATTGGGAAGAAACGATGTTTCTTCCTCTAGGTCCTTGTCCGTCCTTTCTTAATCCTTACCCTAACCTCTATGGAAAACATGCACATCCGGTCTTTTATACTACGGTATCACCGTTACCTCGTGGGTAGGGTGCCGTAGGGAGCGGTATGTATATGTATGCATGGAGTCCTAATAATTAGTATGTGTTGGGCAAGAAAAGGGTGAGAGATTTGCATTTCTCAAACCTTCCCTATTCCTAACCCTAACAAGCGAGGAACTACTCGCTCATTAGGGGATCTATGAAAGACATGATTTTTTTATTTGAGTTTTCGATTGAAAAGATTAATTATCTAACTACTGCAGATTAATAAAAAGTTCTAATCTAAATTAAACTAGGGCAGAGAATAAATTTAAACTAGGGCAGAAAGAAGAATTAAGAAATAGGGCAAAATAAAAGAAACTACTTACAAAATTGATGCTCTCAAAACATGAAAGAAATTCTGAATTTTATTCAATGAAAAGAGGCATAACCTAAAACAAGTTTTAGAGCTTCTATTTATAGAGCATAGAAAACCCTAGGGTTATAATCGCGTCACATCTGCTTTTACAAATATACCCTTAGGAAGACTAGTCAACGCGTCGCCAGCCTCCACAAGATTTTTCCACCGACACGTGTCTCGTACGGCCACGGTTCTGCGACCAAAGCCCACGTTTGGCCGCGGTTCCGCGGCCAGGTAGAGGGGTCTTGGGCTGAGATTTTCAGGGCATGTTCTGTTGCTTTGTTTCTTCTATTTCCTTCACTTGGTTTCTCAGATGGTCTTCTGGTTTCTTCCAGATTTCTACAGTGAACAATATCGTGGACTTTACCATTTGCTTTGTGTCGATGTCTTGAATCTTGCGCTGTCTTTGTACTTTGTGAACTTGTTCATTGATCTTCGTTTATTCTCCAAACTGTAGGCTAGATCAAGATTCTTCCATTTATCGATCGTAGTCTCACTTTTGTATCGTCTTTTAATCGTTTTCACTGTTTTTGTTCCGAGAACCTGTAACCTGCAACTATGTAGCAGACATGGGTCAAAAGCACCTGTTTATTTATAAAATGAATAAGAATGGGGAATATAATAATGCAAAATTATGATATGAACAAATATCCCCAAACTTATCTTTTGCTCGTCCTCGAGCAAACCAAGTTTTATTCTCGAAAAAGACCTAGCCTCACTTTCCCAGGGAAACGCGATTGCACTGAGCTCGTGTAACAAGCCGTTAAATCTTTAGGTGTCCCTAGTAGGAGGAGTGTTGTCTCCTGAGGGTTTTTAGCGTATACTACCCACAAAATCCTATCAATTCGGCCTATTAACTATTATTTTCCACTTAGGTTCTCTAATAAGAAACTCTATTATCGTTGACTTAGAAATTATCCACCCGTATTCTTCACGCTTCCTTATTATTTAACTTAAGATTATATATGTTCTGTAGACCTACTTAGCTTTTAGCATCTTTTAAGTTTTCCTTCTAGGGTTTTATCTCAACTTAGGAATTTTTATCATCTCTATTAAAGATATAAGTCATATTCTTCATTCCTATCTCTTATCTAAATCCCAATCACATACCCCTACGTGTGTGTATTTATCATCCCTACACTTGGAAATTCAAATCAAGCTATCATACTCTTGTCCTTCGTCCAAAGCACTTCTTAATTGGTGAATTTTTAGATGAAATTTGATCACACATCCTTCATACGACCGTTAATACTTCTTGAGGTACCAACAACCGATTACAAAATGTGTTTTCACATTAAAGCGTAATTCCTAGTCTTGTAACACCTAAGGGTTTAGCAGTGACTCCCAAACCAGTTGGTCTAAGGCACTAGGTGATGAAGCTCCCCCGCTAATTATTTTTTTCTATTTTGCAGCCTTAAGTAATTACAAAAACCAGTGTTCATTTTTTTTCTTTATTCACACTTGTATTTTATTGTATTTTTCTTCGTACTAAGGACTTTAGACAAGAGCATTTCAAGGTCTCTCCTACTATTCCAAGTTTCAAGGTTCGTGTTTGTGCAATTTTGTAGGGTATATATTTTCAGAATTTAGACTTAACCTTAGGAATTATTTTTCAAACTTATACTTTAATAAAAATATCAATACTTTTCCCTTATTTTAACTTAGCCCAAGAAGTCAACTCGAAAGTTGCCTATTTCTAAATAAACTATAAAGATATATACTTTCTACCGTTAAATTTTAAGAAAGGTTATTTTTAGGGTTTTTAATTTACTAAGTCTAAGATCTAGTTGTTCCTAGCTAGTTAACCTATCTGTCAAACTCAAGTCGATTAAGGCCAAAATTGAATGTTTTAATTTTTATAATTTTTAAAAATTTTTAAAAATTTTTATGGTTTTTCTTTTTCTATATATTTTTTTTATTTTTCAAATTTTTTAATTTTTATGATTTTTAAAATAAATATGCAAATGCAAAAATATACATATGAATGTGAAGGAAGAAAACTTACCGAGCACACCCCCAAACTTAAACTTGACAGTGTCCTCACTGTCAGGCTACACCAAGAGGGTCGAAAATGTCGGCACTTCCCTGTTTATTTTTTTATGTTATTTTGTATTTATATATTTATAAAAGGTACATACCTCCAAACTTGTTTGAAATAAAGTGTTGGCAAGAAGATCAAAAATTTGGGGGTCAAATGGAGGAAGATCAATCAGTGTAAACCGGCTCCTGCAAAAACAGGAGCTCCTCCGACTGGTCCGCAGTGAGGAACGGTTTCAATCGATGTCCATTTACTTTAAATACAGTACTGTCCTTCGGATTTTCAAGATCTATCGCACCTTGCGGATATACGGTGCGTACTAAAAACGGCCCTTTCCACCTAGATCTGAGCTTGCCGGGGTGAAATTGTAACCGAGTGTCGTAAAGCAAAACCTGTTGACCAGGTTTAAACGTTTTGCGCATAAGGTGTTTGTCATGGAACACCTTAGTTTGGTTTTTAACAATGACAGCATTATCATAAGCCTCATCCCGCAACTCTTCTAGTTCATTTAGTTGCAGTTTTCGATTGCTGCCCGCATCTCCCATTGATAAATTCAACTCTTTGATCGCCCAAAATACCTTGTGCTCAATCTTAACTGGGAGGTGGCAAGCCTTCCCATAAACAAGCCGGTATGGAGACATACCAAGATCGATCTTGTATGCAGTACGGAATGCCCATAGTGCATCAAGCAGTTTGTGTGACCAATCTTTACGGTTTTTAGAAACCGTTTTCTCCAAGATTTGCTTAATTTGCCGATTTGAAATCTCGGCTTGCCCACATGTTTGGGGATGGTATGGCGTTGACAGTTTGTGAGTAATAGAATATTTGCGCATTAAGGACTCAAAAGTCCTATTGCAGAAGTGAGATCCATTATCAATTATCATTGCTCGAGGGTGCCCAAACCGAGAAAAGATATGTTCTTTAAGAAATCGAACGACAACCTTGTTGTCATTCGTTCGGCTAGGCACAGCCTCGACCCATTTTGACACATAGTCAACAGCCAAAAGAATATACACATTCCCAAAAGAATTGGGAAATGGTCCCATGAAGTCTATTCCCCAAACATCAAAAAAATCCACAACCAAAATTGGTTGGAGCGGCATTTCGTTTCTCCGCGATATCCGGCCTAAGTGTTGGCACCGGGAGCATGTCTTGCAGTATTCATATGCATCCTTAAAGAGTCGTAGCCAATAGAAACCACACTGCAAGATTTTCTCGGCTGTCTTCTTTGGGCCAAAATGCCCGCCACACGCTTGATCGTGGCAAAAAGACAGCACACTCTTAAACTCATTTTCAGGTACACACCGACGAATGATTTGGTCGGAACAGTATTTAAAAAGATACAGCTCATTCCATTAAAAATGTTTTACTTGGGACAAGAATCGAAGTTTATCCTATTTCGACCAATCTTTAGGTATCAAGCCGGTGGCCAAGTAGTTTACTATATCAGCGAACCAAGGTTCACTAGACACGGTTAAGAGTTGCTCATCGGGAAAAACATCTTTTATTGGAATTTCAAGTGTAGGCGAAGAAGGAAGTCGTGAAAGGTGATCGGCCACTACATTTTCACATCCTCTTTTGTCCCTTATGACAAGGTCAAACTCTTGTAGCAAGAGGATCCAACGTATTAACCTCGATTTAGCATCCTTTTTCGCAAAAAGGTGGCGAAGAGTTGAATGGTCCGTGTACACTATCACTGGAGCGCCGATTAAATAAGGCCGGAATTTTTCAAGTGCAACCACAACGGCTAAAAATCCTTTTTCTGTTGTTGTGTAGTTCAGTTGGGCCTCATTTAACGTTCGGCTAGTGTAATAAATTACGTGTGGCATCTTATTAATGTGCTGTCCAAGAACAGCACCAATGGCGAAATCTGATGCATCGCACATAATTTCTAATGGATGCGTCCAGTCTGGAGATGAAAGAATGGGCGCAGAAATGAGAGAGTGTTTCAATGACTCGAACGCTTCCATGCAAGTTGAGTCAAAATCAAATGTTGTGTCCTTGGCCAACAAGAGAGTCAAGGGTCTAGCAATCTTGCTAAAATTCTTGATGAACCGTCTATAAAAACCGGCATGGCCAAGGAAAGCTCGGATGTCTTTGACGCATTTAGGAGGAGGAAGATTGGAAATGACTTCAATCTTGGGTTTATCAACCTCTATGCCGTTTTGCGAGATGACATGTCCTATGACAATACCCTATCGTACCATAAAGTGACACTTCTCCCAATTTAAAGTGAGGTTCTTATCCCTACAGCGGGTAAGAACTGCGTCAAGGTGTAGTAAACACTCGTCGAAGGAGTCATCAAAAATGGAGAAATCATCCATAAAGATCTCCAAAAACTTTTCAACCATGTCTGAAAAGATCCCCATCATACACCGCTGAAATGTAGCGGATGCATTGCATAGCCCAAAGGGCATGCGACAGTAAGCAAAAGTACTGAAAGGACAAGTAAATGTGGTCTTGTCTTGATCCTTTTCGGCGATGGGGATTTGGTTATAGCCGGAATAGCCATCCAAAAAGCAGTAAAATTCGTGCCCAGCCAATCGTTCTAGCATTTGGTCAATGAAAGGTAAAGGAAAGTGGTCTTTTTCGCGGCATTGAGTTTTCTATAGTCGATGCAAACTCGCCACCCAGTTTGGGTGCGAGTAGGTATTAACTCATTTGCCTCATTGGTTATGACCGTAATGCCCGATTTCTTTGGGACAACATGAATGGAGCTAACCCACTGGCTATCCGAGATAGGGTAAATGATACCACTATCAAGACATTTAACAATCTCCTTCTTGACAGCCTCTTTCATTATGGGGTTGAGTCGTCTTTGAGGATCCCTCACTGGCTTGGCATCATCCATCAAGTGTATATGATGTTCAACTATGAGGGGACTAATCCCCTTGATGTCCGCCATAGACCAGCCAAAAGCTTGCCGGTTATTTTGTAAGACCATCAAAAGGGCTCTCTCTTGCTCGAGGGCTAGAGAGGCCGATATGATAACGGGAAGGGTCTCATTTTCACCTAGGTAAGCATATTTAAGGTGTGACGGCAAAAGCTTTAGTTCGAGTTTAGGAGGTGAAACAATTGAAGGTAGCATTGGTGAAACTGTTTCAAACTCGAAGGATTCCATCAACGGTTAAAATCGAGTGTACGCAGCCGAGTCGGATGATTCAACTAACTCATCCGAAAAATCAAAAGACTCAAACTCGGGTGGTGAGTCTTCAAAATCATCTAAAAAGGTGAAACCCTCATAATCGTTGTCCGGCGTGAAAGCTGTGTCGGATTCTAGGAGGAACGCACTAGAAGCGTCAATATTGCTGTGATCGAACAGAAAGTTTTCGAGCTCACAGTCCTCCTCCGTGATCTCATGGATCGAGCAAACATCAAGTATACTAGCATTAGGTTCGGAAGGCTGATTCCCCAACTTAAAGATGTTGAGTTCAATCGTCATATTTCCAAAAGATAGGTTCATGGAACCATTATGACAATTGATCACCGCATTGGAGGTCGCAAGGAATGGTCGACCAAGTATCACCGGAATTTGACTCCGGGAGTTAGCTACAGGTTGTGTATCCATCACAATGAAGTCAATGGGGAAAATGAAGTCCCCTACTCTAATTAACACATCCTCTAACTCACCCCTAGGATGGGTGATGGATCAGTCGGCCATTTGGAGAGTACAATGAGTGGATTTAAGCTCTCCAACGCCTAATTGCTCGTACACAGAATAGGGCAGCAAATTGACACTGGCACCAAGATCTAATAGTGCTCTATTAATGTTCTTGTCCCTAATTGTTATCGAAATAGTAGGACAGCCGGGGTCCTTATGCTTTTGAGGTAAAGATTGGACAAGAGCATCACCGACAGCACTAGCCACGAAAACTTTCTTTGGTACTTGTGACTTCCTCTTCTTGGTGCATAAGTCCTTTAAGATTTTCGCGTAAGAAGGGACTTGTTGGATTGCATCCAAGAAAGGTATATTTATGCTAACATGTTTGAACAACTCTACAATCTTCTCCATTTGTGGAGTTGGTTTATTGGATCTTAACCTTTTTGGAAAAGGAATATTTTGAAAATTTGTTGAGTCCAATTTTTGTGGATCAGATTGTGGAGTTGGAACGGATCCCCGTGTGGATGTGTTCGTGACATGAGAAGTGGGTCTGTTCGAAGTAGAAGAAGTAGAGCCTTGTGAAGAATGAAGAATAGGCTCTAACGAAGAAGATGAAGATGATGATGAAGAAGAAGATGAAGAAGAAGAACCACCGGCAGGGGTGTCATTATTAATACCCACGTTATTATGCAACACTTTTCCGAATCTCAACGTGGTCACAGCATTTACTTTATGATTTTGCTGTTTATATGCAACATGTGCGTGGCCGGGATTTGGCAGTGGTTGAGATGGAAGCTTTCCCTTTTCTCGCTCGCTCAACGCAGCATTGAGTTGCGCAATTTGTGCCTCAATAGATTTGATGCTTTAATCGTGTGAGGCACTGTTTTGCACCAAAGATTGAATGGCAGTCTCCAACCTTACTGCGGATTGTGTAGATTGCTTTAGGAACGCATCTAGACTTCTTTCTAGCGAGGTAACCTTATCATTATTTGGTTGAACAAAATTGTTTTGAGGGTAAGAGTTGTTGGGCACAAAATTGTTCATTTGGTTTTGGTAAGGTTGTGGATGGAAAGGTTGCTGGTATTGAGTTTGTGGAGGTGCTTGTTGTTGTGGAGGAGGAGGCCTTTGAAAGTTTTTGTTTCCTTGGAATTGTTGATTTTGATTCCAAGCAAAATTTGGGTTACTCCTCCAACCCGGATTATAAGTCGAAGAGTATGGATCATTTCATTGTCGTTGCTGAAAGGCGGCATTGACTTGATCTTGTTCTTGAACAGATGGATTGTAAGGACACTCTTCGGTAAGATGTGATGGATCCGAACAACAAGCGCAAACAGTTCGTGGGGGCAAAGCAGGGGCAGGAGAAGGCGATGACATTTTGGTCTCAATCGCTTCTAGCTTTTTCGTAAGTGCGGCCATTTCGGCCTTCATAGCTATTGACATATCTAGTTGATGTATGCCTGCCCTAGACTGACCAATAGAAGAAGATGAAGTGGTCTTAGTGCTTTCCCACTGAAGTGTTTGTTCAGCAAGATCCTCGAGAAACTGCCAAGCTTCCTCACTAGATTTGGTTAGAAAGTGACCTTGACAAATGGATTCCAACAACTGCTTCATTGCTGGGTTCAATCCCTCGTATAAAGTTTGGTAAAGTTGCTAATTTTCGATCCCATGGTGAGGGCATTGAACAAGTAGGTCTTTGAATCTTTCAAAACACTTCCAAAAGGGTTCGGAAGGAAGCTAGGAAAATTGAATAATCTCATTGCGAATTCTCGCGGTCTTGTGATGTGGATAAAACTTTTTAAGAAAAGCTTTAACAAACTCTTCCTAATTCTTAATAGAGTGTGATGTGGTGCTGTATAACCACTTCTCGGCTAAGTCACATAAGGTGAAAGGAATGACCCTTAGCCTTATAGCATCATCTGATAATTGGGTTGTTTTCATCATTGCGCAAACGTTTTGGAATTTTATTATGAAGATATAGGCATCTTCGGATTCCAGTCCGTGAAATTTTGGCAACATGTTGATGAAGTGGGGTTTGATCTCAAAATTGTCCCCATTTTCCGGTGGGAGTGAAAGACAAGTAAGTAAGGCGGTGCGGATCGGGTAGAAAAGATCCTGGAGCGCGATTCGTTGGGGCACTTCAACAGGCGGGTGTTGCGGGTTATTCGCACCTAACGTAAGTGGAATCAGTCCCGTGGGTAAGGTGTTGTTAGGATTATATCCCGACATCCCTTCGAAGGAAGAAAGTGAAGGTGAAGGTAAGGAAGTGGAAGGAATTTCGACTTCGGAGTCGAAAGCTTCGTCGGTCGGTAACAACGAGACACGAACTAATCGGGCGCTAGTGTCCCTAGTCCAACCGAACATACACTAAAGAGGTAGTGTAGTCAAAAAGGTGAAAAACAGAATGCGGGGGCAAGAAAACGTCAATGAGAAGAAAGTGGGTGTAAATGGGGTGCACGGATTTCTTAGCGACAAGTTGCAAGTTGTTGTAAAATTTTTTCCTTTTCTCCTTTTTTTTATGTGGTGCTTTTTGCAAAAAGATTTTTGATAAAAGGCTTAGACACACGTTCAATCAACCACAAATGCACAATCAGGCCTAGATCTAGGGTCACCTAGGTCAGTTAGACAGCTCCTAACTATTCCAAAGGGCAAGAAGTAGGACCTCAAACCGCCTCTTCACCGCCAATTGTGGCCAGGTAAGTGCCAAGTAAGTGGGAGGTTCTCCACCACGTAAGTAGTGGGCCTAATTAAGTAACCACTTGCCGTAGACATACTTGCCTAGACACCACAAAATCAAGTTAGGATCAACGGTCGATGCTTACAACTATTCCTCTGTCCTATTGAGCGTGAAGTCCTTAGGGCCGAGTTTAATCTTTTTTAATTAAATGATGGTCAATGCATATGCCTTATGTGATTTCTGGGGTCCTGGGAAGGGTGATGAAATCCCCACCCAATCTGGATTGGTTTCAAGCCCCTTAAAGTCCGATTAAATATGCAAAGCAGTAAACAATCACTTGCACACAATTTTTTTAAGTGCAGCTCAGAGAATCCTGCACAAGATCAATTATTGGAAGGGGAGAGATTTTTTAGCGCAAAGAATCCTGCAGGAGATTTTACAGAGGAGATATTGGGGTTTGCAAAAAAGAAGAAGAAAAGCTCACAGAAGGAAACTGGACAGTTGACGTCACTAGGCGGCGGTGCTTCCACGGCGAAAGGGCACCTCGGGCGGCGGTTCTGCGGTAGAGGCGGCGGCTCAGTTCCCCAAAAAAATTCTGCTCCTCTGGTTTGACTTTTCTCTGTTGTTCATATCTAGGGTTTTCTGTTTTGATCTCTGGATTTTTCCAGATCCGAACTCGTTCGTTAATCCTGCAAAAATTCAAACGAAACACCCTTCAAACAATAAAAAGATGATAAAATTTTTATATTTTTTCATTTTTTATGATTTTTTAATTTTATATTAACCCGAAATTGCAAAAAGAAAATACTACGCCATCCCCGGCAATGGCGCCATTTGATTGAAATGATTTTCGCGTGGTATCGCTTTTAAAAGATGAATCAAAAATATTTATAACCGCAATCAAGAACAGCGTCGCTTGGTAGCTAGCCGGTGAATACGGGTCGGTCCACAGGGATGTTGTGTATTTCCTAATTGTTCTAACGAGTTAATTCCAAATGGTGTTTGGATCTTTATCACTAAAAACTAAGTTGACTTAAACTAGGATTAGAAATCTTGCTAGGGTTAGGTTTAAGTTAAGTTTGGAAAATTAAGATTTCCCACCGCTTTCAATGCCCTAAATTAGATCTCTTTAGGTGTTATGGTAATTATTAATAAAGGGGATTAAGACGATTGGGAAGAAACGATGTTTCTTCCTCTAGGTCCTTGTCCGTCCTTTCTTAATCCTTACCCTAACCTCTATGGAAAACATGCACATCCGGTCTTTTATACGACGGTATCACCGTTACCTCATGGGTAGGGTGCCGTAGAGAGCGCTATGTGTATGTATGCATGGAGTCCTAATAATTAGTATGTGTTGGGCAAGAAAAGGGTGAGAGATTTGCATCTCTCAAACCTTCCCTATTCCTAACCCTAACAAGTGAGGAACTACTCGCTCATTAGGGGATCTATGAAAGACATGATTTTTTTATTTGAGTTTTCGATTGAAAAGATTAATTATCTAACTACTGCAGATTAATAAAAAGTTCTAATCTAAATTAAACTAGGGCAGAGAATAAATTTAAACTAGGGCAGAAAGAATAATTAAGAAATAGGGCAAAATAAAGAAACTACTTACAAAATTGATGCTCTCAAAACTTGATAGAAATTCTTATTCAATGAAAAGAGGCATAACCTAAAACAAGTTTTAGGGCTTCTATTTATAGAGCTTAGAAAACCCTTGGGTTACAATCGCGTCACATCTGCTTTTACAAATATACCCCTAGAAAGACTAGTCAACGCGCCGCCATCCTCCACAAGATTTTTCCACCGACACGTGTCTCGTACGGCCGCGGTTCCGCGGCCAGGTAGAGGGGTCTTGGGCTGAGATTTTCAGGGCATGTTCTGTTGCTTTGTTTCTTCTATTTCCTTCACTTGGTTTCTCAGATGGTCTTCTGGTTTCTTCCAGATTTATACAGTGAACAATATCGTGGACTTTACCGTTTGCTTTGTGTCGAAGTCTTGAATCTTGCGCTGCCTTTGTACTTTGTGAACTTGTTCATTGATCTTCGTTTATTCTCCAAACTGTAGACTTGATTAAGATTCTTCCATTTATCGATCGTAGTCTCACTTTTGTATCGTCTTTTCATCCTTTTCACTGTTTTTGTTCCGAGAACCTGTAACCTGCAACTATGTAGCAGACATGGGTCAAAAGCACCTGTTTATTTATAAAATGAATAAGAATGGGGAATATAATAATGCAAAATTATGATATGAACAGTTCCATAGTCTTACCTTACCTCCCCTCTATCCTTGTAGCTAGTAAGTCCCCTCTCCCCTCCTCTTCTACTATTCTAGAAATTTCATTTTTCAAAACTTGTCAGAAGCGGGGTTATTCCGACTTCCGATTTGTTTTTCTTTAAAAAAATCCATTTTTCTTAAACCATAAAATACTATATCCTCATATAATGTTTAACAAACATAAGTGAATATATTAGAACAAGTTTCATCTCAAAATAGTTCATATTGCAATTTCTATTTCATATTTTATAGTAAAATACCACCATATTTACAAATGATATTGTTATCCACTTTTTACCGTATTAGCTTTAGAAAACTCATGAGGTAAGGACCTACCTCATCACAACAAACATATTAGACATAGCACGATGAACTTTGGAATTCTACATTATGGGAAAATACACTTTTACGAATAAATACCCTAAACTCACAAAACCGTTTTCTTTAAAATGAGTGTTAATTAAATTCCTTGCAAATATGCCTCCACAACCCATTTTGGGGAACCCCGATCGGGATGGTGCAGGTTATCGCACGTCCTTGGGCCTAGCAGAGCGAGATGCAGACCTCCGCAAGGAGTATTCGATCTCGATGGAATTTTAATGCTATTTTTAAGAAAATGAGATTTCTATAAAATAAATAAAATTTATTTTTATTAAATATATAGATATATATATGAATATTATCAAAAGATCTATTTTAAATATATTATACAAATATTCCATATTTTCTAAATCAAAGGAATCACAATCACATGAAAGTATCATTTCAATACAATACAATTCTAATATTTCATTAAAATACCATATACAATGAAAACTAGGTTCTATTCACTAGAAATTTCACTTTTATAAAATATACAACTATGAAAACCCTAAAGAGGATAATTAAATACTTGAGGTGTATTTTGAAAATATATCAAATTATTTTTACATAAAACCCCCTCAAGTTATACTAAATTACAATAAGAACCCTAGTAAATATAGGTTTAAGCGGGACCAGTTCTCTTGAGCCTCAGGGAGCCGGAGAATATGGGTGCTTGCCTATCTAAGGTAGACAACCTAACAGCGGTATTATCAACACGGTAATTATCTTGGAAAAAGACGCAAATCCTGCCGTTCATGTGCATCAGTTACCGATAACTTCAAAACAATCAGCACCTCAATTCTGTTTAAAAGTATAACTCAATTCGAGTCACGGGCAAATATACAATTAATCTATCTTGAATTTGATTCAAGTATAACTGCAATCCAACATGAATTCATGAATGCCAGAATACAATTTATAACAACATGAATATGACCGAACCGAACCATAGATATACTCTGATTATATGACTAACCATTTAAATCCATTCCGTTTACTGATATCATGGTTTCGGCAAGTCTTCCATTTATTACAAAACATTACAATACCATCAGTACAATCAATATAATAAGACATTATGGGGTTTATAAAGGGGTAGACTGGTATTGAACATGTTAAAGGTGGCACGAGGTGGTCACTTAAGACGTAATTACATCCATATCGTTTTTCCGTGGTATTTTTGGCGGAGCCTTGTACTACGGGTTACCAAAGTCCACGGTGTAAGTTGGACTCCTCCCGTATACACTGGCATATTCTGTACCAAACTACAAACAACCGCGTTAACATTATAATTAAATATTACTAGTTATACCCTCTTTCTGTCTATTCTACTTCTCCCTTTCTTTGGGACTTACCGAGCGATTGTTCGCTGACGACATTCCTTTTCTTTTTTTTCTTTGGAATGCTGTCAGGTGGATCGGACTCACTGGAGATCGAGCCCAGTACTGAAGACTTGGAGCAGTTAGCCTTTGACCCCGAGTTTTAGATACTTGTACATACTTTTCATTTCAGTTTATGCCATTGTTTAGGCATTACTTTATATTCATGTATTTACATTTCCAGTTGTACCTGTAAAAGAACGTTTAATAAATAAAGTTGATGTTCATTTATATTGATGTCTCTTGTGTACATTTTTATTTATATTGCTTAGATACTCTTAGCGTGTTTACTTCTGAGTAAATACGTAGCGGGCCTCGCCGCGTCCCCACCCCGTACATCAGGAAGCGAGGCGTGACACCTAATTGACAGGCTGCTAAATGAAGCTTTTCAAAAGAGTAGAGCTGACCGAGAACGTGAAACGACCATATACGAAAAGACCAAGCATCAGCGTTAGGATGAAGAAGACGCAGTGAGGAAGAGTCACAAAGTACTCCAACCAGACCGAAGCACACCCATAGCAAACAAAAGCAGTTTTAAAATGGAGAAACGGTTCGCCAAAGCCCTGTCAATGGGAATGAAGCTGCCATCTCTTAAGGGAAATACTCCCGGGGCCACATGCCTCAACAGAGAGATTTCATATCCGAACTATTGCCTATATCATCGGAGGGTCACCCACCCCACCGAAGAGTGCAATGCCTTCAAGAAATGGTGGCAAGGATACGTTGCTCACCGACAATACTTCAAGCGGATGAAGCGCAAAGCTCGTCGACAGCAAAGAAGCGCGACAAATGAGCATGAAGGAACGGCTAGCAACTGTCATATGGTTAGTATTATTTCGACAAAAGGAAAATCCTAAGTTCTTACATTCGAGAGCGATTCTGAGGAAGAAATAACCCTCGGCCCTCTCTTCAAAGAATCTACCTCCGGAAAAGTGGAGGAGGAGAAGAACTGTGAGAACATTCAGCTGCGTAATCGCACGCTGCCTGAGAAGAACCTTGGGCCTACAAACAAAGGTTTGAGCAAAAGAGACAAGGGAAAAGAAAAAGTCCCTGAGGAAATTGCCCTCGATGATAGAGTCATCGAAGAGCTCACAACCAAGGACCCGCCTAAGAAAAACAAGGTGGATTACAATGTCCTGGCACATCTGAGGAAGATACCCTCACAACTGAGCATATTAGATGCTCTCCTCCTATCCAAAGAAACAAGAGATTCTCTGATCAGGGCATTACAGGAGCCCGATCAGTTCCAAGCTTTCCTTACAGAAGAAAAGATGAAGGACGAGCTGGCAGAGGTTCACACAGCTGACATTACATTCGGCGATGAAGATCTCCTCCTCAGAACGTGCGAGTACAACCGTTCTCTATATATCACCGGGTATTGCCACGACATCAAGATAGGGAAGATCCTGGTCGACAATGGGTCCCCCGTCAACCTTCTCAACGTGAAGATGCCGAAGGAGATCTGCATGAACATTCAGCACTTGGCTCGGGACAAAATTACCATCTCTGGGTTTGACTCACAGTCATCACGGACGCTTGGGTTCATAATATTGACGTTACGCTTTGGGCTACTCGTCACTGACATCAAATTTCATGTTATCGACACCAAGACTTGCTACAATGCTCTGCTCGGCTGGCCTTGGTTACACGAGTACAACGTCATCCCTTCTACACAACACCAGTGTATGAAGGATTTCAAAGATGGCCTCGAATACACCGTCACGGGGGAGCTAAATCCATTCTCCGTAAATGAAGTCCAAAAATATGAAGACGCAAAGTACTTCCTACTAGACTTCAAAAACACGGAAAGATGTCATAAGCCGGAGAATAAATAAAAAGTCGTCGCCACCATCCCGATCTTTAGGAGTGACACTGAGGAAGATGAGGAAATAGTCTACTCGGGGCAACCCTAATGCAACAGACCCGAACCATCTACTCCTAATTTGGTCTTTGGCAGTGAATCTGAGGACAAGGCCAACGCCGTGTTCTCCACTCGCCCGTCAGCACAAACCGTTACTGGAGCTGATCAAAGTTTACAAATCACCATAGTTCCGCCACGGCATTCCAAAGAACTCGATACACTTGATACATACAGCGTGCAAGAGCTGTGGACTTTCTACGTCCCTCCCAGGCGAAGAGGTGAAAAGACAATCCTCTTCTACCAATCTACGGATTCTAAAGTAGAGAAAAAAGTCTGGCATGGTGCCGATTTTGCGCTTGACAGGTTTTAACCAATCCGTCTACCCAGATATTACGCAGAGGGATTGAAAAGTCTATTAAGATGCCAAGGCGTACCCTTCAAAAAAAACCGCTCGACAAGCTCAGTTCTACAACAAGATTTGGGACGTTCTCGGAACTCAGCGATGAATGCCCAACGGGAAGATAGAAACAACCGGGCTCAGATATGTTCGGTCCAAGAAACAGGAGCGATTCCAGTGCTGCTGCGTTATAAATAACTCTGGTGAAGAAGGGAATGCCTTTCCAGATAGCTGTGACGTTGAAACAAATCAAAATCCCGCTATAAGGACGTCGAGTCTGTTGTTCGAAGAGCAAGTTGACAATCTATTAAGGGAAGCCGGTCAAAAGTTTTGGGATGATCACAGCCGCGAAATAGCTATTTACGAAAAGGCCAGGACTCAGCGTCTCATTCAGCAGTCTGCGGAAAAGGAAAATTACGATGCCCTTCACGCTCAGCCCGCTGTACGATCTCACGACAAGGAAAAAGCCCGATATAGAGGCAAAAACATGGTGGAGAATGATAATGACGTTATGAAACAGTGAAGCGGATCCAAGAAGCCACGCAATCAAGAAAAAGTCAGTTGGAATCCGTCTTTCATCAAGAAGATGGGTCGGGAATACTCTTTCCCTCAAAATAAGATAAGGAAAATATTCAAGCTTGTCATCAAGTATCAGATGATGATGCTACCGGAGCCTCGGTACCCCGAACAGGTAAATGAGGCCCATCACCCGGATTATTGCTCCTATCATCGAGCAATAGGACATCCTCTTGAAGACTGCTTCACCTTTAAAGACCGGGTCAAAGACCAATATCAACAAGGCAGGTTCGCTTTATCCGACAGCTGGAGGGTGACTCCACCGCAAAAGCATGAGCCAAAGAGAACCTATATCGTGAATGAGGGACTAGCTCAACACCAAGAATGGAAGCGAACTCATACTTGCCATATGATAACACTTTCAAAGGAGAGAGAGCACGAGAATATGTGTGACTACTTCAAGTGCTTCGCAAATGAGGATGAGGAGGAGGTGATCTCAGAGTTTCCACCAACACCAAAAGAGTTGGAAGATAGGATACATACCACGGCGGACAACCTGAGAAAAATTGACCTAGGGACGGAAAACGAGCCGAGGCCCACGTTCATTAGTGAGCCATTGTCTAAAAAACAGGTGGCCACACTAAAAGATGTGCTCATGCAATATAAAGACTGCTTCGCATGGAACTATTCCGAGATGTCGGGACTAGATCCAGAAATAGCGGTGCATAAACTGGCTATATCGCCGGACGTCAAGCCAGTCAAACAGGCGCCAAGAAGAATGCGGTTCGAACTCGAGATGAGTATCAATGCCAAAGTCAAGAAACTAATTGACCCCGGCTTCATCCAAGAAGTTCAGTATCCCGACTGGATTGCCAACATTGTTCCAGTGATGAAGAAAAATGGGACAGTGCGCATCTGCGTGGACTTTTGAGACCTTAACAAAGCTTGTTTGAAAGATGACTTCCCAGTACCTGTTACCGAGCCGATGATCGATAACATGTCCACTCATGAGGTATTCTCCTTCATGGATGGATCTTCAGGCTACAATCAAATAAAAATGCATCCTGAAGACCAAAAGCACACCGCCTTCCGAACTCCGCTAGGCATATTCGGCTATAAGGTGACGCCCTTCAGTTTGAAGAACGCAGGCGCTACCTACCAGAGGGCCATGACGAAGATCTTCGATGACCTCATACATGAGATTGTCGAATGCTATATTGACAACCTTGTGGTGAAAAGCAAATCGTATGAGGAGCACTGGGAACATCTGAACATAGTGTTCCAGCGTCTTCGGAAATACAATCTAAAGATGAATCCTTTGAAATGCGCGTTTGGAGTTTCTTCAGGCAAATTCTGAGGATTCATCATACGACACCGAGGCATCGAAATAGACCCATCAAAGATCATGGAAATGCACATGTCAAGAACTCTCAAACAACTGCGGTCTCTCCAATGAAAGCTCGCATATATCCGGCGGCTTATAGCCAACCTCTTCGGCAAATACCACCCGTACAACCATCTAATGAAGAAAGGGACCCTGTTCATTTGGGATCATAAATGCCAGTGTGCACTGGACGAAATCATGCAATACCTGCAGAACCCGCCGGTACTAACCGCTCCGGTCAAAGGGAAGCCCATCATCCTATACACAACGGCCCTGGAAGGTTCTCTAGGCGCGTTATGGGCACAGGAGAATGACCAGGGGAAGGAGAGAGCTCTCTATTATTTGAGTCGAGTTCTCCTGGGGGCAGAAAACAACTACTCCCCCATCGAAAAGCACTGCCTGGCACTGATCTTTGCTATTACAAAGCTCAGACACTATGCCTTGGCACATGAGGACCATCTCATATCAAAGGAGGATCCTCTCAAATATATGATGTCAAGGGCCATACTAACTGGAAGGCTTGCCAAATGGACCCTCCTCTTGATGGAGTTCTCGATAACATATCGACCCTTCAAGGCAGTGAAAGGTTAGGCCATCGCCGACATTCTCGTTGAGCATCCGATACCAGCGGATTCTCCCTTAAATTGCGGATTGCCAAACGAACACGCGTTCGATACAATCAAATGGGAGAAGGAAGAAAATAATGTCCAATAGGAACTTTATTTCGATGGAGCATCTTCTATGAAGAAGCGGAAGCATAACACCTTTATAATTAAAGCTGGGGTGGGTCTCATCTTCGTGACTCCGCAGGGAGGGATAATGCGTTTCGCCCCTTCCTTAACGGAACCAAGAACAAACAACGAGGCTGAATTTGAATCTTTGATAGCGGGTCTTGAGATCGCTGTCGATATGGGAATTGAAAACCTCCTCATATATGGAGACTCCGAGTTGGTCGTTAGCCAAGTAAATGGCGACTATCAGACGTGCAAACCAGAGTTGATAAAACATGGCAGGAGAGTGCAGCAACTACTGATGAAAATCCCCTCCTACATCCTGGAAAGCATATCACGTGCGGAACATAGCAAGGCAGATACATTAGCCAAGCTTGCTAAGGAGCTGACCGACGAAGATCTCGATGACGTAAGGATCGTTGTGCAAAGCTGACGGGTTCTCGCGCCAGCAGAAATACCTTCAGAGGATTCGATCGAGCCATCTGAAGGAAAAGAGACGACCAAACAAGCGGTCCTCCAAATAAAAGAAAAAAAGGTCAAGGATTGGAGGGAAGTCTTCATAGACTACTTCAAATCCCATCAAACTCCTGAAAACACGTCGTCAAGACATCAGCTCATGAAACGGGCTCTGTCTTTCGCTTTCGTCAATGATATTCTATAGAAGAGATCATTTGATTGTCTGTGGCTGAGATGCCTGGGACCAGAAGAAGCAAGGAGGGTCGACCAAGAAACCCACGACGGACTCTGCGGTTCTCATCAAGCCGGACCAAAGATGAAGCTGAAGATCAAAAGAATGTGTTACTACTGGCCCACAATAATTCAGGACTGCCTCGAATATGCGAAGAAGTGTCACTCGTGCCAAATTCACGGGGACTTCATCCACCAGCATCCAAATCCGCTACACCCAACAGTAGCTAGCTGGCCGTTCGAAATGTGGAGAACCGATATAATCGGCCCTATTGAGCCAGCGCCATCCAAAAGACATCGGTTCATACCGGCAACGACCGATTACTTCTCTAAGTGGGCAGAAGCAGTATCGCTGTGGGAAGTGAAGATGGAGAACACCTTCCATTTCTTCAAGACGCATGTCATCTACCGGTTCGGCATTCCGCGACAGATAATTTCGGATAATGGGACAGCCTTTAAGAGCCATAAAATCAGCCGTTTGGCAAAACAGCATAAAATAGACTAGAGATACTTTTCAGTCTATAATCCATGAGCCAACGGTCTAGCTGAACCTTTCAACAAGGCTTTGATCAAGATTATAAAGAAACGGTGTCCAGAAACAAAAAGGACTGACACGAAAGGCTACACGAAGCTCTTTGGGCGTACCGAACGATGTTAAAAAAATCTACGAATACAACACCATACGCGTTGGTATTCGGCACTGAAGCGGTACTCCCTTTGGAAATAGAACTCCCTTCTCTCCGAGTAGTGGTTCGATACGAGCTAACAGATGACGAAAATGCCCATCTTCGGCTTGAAGAGCTCGACACCCTCGATGAAACTCGCCTTATAGCACAGCAAAATCTGGAGGCTTGTAAGGCAAGGATGACACGGTCATACGAAAAACTGACTAGGCTGAGAACATTCCGTCAAGACGAACTCGTGCTAGTCGTCAAAAGACCTATGATCCCCAATCGTGCAAAACGGGAGAAATTCGAGCCAAACTATGAAGGCTCGTACATCATAGACAAGGTTTACCAATGTGGGGTCTATTTGCTCATAGATATGCATGGAGAAAGACCCTTCCGGCCAATAAACGACCGATTCCTCAAGAAATACCACGCTTGACGAGTAACGACTTAGGTCAATGATAGATAACGACGCTCGTGTCCGCTCGCTATCTTCCTGAGTCAAAACTCTAAGTGTTATCCGGAAAAACTTCACCCCAAAAATGGTGATAATGGACCACTACGTCCTTAAATTGGCAACAGACCATAATGTCCTTATACTAAAGTCTCACCTAAAAAATGGTGATAATGGACTACTACGTCCTTAAAATGGCAACGGAACGTAATGTCCTTAAACTAAAGTCTCGCCTCAAAAATGGTGATAATGGACCACTACGTCCTTAAACTGATAATGGACCGTAATGTCCTTAAACCAAAGCCTCACCTCAATAATGGTGATAATGGACCACTACGTCCTTAAACTGGCCATGGACCGAGATGTCCCTATACTAACAACCGACCGTAATGTCCTTAAACTAAAGCTTCACCTTAAAAATGGTGATAATGGACCACTACATCCTTAAACTTGCAACAGACCGAGATGCCCCTAAACTAACAATGGACCGGAATTTCCTAAATCTAATGCACCGCCTCAAACATGGCGCATCGCCCCAAATATGGCGATATCCTCTATTGAGATCTATATTGCAATCAAAGCTCCAGCGGCGAAGACAGCAACTCAAGACCCATTGGCAAACGGATGGCTAAAAAAATGGTACGTCCATAAGCGAATTGGGCACGGATGAAAACCCGAAAGGGTGCCGTGAGTAAAAACAGCAAGGGTTACCGGCGAGCTTGTGAAAACCCGAAAGGGCGCAATCTCGGTTAAAAAAATGGTATGTCCAAACGCAAGATGGGCACGGATGAAAATCCGAAAGGACGCCGTGAGTAAAAACAGCAGGGCTACCAGCGAGCTTGTGAAAATCCGGAAGGACGCAATCTCGTAAAATTTTCACTTACGAGATCCTCACGACTCGTAAGGAGAACCCCCCTATGAGACCCTCACGGCTCATAGGATTCAAAAGTCTTAAGCTACAGGAATCCAAACCTGTTCTTAAGCCGTCGTATTCCCTAAGTTGCCCTACAGGCGGTCCGATATTGGCCCTTGTATACAATCCACGGGCACAAATAAACATTTCCCCCACCAAGTTCCACCAATCACAAGGAATGTCCTCATATGGTAAACGACACTTGTATGTCCTCTCGACTTATAAGGAGAAAACATTCTTATAAGATCCTTACGATTTATAAGAGAACACACACTTAGGAATCCCCATGATTCCTGAGGAGAAAATACGCCTTCGAGATCAACACGACTCGTAGGGAGAAATAATTTTATGAGACCCTTACGGCTCATAAAGTCAAAAGCCTTCGTCGATAGGATCCTAACACTGTCTACTAAGCTACCTTTATTCAAATCAGCAAAGGCAAATGATGATTCGCTCCTGGCAATATTCCAGTCGCAGCGATGCTGATGCCTGAACATGTATCAAATTCTAAGTCCTTTCAAGGTAAATGATGATTCGCTCCTGGCAATATTCCAGTCGCAGCGATGCTGATGTCAAAATTGATATCAGATCTAAAAATTCCATACTCGCAACAAAAAATCAGCAAGAAAAAAAATGCATATGAAATAACCGAAATGATGGGGCAACTCACAATAAAAATCAGTGAGTAAAATATATGCATATAAAAACAGCCGAAATTTTTGGGCAACCCGCAATAAGAAGCAGCGAGTCAAAAGAAAGAATAGCCAAAATGATTGGGCACCGCTATAAAAAGCTGAAATGATCGGGCACTCGCGACTTTCGCGATATAAACAGCTGAAATGATAAAGCATCGCGGAAAGAAAAAAAATGATTAAATTTTTTCCCTACAGGTGAGTCCACATCAACCCCTCTATACAATCTATGGGCACAAACAAAAAGAGAACCATATTTTCCCACCAGGCTCCGTCAAAGGGAGAGCTAAGTCTTGACGGTTTATAAAACAACCTAAAGACTACCTCCACATGCTTCTCGTTATAGCAGACGCAATGTCAACAACGACGTTCCTTCTCACTCCAGCAGGATGCATACGCGACGTCAACAAAAGATCCCAGGGTCGAAATAAAACGAAGCCATGGCAAAATTCCTAGCTCCAAGTCTTAATGGCTCACAAAACAACCTAAAGACTACCTCGACATTCTTCTCGTTACAGCAGACGCAATGTCAACAAAGGCTTCAAAATAGCCAAATCAAAAGGAAGCGAAGGCCAAATTTCTATCTTCAAGGTCATAACGGCAACTCAAATAAAACCCGAAAGACTATCGCAGATCATCCCACACCAGTGCGGAGTGGTTATGACTCATCGGGGCTCCCAAACTGAGCCTAACCTCAAGTAAAAAGCGGCATGGCAAAATTCCTAATGCTTTCTCTTCCGATGGATAAACTGCCTAAGAAGATTACTTGAAGACGTTTTGTCCAGCCCCCGAAGGGATCAGAGACATGATAGTCGCAGGGCTGCTCGAACAGCAGCGTTATGTCTGTATATCGGGGAACACATCAGCTAACGCAACGGTACCACAGACTAAAACCCTAGTACCATAAAACCTAACGGACCTCTGTCGTAAAGAGCAGGGGTTAACTATAACGTTAGGACAATTTTGCCTATATGTCCAAAGGAGGTAAACTAAATAAACTCTGAAATGAGTCCATAAACTAGAGACTCTGGAATGAGTGAATAAACTATAAATTTCGAAATGAGTCCATAAACTAGAAACTCCGAAATGAGTGAATAAATTACAGGCTCCGAAACGAGCGCATAAACTACAAACTCCGAAATGAGTATATAAACTACTTTACGCCAAGACAAGATGTCGACAGAAAGAGAAGCGCCGGTATGAAATGAAATATATCTTTTATTCATGAATCAAAATGAATACAAGATACTCTTATTTATGAATCAAAATGAATACAAGTAAAAAGGGGGGAGAATATACAGCGACAAAAATGTTTAAGTCGGCGGACGGTTCAATAGGCCAACAAGTTCGTCCTTCTTCCGCTAGATTTCGGCTTCAAGCTCCATCAGTGCTGCAAGGCGAGTCCCCGCCCGGGTCTATTGATTCTGGTATGAAGCAAACCGACTTTCAAGCCCTTTCTCGGCGATTTTGTGGGCTTCAACCATCTCACGGGTAAAAATAACGGCTTTATCGAAAGCCACCACTTCTGTGATGGCCTCTTGAAGCACCTGCCAAATTTCATATGTACGGGTGGTCTTGGCAGTGAGCTGAGCTTGGAGTTCCCCTAAAGCTTTTGAAGCCAACTCCCTCGCCGAAAACTTCCGGTTGAGCCTCTTCTCACATAACTGGAGATTGGCTACACATCGTTCAACCCATCCATGCAGGCTCGCTTTTACAGACAACAGGTCGGAAGGAATGCGTATGCATTCAATCCTATATAGACAGACCTCCACTCTGCGGCAATACTCAACCCAGGTGCGCACCAATACCTCGTCATGATAAGTGGCAAGAACAGATAAGGAAGCGTTGGCTTCAGCAGCAAATTCTTCGGCTGCAACAGAGGTACCAGCGCGAAGATCTTCAATGAAAGCCGCCAGGGAGTAAACGCTCTGTTTTGCCATCCTTTCAGATACACGTCAGGCATAAGGGCTTACTGGCATGGGGATCCGAGACTCTAATGGGGTCAGAGCTGGCAAAGCTGTGAAGATTTATGTGCGGTCAGTTGTATTTCCAAACATAGAGTAAACAAAACGATGCCAAAGATAAAGCGTCACTTACCCACAGTCATGCAAGGCGGGTTTGAGAGATCCTCAGGCCCGTCAAGAATCTTGACTTCGTCGTCGGCTTTCAAAACTGTAGTTTAAAATGTAGGGCATATTAGCATCATTATAAAAATATAAAACAAAAAGAGTAAAAGAATACCGACCTTGGCCAAAAGAGAGTACTATGCTTTGTGGAGGTATTGCTTGTGGGGCCGCCATGTCAAGCAATCGCTGGAAAGTTTTCCTCGGGAGATCCACGATGGAAGCCGCCAGCTCCCACAATTCTGAGGGGAGGAAAAGTTCAGATAAAGGAGAGGTCATTAAACAAAATGTGTATGTGTGGAAGATTACCTTCGATGCTTCTCCCGCCTTGAACTGGAGGGATGGCGGCTTCGGCAGCTTCTTCTACACCCTCCGGTGCATCACTAAAGATAGCCATGGGACCTATGGACGGCAAGACCACTTCTGCCGGAGGAGTAGACGCTGAAGGGACAAAAGCCACCACCGGGAACTCCACAGCAAGGGTAGAAGCTTCAGTAATCTCCTCTACACGCGCTTGTGCGTCATGGGAAATATTCGTAGAATCCGCAGCCATGGCTCGATCTGGACTCAAATCCACTTCCGCTGCAGAAGTCCCTGCAAAGTTTTCGCAAAAATAAGAAGACGTAAACGTAATACAAATTACTCGCCAAAAGAAGGACACGAAAAATACGTATACCAATACGCTAAGAAGCATGAAGTATAGCTTTTTCGAGCCGTTGTTCTTTTCTGATCAAATGCGCTCGCCGGGTTTCAATCGCAAGAGAATGGCTGCCCGTTTTTAGTGCAAGCTCATCTTCAGAAACAACCGAGATGGGCTGTTTGAGAGCCCGTTCTTCTTCCATTAACAGAGGACCCATGTGTACCCTCCGTAATGATGTGTCAACGTCGTAGAATACAACGGGCGGTAGGCTTTCTTCAGGGCGCGCACGTTCTTGTGAGAGCCTTAAAACCTCGGCCAACTACACGGCCTCCTCGGCAGACCAGCCAGGAAAGAGAAGACCATCGTCCGGCTCCTGTATAGATATCAGCTCGTCCTGAATAAAGGGCTCGGATTCAAGCAAAGTGTCGAGTAGGCCGGCGACCGATTTCTTTCTTGTTTTGGAGCCTGTGCTAACCTTAGCGGAGGAGCGCTTCCTCCCCCTTGGTGCTTTGGCGCGGAGTTGCCCAACTTCGTCTTCAGTATCACCCTTTGGTAACACCACCATGAGTGCTTCATCAGGAACTTCCACCTGGGCTCTAGTACGCACCGGCATACTAGCAGTGCGAGGGGTTGATTCTATTTTTGCGACTTTAGGGATAAGCACCGAACCGCTATCCCTCAGAGGAGGGCGAACCACCGACCACGGCCGTAATGGGAAGCTGGTGACCTGAGCCAGAACGGGAGCTCTACACTCGAAAAGCACCCTTCTCTCCTCTGCAATGACGGGGATGACCCGATGGCGATACCAACCCTTGAAGGACCCCACAAGCCTCGGAAGATAGTTAGGATTCGGGATCATGAAGAGGGAGCTAGTGTTTAACCGCATGAAATGGTGAATGACATCGCGAGTAATCTTCACGGAGAGGGCATGCTCAACTAAAAATGCCTCTAAAGGAATGCCCTTGTTGTAGCCTAACTGCTGGGCGAAGCGATACAAATTATACTGCAAGAAGAAAGCAGTGTCATTCTGGAGGAACACTAAATAACCTGGCCTGGTCGAGTATAGATGCATAATCTCCTTAGGCTTTAAAGCCGGGACTCCACCCTTCAACAAATCAAACAATTGCTGAACGGGCCCCGCTGGAGCAGAAAGGACTCGATCACTGAAAGTCATTCCGCCTTTATTTGAGTATGGATTCAGCAGTACGCGGAGAGCCCCTAACTGGGTCGGATCGGAAGTGGAAGCAACTAACCTCATGATCCGCGGGAAAGTATATGATTCATAAAAATCGGGTCGCTGGTGCGCAGAAAATGCTCCTATCATATGCATCTCGATCCACGACATGAAGTAGTGGAGGAAGAAATTCACGGTATTCGCAGTCGGGTTCGAAGTATTAGCGGCAACGCTTAACCCGTGATATAGATGCGACAACCCCGCGATGCCAACAGCTAATCGTGCTCCTCCAGCTATGCAATGAGCAGGATAAGAGACGGAGGCTCTCATAAAGCGGCGATGCATCGGCATGGCAAACCAGCTAAGCCAAAGACTGTAAAGCCGACGAAGAAAGTTTCATCGTCTATACCAGGGGCCGCGATGGCATCAAAATCCACGGTCGATGAGTTTGGAATATAAAACTGCGGCAGGTCTTCTTCTTTGGCTGCCAATTTCTTCAACCCGAATCCAAAGCGATCTTCAATTTTCGTGAATTTTGGCGACTTCTTGGATAAGACATCCTCGCGGAGAAAGAAGCAATGAAAGCGTCAAAAGTGACACCTTGCCCTTCCGATGTCATGAAAAGTTGTTTAAAGATACCCAGGGCCTTGATTAGACTTGGGTGCTTATGACGAACGGTGTTCTCATTCGTTAGGCCGTCAAGAATAGCGGGCACCATATCAAACAAATACTCATCAGGTGGCGGTAACTCTTCGTAGTGCTCTCCCTTGATCGGCAACCCGAAAATCTCGCGAAACTCTTCCAGCGAAATCGAGACCTCACGATCCCCTAAAAAGAACCTGTTGGTGGGAAGATTCCATTGATTCAAGAAAGACTTAACACACCAGACATGAGGAGGGTGATAATAAAATAACGACGCATACACTGCTTGGTACAACCCAACCTTCTGCAAACGTACGGGTTGGGCGGAGAGGATATATCGAGCTCAGGGAAGGTAGCCCACTGAGTGGCGGAGGGTAACGCCTACCTTATAAACCTGCCCCCCGGGTCGAGCTTCTTCCTGACATATTCGGCGTCCCAGAATATCAATGGCCACCATGGGTTGGTTGGGTATCCCGGTCGTTGACGGCTCGAGTTAGCTCGCGGAAGTCTAGTTAGTTGCCTCCACCGCATAAGCAGTCTGTGGGCGCTCCATCAGTGATATAGGGCAGATGGGTTCTGTCGGCACTTCACAGGTAAAGCTACGGCGGCCCCTGATGATATGACTGTACTACATCCCCTATAAGAGAAGGCTAGTATGGTCCCTGTCATGTGCCCTAATCATCGCCATAACCTCCTCGTCTGATGGCGATTATGGAAAAGCGACTTCTGAGCGAGTGTAAGGGAAGTCGAAAAGTGAAGCCATCGTTCCTGAAATAAGAGGAAAGGAAAAACCCATTAAAAATAATAACAATAATAATAAATAACAATAAAATAATAATAATAATAATAATAATAAATAATAATAAGGTAAAATAAAAGAAAAGAAAAGAAAACCGTGATGCGTGTTTCACGGGACCACTGCCTGCAAAACCAATGGACCCCACATAATCAATATGACGGCCCACCAATGATGAGACGAGATACTCATTGTGAGAATAAAAAAGGATTCTCATTAAATAGGCACTGGGGTTTAAACAACTCTTGGCATCCTCAAAGAATGATGAGTTCTGTTAAAGTACCCAAAAAATTCAAATTTGTGAAAATAAGGGTAAAACCCTATAAAAAAAACATTCTCAAGAACACCAGGGAATGAAATTCCCAAAGGGCCCTCTTGATCTTTCAGAGATAACCGCTTTGGTGAGGAATCAAATTCCTTTTAAAAGCAATGGAATTAAATTCGAGAAACCCCCATGAGGGGAAACGAAGGAATGGAGTTAAAATTCCAAAAGATCGGAGGAAAAACACCTGACCTTCGAAGACATTAGGGTTCACTGAACAAAAAAAGAATTCTGTCTTTTTGGATCTCTAAGAGATCAGTTCCAAAAGAGAGCAAAGCTCTTACGGTGGATTTAAAATCAAAGAAAAAATTATTAATTAATTAAAGAAAAGGGTTTCTTGTTCCTAAGAGAAAAATCTCGTTCAAGATCTGTACCTAAAAAGGTTCTTTCTGACAGAGTTTAACTCTGAAATTTCGATGGGCAGAGAACGAAGCTCTGAAAGGTGAATTAAATTCTCAAGAAAAGACTAAGGAAGAAGATAAAGAAACAGTAGCCCTTTTCAATAGCCAAGCCCTCTCATTTATAAGAAGTGATGGGAAACGGTTCATCTTCCCGTCTCTCGAGGTAATACAACGGCTGCGAAGGCAGACAGCGTTGCACTCACGTGCAAGCCACATGAGAGCAATGCTGAGGGGCATTTGTTCCCTTATAAAAAAAAGGGAAGAGTGAAAATTCCCTACTGTCTAAGTCTCACATGTTAAACACGTGAGCATCTATATGCCAAAGCACATAGGCGCTGCAAATAGGCTAAATAAGTCTCACGTGTTAAACACGTGAGCATCTATATGCCAAAGCACATAGGCACTGCAAATAGGCTAAATAAGCCTCACGTGTTAAACACGTGAGTGCCTATATGCAATGCATATAGGCGCTGCAAGTCAAACAAACTATAGGCTAAATAAGCCTCACGTGTTAAACACGTGAGCGCCTATGTGCAATGCATATAGGCGCTGCAAATCAAACAAACTATAGGCTAAATAAGCCTCACGTGTTAAACACGTGAGCGCCTATATGCAATGCATATAGGCGCTGCAAATCAAACAAACTATAGGCTAAATAAACCTCACGTGTTTAACACGTGAGCGCCTATATGCAATGCATATAGGTGCTGCAAATCAAACAAACTATAGGCTTAATAAGCCTCACGTGTTAAACACATGAGCGCCTATATGCAATGCATATAGGAGCTGTAAATCAAACAGCTGAAAAACTAAATAAACCTAATCACGTAAGGGCACTTCCCTACGTAGAATTAAATTCTACTCAACAAGGAATCGTTAGATCAAAGATCCAATGATGATTAAAAATAGAATTAAATTCTATTAAGGAGGGATATTTTCTGTTAAACAGAAAGTTGGTGGATCAAAGATCCCATGAGATGCAAAATATTTTCCATATCTTTCTAAACAAAGAAGGATTGTGCTCTGTTAAGCCGAGCACCCTTGGATTAAAAATCCAATGATGGTTTAAAAAAATTACTATTTTACAGAATAAGATTCTGCATATGGGAAAATATTTCCCCAATCTTGTTAAAAACAAGAAAAATATGTTCTGTAAAACAGAAACCCTTGGATCAAAGATCCAATGGTGGGCAAAATTCCCTAAATCAATTCTGAAACCAATTAAATCAATTAGGATCTCTCAATGAGAGATTTTCTCATAATTAAACAAACTTCTCTCCACTATATAAAGGACCAGAGAATTCAAGTCTCAAAAAAAGTAGAGAGTGAAGAAAGATAGAGAGAGTAAACAAAGGAATCCACTTAGAAGCTTAGAAAAAAATAAAGAATCTTAAGAGAAGAAGAAAGAAAAGCTTCAAAAGAAACAGAGAATATAATTCTCACAAAGGACTTGTTTCATTAAAACCCTAGGTAAAGAGAAAACAAAACACAGAGATCATTTTTTTCTCTCCTTCGCCTCTCTAAGGGTTTAACCCTTCATACAGGAACTTAGTTCTTCTTCTGGTAGAGATCTGCAGAAGCAGATCTCAACGTAAGTTGAGAATTTAATTCTCACCGGGGAGATTTTGTCATGCAGATTCAAAACCTAGGGAAAAAAATTGAGTTCAAAAAGTTTAACTCTTACAAAAAAATATATGTGAATTTAATTCCTCTGAAAGCTAGGGTTCAAACCTTATAAAAAGAATTTAGTTCTTACAAAACAAGAGACATGAGATCCTCCAAATCCTAGGGTCATTAACATGAGATCAAAATCTCCAAACACCAAAAAGGAAAGGCTTATGATTCATTAGCGTTTAAACACTATAACGAGGACCGCACATGTTTCCCATGTGAGCGCTTAAAGGAAGAACGAGAAGTGCCTCTTAGGGCAATCACGTGTTTTGCACGCACTCATCTAAAAAGAGGGGATAAAAACCCAAAAGGCAGAACCCAACTTTGGGGCACCTCACGTGTTTCACACGTGAGCACCACAAGAACCAAGTGCTCAGCATTTATATAAAAAGCGGGCAAATAAGTGGGCAGTGCCCATAATCCGGTGCCTCACGTGTGTCATATGAGCGCCACAGAACTCTAGTGTTTAACACCAATCCGGTGCCTCACGTGTGTCACATGAGCACCATAAAACTCTAGTGTTTAAAACTAATCCGGTGTCTCACGTGTGTCACGTGAGCGCCACAGAACTCTAGTGTTTAACATTAATCAGATGCCTCACGTGTGCACCACAGAACTCTAGTGTTTAACACTAATCCGATACCCCACATGTGTCACGTGAGCGCCACAGAACTCTAGTGTTTAACATTAATCCGATGACTCACGTGTGTCACGTGAGCGCCACAGAACTCTAGTGTTTAACACTAATCAGGCGCCTCACATGAAATGCACGTGAGCATTGTATGCCTTAGCACTTAGCTCTGTTAGGTAATTATGGAGACCCAGATCTAGCCCAAATTGACTAAGTTCTTCTAATCAACTGAGCCCTTCTGTGCTCATCATTCCCCAAATTGATCTTAGTCCTAAACATGACTAATGATCTTTCAACGGATGATATTCAAAATGATGTTCATCCCACATCTCCTAAGTTAATCTTAGTCTCCAAAATGACTAATGATTCTTAAATGATCCACCATGATCTTTTCCTTCAAATACGGGATTTGGTTTAAGGGTACATCTCTCTACACCTCTGATATATATCGTTGTAATTCCTCAACGTCTTCAGAGAGGTGGCGGCCCCCGACAACCAACTGCTTTCCGATGCACTTCCCAAACTGACGTGCACATCCCAAATCAAACCACATCCCAAAACTGGATACATCCCATATCATCGTTGCTCATCCCGTCACGTAACAAATACACGTGCATGCAAGATGGACAATGGACCGAGACGTCCCTAAATTAACAACGGACCGAAACGTCCTTAAACTAACCATTGCCTCCAAAATGGCAACAATGGACCGAGACATCCCCCAACTAACAACGGACCAGAACGTTCTTAAGCTAACCGTTGCCTCCAAAATGGCAACAATGGACCGAGACATCCCTAAACTAACAACGGACCGGAACGTCCTTAAACCAATCGTTGCCTCCAAAATGGCAACAACGGACCGAGACACCCTTAAACTAAAATCTTACCTCCAAAATGGTGATCAACGGACCGTAACGTCCTTAAACTAAAATCTCACATTCAAAATGGTGATCAACGGACCGAGATGTCCTCAAACTAGAACTTCACCTCCAAAATGGCAATAACGGACCAAAACGTTCTTAAACTAAAACAACATAACCCGAATGCTTTTTTGTTGGATCTGAAATAAAAATAATCCTAAATCCTTGTTAAGTAGATCTTAATCTCAATTTATACTAATGTATCCTTAACAAAAAACCAACTGAGCCCCCAACTGCTCGTATACATTAAAGTCAATCTTGATCTCAAAACGGATCAATAATCGTTCAATCAACCCAAACCCAAATCTAAAAATATACGGATTTGGACTAATCCACGTCCTATGGGCGACGACATAAATTAGTCTCCGTATACAATCCACGGGCAACCAAAAATAAAACAAACACACACGACACGAAGTGAACATTCAGAGCTAGTGAAAGTGGTTATCGCGATGCGGTAACGTAATTAACTGCAGGGGCTTGCGCCTGCAGGGAAGAGCGTCCCCACAATAAAAAAAAACCCCTCATAAACAAGGGGGAATCTGATGAAATCTGGTACAATGGCCGCATTCGTCCAAACCTCCGATATACTGTGCCATAAATCAACTTGGTATCTTCAGAGAGGTGGACGGATAAATCTAAATAGCATCTGCCTCCAAAATTCAGTCCAGACGTCCTAACGTCCCGGTCGCGTCTTTCAGCGGTGAACATAGGCTTGTTCTAGCTCGGCTAGCTCGTCTTCATCATTTGATTTCTTGCTAGCTTCATCAACATGAATCATGTAACATACTTTGACGTCAGGGTGAATGGAACTTATGCCCCATCTATCTGGGATTCGTCCATCGATGAGTGCTCGGACCTGAGACGGATGCCGCATCCCCTCATAAAACATCACTTCGGACTCTATTTGATATAACTGACATCCGCACCTTTTAAAATATTCCCACATCTCGGGTGCATAATATCTGGGATTGAGGACGACTCTTATGTCTCTCTCATAGGGAAAGCACGTGACAGACAAATCGTCCGGTTGCACGACAGGATTTGACCTATAAAACAGGATGCCCTTCTTTCCACTTTTCCTTTCGGGAATGTAGAAAGTTTGCAGTTGGTTCACGGTAGAGACCGACAAAGCATTTAGCTCCTTGCACATCTGTCCCGGCACCCTTGTGATAGCTAAGGACCCTTCTGTAATCTCGAAGGTTTCTCTTAGCTTCGCTTTTTGCATGAGGGCCCAATCTGCATAGTTGTTGCAAGGCGGGCCCTCTTCCTCCGACTCTTCAGTGTCACTGCCAAAATAAGGGTGAATTTTGCTGCCGGATGGGCCTTAAGTATCAGACCCGTCCGTATCGCTACCGAAATGAGGGCGAGTTTTACGGAAGGGTGGACTTCCAGCATCGGATTCATCAGTGTCACTGCCGAAACGCGGGCGCACTTGGGGTTTTTTTGGTTTTGAATGTGATAGCTGGCTCAGATTTTCTTTTGAGTTTTGGAGCTGTTCTGTCTTTGGTTAGTCGTAACTCAGTATTTTGGGGGTTCACGAAATACCGAGAATCTTCATATCGGACTTCATGCACACCGAACGGCTAGATGTCTCCATCAATACGTCTTTCTTCACCATTTTTGGTATACTTCATGCATTGATGGAGAGTTGATGGAATGATACCGTAATCGTAGAGCCACGGCCATCCTAGGAGAATTTTATAAGACGTGTCGGCATCGATCACGTATTTCTTGGCTTCGGTTTATAGGTCCTCGAACCTGATTGACAGAGCTATGCATCCCAGAACTTGCTGGTAATTTTGATTGAAGCCTTGAATGACAATCCTTTTCTTTGACAGGTGTCGAACGTCCATTGACAAACTCTTCAGAATCTGCAAGTTCATGATGTTCACCGAGTATCTCGGATCAATCAATATGCGATTAATCCGATCCCCGTCGTTGTACCCGGTCACGTAAAGTGGCCGGTTATGCTCAGCTGTTCCCAGTAGCAGGTCTTCGTCCTTAAACATGACCGCGTTGGCATGCAGAGTGTACTGGGCTTCTTTCATATTAATTTCCTCAAAGCGATCCTGGTACCGCTCGGGGTTCTATAGAGCGTGAATGAGAACATCTCTAAGCTCCTTAGATAGGACCAAGGCTTCGTAGATGCTCAGGAGAGATGGAAGCTATCGGAAATGGGACAAGACATTATAGTCCACTAAGGAAGGACTCGAGTTTTCATGAGCCGGCTCTCTGCTATCTTCTTCATCAGCGACTTGTTTTTCCTTTCCTTTTCGGGCGGTGCCCTGATTTGGCGGTAGAGCCCTACCGCTTCTGAGCTGGATTTGGTTAGCCTTTGTGGCGAGCTCCTAATCCTTTTCGGGAAAACATAGTTCTTCCTCAGAGTTGTTACCAAGGTGGATGATGTAGCAGGTCACTATAGGGACCTCATCATTGGAGTCTTCTTCTAGCTCCTTCAGAATCTCAGCCGCTTCCACGGAGAAGAACTCCTTCAATTGAATCAGAGTTCTTTTCTTTTGTTTATAGTCTTCGAGGGAATCAATGTACTTTTGAATGGTCGATCTCCACGCAGACTCTTTTTCACGTCGAGCCGCACTTTTCTTCTTCCTGAGCTTTTTGGATTTTAGGCCTAATTGAGCCAAATGGGCAGTTGGAATGGTGGGCTTTTTCTTCCCTTCCTATTCAGTTCTGGGCTCTTTCTGAAGCAATTTTAATATCTTCTTCGTCTTTTTGGACATGTGCATGTTCTATGGAAGCTGCGGCGAGTCAGTTTCATTTCTCAGGGTAGCGGGTTCAACTGTTTGCTCCCAGAAAGTTTCAGCTTGTGTCTGTATAAAGTTGGTGGTTGCAGCTTGATTGTTCACCAACATATTCTTGGACAACTCGATCTCTCCAGTCTTGTACTGCTTCTCGACCCAAATTTTGAAAATATAGCAATTCCCAATCGCATGGCTCTACTCGGTGGTACGGGCAATATAGAGAATTGTCGGTCATTTTTGCTTCATGAGGTCTTTTCGATTCTAGCAATTGTAGACCGTTGTTTAAGACATCTTTGAATATCTTGCGGACCTCGTCCCTTCTGAAAGAGTAAATCTTGTTTTTCTTCTCCTCTGGGGAAGACCCTTCTCCTCCTAGCACTAGCTTTCGAGCCCAGTCTGTTTTTGATTTGCCCGTCTTTATCTTATCTTCACTGTCAGACGCATTGAAGGAGTTGGACTTGTTGGAGCTCCCACTTTTACGGCTGTCGTCTTTTCTGCTCTTCCAAGACTTGTCACCCTGAAAGTCCGGGGTAGACTCTTGCTTCGAGCGTTCTAACATTTGTACTCTCTTGGTCAGCTCTTGAAACGTCTTGAGGCCTGCTGTACATAAGAATGGGACCATCCAATTGCTGAGGTTCCTAATGAGAAGGGTGATGGAGTGGTCCTGCTCCAGTGGTGGTTCACACTTGACCGTGAGATTACACCATCGGGTAATAAAGTTCGTATTGCTTTCGTTCTTCCCCGGCTTGGTCCTCATAAGGTCAACAATGTAGATCTTATCATTGACACTCATGAACCTTTACCGAAATAGAGACTCCATTTGGGCAAAAATGGTGACAAACCCGTCTGGTATGCTCGCATACCAATCGAAAGTGACACCGGTCAGGCTGTTGACAAACTTACGAAGAAGGAGTGTATCATTGCCCTATGTATTTTCGCACGACGCTTTAATTTGCGCGACGTGCTGATTTTCGTTTCCCGTCCCATCAAATCTTCCGAACTTAGGAATGATGTAGCCGCTCGGGAACTCGATCAGATCGTACTGTGCGGGATATGACCGCCCACTACTGCCAATTTCTTTCTGAGCTTCGGCTTCGGCCACCAATGTTTTAATCTTGCTGTGACCAAATCCATTATCCGATCTTGTGTTAGCGGGATGGTACCATTCGGACCTAAGGCGTCCCTAGAATTAAAATGTGGCCGGCTTTCGTGCGGCTTGCCTAAACTTGGACCCAAAGGTGCAAGCATCGGTTGCTTCGGGTCGTTATCGCCTGGCTCATGAGTAGAGACATGTGCTTGATTGGAAGGCGCTCGAGCAATTTGAGCCGTGAGCTGCATCACAACATTCGTCAGGTCATCAATTTTTTAGTAGAGCTTGGCTATCTCTTTATATTTGCTCCTGAGCTGCTTTCGAAGATCTTGAAGCAGCTCTTGCTCTGCGGTCCTGGGGCGGAAAGTCGGCTCTTATTTGCTGTCCAAGCTTCATTCCACATGGACTGAGAGGTCCTTCTGCCTATCGGCCTCATCGAGAGGGTTTTCATCATCCAGTGGAGGTGGCTGATCTTGGGAAATGGCAACCACATTCAAACCGGATTGGACTTGGAATGTAGTGGCCCTATCCTTACATTTACTGCACAAGTTGTCGCTGGGACGCGCGCCCGCCATATAGATCGTACGGATAATATATCCGGCCGTCTTTTCATCCTTAGCAGCTGATTTTTAGGACTGGTGTCGTGGCCCTTCTTTTTTTGTAACGGGCAATTGATTGAAGGCGGCTGGCCTGACCGGGTTCTTGAATGATGCTGGCGCTTCCTTTTTGTCTTTGCCCCACTGCTTTCACGCGGCACAAAGCGTCTGATAGACTCTTGAAGAGACAATGTCATGCATTCGATGTTGGGGCTAAGGCACACCACTTTGGAGTATCTTCTGGTTTGATGTCTTCTTAATTATGGCGGTCATGGCGTTTTTCTGAACCCACTTTAGGGGTTCGAAGGAGTTGCTGACTTTTACGACCGACTCAGTTATCGTCGTGGGGTAACCCTGTCCTTGGAATCTCACAAAATTCAGCTTGGCCGGAGTCCGGGCTCTCTTGTTGGCTCTATATCTGAGCCTCTTCTGCCTCAACTTTTCCGTTTTGAGCACTTGGCAGGCTTCAACCCTTCGAGAAGCCGCCGTAGACCGAGCTTTGGAGATACGCCTGATTGTGCACTTGTTGGAGTCATTTCTTGAGCTTGTCTGCGACGTTTGATGATGCCTTTTGTTCCCGCAGACTTGCACCCAGTTAGAGCACCAGAGAGTCGTTCGGATACCGTCTTAAGTTTGGGTTGTGGTGCCTTAGCAATCACAATGTTCGGCCTCTTGCCCCTTGAGACCATCTTGGCCACCTGGTTTGCCGGGATTTTTGCCAGATGAGCGCTTCCGGTAAGGTAGATGATGACGGAACAAAATTGGCTGGACGATTCCTCCCACTACCAACTGAGGCTTGCGGAGAGAATCACGCAAGCATTTATCTTGACTACGTACGGGATTGAGGTTGCTTCGGAAGCTGAATTCATCTTAGAAGATATCGTCGTTGAAAGTTGATTACTGCACGGAAAAACATTATTTCAGTACAAACATCGATATATATGTTTAATGAGTTCGCATGAACGCTTGACCCGAGATATGGGAAGAAAGAAAGGTCCCACCGGGCTGCCAGAATCTATAGCATATTTTTCATCACCCCATTGAGATGGAAATACGCGCGCTTGTCAGGCATATACAGATTCCCCCTGCCTAGGGTAGGCCGAGGTTTATTGATTATGGGGATCCGAATCTCCGGCAGCCGTGGACTAAGCTGCCGTTAATTACCTCTTGCCTTTGGAGCGAGGGAACCTCCGATTGACGGGTCAAACTGGTCATGCGAACTCAATGTGCAAGTGTACGTGTGTTGTGTTTTGAGAGGTTTTGGGTATATCAGGTGCTTTGCAGATTTTACAGGGGACGTGTTTTGAGTGTAGAGCATGAGAGAAAAAGAGGGGTGAGGAGCGTCCTAAGGATGCATAAGATGGCACGCGGGCATCGGGCGCCAGCGGGGCACGCGCGTGGCGCGCGGGCGTCGAGCGCTAGCGGGTCATGCATCCTGCAGGCGGGGGCTGGGCGCCAGCGGGTCATGCACCTGCCGTGTGGGCGCCAGCGGGTCACGTGCACTGCACGCGGGAGCTGGGCGCCACCGGGTCACGTGCATGGCGCGCGGGCGTTGGATACTGGTGGTTCACATGCATGGCGCTTGGGCACTGGGTGCCGGCGGATCATGCGCCCTGCACGTGGGCGCTGGGCGCCCGCGGAAAAAGGGGCTTTGCTCTTAGACTGGGTTTTGAACTCCCGAGTGAATTTTGGAGTTAAACTCCTAAAAAAGGATCTTTTTGTGGAGTTAAACTCCTGAAAGATCTGGATTTTTGGGGTTAAACTCTTTTGAGATTTGGATTTAGAGTTAAACTCTTTTGAGAATTTGGATTTTAGAGTTGAACTCCTCAAAAATTTATTTGGAGTTAAACTCCTGAAGAATTTTCGGAGATGGTGAAAGGGGACCCCTTTCTTTTCCCTTGAGCCCTGGATCTTCTCTTGAACCATAGATTTTTCCCAAAGTGGGATTTTTTTTAGATGGGTCCCCTTCATCCTCCTCTTTGTTGGCTGGATCTTAGAGAAAAGGGGGTGAGACTTAAAAATCTTCCCTTTTAGAGATTTGATGGGAGATTTGAGCTTCCCTTCAAGGGTGTTGGGGTAAAAAATTGCACCCCGGTTGACCAAGTCAAAGTCATGGTCAACCCCAAGCCAAGTGGGCCCAAGCCCAGATCAAGTAGGCCCATGCCCAAGTCAAGCCCCACGGCCGGCCTCCCCATGCCAAAATAAAAATCATGTAACAAATAATTTTGATTTAATTTTTTGTGCATGAATGTAAGCAAAATGGGCATAAAGCGAAATTTTTTGTAAAGCTTATGGCTTATGTGCAAAAGAAGTGAGCATATGAGGCATGGGATGGACAAAATGCCATTTTGTAAATCCCAAGGGGCTATACGTAAATGTGTAAGCCTATAAAAGGCAACATGATGATGAATAAAGGATATACTTTTCATTCTCCTCGAAAACTAGGGTTCATGTGCCTCCTTCTCCTTCCAAAAGGTTCTAAAACCTTCTTCCCTTCTTTTGAATTAAATCAAGAGTTTTACTCTTTCTTTTCCAAAACTAAATAGTTTTTCACCACAAAACCCACAAAGGGGAGCCCAGATCTTCCATTAGATCTCAAAAAGGGGAGATTTTTAAATCTCATACCTCTTGTTCTTCAAGATCCGGCCAACAGAGGAGGAAGAAGGAGACCCATCTTCGAAAATCCCACTTTGGAGGAGATCCAGGGCTCAAGGGAGAAGCCCCTTCATCAGCTCCAAAAATATCTTAGGAGTTTAACTCCTCAAAATATATATATATATATATATAGACAAAATAATAAGTATTTCTTTTTAGGAGTACAACTCCCAATGCAGGGACCAAGTCTCTTTTTGCCGCCCAGTGCCCGAGCGCCCATGTGCTTGGCACGTGAGGCGCTAGCGCCCAAAGCGCTAGCGCCAGCGCCCGAGCGCCGGGCACCCGTGTGCCGGGCATATGGGACGCTAGCGCCTCCGCCCGAGGGCCTACGTGCCGGGTATGTGGGGCGCTAGCGCCAGCGCCCGAGGGCCCACGTGCCGGGAACGTGGGGCGCTAGCGCCTGTTAGTTATATGTATGCCCTAGAGGCCATTACTATACATAGGATGTATATTGTAGTGGATGCTTGGACATATATAGGGAGGACTTTCTTGCTCGACATGATAGTATGCTATCTGGTTACTCTTTACCTTAACGTGTAGACTGATTGTCTCTCAGTTACATGTTGGTAAAGCCCTTAGGATGTGTACTTGACTACCTGGACTATGATGCAGATCATATTAGTGGGGACATGGTAGTCCATAAGTACATCCTTCAAGGTCCCTATTCGTGGGTGTATCGAGACGGGGCATCGATATACCAGAGTAGACTAGTGTATACCTTCTCGACCCATACAGATGGGCGATGGATGATCCCATATCCATTGGTGTTTGACATCAGAGATGATATACGGGTGCTCAGTGGAGACTGGGTACACTGGACGGACTCGCCGAGAACTCCCAGATGGTATTATACCTTACGTTAGATGGCAGTTCTCTGGTGACACTGGTACAGAGTAGTCTGTTGACCCGAGATCGTTATAGAGTCTTGTGTGATTCCCACTGTGCTTTGATTTCTACCTTACCACGTCCAAGAGGGCGTGCAAAACGGTGGTTTTTGGGAACAGTCCCGAATCACATGGAGGCAATGAGCGATAGGAGGGGATTCGTCTCTCCCGGTATAGGGAGTTGATGTTGCACTGTGTTCGATTGGCTATAACCGGAAATCCCTGGCCAGGGTTGCTGAGATTTACTGGTAAGTATTACCAGTAGTTTCTCGAACTGTTATAGACATCATATCGACACGACTTATCAAGCTATTGGGGTCTGACGTTTACCACTACTAGGCATTGGATGTCGACCTATGGGGGGTTCTCACTGTGTGACAGTGTGGCGAAGCATAGGCTCTTACCCCCAGGGTGTCCCAAGACCGGAAGGTGTTCCGGCGGGTTGTAGTCCTCGCGAGGGGGCATGCGTAAAAAGTAGCCGCTGAGGGACCCGTTGGTGCCACGGCGACCCCATTGGACGAGACCGGACTGTACGGTAAGTGTTACTGGTTGGATTCACAGGAGTGTGAGCTGGCTTGCTCGTCGATCTTCTGATCGTTCAATACCCGGGTGGCCGTTACCTTTAGCAGACCGCTTGCGGCTTGTGGGTGTTTGATATGATCATCACCTGCTGCCGGTGTATTGACGAGTCTTTAGAGTCCTACACAGAGGTTTCCTGGCTCAAGCGAAACGAAATAGGAGCGCATATGAGATATGTGCGGGACCGAGAATAATGCGTGTATGTGATACCGTATTCTATTCTCGCGATGAATATATCGAATGGTTGTATGCGATATAACCTAGTTATCGAATCGAGGATTGATTCGATAAGTCGATACATTGGATATTAGTCGGTCATATACGATATAACCGGATCGTTAAATCAAGTGTTGATTTAATGATTTAATGTATAATTATATATTTGATATATTACTTTACATTAACTAGTATTGGTTTACTTAAGATAGATTTTCTCACTTGATGTGCATATTGTATATATGATATAGTTTTGTGCACTAGTTTGTATCATGTTTGATGATACATGTAAACTTGGGTGTGTATGATTAAACCATGGTTATGTTAATGGTTAGGGTTTTGATTTACTTATTTATTTATTCTCTTTATTCATTTTGGCAAAGGAAAATGAAATGGTGGCTTGCTTTGTCTTTTGTTGAAGCTTCATGAAGCTTTGGAGAAGTAACCATTTTGTTTCTTTCCTTTAACCTAACCATTCAACTTAACCCTAGTTTATTCTCTAAACTCACCCATGGTTACAAAATGATAACCATCACTTGATTTTTTTTTAATTCATTATTCTTTTTCATTCTTTTTCTTCTTCTTCTTCAAGAGAAAAAGAAAAGAAAAGCTTGCTTCAAAAATGTCAAGTGATGATTTCAAGTGAGAAATCCAAATCCAAAGTGAACCCACTTCCTATTTCTTCATCCTTTACCACTTGTCATGTAGTATAGAGTGTTTTCTTCACAAGTTTCATGAATTGGTGAAGTTGGAGCTTGATCTTGTGTTGCCTCGACGTAGATCATCTTTGGCATCGAAGTCGACGACCTAGCCCGATCATTTCTCCGACGAAACCATCGCCAGAGTCCGAGATCCGATGATCGTACCGGAGGGACATCATCACGGAGCTATGGAGGTGGAGGACCGGATCTACAAAGGTTGTATTTCCGTTCACTTAGTAGTTAAGTTGTTAACTAGCTTGCATGTTTCGCCTAAACTCTAGTTAACGATCCGTATTAGGGTTGTTAGGCACATGGAAAATTTTGAATTTGGCATGGTTGATGCCTTGTGAGACCTCATTAGCGTGCCTAGGAACCCTACAGTGGTATCAGAGCCTAGCTAGAGCCTTAGGCGATGTGTAGACGATGTTCGAAGTCCGATCGAACCCGAAACCCTAACCCTAAACCATTCTCTGTACATTTTTTGAAATCGGGGATTTTTGTGAATTAAAAATATCCAGAAAATTCAGCAGGCTTTTTCAAGAATTACTGTGAAGCACGTGAGCGTAACTCGACCACATTGCCGCGGAACCGTGGCACGAGCATGGCATGTGCGGCGGTTCCGCGGCCATATAGGAGCTTCTTGTCTTTTTCTTTGCACAGTAATTCCTATCTGTAGGTACTGTATTTTCTGGGAATTTTTATTATTTACTCAAGAGTTGTGTTTTCTGGGTTGTATTGGGGACTCGGTGTTTCGATCGGGAAGTCTAATTTCGTCTATATGTTTTTCCGGGTAATTTTAGAATATGTTAAAAAGTTCGACCGAATATAAATACCCAATTTTTCCCCTGTCGGGAAATTTCCAAGTGTTGGATTTTTCCGTGGTTTAAAGACGTTCTAAGTAGTGCAAGTAACGCGATGGACCCTCTAGAAGACAACAAACCTTAACTCGATTATGTGACCGTCTTGAACTGCCCTTTGAACCTTAGGGTTTGGGGCAGTACGGCGTGCCACATGTGAGGCGTTGGCTTGACCCTTCTACGGCTGGACCGTTGGTACTGAGGCATGAAATGAATGTTTTTAAACTTATTTCATGTGTTGATCTGTTTCGGGAAAACTTGGGTGTTTGCTTGTTCGATCGGAAAGTTTAACATTTTCTATTTATCTGGAATGTGATACAATATTTGGAATTCACATGTAGTTATGAGATAACTAATATGAATGTTATAAAAAATAGCAGTTTAGTCTCACTTGATCGGTTGCCACGGAATTTTGATGTGATTAAAAGTCCGTCGCAATCACGTAGCGTACGCGGATACTCGCCGGGTAAACTTAATAGATAGCCACGCCCTATAGCCCCGACCAAGTGACTGTAGAAGAACCCCGTCGCCGAAAGCATCCGTTCGGATGCTCGCGGCAGCGGTGTTCCGTCTTAGTGCACTTCGTCGACGGTATCGGGGGTGCGGCCGTCTACTAAAGTTTGCGACGAGCATTCGGTCAGGATGCCGGGAATCTTGTTGAATTACCCGACTAGATATTGAAAAGAGTTTTCGATAAATGAGACTAAAATGCGGGGTTTATAATTGTTAGGCATGCGATATCTAAGGAATTCATTTGATTAGGCATGAGTTGTCTAAAGAGTTTGCGGATTCCAGCTGTTGTAGTTTTACACTTTCTTTTCTGTGACCGTAAGTATAATATGTGATATCGCCGGTTTCGTTGCTATATGTCAACGATAATTAGGATACGCATGTTTACTTACGTTGATGACATGTGATGTTATGTGTTGCTGGATATGTTATATTGAATCGTCGTGTTTGAATAGCCGGGGGGTTTTATGTGAGATGAGTGTTTTTCATTTTCATTCATGTAAAAACTTGTATGTAATATTCTTTTATTGGGGCACTTCCAGGTTGCGGAAGATGTCACCTTTTGTATATTATTTACTTTTCCGCACTAGGATAGACCCAAGGAGGGGAGCACAAGTAACCGGGTTCTGGAGTCCAGTAGGAGACCAACTCGAGGAGTCGAGTCCGGCTCTCCTAACTCTAGAATTGGTAGGGTTGCTTGCCGCTCTCGTAGGGGTCTAGGGGTGTGGGTTTGGCTATTCATCGCGACCGTGGAATCCGTGTTTTATACTGGCTCGTATTAAAAACACGGACGTCCTAGTATATCCAATATTTCATATGATATATTCTGCTGTGATATCTGTGATGTGATCATTTGATATGTTCTGTGATAAATACTGTATATAGTATATATGATATATTATATTGACGTTACTTATGTTTTACACCCGCGCTAGCCCTGCCCCGCTCTGCCGTTAGTTACCTAACCTAACGGTGCACGAGGGGACATCGAGGCGAATGCGGATGGCATAAGTGTACGTCGTATTTATCTGTGATGTTTAGGTACTTAAATGATGGGACTTCATTAATGAGATTAATGAAATAAAAGAAACCAAAAGATGTTGTGGAATCGAATTTCAAAAATAAAACAGGTAGCTACAGTTCTTGCTTTGCACAGCGGTATATATGATATATCCTGCACCTTATTCGATGAGGAAAGGGCCGACGATCCCTTCACCGGGAGTGACCCCTTTAGCAATAACTGGCAGATGCTACACACTCGGTTTGTCTTTTGATTGCTTCTATAGTTTCTGCTTTGCACAGTGATATATATGATATATCCCGCACCTCATTCGACGAGGAAAGAGCCGACGATCCCTTCACCGGGAGTGACCCCTTTAGCAAAACTAGAAAAGCCTCAAAAACACTCCATTTTAAAATCATTTGATTCAACAACGATATCAAGTTCATTACGCAATAGGTTTTCAGAAAAACCTGTCATAGCCCTCCGTCATTTCAGATAAGTACCATTTAGTATTCGTGCTGCGGTAGTTTGGCATGCGTCAAGGCATAGTGTACGGTAGCTAACTAGTGCTTATCTGCTAGCATACGATGCGATTGGATTAGGGTATTCGCACGGCGTTGTTTGGCATGCGTCAAGGGTCGTGCGGGTGGGTTTAATTCAATCAAGAAATGTAGGGGTTGAACTTGACCAGCGGACTATGGGTTGTTTAGCATGCGTCAAGGTCATAGCACGCTAGGGGCAAAATATTATCGGGAATTTCAAGTGTTGAAATTTGCAATGAGCTTGCATACCTTCTATGAGATAGTTGGATCCCGTTACCCACTACGAGTAAGAGTTACTCCTGGGAGAGTTTTACACATTACAATTAGCAGATCAAGTAGGTGTCTAGAAAGGTGTCAACGGGGTTACGCCTCTGGGAAAACGAAATTTATATTAATTAGGTTCGTGCGAAAGCACGGGGGACCTCCCTCAAAGTACCGACACTGGCCTGGCTGAAAGATTGGCGAACTTGTAGCGTGTAATTAATCTCGGCTAGTCTTTCCTTTTAGGGTTTGAAGGAAGATTTGATAAAAACAGTGGGAGCCATCCTGATTAGATAAAATAATAACCAATCTATTCTTGCAAGAGCGCACGCTGAGTGTTTTCTTCTCTCTCTCTCCAGGTAGCGACAATATCACGCCTTAATCAAGATAATAATACGGATATTTGACCGAACCCGCTTGTTATACTGAGCTGGGGAACGTTGGTCCCGCTCCAACTTATAATTGTTATAAGACAGAGCAGGAAATTGGGGATTATCAGAATTCCCGTGCCGCCCAAACGAAGAAAGTGCATATGATGCATCTCCTTCGGGTGTGTTCATTATAAAGAACTGTTTCTCTATATCCTCTACGTCCTGGGTATATGATACCGGATCAGGATCCCAGATATGTAATCTGTTACATAGGGCTACAGAAAGGTAGAGAACTGAGAACGGGTGATAAGTTTCATGAGACAGAAAACGGGGCAAGTGTGCAGCCAAGTCTGTTGGTCACTGTCACCCTGTATTATCAGTACATTGATTCTGAACAAATGCTATTAGATACCGAACCTGATATACAAAATCATATCAGTCTCTTTATTAGTAAAGAAACGATAAAATTTTGTATTGTTGGATAATGTTTTGAACATTTCCTATATCAAAAGTTGATTGGTTCAGGCACGTTATCTAAAAGCATTGATGTTCTAAATCAAACTACAGTTCTTAGTATACGGAACGCACACAAGAGGAAGAGTTCAGAAATGAACGAATTCTTCTTGAGACATTGTAGACTAGGTCATATCAATATGACCCGACTAGCTTAAGTTACATTTTAGATGCATATTTAAATCAGTTTGAATTTACATCTTGTGAAACTTGCCAGTCATGTCACAAAGATAAAATGAGCATAGCTCTGTTTATTGGAAACAGAGAAAGAGTTAGTGAACTCTTGGGACTGATACATGATGATGTATGTAAGGTCTCCTGTCTACACATGACAGGACCGGTTCTTTGTACTTCATTACATTCTCTGATAGTCTCTCAAGATTCAGCCATATGTTCCTGTTGAAACATAGGTCCGAACCTTTTGAGATATTCACAGAATATAAGTTAGAAGTAGAGAACCAAAAACCGGGTATAAGTATTATGTCCTATGATAAGATCAAGGAGGAGAATACTAGTGCATGGAGGTCTTGGACTTTTCTAAAGGAGAATGAGATTCTCTCTCAGCATTATTCCTCCGTATACACCATAGCACGATGGTATATCGGGGCGGAGCAATAGCACCCTATGTGATAAGGTGTGCTCTATGATGAGTACTACTGAGTTACCTATTTCCTTTTGGGATTTATGCACTTGAGAAGCTGCATACCTATTGAATAGGGTTCAAATCAAATCAGTTGCCTACCACTTCATATTTGATATGATAAGGGAAGAGCCCATGTCTTAAGCTAGTTAAGATTTGGGGTTGTCCGGACTATATCTAAAAGCAAAATCCGGACAAGCTCGAGGCAAGGTCTGTTATGTAGAACTGGAAAGGTTCCAGCTATACAAACTACAGCAGATGATTTGGTAGAACCAAAGGATTCAATAGACACCGACGAACCTCAGCCTCTCCGCCGATCTAGCAGGGTTCCTCACCCACCTGAGAGATACTTCGGTTTCTCTATGACAGTGGGAGCGAGGATTGCATCATGAGATGATGACCCAACTAGTTTCAAGCTAACCATCAGGAGTGGGATTCTGTAAGAATGGCTGGATGCTTAGCGATCTGAGATGGAATCCTTATACACAAACAAAGTATGGACTTTGGTTGCTATATCTGAAGGGTTAAATCCCCATCAGGAGCAAGTATATCTTGAGAAGATTACTTGGTGTAGATGGAAAAGTTGAGACTTTCAAAGCTAGACTTGTTAAAGGTTTTCATCATCGACCAGGCGTGGATAATGATGAAACCTTTTCCAGTGGCTATGCTTAAGTTCATCCGGATCCTACTTGCCACGGCTATATACCATGACTACGATATCTGGCGGTTGGGTGTCATGACTACTTTTCTAAAATGATGTTTTAGAAGAGAGCGTCTGTAAGTACACAGCCAGAGGGCTTCATAGACAGTGGGAGCAACGGAAACGTGTACAAGATACTTTATAGGATAAAGCAGGCATCGCGGAGTTGGAACATCTGTTTTGATGTAGTAGTCAAATAGTTTGACTTCATCAAAATGGTAGATGAACCTTGTATATACAAAAAGGGTAGTAGGGAGTATGATGGCGATCCTCGTAGAGTACGTGGATGGCATACTCTTGATAGGGAAGGAGTTTCTTATGCTACGCTCGATCAATCTCCGCTTATCACAATGATTCTCCATATAGGATCAAAATGATACCTACTAAATCCTGGGTTTTGGATCTATGAGATAGATCTAAATGGATGTTAGGATTCTCACTTGTTGAAGTGAGATGGTATCAATTGATCATGGGGAGAATCACTGGAAGTGTTCCAGGGTGATAAGGACGACTGAATGTCAGTCACAGGCATTGTCTTTACCCTTAGTGGAGGGACGGTATGTTGGAAGAGTTCCAAGCTAAATACCGTGGCTTACTAGACGATAAAGGCAGGATACATCGCTACTTAAGATGCTACCAAAGAGGCTGTTTGGGTGTATATTGGTTCATGACATGAACTAGGTTCCTACCATTGTATGACAATGGAAGTGTGGCTTTGGCCCGGGAACCCCGGTCCCATCAGTGACCCAGACATAATCTAAGGCAGTATCACCTGATCATGGAGATGGTTGATCATCAGGGTGATCGAGGTTAGGAGAACAGACTCAGAGGACAACACGGCGGATCCACTCACAAAGGCCTTTTCCCAGAGAGAGACTATTATGGGATGGTTGAGTACGAGATACTACAACCACTGCTATCAGATGGCCCTAGTGCAAGTGGGAGATTGTTAGTTATATGTATGCCCTAGAGGCCATTACTATACATAGGATGTATATTTTAGTGGATGCTTGGACATATATAGGGAGGACTTTCTTGCTCGACATGATAGTATGCTATCTGGTTACTCTTTACATTAACGTGTATACTAATTGTCTCTCAGTTACATGTTGGTAAAGCCCTTAGGATGTGTACTTGACTACCTGGACTATGATGTGGATCATACTAGTGGGGACATGGTAGTCCATAAGTACATCCTTCAAGGTCCCTAGTCGTGAATGTATCGAGACGGGGCATCGATATACCAGAGTAGACTAGCGTATACCTTCTCGACCCATACAGATAAGCGATGGATGATCCCATATCCATTGGTGTTTGACATCAGAGATGATATACGGGTGCTAAGTGGAGACTGGGTACACTGGACGGACTCGCCGAGAACTCCCAGATGGTATTATACCTTACGTCAGATGGCAGTTCTCTGGTGACACTGGTACAGAGTAGTCTGTTGACCCGAGATCGTCATAGAGTCTTGTGTGATTCCCACTGTGCTTTGATTTCCACCTTACCGCGTCCAAGAGGGCGTGCAAAACGGTGGTTTTTGGGTACAGTCCCGAATCACATGGAGGCAATGAGCGATAGGAGGGGATTCGTCTCTCCCGGTATAGGGAGTTGATGTTGCGCTGTGTTCGATTGGCTATAACCGGAAATCCCTGGCCAGGGTTGCTGAGATTTGCTGGTAAGTGTTACCAGTAGTTTCTCGAACTGTTATAGACCTCATATCGACATGACTTATCGAGCTATTGGGGTCTGACGTTTACCACCCCTAGGCAAGATATGCGACATATCAGATGACGAGACCGGACTGTACGGTAAGTGTTACTGGTTGGATTCACAGGAGTGTGAGCGGGCTTGCTTGTCGATCTTCTGATCGTTCAATACCCGGGTGGCCGTTACGTTTAGCAGACCGCTTGCGGCTTGTGAGTGTTTGATATGATCATCACCTGCTGCCGGCGTATTGATGAGTTTTTAGAGTCCTACACAGAGGTTTCCTGGCTCAAGCGAAACGAAATAGGATCGCATATGAGATATGTGCGGGACCGAGAATAATGCGTGTATGTGATACCGTATTCTATTCTCGCGATGAATGTATCGAATGGTTGTATGCGATATAACCTAGTTATCGAATCGAGGATTGATTCGATAAGTCGATACATTGGATATTAGTCGGTCATATACGATATGACCGGATCGTTAAATCAAGTGTTGATTTAATGATTTAATGTATAATTATATATTTGATATATTACTTTACATTAACTAGTATTGATTCACTTAAGATAGATTTTCTCACTTGATGTGCACATTGTATATATGATATAGTTTTGTGCACTAGTTTGTATCATGTTTGATGATACATATAAACTTGGGTTTGTATGATTAAACCATGGTTATGTTAATTGTTAGGGTTTTGATTTACTTATTTATTTATTCTCTTTATTCATTTTGGCAAAGGAAAATGAAATGGTGGCTTGCTTTGTCTTTTGTTGAAGCTTCATGAAGCTTTGGAGAAGTAACCATTTTGTTTCTTTCCTTTAACCTAACCATTCAACTTAACCCTAGTTTATTCTCTACACTCACCCATGGTTACAAAATGATAACCATCACTTGATTTTGTTTTAATTCATTATTCTTTTTCATTCTTTTTCTTCTTCTTCTTCAAGAGAAAAAGAAAAGAAAAGCTTGCTTCTAAAATATCAAGTGATGATTTCAAGTGAGAAATCCAAATCCAAAGTGAACCCACTTACTATTTCTTCATCCTCTACCACTTGCCATGTAGTATAGGGTGTTTTCTTCATAAGTTTCATGACTTTGTGAAGTTGGAGCTTGATCTTGTGTTGCCTCGACGTAGATCATCTTCGGCATCGAAGTCGATGACCTAGCCCGATCATTTCTCCGACGAAACCATCGCCAGAGTCCGGGATCCGATGATCGCAGCGGAGGGACATCATCACGGAGCTTTGGAAGTGGAGGACCGGATCTACAAAGGTTGTATTTCCGTTCACTTAGTAGTTAAGTTGTTAACTAGCTTGCATGTTTCGCCTAAACTCTAGTTAACGATCCGTATTAGGGTTGTTAGGCACATGGAAAATTTTGAATTTGGCATGGTTGATGCTTTGTGAGACCTTATTAGCGTGCCTAGGAACCCTACAGCGCCATCGCCTAAATGGCTAGTGCCAGCGCCCGAGCGCCAACGTGTCGGGCACATGAGGGCGCTAGCGCCCAAAGCGCCAGCGCCAGCGCCTAAGCGCTCGCGTGCAGCTCACGTGAGGCGCTGACGCCTTCTCCCACGCATCCTATGGATGCCCTTTCCTTTATATATATATATATATATATATATATATATATATATATATATGCACGCACACACATACTCCACCACACTGTTCCCGTTAGAAAAAAATTCTAACGGGGCACTGCCCCACACCCCGCAAGGGGGCTGCTAGCCCCTTGACCCCCAGCCCGCTATCCGGGTAGCGGAATCCCCATAAAAACTCTGCGAGGCCCCCGATATATCAAAAACCCCTTCAAAACACAACACTGCATATTGAGTTCGCATGACCAGTTTAACCCGTTATTCAGAGGTTCCCTCGCTCCAAAGGTGGGAGGTAATTAACAGCAGCTTAGTCCGCGGCTGCCGGAGATTCGGATCCCCACAATCAATAACCCCCAGCCTACCATAAGCAGGGGGAATCTTTACTGCGCTTGACCAGCGCGCGCGTATTCCCATCTCAATAGGGTGACGAAAAACACCCTACAGATTCTGGCACGCCCTGTGGGACCTATTTTTCCTCCTATATTTCGGGTTAAACATTCATGCGAACTCAATCAATATACATATCTATAATTATACTAAAATAATGCTCTTTCATGCAGGTTTCCAAGCAATCAATTTTCAACATTGTCTCCAAAGATGAACACGGCTCCTATCTCCTACATGATGAAGATGGACGCCAGGACGGTCCTCCCGGCTAGTCTCGGGCAACAATGGGAAGAGCCGCCGCTACCATTTGGCTCTATTCTGTTCGTGTCAGCTAACGCCATCTCAGCTCCTCAAGTTTCGGTAACGGACAAACCGGCCTCGAAAAGCAAGAGGCCAAATGTGGTGGTCTCGAAGGCGCCCCAACCCAAACGCAAGTCGGTGTTTGAACGACTTTCCTTGGCCCCAGCTAGGGGCAAGGCCATCAACACCAACAAAGCAACAACGCATCTCGAGCAAGCTCCGGCGGTGCCCCTGACAACTGCTCGATCGGGTGTCTTCTCTAAGCTCCCCGCTAATCGACTCACGATGGCTTCCTGGATAATAGATGCCCGCCAAGCCCTTAAAATTGAGAAGCTAAGGCAGAAAAGGCTCAGATATAGAGCCAACAAAAGGGCTAGGGCTCCTGCTAGGCTGAACTTTATGAGGTTCGAAGAACAGGGTTATCCCGCCAAAGATGAGGAAATGGCTGGATATGTGGTCCACACTGTCTACATGGTGGGCACGCGCAGCAAGAGCAAGGATGGGGCTACTACTTCTTAAATCCAATCCGGTGTGAATGCGGCTGTCACTTCCCAAGACCAGCATCCTCCGGAAGATAATGAAAATCCTCCCAGTGAAGCAGATAAGTGGAGAGATCACTCGGTTCATGAGGAGTCGGGCTCGAAAAGCAAAGAGGAGCCAATCTTCCGTCCCAAGAACGCAGAGCAGCAACTTCTCCAAGAGCTCCGAAAACAACTCAGAAGTAAAGATAAGGAGATGGCCAAACTTTACTCCAAAATTAACGACTTGACGAATGTCGTCTTACAGCTCACGGCCCGACTAGCCTCTCAGCCACCTAATCAAGCGCAGGGCTCTGCTCATGAACCGGGAAATGGTGTCCCAAGACAGCCGACACCTATTCCCTCAAATCCAAAGGTAGGCGGACCGCATGAAAGTCAGTCGCATCCTATCTCAGGAAATGTCTTGTGTCACGCCCCACTTCCCAAAAGAAGTTGAAGAGTGACGTGGTACGGTCCGCAACCTAACTGTATTGAAGGTGGTCTATTTAATACAGTTACGTTAAGCGTCAGAATATCCATAGTATGCAGGATGTGTACCAAAATAAAACAATAAAAGCGAAGGGCATTTATTTCCATTAACCAAGCTTTATTACATTCCAAGGGAAAGAGCTAAGTAAACTAAATTGTTTAATTACATCAAAAGAAAAAAAGCCCTAAACAAGTGGGCGACAAAGAAAACTAGTTAATCCTCAGACGTCAACTCTGCATAATCTTCGTTAGTTGGCTCCACGCCTAGATCTTCATCATAAAACTCATTCCCATCCAACGGACATTCCAAAAAGGAAAGAAAAAAGGAAAGTCCGTCAGCGAGTTATACTCGGGTAGGATTGCCTCATAAGGAAGTAAGAGTATAGGAACGAATATGTGTATATAAGAGTATGATGTATGCATGCTGATATGATGTAAGGGGTGTAAAGGTATGAAATGCACAAACTTAAGACGATTTGAAAGGGGGTATATGTGAGCATGAGTACGTAGTATGTTATGTGAAGGTATGTAGTAGGAGTATAAGTGAAGGTAAAAGTTCATATTAGTTTGTTAAATAAGGGTCCGGATACTCGCGACTATTCCGTTGTGGCCATGGAACAACAACTGGGGAAGGGTGATGTACCGTTTCATATATAAGTATTCCATACCTGGGTCCGCGCATTCAACTGAGTTAGTGCGTATACCTCTAGGCATGGAATTTCCACAATGTATGCCATCCACATTTTGGATCATTCACCCTCAAATAGGGTTAGTATTCGCCCGAATATCGGTTTAGTAGTTGTCCACACATTGGACCATTCACCCCAAGTAGGGTTAGTATTCGCCCGAATAACGGGTTAGTAGTCGTCCATACATTGGACTGTTCACCCTGCCCGCGGGGATCCTCATATATAAGTATTCCATACCTAAGTCCACGCATTCTAACCCTAACCGTATCATGTGTTGTATATGTCATAGACTTGTAATCAAGAAGTTGATCTCATTTAATATGGCCTTCCACAACCACTCATTTTATCTTGTTATCTTCTTAAATTTGTAAGGTACTTCGTATCATCTTATAGAACACTTAGTTAAAAAAAGGATAATGGTGTTTAATTATATTTATTGTTTATAAGAAAACCATGATGTTTGGAATATTTATCGTTTTGGAAACCCATAATATTTTACTGAGAAATATCCTTTTAAAAAAAGGTAATGGTATTTATTTGAAAATTATCTTTTAATAAAGTTTTAGATATCCTTTTGGAAAATATCATTTATAAAGGTTATGGACTTTGTTGAAAATATCCTTTTACTAAAGGTCAAGGTATTTAAATGAAGTTATCTCCTTTTAGGATGGATTTGAGGTATTTTATTGTAAATAATAATTTTATGAAATTATAGTGTTTTAAGTTTAAGGTAACGTTTTAGAAAATACGTTCGTGTTGGCAACCACTGCACATGAACGACAGGATTTGTGTCCTTTTCAGGGACGATTGCCTATCAACCATGATGTACTCGCGTAAAACATTACCCTATTATTAGGGTAATCTATTAGAGGTGCTATTCTATAAAAATGGCTCCGCGTTGACAACCGCTGCACATGGGCGGCAGGATTTGTGTCATTTTCAAGGACGATTGTCTAGTAACCACGGGGTGATTCAGGTAAAACTTTCCCAATTAGGGTAACTCATTAAACTTTAGTTAACATTCTAAGAAGAATTAATATAAAAATATCCTTTCGAGTGATAGGGGCTAAGTTGGAAAAACCATATGCCGTTATTTAAATTTAGTATTATCCCCTTTCAAAAAGTGAAATGATTTAACAAAATTACAGTAGTTGATGAAAAAGTGTAAGTAAAATATATGTATATGTCATATCTAAAACATTTATTCCAAATATCTTATCTCATATGGATATCTTAAAAAAATACAACATTTTAATAAAACGAGGGTATTTTGTGGAAGTAACCTATTTCGAGATCGAATTGGTAGTATAGGTAAGTGTAGGTATGTGAGGGGTGAAGTGATACCCCTTGGGTTATAACATTAAGCATATCACATTTCATGTAATACGAGGGTGCAATATTTTGCATATAGAGTGATTAAGGAAACCATTTTAAACATAGGTTAATATTATTATCATTAAGAGGTACCAAAATAGGCATGCAGGAATATTTTTAATATCATTTTAAATATGAGATTAGAGATTAAGAGTTGAAACCAAGATCATTATGAAAAAAGAAGGCGACAGAAGAGAGGAGAGAGGCGGATCCTACCTTTGATTAAAGTTGGATGTAGATGCGTCGAAACGTAGGCTCGTACTAAATCCTCGATAGTTCGAGCTCGGATTTTTCTCTTAATGCTTGGGTGGAACCGCAGCGTCAGCGTCGTCGATACGAAGACGTGGGTATTTTTTTCAAAATTTTTGGAGTTCTGAGGTGTGAGAAATCAGTGTTTGAAGTGCCTATTTATAGGGGTTTTTTTACCAACCATAAAATCCAAAAAATCTGTTAAAATTCCCCAAAATCCGCTAAAATTCCCCAAAATCCGCGCCGCCAAATGATTTCAGAATCATCAGTTGATGATTGCCGCCGTCACACCCTGGCCGTTGGATTTCCATCCAACGGCTCGAGGGCCGCCGCCAAGATGCCACGCATCCGCGTGGGGGGGGGGGGATTACGCGGTTTCGCGTGGTTCCCACCACGTGGGTGCCGCCGAGTGTCCTGGGCTGTTGGATCCTTACATCCAACGGTCCTGGTTAAAGGTATTTTCAAAAAAATTAAAATATAATACTCAGCAGATTTTTTTAAAATTATTGATTTTTTTTTTTAAAAATTGTTAAAAATGGTTAAAACTACGGGCAAATTATGGAAAAATTTCAGGAAATATGTTTTATTGTTATATTTAGTATAAAAATAATTTTAGGCTAAAATAAATAATATATCCCATATTTACGGTTTTAGCTTAGTTATTATAATTATTTAATATCTAGTTTATTCTTAATATATTTTTTGAACGTGTGTGTGTGTGTGTATTTCGAATTAATTGTTTTAATTGATAATAAAAATGTGTAGAGTATTTTAAGGCATTATAAAATTTTATTAAAAAAACTTAAGCCGAGAAAAATATAAATAAATTTTAGAAAATTCCTTTAATCCTATTTCTCAATGTCTTAAATATTACTAACATCATTTTTTTTACAAAAATATTCTTCTATCAACGAAATACGTAAATAGCCACTTGATTCTAGAAATTTAAAATAAAAGATATTTTATTAGAAAACTCGGTCGTTACAATCTGCCCTCCTTAGAATAATTTCGTCCCCGAAATTACAGAAGTTAGGTCAAAAGGAGAGAAAAATTTACATAATGGAAACCTCAAATAGATTCTGCCGATCTTGTGCTATGCGTAATTGTTCCCTGATTGTTCTTATCACCTCCACTGTCACGACAATCATCTCGGGGCCTAGAAGCTCTCGATCCCCAACATCGTCCCAACTTAACGGTGATCTACACTTTCGTCCATACAAAGCGGCGAAAGGCGCCATGCCGATACTAGACTGGTAGCTATTGTTGTAAGCAAACTCTACCAAGTGTAGATGATCTTCCCAAGAACCTTTAAAATCCAACATACAGGCCTGGAGCATGTCTTCGAGAATTTGAATAACCCTTTCTGATTGGCCATCGGTCTGAGGATGGTAGGCGGTACTGAAACTCAGATTCGTGCCCAGATTCTCTTGTAAGCTTTGCCAAAACTGAGATCTGAAACGCGTATCTCGGTCGGACACAATGAAAATTGGAACTCCATGCAATCTGATAATCTCCTCCATATACCTTTTTGCAAGACATTCGGTTGATTGACCAACTCGAAAAGGAATGAAATGTGCCGACTTGGTGAGTCGGTCCACTATCACCCATACTGCATCGTTTCCCCTAGAGCTGCGAGGGAGTGCGGTCGCAAAATCCATTTTAATGTTTTCCATTTCCATTTGGGTATCGGTAAGGGCTGTAATAGACCTGCCATCCTGTGGTGCTCGGCCTTCACTTGTTACCAAACAAGACATTTGGACACCATCTTGGCTATCTCCTGCTTCATCCCATGCCACCAATAGTTTTGTCTGAGGTCTTTGTACATCTTTGTTCCTCCCGGATGTCACGCCCCGCTTCCCAGAGTGCGCTAAGATAGGCACGTGACAGAGCCAACCATGCTACCTGTGGATAGGAAATATCCCTCCACAGTCACATTACGGCTGTAGAGATATCAAGAACAATAATAAACTATCTAACACATGCCTATAGGCCAAAATAAACGAGTCAAGAATAAAATAATATGCGGAAGCAATAGATCGAATAAACAAAACACCTGGAAAGTAAAACTGGATACCAACTGGATCCTCACTTCTCGGCCTAACACCGGAAGTACTCCTGATCAGCCTGCGACAAAGGTAGAGGATCTAGGCCATGCAAAACCCAGACGTCAGTGCGTCATAACATCAATAATAATATAATCAGGATGTAACGAGACATGCAGGCATGAGTATGAACAGTAATAAAGGTATAACAATAACATAAATAATGACAGTGAAGGGTAAGGCACAGGTAATGTGCAGTGAGTAATCTAAACTGGTCTACTAGGTTAACTACTCTCAAGTCTTTAAAATCAATTTGATGAATCATCGATGTAACTCAATAGTATTCCGTGCGTGCCCGGGACCACGGTCAAGATTCTCGGGCTGAATCCGAGACGTGCCGCTAGACAGTAAAAGGTAGTATGTAACGATGAGTGATGTCAGCAGCATCACCCCAGGGCTGGCCTATCCCGTAAAACTGATCAGTAAAGGCATCGAACTGTCGAGTTACAAGTCAGGTTTCATCATTGATTTTCCTATACCCCCAAGTTATGTGTTTAAGTCAACTATTGATAAATCTGGAGCTAATGCCAATATAGGATCAAGCAGGAACAGGTTTGTCTGAATAGACAACAGGAAATGTCCGTAGGGACAACAGGTCAAGATTGTTGGCATTAGTAACAAGATCAGGTAACAGGTCAAGCTGTGGTACATCGGGTCATGTCAGAAAGTGAACAAGTATCAATCATGTCAAGAAGTGCACGGTATCAAGTCATGTCAAGTAGTGGTGTATCAAGTCATGTCAGGGGGTGCACAAGTGTCACGTGGGTGCTCATAATCAAACTATAATAAGCATGGGTACACAAAAACAAGTATGCGGTACCAATGTAACAATAAAATGGAATAATGTGATGTGGTATGCAAATAGGTATAGATTCAAACATATGGATGCACAATTATCGATTAGGGTTACGTTTATAGTTCCACTATTAATTAGGATGCACCTTATTAAATATGGAATGTTAATATCACAGTATTATGTCTTAATATGATCTATGGATGCAATTATCTATATTCTAAATGATGTAAACAGATGCAAACTGAACATCGAAACGTTATAAAATGAAATATGGGGTACTAGATTTGAACTACAGGTATAGTATTTAATTGAATAAATATGAAATGAGTTATATAGCATGTAGCAAGATTAACTTGCCTGAATGGATATCGTGACGGATGTAAACGCAGCGTCCGAAGTCGGTACAAGTCTCGATGCATGCATACACGTATAGAACAGAACCAGGCACTCCAAGAATGTGGCCATGTAGGTAGGGGATGTCCACTGGGTTGCTCGAATCGTCGGCAGCGGCACGGCTCCGGCGATCACCGGAAAAACCAAGAATGCAGAAAAGAAACGAGAAGAAGAAGTTGTAGAAGAAGGAAAAGTAGAGGAAGAGGGTGTTGCTGCATTGGGGTTTTTGGGTCAGAGGAGAAGGCGAGGAGGTGGTTGTGATGACGAGTGCTCAGAGGCGACGGCAAGGCTCTGGCGCTGACCGGAAAAATGAAATCAAGAAAATAAATGAAAAGAAGAAGAAGAAAGAAGAAGAAGAGCAAGAAGAAGGGGCTGGTGCTCTGGAGTTTGGTTCGAAGGTTATGGGACAGAGGCTAGAACAGAGATGGTGACGACGTCGATGATGGGGTTCGACGGCAAGGGCAGCGGGTTGAAGTCGGGGTCGATGTGTGCAGGAAATGAGGAGAGAAGGTGTTAGCAATGGTAGCTGAGGGGTTAGGAGCGATGAGATGGTGGAGGCAAGGTCGAGGGTGTGAGGGAGACGACGACGATGAGGAAAGGCTGACGAGATGGTTGGTCGGCAGAGTTAGGGTTCTCGTGAGTGAGTGTGGAGTCTCGGGAGAAGAGAGGAAGCTCGGGTTCTTGGGGAGAAGGAGAGAAGAAGGTGAGGTGGTGGTTGTGGAGAGGAGAGGCCGACGAGGGGTGAGGTGATGGTGGAGGTCGAGAAGATCGCAGTCGGCAAGGTGGCTGCGCAGGCGATGATGGGTGCAGCGTGGGATTCGATGGAGGAGGTCACCGAGAGAGAATGGGCTCGTTGGGGTTCTCGGGTGAGGCTGAGAGAAAAGGGGATGCAGACGAGGATGATGGGGGTGCCGTCGAGGGTGGAGGCGGCGATGACGATGAGCGTGAAGCGCGGGCGTGGGTTCTCGTGACGATGAGGCGGCGGTGAAGGAGGGAGGAGGAAGAGTAGAAGAGGAGAAGAAGGCGTGGAGGTTGATGGCGATGGCGGCGGCGACGATCGGAGGTGAGGCGATGGCGCGTGCGTGGGTTTCCTCGCGACGACGAGGCGGGAAAAAGAAAGGAGAAAGAAGAAGATTGAGAGAGATGTGTATGGTTTAAAAAAATACTAAAAGGATTAATATAAATCAGATGGGAGAGAGAGAGAGAGAGACTGTGAGAGAGGGAGAGGGAAAGAGGTAGAGTGAGATCGAGATGAGAGAGAGAGAGGAATGAACAGGAAGGAGAAAGAAAATTGGAAGGTAGCGAGGAGAGAGAAAGAGAGAAAGAAAAATAGAAGAGAGAAAGAAAAAGAAAGAAAGAGAGAGAGAGAGAGAGAGAGAAAGGTTGGGCCCAAGAGACAGAGGGAGAGAGAGCTGGAGAGAGAGAGAGAGCTGGCATTAAGCTGGGGATTTTAATTTTTAAAGATTTTAAAAGGGTTAATATATTAAAAGATTTGTAAGTTACCTATATTTTAATTCGGTTGATTTGAAATAAGATATTAAATTAATTAATTTGAATTTTGGCGGTATACAAAATATTTCAAAACGCGCCCGGGTCGGGTCTAAAAATTCAGATTTAAAATACGAAAAATATATGCGACTTCCAAATTTTAAAAAGAATGCTCAGGTAACGAAAATGCATATCCCCAAGAACGGATGCACGTACGTGCGCGTAGCCATCAAAACACGTCTGTTTCACTGAACGGGACGAGAACAAGATGCGCGGATGCTACCACGGGGTTAGGGGTATCATGCAGACCATGTTATGAAATTTTAAAAATATTTTCTGTGACTTAAAATGTTATATGGTAAAAGATGCAATGCCAGATAAAATACCAGTATGTACTAAACATGAAAAATGCACAGTCTACGTAAAAATTCAGTGTAATTCATAAATATGAATCAAACAGGTTCAAGTAAGCGGGTCGGGTCGAATGAAAAGTAAAATTTAAAGTACCATTCTCACCCAAAACACGTTAAATCAAGAAAATACCACAAATAAGAAAATATGGGAACAGGAATTGGTATAAATGAACTAGGCTGTTACATTATACCCAACTACAAAAAGAATTTCGTTCTCGAAATTCCAAGAACAAGAAAGGATAAACAATCAAAAGACTACAAGAATAGATGTGGAAACTTCTGCCGGATTTTATCTTCTCGTTCCCAAGTTGATTCTCCATGCGAGCGATTTCCCCAAGAAACAAGTACGAGAGGGATAACCTTGTTCTTAAGAACATTTTCTCTTCGATCCACAATCGACATCGGTCGCTCCTCAAGGGTTAAATCTTCACGTACAGTCAGCTCCGAATGATCCAGCACGTATGTTTCATCTCGAACGTGCTTATGGAGTTGAGATAAATGAGACATGTCATGAACATTCGCCAAGGATTGCGGTAAAGCCACTCGATACGCCACTTCTACAACACGCTCCAAAATCTCGAAAATCTCGACGAATCGAGGACTAAGCTTGCCTCGACTCCCAAAACGAATCACCCCGCTAGTCGGTGATATCTTCAAGAATACCAAATCACCAACAGCGAATTCTAGAGGTCTTCTCGATGTATCGGCCCAACTCTTCTGCCGATTTTATGCCGCCTTCATATGTTTCCGGATAGTGTTAACTTTCTCCACTGTTTGCACGATCAAATCCGGTCCCAACAATTTTCGTTCTCCAACATCGTCCCAACAAACGGGTGAACGACACTTGCGACCATATAATACTTCGAATGGAGCCATCTGAATAGTCTCCTGGAAACTGTTATTGTAAGAAAACTCCACCAAGTGTAGATGATCCTCCCATGAACCCTTGAAGTCTAACATGCAAGCTCTCAACATGTCTTCAAGAGTTTGGATCGTTCTCTCCGACTGGCCATCTGTCTGAGGATGATAAGCTGTGCTAAACTTCAATCGAGTCCCCATACTTTCCTGTAAGCTCCTCCAAAAATGTGATAAGAAACGGGTGTCTTGGTCGGACACAATGCTCACCGGTACTCCATGCAATCTTGCAATCTCCTGCATGTACCGTTCTGCCAAAGCTTCTGTTGATTGACCAACTCGCAATGGTATGAATGAGCTGCCTTGGTCAATCGATCAACAATCACCCAAACTGCATTGTTGCCTTTTGGACTCCGCGGTAGAGCCGTCACGAAATCCATGGTCATATGTTCCCACTTCCATTGAGGAATCGGAAGTGGTTGCAATAAACCAGCAACTCTTTGATGTTCAGCCTTAACTTGCTGACACACCAAGCACTTCGCTACAAAACGAGCAATCTCTCTTTTCATGCCTTCCTACCAGAAATACCGTCTTAGATCGTGGTACATCTTCGTGCCTCCTGGATGTACGGAATACGCGGAACTGTGTGCCTCCTTCATAACTTCTTCGCGAATATCTCCCTTTGGCACACACAAACGGCTACTATATCGCAACGAACCATCTTCATGAATCAATAAGTCCGTTCGAAGTATAGCTTCAACTTGTTCTCGAAACTTTTGTAATCTAGGGTCCTGTAATTGCGCTGCTTTAATATTCTCGATCAATGACGACTGTACTTGCAGCTGCATCAACTGTCCTGAAGAATGCGGTAGAACGATCTCCAACTCGAATCTCCGAAAGTCTTCCATAAGCTCTTTCTGTGCAGTCAACATCTGAATTGCTGGCAACCAACTAAGCCCATCCGGCACAACATTAACTTTTCCCGGATGGTACTTAAGATCAAGATCGTAGTCAGCCATCAGCTCCAACCATCTACGCTGCCTCATACTAAGCTCCTTCTGTGTGAACACATATTTCAGGCTTTTGTGATCGGTGAATACTTCAACCCTTTCGCCCAATAAGTAGTGTCGCCAAATCTTTAAAGCGAAAATCACAGCTGCTAGCTCCAAATCATGAGTTGGGTAATTCTTCTCATGGGTCTTCAACTGTCTCGATGCGTATACTATAACCTTCCCATGCTGCATCAAAACACATCCCAATCCTTTCCCAGATGCGTCGCTGTGAATCACCAATCCTCCGGAACTGTCTGGTACGGTTAAAATAGGTGCGGTTATCAATTTCTGCTTCAACGTCCCAAAGGGGACACACACTTATCCGTCCACACAAATGGTACTTCCTTGCGCGTAAGCTTGGTCAAAGGCTCAGCCAAACGAGCAAAATTCTCCACGAACCTTCTTTAATACCCGGCAAGTCCAAGAAAGCTTCTGATCTCTGCAACGTTCTTCAAAATCGGCCAATCTCGAACTGCTACAATCTTTTCGGGATCAACGGCGATTCCATCTCCGGACACGACATGCCCCAAAAACTTCACTTCTTCAAGCCAAAACTCGCACTTGCTCATCTTTGCGTACAATCTTTCTTGCCTCAATGTCTGCAGTACGATCTTCAAGTGTTCTGCATGCTCTTCAATACTCTTTGAGTAGACCACAATATCATCAATGAACACCACTATAAACTGGTCCAAGAACGGTGAAAAGATTCGGTTCATCAAGTCCATAAATATCGCCGGTGCATTCGTGACTCCTAATGGCATCACTAAATACTCGTAATGTCCATACCGAGTTCGGAACGCAGTCTTGCAAATATCCTCTAATTTAACTCGAACCTGATGATATCCGGATCGCAAATCCAGCTTCGAGAATACCCTCGCACCACTAAGTTGCTCGAACAATTCGCCAATGCGAGGGATCGGGTACTTGTTCTTAATAGTCACCCGGTTTAATTCTTCATAATTGATGCACATCCTCCTTGTACCATCTTTCTTCTTTACTAGAAGTACTAGAGTTCCCCAAGGTGAATTGCTGCTGCGAATTCAATCCTTCTCTAGCAATTCGGTAACCTGCTTCTTTAGTTCTTCCAACTCCACTGGTGTCATCGGATAGTATGCCTTTGAGATTGGCGCTGCACCAGGAACAAGATCGATTGCGAACTCCACATCTCGTTTTGGCGGTAAACCCGAGATGTCCTCGAACATGTCCATGAACTCTCGAACTACAGCTGGCACTTCCTCCTTATCAACTTCCATCGATAAAAGAACACTGTTTGTCGGCCTAGCCCTAAACTCGATTGGCCCGACAGAACTGCTATCTTCAGCAAAACAAACTCCGAATGTCCGGGAATCTGGAAAATCACTTTCTTTGCCCTACAATCAATGTGAGCGTGGAAAGTGCCGAGAAAATCCATTTCCAAGACAACTTCAAACAAAGGGATGCACCAGAATTGAATAACTCTAATGCGGGAAAAACATGAACAAGTAGGATACCCGAAACGACTTCACCTGAAGCCAATCACTGAAGAAGATAAGCACGGTAAACAGGATTCAAGCTTGCGATAAAACATGAACTGGAAAGCAAGAGAAGCAAGGCGATATAACAACCATGAAATAAGGAAGTGAATCAAGACCAGGACTCCAAGTTACTTAAATAGAGTACCGCATTGTAACCATACTGCAGTTCATAGTTACAATCACATAACTCCACTCAAGTCGCCCAAATCCTAGTATCAGAATCAAAGGAATAGGACGGAAGAAACAATAGGGAACCAAAAGAATTTCAACTCGAGATGCAAAGTTGTTTGCATAACGCCAGGACAGGGGTCAAGAGAAAGATATGATTCAAGAATCATGATAACAATATGGCGGGACAAGTTCCTAATCACGGATTTTCTGATTCGTGTATTGGGTCCAATACCAACCTACAAAAGAATGAAACCCGATTAACCTAAATCCGATGCTCTGATACCAAACAAACCCTGTCACGCCCCGCTTCCCAGAGTGCGCTAAGATAGGCACGTGACAGAGCCAACCATGCTACCTGTGGATAGGAAATATCCCTCCACAGTCACATTACGGTTGTAGAGATATCAAGAACAATAATAAACTATCTAACACATGTCCATAGGCCAAAATAAACGAGTCAAGAATAAAATAATATGCGGAAGCAATAAATCCAATAAACAAAACACCTGAAAAGTAAAACTGGATACCAACTGGATCCTCACTGCTCGGCCTAACGGCGGAAGTACTCCTGATCAGCATGCGACAAAGGTAGAGGATCTGGGCCATGCAAAATCCAGACGTCAGTGCGTCATAACATCAATAATAATATAATCAGGGGGTAATGAGACATGCAGGCACGAGTATGAATAGTAATAAAGGTATAATAGAAAAATAAATAATGACAGTGAAGGGTAAGGCACAAGTAATGTGCAGTGAGTAATCTAAACCGGTCTACTAGGTTAACTACTCTCAAGTCTTTGAAATCAATTTGATGAATCATCGATGTAACTCAATAGTATCCCGTGCGTGCCCGGGACCACGGTCAAGATTCTCGGGCTGAATCCGAGACGTGCCGCTAGGCAGTAAATGGTAGTATGTAACGATGAGTGATGTCAGCAGCATCACCCCGGGGCTGGCCTAGCCCATAGGACTGATCAGTAAAGGCATCGAACTGTCGAGTTACAAGTCAGGTTTCATCATTGATTTCCCCATACCCCCAAGTTATATGTTTAAGTCAAGTATTGATAAATCTGGAGCTAATGCCAACATAGGATCAAGCAGGAACAGGTTTGTCTGAATAGACAACAGGAAATGTCCGTAGGGACAACAAGTCAAGATTGTTGGCATTAGTAACAAGATCAGGTAACAGGTCAAGCTGTGGTACATCAGGTCATGTCAGAAAGTGAACAAGTATCAATCATGTCAAGAAGTGCACGGTATCAAGTCATGTCAAGTAGTAGTGTATCAAGTCATGTCAGGGGGTGCACAAGTGTCACGTGGATGCTCATAATCAAACTATAATAAGCATGGGTACACAAAAACAAGTATGGGGTACCAATGTAACAATAAATGGAATAATATGATGTGGTATGCAAATAGGTATAGATTCAAACATATGTATGCACAATTATCGATTAGGGTTACGTTTATAGTTCCACTATTAATTAGGATGCACCTTATTAAACATGGAATGTTAATATCACAGTATTATGTCTTAATATGATCTATGGATGCAATTATCTATATTCTAAATGATGTAAACAGATGCAAACGGAACATCGAAACGTTATAAAATGAAACATGGGGTACTAGATTTAAACTACAGGTATAGTATTTAATTGAATAAATATGCAATGAGTTATATAGCATGTAGCAAGATTAACTTACCTGAACGGATATCGTGACGGATGTAAACGCAGCGTCCGAAGTCGGTATAAGTCTCGATGCACGCATACACGTATAGAACAGAACCAGGCACTCCAAGAATGTGGCCACGCAGGTAGGGGATGTCCACTGGGTTGCTCGGATCGTCGGCAGCGGCACGGCTCCGGCGATCACCGGAAAAACCAAGAATGTAGAAAAGAAACGAGAAGAAAAAGTTGTAGAAGAAGGAAAAGTAGAGGAAGAGGGTGTTGCTGCATTGGGGTTTCTGGGTCAGAGGAGAAGGCAAGGAGGTGGTTATGATGACGAGTGCTCGGAGGCGACGGCAAGGCTCCGGCGGTGACCGGAAAAACGGAATCAAGAAAAGAAATGAAAAGAAGAAGAAGAAAGAAGAAGAAGAAGAGCAAGAAGAAGGGGCTGGTGCTCTGGAGTTTGGTTCGAAGGTTATGGGACAGAGGCTAGAACAGAGATGGTGACGACGTCGATGATGGGGTTCAACGGCAAGGGCAGCGGGTTGAAGTCGGGGTATATGTGTGCAGGAAATGAGGGGAGAAGGTGTTAGCAATGGTAGCTGAAGGGTTAGGAGCGATGAGATGGTGGAGGCGAGGTCGAGGGTGTGAGGGAGACGACGACGATGAGGAAAGGAAGACAAGATGGTCGGTCGGCAGAGTTAGGATTCTCGCGAGTGGGTGTGCAGGCTCGGGAGAAGAGAGGAAGCTCGGGTTCTTGGGGAGAAGGAGAGAGGAAGGTGAGGTGGTGGTTGTGGAGAGGAGAGGCCGACGAGGGCTGAGGTGATGGTGGAGGTCGAGAAGATCGCAGTCGGTAAGATGGCTGCGCAGGCGATGATGGGTGCAGCGTGGGATTCGATGGAGGAGGTCACCGAGAGAGAATTGGCTCATTGGGGTTCTCGGGTGAGGCTGAGAGAAAAGGGGATGCAGAAGAGGGTGATAAGGGTGCCGTCGAGGGTGGAGGTAGCGACGGCGATGAGCGCGATGCGCGGGCGTGGGTTCTCGCGACGACGAGGCGGCGGTGAAGGAGGGAGGAGGAAGAGTAGAAGAGGAGAAGAAAGCGTGGAGGTTGATGGCGATGGCGGCGGCGATGATCGGAGGTGAGGCGATGGCGCGCGCGTGGGTTTCCTCGCGATGACGAGGCGGGAAAAAGAAAGGAGAAAGAAGAAGAGAGAGAGAGAGATGTGTATGGCTTAAAAAAATATTAAAAGGATTAATATAAATCAGAGGGCAGAGAGAGACTGAGAGAGAGGGAGAGAGAAAGAGGTAGAGAGAGATCAAGATGAGAGAGAGAGGAATAAACAGGAAGGAGAAAGAAAATTGGAAGGTAGTGGGGAGAGAGAAAGAGAGAAAGAAAAAGAGAAGAGAGAAAGAGAAAGAAAGAGAGAGAGAGAGAAAGGTGGGGCCCAAGAGACAGAGGGAAAGAGAGCAGGAGAAAGAAAGTGCTGGCATTGAGCTGGGGATTTTAATTTTTACAGATTTTAAAAGGGTTAAGATATTAAAGATTTGTAAGCTACCTATATTTTAATTCGGTTGATTTAAAATAAGATATTAAATTAATTAATTTGAATTTCGGCGGTATACAAAATATTTCAAAACGCGCCCGGGTCGGGTCTAAAAATTCAGATTTAAAATACGAAAAATATATGCGACTTCCAAATTTTAAAAAGAATGCTCAGGTAACGAAAATGCATACCCCCAAGAACGGATGCACGTACATGCGCATAGCCATCCAAACACGTCCGTTTCACTGAACAGGACGAGAACAAGATGCGCGGATGCTACCACGGGGTTAGGGGTATCATGCAGACCATGTTATGTAATTTTAAAAATATTTTCTGTGACTTAAAATTTTATATGGTAAAAGATGCAATTCCAGATAAAATGCCAGTATGTACTAAACATGAAAAATGTACAGTCTACGTAACAAGTCAGTGTAATTCATAAATATGAATCAAACAGGTTCAAGCAAGCGGGTCGGGTCGAATGCAAAGTAAAATGTAAAGTACCATTCGCACCCAAAACACGTTAAATCAAGAAAATACCACAAATAAGGAAATACGGGAACAGGAATTGGTATAAATGAACTAGGCTGTTACACTGGATGAACAGAGTATGGAGAACTATGTGCCTCTTTTAATAACTCCTCTCTCATCTCCCCCTTAGGCACACAGACTTTGCTTCTAAATCTCAAAGAACCATCTTCGTGGATGATAAAGTCCGCCCGCAGATTCGCGTCCACTTGCTCTCTGATCCTTCGCAACCTAGGGTCCTCCGTTTGAGCTGTCTTGATCCGTTCGACTAATGTGGAGTGAATTTGCATATTCATGAAGGATGTAAGAATTCCGGGCATTATCATCTCGGTCTCTAGTTCATTGAGATCTTGACAATTCCTCCAATGAGCAGTCAGACTCGAAATCATTGGTTGGCGACTCAGGGCGTCCGGGACTACATTCATCTTCCCCGGATGATACTGTAAATTTACGTCGAAATCTGCCATTAATTCCAGCCATCTCCTCTGCCTCATATTGAGCTCCTTCTGGGTGAAGATATACTTCAAGCTCTTATTGTAACGTTTTGAAAATCGTTTCGGTGAAACTTCGAAAAAACGGTAAAATAAGGGGGTTTTCTGTAAAAAGTCAAAATGCAAATATCTTTATTATAAAATTAAATATACAAATTCTAGCTATTTAATTACTAGTATTTGGTGTTTATTGAGCCACTGATGAAATTTCAAATTTTCTGAAAAAAATATTATTTTAATATTATTTTAAGCCGGTAAGAAAATACATTAAATTAGCGATAAATACAAATTTAAATGGGCTAATTTTAATCTTTAAAATCATGTTAATTAAAATCTAGTTGTAATATAAATATTTAGTATTTTATTTCAAGTTTTAATGGGTTTTTATTATGGAAAACAAAAATATAATTATTTTGAACTAAAACTTGCAATTTTGAGCTTGTGGGGGGTCTTTTTGCATAGAAATTCTTTGTAAAATTTCCCACACTCCTCCCCACCTTATTATGGCCGGCCCCACACCTAAAAACAGCCCATATTTCCTCCCCTCAAATTTTCTTGAACTCATGTGAAGAAATGCTTTGAGGAATGGTATAAAATATATTAATTTGACTAAGTATATGGTTGTCTTTGACCTTGTGTGAACTTTCCCCAAATCCCAAACCTCTCTTCCACTCCCTCACAATTCTGGCCGAGCCTCTTCAAGTGCAGCCCCAATTTTTTCCCCTCTCATTTCCTCATCAAAAACATTACAATTTGCATCAAAAATCCACCAAAAATCCCACAAAATCAAAATCAAAGCCCTACCCATTTTTCCTTAGCCCTTATAGCATGGATCTTGGTGCAAAGATCTCAATTTGGAGGTCAAGTTCCATATTTGATTTCATGGTTTGTGAAGGTATAACTCTAACCCTTTTGCTTAATTTGATGTTAAATACTTTAAATCAACTTAATTAGGTGTTTTATTTAGGTTTTAAATTGCAAGTTTAAATTCAAGAGAAGGGTTAAATTAAAGTTATGGTTGTGATAATTTGTTCATGGTAGTGTGATGTATTTTAGCATCTTAAAGATATGCAAAACCTAATCTTGTAGCTAATTTGCAAATTGTTATATTTAATTTGCCCAAATTGTGATAATTATGCTAAATTGCTAACTAGGTTTTAGAAATTTTATTAAAATGTGGGATTAAAATCTAGTTAGGATTTTTAGCACATCATTAAGGTTTCCATGAGTGGTTTAACCATTTAAAATATGCAAAACCAAGTTTAATTGTAAAATTGTGAATTTTACATTAAAAAGTGTTAAAATTGATATTTTTGCAAACTAGGATTTTGGAAATTATGCAAATTTATGTGATTAAATTATGGAAATGGTTTTATTGACTTATTTAAGTTATTTAATAAGTATTATGGCCGCTATAATTGTTTAAACATCGAGTTTTGTACTAAAACGGGTAATTTTGCTTGCTAGTTTTTCGGAAAAACGGCTTTTAGAGTGAATTTGGGGGTTTTTGTGAGTTTTAACCTATTTTATATTAAAATTAGTGTTCGTGAATGTGGAAATGAGTGTGATTGGATTTTTATCGATGGTTTGACATTTGTACATCGACATCGAGAGTTGGTTTGACTATTCTTGCATGCGTAGGCGATAGGTTTGGACCTATGCGTGATAGGCGTGCCGATTTGATTTTCGTATGCTGTTTCGATTTCGAATTTAGTTTTAATGCGATACGGTGCGTTATGATATGTAGGTAACCCATGCGGACTTCGAGACGACAAGCAAGCGCGTGGCGACGTCGGCACCGGCGAGCGAGGACCAGGTGAGTAGATTTATATCTACGGGAAGAAGTCGGGTGGATGGCGTATAGCACCCCCGCAGTCCGTGGAAGTGTATACGGATGCGTATACACACCAACAATTGTTATATGTTATTTGGGATTAATAATGATGTTAGGATGGATATTGGTGTGTTGGATTACCTTGTTGTTGCGAACCCTAGGGTAGTGTTACACACACACATACACACATACATACTTGCATACATTCCTATTGATATGTGCTCATGGGATTCTTTATAGTTATGTGTTCACATGGGTATGGGACTATGTGTTCACATACGGATTGAGGATGATACTTGGGATTGAGCTGAGTCGATGAGATTTGATTTGAGGCCGTGAGATCGGTGATATAGCAGGGTTCGTATCTTATATACGACATGACGTTGTAGCGGGTCCTTGACGTAGTGTTTCACACACGTCTATGCATACGTAGGCGGTATCAGTATGGTACTAGACGTAGATCAGTACCCCGATCATGATATTTGATAAAGAGGATACCAGGTGAATAGTATGATGAATGTGATTTTGACCCGTACCCAGATTGGGATGCCGTACGACGGATTTACGTACGAGCTATATTTTGATGATTGATCCGCACTCTTGACTTGGGATGTCTGATTATAGATATGGTATCGGATATGATATTATTGAGGCGGGATCACCGACTATACATATACAGGTAGGTATATGTAACGACTCAGATGATAGGCGGTTTCCTTACCTGTAGTTCAGCTTGTTAGTTCAGCCGTATAGTTTAGTGTAGTTGTTAGATTAGATTAGACTCCTACCTATTTCAAAACCTAACGAATCGTGGGTATTTTAAAAGACAGCCCAAGGGATCCTACGGATATTTCAAAAGACTTATCTTTTCATAAAAACACCGTAGCCCCTATTTTCAAAACCCCATGATTTGTGTTATTTCAAAAGGCACCATTTGTAGAACTTATATTAGATTAATGCAGATTAGTTATAGTTGCGTCTAGTATTCAGCTCCCGCTTATTATTGTGGTTCGCTTCGCATCGCATACTTATGTTATAAATTCTTATTGAAATGTTGATATCTTATTGTTAGGACACCAGCACCATTACCGATGATGCGTATGTACCACGTACACTTACTTGCCGGCTCACACACATCTTCATCGGTAATTGCCATGTCACGTACACTTTAGAGAATATAATTGCTTGACTTAGATTGTTAGCTGGTAGTTTTGACATGATATTAGTGTACTTCCCTTATATGCCATATTAGACATTGTAGTTATTACCTACCACTTCATGCATACTGTTATTCAGTTGTTCATGCCTAGTTCATTATCATTGACATATGTACTTGTGATGATTTCTTGAGATTTATGATATTTCTGGATTTCGGGGAAAGCCGCAAAATTTACAACTTATGATCTTTTAAAATATAAAATGTTGCGGTTTTCTAGTGATGTAAAGTGTCGTCCACCATGAGTTTGCTGTGGTTTTGGAAATCCGTGTCGAGGAGTGGAGGAACCGTCACGGGTACATGGTGGGCCCGGTATGGTACCCCGGGGCAAGAGGAATGTGGTGTTGACGTTGAGCCTGGCTGGGGAGCACTACCTACCGGTGATATTACCCGACGCGTCGGATATCCGGAGGATACCGTCGTGGTCTTGAGATGGATGGTAGGGGCCGGTCTGGACTGACGGCGCCCTAGATATTGAGATTGAGACATTGATATTTCGAGACAGTGAGATTTATGTTTTGTGTCGATGCTAGACACTGTTGATGCTGATTTCATTTATGATACCTCAGTTTAAAAATACGAAGGAAATCTCACTAATTTATGGAAACAGTTTTTTTCATTTACATGTATTCTGTTTCATGCATTCATACCTCATTCATATGATATATTGCTACCTGAGGCACTGACACGGGCATATGAGATTTCACTCGGTTAGATATTACCCTAGCCATTGTTATAGGCTGCTTGTTATGTATATTTTGAGGATATATTATGATCGTATGACCTAGGATTGCGTCATACATGCGATTTCTATTCGTAGATGTTTTTTTCTATTCACGAGTTGGCAACTCACCCCCGTTGTGCCCCAGTTTCTTGCAGGTTTCGCCGTACAGGTTTCTTTACGGCTTTGCGGGTACAGTTTCGTTCGGGTGACTTGCTAGTAGGTAGGTTTATTTGTATCGTACCCATCACTATACATTGTATATTATTATTCAGTTGTATCTAGAGGTTCCATCAACCAAACATGTATTTTTTGAGATAGAGACCAGTGTTGTTTATTCTTTCGACCTTAGAGTTGCTCGTTATATTTCTGGTGGTTTTGAGTTTCCTTTTGAGTTTTGATCCTCGCCGTTGGCGTTGTATATTATATTGCTTGTGTGGTTGTGACCGTCGATTGACGAAGAGCTAGCTCCCGCTTGGGATGCCTTTTTATTGATTTCGTATACTATTCATGTTGTATTCCGTTTGGGAGCCAGTATTTTTTTCGAATTCGAATTCTCATCCGAGCCCTTGACTGGTGGGAATCGGGCAAAGGAGACTCTGCCGAAATTTTTAGAAAATACTTGATGTTTTTAAAAACCGCATAATTCGGCTTATGCTATTAAAACTTCTTGTTTTAAATTGGTTTTCCTTCACTCTACTACTTTTCTTGGTTTGGATTTCTGGGTTTTCGGCTTACTTAGAATACGTACGCCTTGAGACGCTCGTAGTTTAAGTGCCGGTCATGTTCCGTACTTTCGGGTCGTGACACTTATAGTGTAAATATCTACCCTCTCACCCAATAAATAATGCCTCCAAATCTTGAGTGCGAAGACAACTGCGGCAAGCTTTAAATCGTGCGTTAGGTAGTTTCGTTCATGTACCTTTAATAGTCTTGACGCATAAGCCACTACCCTACCATGTTGGTGCAAAACGCATCCCAAACCTTTTCCCGAGGCATCGCAATGTATGTCGAACCTTCCAGTCCTGTCGGGAATCATAAGAATGGGTGCAGATGTTAAACGAGTCTTCAATTCTGCGAATGCTTCCTCGCAACCCTCGGACCATACATATGGCACATCTTTCCGGGTCAAGGTAGTCAATGGCTCCACAATCTTGGAGAAGTTCATGATGAAACGATGGTAATATCCAGCAAGTCCTAAGAAGCTCCTGATCTCGGTAACAGTTCTTGGTATCGGCCATGTCTGAACTGCGACAATCTTGGCTAGATCCATTGAAATCCCCTCACCTGACACCACGTGTCACAGGAATGCTACCTGTTCTAACCAAAACTCGCTTTTGCTGAGCTTTGTATAAAGTTGGTGTTGTCGCAAGGTTTCGAGCACTGCACGTAAGTGCTCCGCGTGTTCTTCTTGATTCTTTGAATACACCAGAATATCGTCGATGAAGATAACAACAAACTTGTCTAGGTGTTCGTAAAACACTTGATTCATCAAATTCATAAAGACCGTGGGTGCATTGGTTACTCCAAAGGGCATCACTAGGAATTCATAATATCCATACCTAGTCCTGAAAGCCATCTTAGGTATGTCAGACGCTTTCACCTTGAGTTGATGATAGCCTATTCGCAAATCCAACTTGGAGAACATTCAAGATCCCTCCAGCTAATCGTACAGATCATTTATCCGCGGCAAGGGATACTTATTCTTGATTGTTACTTTATTTAATTCCCGGTAGTCGATGCACATCCTCTTAGTCCCATCTTTCTTAGGTACCAAAAGAACTGGGGCACCCTAAGGTGACGAGCTGGGTCGAATGAATCCTTTATTGAGGTGGTCCTCAACTTGCGTCCGAAGTTCCTTCAATTCTGCTGGCCCCATTCGGTACGGTGTCTTCAACATGGGTTGAGTTCCCGGCATCAAGTCTATGGTGAACTCGATCGCCCGATCCGGTGGTAAACCCGACACATCTTCAAATACGTCTTCAAATTCTCATACAACCATCGGCATACTCTCCTCCCCTTGTACGGTGTACAACATATCTTCCTTTCTCGGTACAGCTCGGTAAGTTGCTGGGTCCAAGGACTTACTTCCACTCTCGAATATGAACAGTGGGTGGTCAGGGATTTCAAATACTACTCTTCTTTGACGACAGTCGATAGAAGCGTAAAAAGTACTCAACCAGTCCATACCCAAGACCACGTCAAAATTTGGCATATCTATCACCATAAAGTTGGCGTAGAAATCTCGTCCACAGATTACCACGGGGCACAGATCGTATCCCGTAGTGGACTTGATCACACCGTTTCCCGTGTTGACATTCCACTCAGTGATGAGGGGTGTTACTGGAATGGAGTTGGTGGTCACAAACTTTTGTTCCATGAAGCAGTATGACGCACTAGAGTCAAAAAGTGTGAGTGCAGGTATAGAGGCTACTTGGAGGCTACATGTGTTATAGGTAGGAAAAAAATTAGTGATGAACCTAACAAGATATGCATGCATGATGAGGGTGAAATTGGAAGCATGACAGTCAAAACAGCGATACCTGTAATAACTTCCCCCGTTGCTTCAGCCTCCTCTGTAGTCATAGTAAAGGCCTGACGCTTCGGGCTGTTGCACCGAGCTTGCTGGAATACTCGCTTCTGATGGGGCAGGGGTGGTCCTCTAGCTGATGGTCCGTGCCATATTGGTCTATTAGCAGGTGGGGTCGGGCTTCCTGTTGAGGCACTCCAAAATTGGCTGGTTTGTTGTCAGGGAGTAGTGGTCGCCTTCTCTGTGGACAATCCCCTATGGCATGATCCGGAAACCCACAGACTATACAGAGTTTGTTCAAAATGCGACAGTCCCTCATGTAGTGTCTGGCTCTACCGCAATGGTTGCATGTGACTGCTGGTTTCCTGAAAGTAGCTGGTCCTGCTGGTTTCTTGGGTTGTTGCCTCCCGTTGAATCTGGAAGATGATCCCCCAAGAACATAATTGGCTGGTCGCTTAATGCCAGACAGTCGGTCATCCTTCCTTATGCGTCTTTGAAGGTCTTCGAAGTTCCGTGCCGCCTCTAAGATTTCATCATAAATTGATAAGGTGGCAGAAGACATGGAGGACCGTGTCTTCAAATCCAACCCCTGTCGGAATCTTTTAGCATATAGTTCCGGGGTTGCCACCAGGTGATGCGCAAACCGAATTAATCTCGCGAACTCCGAAGCGTACTCGTCTACCGACTTATCCCACATGCTCCCCTGTTGGAACTGTATAAACTCCTGTTACATTTTTAGGTGTGCTACGACGGGGAAGTATTGAGTATCGAACCGTTGTTTGAATGTTTCCCAGTCGTCGGGCTCTTTCAGTCTACTTTCCTCAGCTTCCCACCATATTCGGGCATTATCCGTGAGTTGTAGTTTGGCAATGTTCACCCACGCGTCCTTCGGAATTTGGACGGCACCGGGATCGTTGACTGTTCCCTTTAGCCATTCCTCAGCTTCTAAGAGAGTTTCTTTCCCTGAAAAAGTCTTAGGGTGGAGTGATCTGAACTGTTTTACTCCCGTCAAGCCTTGAAGCACTGGGGCCAGTGCCTGTTTTAAAATTTCTGCTTGTTGCTCCCTACTTTCGCGCAGCTCTTGATGCAGGGCAGCGGTCTGCTGCTGTTGTTGCTCCAGTAGTCCTTGCATCATTTGTAGCATCGCTGCTTGTTGGGCAGTGGCTTCATTGCCTCCATTTCCCATTCGGTTGCGGTGATGGTGTCGTCCGGACATGGAGATCTGAATCAGAAGGGGTTAGGCTACAACCAGGCGGCGAAAGATATAGGATAGTAACTTGCAAAAGAAGTAACCATTCATGCCAGAGGAGAACTAGTAAGGAATAATAAAAATGAGAGACACATGAGTGCAATTGTTGAAATCAAGATTTTATTAATAATGTTAATGGGAATACAAGGAATTATTAAATAGGGTCCTACTTCTATACATAGCTTATTCGGCTCACTAAGGAACTAAGAACTAAACAGGTGCCATTCGTCCATCAATTATAGGGCGGAAACTGCGCGTTATTGGTTCGGCGATTGTTGATCTTTCTTGCAAAACTGTAAAAGAAGGGAGAGCCTGGTACATCCCGACGATAGAGTTGTGGAGGGGTATGGCGAACACATCGATAAGCTTGTCCCCGAATATAAAGCGTTTTCCCAATAAACCACATGTGCGGCCCGTATTCTCATGGTTCTTCCACCGGAATTTCCTCCTCAGCAGGGGCCTCCTCCTCAGATTCCTCTACCTCAATGGGATCTTCCTCTTCCTCAACGGGATCTCCCTCTTCAGCAGGGACGTCCTCTTCAGGTTCTTCCTCCTCAGATTCCTCTACCTCAATGGGATCTTCCTCTTCCACCGGAATTTCCTCCTCAGCAGGGGCCTCCTCCTCGGGTTCTTCCTCCTCCTCAGATTCTTCTACCTCCATGGGATCCTCCTCTCCTCAACGAGATATTTCACTTCAGCAGGGGGTTCTCCTTCTCCATCTTCCATATCGTCCTTGGGGATATTTATTTGGGGACTTATTACTTCGTCGTCCGTATATCCAAGCGTAACTTCAGATGTGATGTCTGACATGTTGTCCTCATCCGGAAGATTTGCCATGACCTGAGAAGGATGGTCATGGTAAGGATACAGAAATGTCAAGGAAAAGGCGAGGAATAGGAAAACTTTATGAAAATTGATACAAGCGGATGAGATTCGCAAATATAATAAGCCAGTTAACAGTTTTGTTTTAGTACACAAGACGGACCTGCATGGGCCACCACTAAAACCTATCACGCCCCACTTCCCAAAAGAAGGTGAAGAGTGATGTGGTATGGTCCGCAATCTAACTGTATTGAAGGTGGTCTATTCAATACAGTTACGTTAAGCGTAAGAATATCTATAGTATGCAGGGTGTGTACCAAAATAAAATAATAAAAGAGAAGGGCATTTATTTCCATTAACCAAACTTTATTACATTCCAAGGGAAAGAGCAAAGGAAACTAAATTATTTAATTACATCAAAAGAAACAAAGCCCTAAACAAGTGGGTGACAAAGAAAACTAGTTAATCCTCCGACGTCAACTCTACATAATCTTCGTTAGTCGGCTCCACGCCTAGATCTTCATCATAAAACTCATTCCCATCTAATGGACATTCCAAAAAGGGAAAAAATAGGAAAGCCCGTCAGCGAGTTATACTCGGGTAGGATTTCCTCATAAGGAAGTAAGAGTATAGGAACGAACATGGGTATATAAGAGTATGATGTAAGCATGCTGATATGAAGTAAGGGGTGTAAAGGTATGAAATGCACAAACTTAAGACGTTTTGAAAGGGGGTATATGTGAGCATGAGTATGTAGTATGTTATGTGAAGGTATGTAGTAGGAGTATAAGTGAAGGTAAAAGTTCGTATTAGTTTGTTAAACAAGGGTCCGGATACTCGCAACTATTCCGTTGTGGCCACGAAACAACAACTAGGGAAGTGATGTGTACCGTTTCACTTTCCAGGATCATGATCGAGTAGTAGGGGAATCCGAGTTCCGAATCTCCTTACCTAATCAAACTACCCATCCCCGTTATTCAGTGTAAGGTTTAGAGTTAGTGCGTATACTTCTAGGCATGGAATTTCCACATTGTATGTCATCCACATTTTGGATCATTCGCCTTCAAATAGGGTTAGTATTCTCCCGAATATCGGGTTAGTAGTTGCCCACACATTAGACCATTCACCCCAAGTAGGGTTAGTATTCGCCCGAATAACGGGTTAGTAGTCGTCCACACATTGGACTGTTCACCCTGCCTGCGGGGATCCTCATATATAAGTATTCCATACCTAAGTCCACGCATTCTAACCCTAACCGTATCATGTGTTGTATATGTCATAAACTTGTAATCAAGAAGTTGATCTCATTTAATATGGCCTTCCACAACCACTCATTTTATCTTGTTATCTTCTTAAGTTTGTAAGGTATTTCGAATCATCTTATAGAACACTTAGTTAAAAAAAGGATAATAGTGTTTAATTATATTTATTGTTTATAAGAAAACCATGATGTTTGGAATATTTATAGTTTTGGAAACCCATAATATTTTACTGAGAAATATCCTTTTAATAAATGGTTGTGGTATTTATTTGAAAATTATCTTTTAATAAAGTTTTAGATATCTTTTTGAAAAATATCATTTATAAGGGTTATGGACTTTGTTGAAAATAGCCTTTTAGTAAAGGTCAAGGTATTTAAATGAAGTTATCTCCTTTTAGGATGGATTTGAGGTATTTTATTGTAAATAATAATTTTATGAAATTATAGTGTTTTAAGTTTGAGGTAACATTTTAGAAAATACGTTCGTGTTGGCAACCGCTGCACATGGACGGTAGGATTTGTGTCCTTTTCAGGGACGATTGACTATCAACCATGATGTATTCACGTAAAACATTACCCTATTATTAGGGTAATCTATTAGAGGTGATATTTTACAAGAATGGCTCCGCGTTGACAACCGCTGCATATGGGCGGCAGGATTTATGTCCTTTTCAAGAACGATTGTCTAGTAACCACTGGGTGATTCAGGTAAAACATTCCCCAATTAGGGTAACTCATTAAATTTTAGTTAATATTCTAAGAAGAATTAATATAAAAATATCCTTTCGAGTGAAAGGGGCTAAGTTGGAAAAACCATATGCCGTTATTTAAATTTAGTATTATCCCCTTTCAAAAGCTGAAAGGATTTAAAAATTACAGTTGTTGATGAAAAAGTGTAAGTAAAATATATGTATATGTCGTATCTAAAACATTTATTCTAAATATCTTATCTCATATGGATATCTTAAACAAATACAACATTTTAACAGAACGAGGGTATTTTGTGGAAGTAACCTATTTCGAGATCAAGTTGGTAGTATGGGTAAGTGTGGGTATGTGAGGGGTGAAGTGATACCCCTTGGGTTATAACATTAAGTATATCACATTTCATGTAATACGAGGGTGCAATATTTTGCATATAGGAGTGATTAAAGAAACCATTTTAAACATAGGTTAATATTATTATCATTAAGAGGTACCAAAATAGGCATGCAGGAATATTTTTAATATCATTTTAAATATGAGAATAGGGATTAAGAGTTGAAACCAAGATCATTATTAAAAAAGAAGGCGACAGAAGAGTGGAGAGAGGCGGATCTTACCTTTGATTAGAGTTAGATGTAGATGCGTCGAAACGTAGGCTCGTACTAAATCCTCGATAGCTCCGCGCTCAGATTTTTCTCTTGATGCTTGGGTGGAACCGCGGCGTCAGCGGCGTCGATACGAAGACTTGAGTATTTTTTTTCAGAATTTTTGGAGTTCTGAGAAGTGAGAAATCAGTGTTTGAAGTGCCTATTTATATGGGGGTTTTACCAACCATAAAATCCAAAAAATCTGTTAAAATTCCCCAAAATCCGCGCCGCCAAATGATTTCAGAATCATCAGTTGATGATTGCCGCCGCCGCCGTCACACCCTGGCCGTTGGATTTGCATCCAATGGCTCGAGGGTCGCCGCCAAGATGCCACGCGTCCGCGTGGGGGGGGATCACGCGGTTTCGCGTGGTCCCCACCACGTGGGCACCGCCGAGTGTCCTGGGCCGTTGGATCCTTGCATCCAACGGTCCAGATTAAAGGTGTTTTAAAAAAAATTGAAAAAAAAATTAAAATAAAATACTCAGCAGATTTTTTTAAAATTATTGATTTTGGTTTTAAAGAAATTGTTAAAAATGGTTTAAACTACGGGCAAATTATGGAAATATTTTTTATTGTTATCTTTAGTATAAAAATAATTTTGGGATAAAAATCAATAATGTATCCCATATTTACGGTTTTAGCTTAGTTATTATAATTATTTAATATCTCGTTTATTCTTGATATATATATATATATATATTTCGAATTAATTGTTTTAATTGATAATAAAAATGTGTAGAGTATTTTAAGGCATTATAAAACTTTATTAAAACAATTTAAGCCGAGGAAAGTATAAATAAATTTTAGAAAATTCCTTTAATCCTATTTCTCAATGCCTTAAATATTACTAACATCATTTTTTTACAAAAATATTCTTCTATCAACGAAATACGTAAATAACCACTTGATTCTAGAAATTTAAAATAAAAGATATTTTATTAGAAAACTCGGTCGTTACAATCTTCCCTCTTTAGAATAATTTCTTCCCCGAAATTTCAGAAGGTAGGTCAAAAGGAGAGAAAAATTTACATAATGGAAACCTCAAATAGGTTAGGATATCGTTCTCTCATCTCGTCTTCTCTTTCCCACGTGGACCCGTCGGGAGAGTCCTACCCTAACCAATTTGATCGTCTTGTCTCTCAAAATCTTTTCCTTCCGGTCTAGAATCTCCGCCGGCTGCTGTTCATAGGTTAGATCAATCCCTACGGTGATTTCAGAATGATCCAAAACGTGACTGGGGTCGCTGACATATTTCCTCAATTGTGAGATATGGAAAACGTTATGTACGCCTTCCAAAGAATGGGGCAAGGCTAGACGATACGCAACCTCTCCAACTCGTTCGAGAATATCGAAGGGATCTATGAACCGTGGGCTGAGTTTTCCGCGTCTCCCAAAACGTATCACTCCTCGGTTAGAAGAAATCTTCAGAAACACGTGTTCTCCTGGTTGGAACTCTAGTTGCCTTCTCTTCGTACCTGCCCAATGCTTCTGCCGATCATGTGCTATGCGTAATTGTTCCCTGATTGTTCTTATCACCTCCACTGTCTCGACAATCATCTCGGGGCCTAGAAGCTCTCGATCCCCAACATCGTCCCAACTTAACGGTGATCTACACTTTCTTTCATACAAAGCGGCGAAAGGCGTCATGCCGATACTAGACTGGTAGCTATTGTTGTAAGCAAACTCTACCAAGTGTAGGTGATCTTCCCAAGATCCTTTAAAATCCAACATACAGGCCCGGAGCGTGTCTTCGAGAATTTGAATAACTCTTTCTGATTGGCCATCGGTCTGAGGATGGTAGGCGGTACTGAAACTTAGATTCGTGTCCAGATTCTCTTGTAAGCTTTGCCAGAACTGAGATCTGAAAAGCGTATCTCGGTCGGACACAATGAAAATTGGCACTCCAAGCAATTTGACAATCTCCTCCATATACATTTTCGCAAGAATTTCGGTTGATTGACCAACTCGAAAAGGAATGAAATGTGCCGACTTAGTGAGTCGGTCCACTATCACCCATACTGCATCGTTTCCCTTAGAGCTGCGAGGGAGTGCGGTCACAAAATCCATTGTAATGTTTTGCCATTTCCATTCGGGTATCGGTAAGGGCTGTAATAGACCTGCCATCCTGTGGTATTCGGCCTTCACTTGTTGGTAAACAAGACATTTGGACACACTCTTGGCTATCTCCCGCTTCATCCCATGCCACCAATAGTTTTGTCTGAGGTCTTTGTACATCTTTGTTCCTCTCGGATGAACAGAGTATGGAGAACTATGTGCCTCTTTTAATAACTCCTCTCTCATCTCCCCCTTAGGCACACAGACTCTGCTTCCATATCTCAAAGAACCATCTTCGTGGATGATAAAGTCCGCCCGTAGATTCGCGTCCACTTGCTCTCTGATCCTTCGCAACCTAGGGTCCTCCATTTGAGATGTCTTGATCCGTTCGACTAATGTGGAGTGAATTTGCATATTCATGAAGGATGTAAGAATTCCGGTCATTATCATCTCGGTCTCTAGTTCATTGAGATCTTGACGATTCCTCCAATGAGCAGTCAGACTCGAAATCATTGGTTGGCGATTCAAGGCGTCCGGGACTACATTCACCTTCCCCAGATGATACTGTAAATTTACGACGAAATCTGCCATTAATTCCAGCCATCTCCTCTGCCTCATATTGAGCTCCTTCTGGGTGAAGATATACTTCAAGCTCTTTTGATCGGTGTAAATATCTACCCTCTCACCCAATAAATAATGCCTCCAAATCTTGAGTGCGAAGACAACTGCGGCAAGCTCTAAATTCTGCGTTGGGTAGTTTCGTTCATGCACCTTTAATTGTGTTGACGCATAAGCCACTACCCTGCCATGTTGGCGCAAAACGCATCCTAAGCCTTTTCCCGAGGCGTCGCAATGTATGTCAAACCCTCCAGTCCTGTCGGGAATTGTAAGAATGGGTGCAGATGTTAAACGAGTCTTCAATTCTGCGAATGCTTCCTCGCAACCTCAGACCATACATACGGCACATCTTTCCGGGTCAAGGTAGTCAGTGGCTCCGCAATCTTAAAGAAGTTCTTGATGAAATGACGGTAATATCCCGCAAGTCCTAAGAAGCTCCTGATCTCGGTAACAGTTCTTGGTATCGGCCATGTCTGAACTGCGACAATCTTGGCTGGATCCACTGAAATCCCCTCACCTGACACCACATGTCACAGGAATGCTACATGTTCTAACCAAAACTCGCATTTGCTGAGCTTTGCATAAAGTTGGTGTTGTCGCAAGGTTTCGAGCACCGCACGTAAGTGTTTCGCGTGTTCTTCTTGATTCTTTGAATATACAAAAATATCGTCGATGAAGATAATAACAAACTTGTCTAAGTGTTCGTAAAACACTTGATTCATCAAATTCATAAAGACCGCGGGTGCATTGGTTACTCCAAAAGGCATCACTAGGAATTCATAAGGTCCATACCTGGTCCTAAAAGCCGTCTTGGGTATGTCAGACGCTTTCACCATGAGTTGATGATAGCCTGTTCGCAAATCTAACTTGGAGAACACTCGAGATCCTTCCAGTAGTGGACTTGATCACACCGTTTCCTATGTTGACATTCCACTCAGTGATGAGGGGTGTTACTGGAATGGAGCTGGCGGTCACAAACTTTTGTGCCATGAAGCAGTGTGACGCACCAGAGTCAAAAAGTGTGAGTGCAGGTATAGAGGCTACTAGGAGGCTATCTATGTTATAGGTGGGGAAAAAATTAGTGATGAGCCTAACAAGATATGCATGCATGATGAGGGTGAAATTGGAAGCATGACAGTCAAAACAGCGATACATGTAATAACTTCTCCGGTTGCTTCAGCCTCCTCTACGGTCATAGTAATGGCCTGATGCTTCGGGCCGTTGCGCTGAGCTTGCTGGAATACTCGCTTCTGATGGGTCAAGGGTGGTCCTCTAGATGATGGTCCATGCCCTTTTGGTTTATTAGCGGGTGGGGCCGGGCTCCCTGTTGAGGCGCTCCAAAATTAGCTGGTTTGTTGTCAGGGAGTAGTGGTCGCCTTCTTTGTGGACAATCCCTTATGGCATGATCCGGAGACCCACAGACTATACAGAATTTGTTCAAAATGCGACAGTCCCTCATGTAGTGTCTGGCTCTACCGCAATGGTTGCATGTTGATCAGTCAAAAATATTGCATTTTTAACACGACAATTTTCCTACCATTTGCACTCATCTAGAGGTGTTCGGTATTAATATAGCACATATTAGCAAAACAGCCATAAAATACCAAATTACATGTGTTATACCTTAAAACAGACATTTTGAGGGAAATTGAGTGTTTATCATGGCATCGCATCATCTATGTATAGTGCAACACTTGTTTCGAGAATCTGTGCAGGAAATTCCAGGAGAAAAGCCAAATCTGTGAAAAGGTGCTGATAAAAAATACGCCAACTCCAAGACTTGAGATCTGGCAATGAACTAGAGGGAATTATAAGATTCCACATATCAGAAATATATCAAGAAGTAAGCAGAAAGCAGTGGACAGATTTTCATGCACTAAGGCTCCTATTGGGCTGCGGATCCGCGGTCGGAGCATGGCATGCGCGGCGGATCCGCGGCCACGTGGGAGTGACATCCGCAAAGCTCTTCTGCAGTATTCTTATCTCATGGTGTACACTCATTTCAGCCACTCAAAACTCCAGAAAACTCCAGAATCTTCTGCCAGAACAGCAAGGCTCCTTGATCAAGCTAAAAATGTCCAAGCTTCCAAAGCAAGCTACTTAACAACCTAAGCCTAGAAGCTTCTCCCTAACCTCCAAGCTTATGAAGGAAGATAAAGCCTAACTAACTGCCTCTAGAAACTTCTACCTAACTACCTAGCTTACAAGGGAAGCTAAACTAAACCTAGCTTCTAAAGAAAGCCAACGCTAATGAAGACTATAAAAGGGACCCTAAAGCTTCTTCTCAAAGGTTGTTGATTCCTACATCAATTCCAACACAAGTTGAGTGACACAACTTGTAAACCCTAATCCCCAATTCAAAATCCAAAACCAAAAATCAAGAACTCCGAGTACCAAATCAAGCATGAAGCCTTCGATCCTTTAGAAAGCGACGCCGGACTTCATCGGAGCAAGTGATCCAAGGAGATCCGCGACTCAAGGAGACGAGCGAAGCCGAAATCGATGATCAAGTTCTTTCCTCTTGTAGATCTTGAGAGAATTGTAACAAAATTGTTGATAAATAAAGGTGAAATTTATATATCTTGCTTTCTTTACATTCTTGCATCATGATTCGATCTCAATTCTTGATTCAATATTTTAATATGATGTTTGAGTAAAACTCCGCTCGTGAAGGAGTCGAGAGAATCAATAGATGATGATGTTACAAATCTTGAAACGATTCTTAGTTCCTATAATTTTTGTAAACTCTTGTAAATTGAAGAATCGGCAACCTAATTTCGAGCGATGCTTTCTTGATTGTGTTCGCTCTTAATTAGGGATCCACGATCGATTCTTGAATTTACTAGAGGCTAGTTTTTGAATGAGATTAATCGAAAGGACAAAGGATGAGATGAAGAAACCCTAGTTTCTTCGAAAGATCCTTAAACCTCGATTAATCGCTATCGATCTAGTATCAAATCATTAATGGATAAGAAAATGTAATCAATAGATTTCATCACGTCTATAGATTCGATCGATTCCTACGAGCCTCACTTCGATTCTTGATTATTGGATTGGAAATCATCAATTCTTAATTCTTGATTTTAATGTTTTCTTGTTATTAGATTTAGATCTAGATAATTCTTGAATTCACTTTTAAATCTTGAATTAAATTGTCTTTTCTCTTTTCTTTAATTTTCAATTCATCTAATTCAAATTCGAACGGATTACACTTTCCCTATGGATGATCCGCACTCGCTAACGCGTTATAATCGACACCGTTATTGATTGCGGTCAAAATATTTTTGGTTGTGATTTCTATATATTTTCTACATACACACCGAGAATTTCATTCAATCAAATGGCGCCGTTGCCGGGGATAGTGCGCTATTCGTTCGTTTTTTGAAATTTGAGTTGAAAAATTTATTCCATAAAAAATTTTAGATCTAAATTCGCGCAAACACTAAACGATTCGTTGTGATTTGTTGCGAGGAAATCTGCAATCTGTGGAGCTTGGGAAAAATTATTCTGAATATTCCAGAGAGCTAAGGGAGGCAACAGAAGCAGTTGCCTAAAAATTTGTCCAGGGATCCTATCATTCGACCGCGTTTCCGCGGCATTAGCGCGCATGCGCGGCGGATCCGCTGCGTGACTGCTTCCTCTCTGTACGGAAATTCTCTGGTATTTTTCTAACTTTCTTATTTTCTCCCTCATCTGCTCCAATAACAAATTTTCTACAGGTTTCTTTGCAAAATTCGCAGCGCCGCAAAAATAAAAAAACTTGTGCATGTTTAATCTTAATTGTTTGCATTTTTAATACGGAATTTAAGGGGCACAGCTAAATTCAGATTAGGTGGGGAGTTCGTTACCCTTCCTAAGCCCCGAAAATCACAAAATTGCATCCGCATTACCCTCATTGACTAAAAAAAGATCTAGACATGACTCTAAGGACCGTCGCGCTCACTTAGGACAGAAGAAGGCCCTGGGTAATTCATTGCTTATCCGCGTTTCTTTTGTGGTGTCTAAGGCAATAGTGTCTAAAGCAAGTGGTTACTTAATTAGGCCCACTACTTACGTAGTGGAGAACCTCCCACTTACCTGGCACTTACCTGGCACTTACCTGGCCACAGGAGAGACAAAGAGGCAGTGGAGGATTGATCCTGCGACTTGTCTTTTGGCAGTTAGGAGCGGTTTAGAGCCTTGACCTAGGTGACCACTAGACTTAGGGTTGCTTGTTGCATTTGTTGTGATTTGCATCATTTTTTCAAAAATCCGTATATTTTTCAAAACAAACACCACTTCATTCTTTTCCCTAATTATATCAACGCTGCCACTTGTACTAAATCCTTTTAGTGCAAGATAGGCTGGACATGGATTCTAGTGCCCGTTTAGTCCGCGTTTCCCCGATCGACTCCGAAGTCGATATTTCTACATTTACTTCTTCTTTACCCACCACCACACCCACATCGATGGATGCTTCTCCATCGAACTTCTTTACCACTAATCTGCCGCCGTCCGCATGTGCGCAGAATCCACCCCGCATCTCTCTCCAAGAGAGGTGCTATCCTATGCGAGGTCCTCTTTCGACCTGTCTATCCATTCCACCAGCCAACGGGGACAATTTTGAAATAAAACCCCAATACATCAATCTTCTACCCAAATACCACGGTCTCGAGTCTGAAGACGCATGTGTTTATTACATAATTTGAAAATGTATGCGCAATGATGGGTACTTCATAGATTTCTGTGGATGCTATGCGTCTTCGTCTTCTTCCATTTACCTTGTGCGATATAGCCGAGAAGTGGCTGTATAACACTACCGCACATTCCATTTCAAATTGGGAAGAATTCGTAAAAGCATTCCTAAAGAAATTCTACCCGAATCATAAAACAGCTCGAGTCCATAGCGAAATAAATCAATTCACCCAGCTTCCAAATGAACCATTTTCAAAATGTCTTGAACGCTTCAAGGATCTGCTAGTTCAATGTCCACATCACGGAATCCCCAGATGGGATCTGTGCCGAATCATATATGAGGGTATTAATCCTAACACAAAACAGACCCTTGAATCCATGTGTCAAGGAAACTTCATGACCAAAGATGATGGGGAAGCCTGGAAATTCCTAGAAGATTTCGCTGAAAAATCTTTACAGTAGGAGGGTGTGAGTCAATCGTCTAGGGGGGTAATAACCAATTGGAAGTTTCCATAGGAGTTAGAGCTGACATTTCAGCTATGCAAAAGAAACTCGAGACTATAGAAAATAAATTTTTAGCCGCCGCCCTAAATCAAATGTCACTCTCCAAAACTGTATGTGGATGTTGTTCTGATCCTTCTCATTTGACGGAAGAATGTCCACTAAATTCTCCGTTTCAAGGTCATGAGCATATCAATTCTGCTTTCCAACAACGACCTAGGAACGATCCATTTTCTTCCACATATAATCAGGGTTGGAGGAATCACCCTAACTTTTCTTGGAACCAATCACAATCTCAAAACACGGTTCCAAATCAAAACAATTTCCAAAGGGCTCTTCCACCACAACAGCAACCATTTCAACTGAGTCAGCACCCCTTCCAAGCACAAAACCTCCAAAATCCGGTCAACACACCTGCACCATCTAGTCCTTTGCAGTTGACCGGGGCTGATGAATCCTCTTCATTTGCACAATACATGAATTTGGTCTTAACAAATATCATGCAAGTTTCGGCTAAAATGAAGTCTTCTGTCGATGACATGAAAAGAAATACCGTCTCTCAAAATGAGACTATAAAATCGATGGAAGAAGAAATTGCACGATTAAAAGCTGAAATGAGTGCAAGAGAGAAAGGGAAACTTCCAGCTCAACCTTTACCCAATCCTGGCTATTCACATCATGTGAATGCAATCACCAAGTTGAGATTTGGAAGAGTGCTTGACAATCACGTTGGGGAAGAGATTGATGATATTGAAAAATCTATCAATGATACCCCGGCTGAGACCTTTCCTACCACTTTTACTTCTAATTCTAACCCCAGTTCTTCTACCCCACCATTTTCTTCTGAGCCTATTCTCCGTTTTCCCCAAGGCTCGACACCTCAGCCCATCTCTTCTAGTCCACCGAAACGATCCCCACTCCTATTCTTAGATCGTTTCCACCCACACGATCTTCTCTAATGTTGGACCCTGACCTTATTGCTCAAGCTCCTTATCCAAATCGGTTAAGGGGAAACACACTGAATCCACAAATGGAGAAGATCACTGAAATCTTAAAACAGGTTAACATCAACATCCCTGTTCTAGATGCTATCCAACAAGTCCCCGCTTATACGAAAACTCTTAAAGACTTGTGCACTAGAAAGAGGAAGACTCAAGTGCCCAAGAAGATATTCATGGCAAAGACAGTAGACACGGCTTTCCCCCAACAATTACCGAGGAAACGTAAGGATCCTGGCTATCCTACGATTTCCATTTCTATCGAGGAAAAACACATCAACCGTGCTCTACTTGACCTTGGCGCAAGTGTTAACCTGCTTCCTTTCTCAGTTTATGAGCAGTTAGGGATCGGAGAGTTGAAACCAGCCCATTGCACTCTCCAGATGGCTGACCGATCAAGCACCAAACTTAGGGGTGAACTGGAGGATGTGTTAATAAAAATCGGGGAATTTGTATTCCCTGTGGACTTTATTGTAATTGATACACAGCCTGTAGCGAACCCAGGGAATCAAATTCCAGTGATTTTAGGTCGCCCCTTTTTGGCCACTTTCAATGCTATCATCAACTGTAGAAATGGCTCTATGACCCTATCCTTCAGGAATAGGTCAATTGAGCTGAACATTTACAAGTTGGGAAGTATACCCTCCGAACCTACTGCTCAGGTCTGTTCTGTCGACTTAATGGATGTCGACATCAGCGAAATTGATGATCCTCATGACATTGATCTTGACTCTTTTCATATGTTGTTGTTTGACCCAACTATGTATCATACACATACGGACTCTTCCACCGAGTTGTCCGGGTCAACATCTAACACTGATTATGAACCGTTTTTAGAGTCTGAAGATCACCCCGCGCCTTGTGATGACATTATTTTTTGGGGTATTGATGAGACTTTTGAGGAAATCTTCGCTGATGAACTCGTATTTTTGAATGACACGGGTGTTGAGATAAATCATCTCCCAATCAATGAAATTGAACCTCCACCCCTTCTTTTGAACTGTAAAAAGAATGCGAGTAATTCATTACATTCACTGCATCGTCTCTCCAAAATGAGACGCACACACATTCTATTCCACCACTTACCTTGTCCCCACTTCTTCTTCCACCAACCTGAGCACTATATTGATAAAATTTTCGAATGGTTGGTGTTAACTTTCGGTCTTTGCAAAGCTTGGCATTGATCAATAATCTTGACCCCCTCTTATGATTTTCAAAAGAGTGACATTGTTTAACTCAAGTTTGGGGAGGGGGGTATAATCTGGCTCTTGAAAAGAAAAATTTTTACACAAAATGATGAGCCAAAAATAAGTTTGGGGGAGGATCTTCACTTAAATATTTTGCCCCCATTAATAAATTTTCTCCCAGGCTTACAGGTTTTTTGAGATTTAGCGGATGGCAACAGTGAGGACGCTGTTGAAAACAAGTTTGGGGGAGGTTTGTGCTTATTTACGCATCATTTGCATCATACTTTGCATAAGCATAAAACATTTTCAAAACCTATAAAAATTTAAAATTTTTCATAAAATAAAATAAAATAAAAAATTTTGTACATAAATAAGATAATAAAAGATTAAATAGTGAAAAATTACATCCAAAAGATTAGAAAAATTTAAGAAAACCAAGAAAATTAGAAGTTTTCTTAAACGAACTAGTAATAAGTAGTTATGAGCCGTTGTCCCAAGGGTTAGTAAGATGAAGGAAGTCACTAATCTGAGGATAAAAATAAATCTGAAAAATAGTTCCTACTCTTGAAGCCAAACATTTGAACGTTGATACCCTAATATACGCACTTACACATGTCCTGAAACTCGGGATAGTAGAGGATACCTTGAAATGCTCTTGTCTAAAAGCCGATGTATGAAGGAAATAAAAAAATGAATAAAATATAAAATGATGCAGAAAAATGAACACTAGTTTTGTTATCGCCAAGGCAGCAATAAAAAAATATAGCGAGGGTGCCTCTTCACCTAGTGCCTTAGACCAACTGGTCTGGGAGTCACTGCTAAGCCTTAGGTGGTGCAAGACGAGGAAATACACCTAATAAGCAAGCACATGAGTAATCGGTCGGTTAGTACCTCAAGAAGTACTAACGGTCGTATGAAAGTGTGTGAGAAAATCTAAATATTCATTAATTAAAAAAGTACTGAGGCAGATGGACAAGAGTATGATATCTTGAATTGAATTCTCCAGGTGTAGGGATGTATATTACACACACGTAGGGTTATATGATCGATGTTTGGAAGAAAGATAGGAATGAAGAATAAAGACGATGTTTTATTGAGGGATGATGTGATTTCTAACATTTTCTCATGACTATTAAGATAGGGCTCATGACAACCGAAAAGCTAGCATAATTGGAAACCCTAATTTTCAAAGCTTTTCTTTAACAATTCTTATCTCTAAATGTAATATTCACGGTCTTCCTTTTATTATTGGATTTTGTGGGTGCAATCCGCTGAAAATCCTCAGGAGACAACACTCCTCCTACTAGCGACACCTAGAGGTTTAAAGGCTTGTTGCACGTGCTCAGTGCAATCGTGTTGCCTACGAAAGTGTGCTAGTTAATTTTTCTCTTTCTTTATATTCTCCTTCTCTTTTTAATAAAACGGTTCGCTCGAGACGACCGAAAATAAGTTTGGGGGAATTTGATCAGTCGAAAATATTGCATTTTTAACACGACAATTTCCCTACCATTTGCACTCATCTAGAGGTGTTCGGTATTAATAGCACATATTAGCAAAACAGCCGTAAAATACCAAATTACATGTGTTATACCTTAAAACCGACATTTTGAGGGAAATTGAGTATTTATCATGGCATCGCATCATCTTTGTATAGTGCAACACTTATTCCGAGAATCTGTGCACGAAATTCCAGGAGAAAAGCCAAATCTGTGAAAAAGTGCTGATAAAAAATACGCCAACTCCAAGACTTGAGATCTGGCAATGAACTACAGGGAATTATAAGATTCCACATATCAGAAATATATCAAGAAGTAAGCAGAAAGCAGTGCACAGATTTTCATGCACTAAGGCTCCTATTGGGCTGCGGATCCGCGGTCGGAGCATGGCATGCGCGGCGGATCCGCGGCCACGTGGGAGTGACATCCGCAAAGCTCTTCTGCAGTATTCTTATCTCATGGTGTACACTCATTTCAGCCACTCAAAACTCCAGAAAACTCCAGAATCTTCTGCCAGAACAGCAAGGCTCCTTAATCAAGCTAAAAATGTCCAAGCTTCCAAAGCAAGCTACTTAACAACCTAAGCCTAGAAGCTTCTCCCTAACCTCCAAGCTTATGAAGGAAGATAAAGCCTAACTAACTGCCTCTAGAAACTTCTACCTAACTACCTAGCTTACAAGGGAAGCTAAACTAAACCTAGCTTCTAAAGGAAGCCAAAGCTAATGAAGACTATAAAAGGGACCCTAAAGCTTCTTCTCAAAGGTTGTTGATTCCTACATCAATTCCAACACAAGTTGAGTGACACAACTTGTAAACCCTAATCCCTAATTCAAAATCCAAAACCAAAAATCAAGAACTCCGAGTACCAAATCAAGCATGAAGCCTTCGATCCTTTAGAAAGCGACGCCGGACTTCATCGGAGCAAGTGATCCAAGGAGATCCGTGACTCAAGGAGACGAGCGAAGCCGAAATCGACGATCAAGTTCTTTCCTCTTGTAGATCTTGAGAGAATTGTAAAAAAATTGTTGATAAATAAAGGTGAAATTTCTATATCTTGCTTTCTTTACATTCTTGCATCATGATTCGATCTCAATTCTTGATTGAGTATTTTGATATAATGTTTGAGTAAAACTCCGCTCGTGAAGGAGTCGAGAGAATCAATAGATGATGATGTTACAAATCTTGAAACGATTCTTAATTCCTATAAGTTTTGTAAACTCTTGTAAATTGAAGAATCGGCAACCTAGTTTCGAGCGATGCTTTCTTGATTGTGTTCGCTCTTAATTAGGGATCCACGATCGATTCTTGAATTTACTAGAGGCTAGTTTTTTAATGAGATTAATCGAAAGGACAAAGAATGAGATGAAGAAACCCTAGTTTTTTCGAAAGATCCTTAAACCTCGATTAATCGTCATCGATATAGTATCAAATCATTAATGGATAAGAAAACGTAATCAATAGATTTCATCACGTCTATAGATTCGATCGATTCCTACGAGCCTCACTTCGATTATTAATTATTGGATTGGAAATCATCAATTCTTAATTCTTGATTTTAATGTTTTCTTGTTATTAGATCTAGATCTAGATAATTCTTGAATTCACTTTTAAATCTTGAATTGAATTGTCTTTTCTCTTTTCTTTAATTTTCAATTCATCTAATTCAAATTCGAACGGATTACACTTTCCCTGTGGACGATCCGCACTCGCTAACGTGCTATAATCGACACCGTTATTGATTGCGGTCAAAATATTTTTGGTTGTGATTTCTATATATTTTCTACATACACACCGAGAATTTCATTCTATCACATGTGACTACTGGTTTCCTGAAAGTAACTGGTCCTGCTGGTCTCTTGGGCTGTTGCCTCCCGTTGAATCTAGAAGATGATCCCCCAAGAACTTGATTAGCCGGTCGCTTAATGCCAGACAGTCGGTCATCCTTCCTTATGCGTCTCTGAAAGTCTTCGAAGTTCCGTGCTGCCTCTAAGATTTCATCATAAGTTGATAAGGTGGCAGAAGACATGGAGGACTGCGTCTTCAGATCCAACCCCTATCGAAATCTTTTAGCATATAGTTCCGGGGTTGCCACCAGGTGATGCGCAAACCGACTTAATCTCGCGAACTCCGAAGCATACTCATCCACCGAAATATCCCACATGCTCCCCTGTTGGAACTATATAAACTCCCGTTCCATTTTTAGGTGTGCTACGACGGGGAAGTATTGAGTATCGAACCGTTGTTTAAATGTTTCCCAGTCGGCGGGCTCTTTCAGTCTACTTTCCTCGGCCTCCCACCATATTCGAGCATTATCCGTGAGTTGTAGTTTGGCAATGTTCACCCACGCGTCCTTCAGAATTTGGGCGGCACCGAGATCGTTGACTGTTCCCTTGAGCCATTCCTCAGCTTCTAAGGCAGTTTCTTTCCCTGAAAAACTCTTAGGGTGGAGTGATCTGAACTGTTTTACTCCCGCCGAGCCTTGAGGCTCTGGGCTAGTGCCTGTTTTAAAATTTCTGCTTGTTGCTGCCCACTTTTGCTCAGCTCTTGATGCAGGGCAGCGGTCTGCTGCTGCTGTTTCTCCAGTAGTCCTTGCATCATTTGTAGCATCGCTGCTTGTTGGGCAGTGGCTTCATTGCCTCCATTTCCTCTTCGGTTGCGGTGATGGTGTCGTCCGGCCATGGAGATATGAATCAGAATTTGTTAGGCTATAACAGGCGGCGAAAGACATAGGATAGTAACTTGCAGGAAAAGTAACCATTCATGCCAGAGGAAAACTAGTAAGGAATAATAAAAACGGGAGACACAAGAGTGCAATTGTTGAAATCAAGATTTTATTAATAATGTTAACGGGAATACAAGGAATTATTAAATAGGGTCCTACTTCTATACATAGCTTACTCGGCTCACTAAGGAACTAAGAACTAAACAGGTGCCATTCGTCCATCAATTATAGGGCGGAAACTGCGCGTTATTGGCTCGACGTTTGTTGATCTTTCTTGCAAAACTATAAAAGAAAGGAGAGCCTGGTACATCCCGACGATAGAGTTGTGGAGGGGTACGGAGAACACATCGATAAGCATATCCCCGAATATAAAGAGTTTTCCTAATAAACAACATGTGCGGCCCGTATTCTCTTAGTTCTTCCACCAGAATTTCCTCCTCAGCGGAGGCCTCCTCCTCAGATTCCTCTACCTCAACAGGATCTCCCTCTTCCTCAACAGGATCTCCCTCTTCAGCAGGGACGTCCTCTTCAGGTTCTTCCTCCTCAGATTCCTCTACCTCAATGGGATCTTCCTCTTCCACCGGAATTTCCACCTCAACGGGGGCCTCCTCCTCGGGTTCTTCCTCCTCCTTAGATTCTTCTACCTCCATGGGATCATCCTCATCCTCAACGAGATCTTTCTCTTTAGCAGGGGGTTATCCTTCTCCATCTTCCATATCGTCCTTGGGGATATTTAATTGGGGACTTATAACATCGTCGTCCGCATATCCAAGCGTTGCCTCAAAGGTGATGTCTGACATGTTGTCCTCATCCGGAAGATTTGCCATGACCTGAGAAGGATGGTCATGGTAAGGATACAGAAATGTCAAGGAAAAGGCGAGGAATAGGAAAACTTTATGAAAATTTTTACAAGCGGATGAGATTCACAAATATAATAAGTCAGTTAATAGTTTTGTTTTAGTACACAAGACGGACCTGCATGGGCCACCACTAAAACCTGTCACGCCCCACTTCCCAAAAGAAGGTGAAGAGTGACGTGGTATGGTCCGCAACCTAACTGTATTGAAGGTGGTCTATTAAATATAGTTATGTTAAGCGTAAGAATATCTATAGTATGCAGGGTGTGTACCAAAATAAAACATTATAAGCGAAGGGCATTTATTTCCATTAACCAAACTTTATTACATTCCAAGGGAAAGAGCAAAGTAAACTAAATTGTTTAATTACATCAAAAGAAACAAAGCCCTAAACAAGTGGAAGACAAAGAAAACTAGTTAATCCTCCGACATCAACTCTGCATAATCTTCGTTAGTCGGCTCCACGCCTAGATCTTCATCATAAAACTCATTCCCATCCAACGGAAATTCCAAAAAGGGAAAAAAAAAAAGGAAAGCCTGTCAGCGAGTTATACTCGGGTAGGATTGCCTCATAAGGAAGTAAGAGTATAGGAACGAACATGTGTCTATAAGAGTATGATGTATGCAAGCTGATATGAAGTAAAGGGTATAAAGGTATGAAATGCACAAACTTAAGACGTTTTGAAAGGGGGTATATGTGAGCATGGGTACGTAGTATGTTATTTGAAGGTATGTAGTAGGAGTATAAGAGAAGGTAAAATTTCGTATTAGTTTGTTAAACAAGGGTCCGGATACTCGCGACTATTCTGTTGTGGCCACGGAACAACAACTAGAGAAGTGAAATGTACCATTTCACTTCCCGGGATCATGATCCAGTAGTAGGGGAATCCGAGTTCCGAATCTCTATGCCTAATCAAACTACCCATCCCCGTTATTCAGTGTAAGGTTTAGAGTTAGTGCGTATATCTCTAGGCATGGAATTTCCATATTGTATGTCATCCATATTTTGGATCATTTGGCCTAAAATAGGGTTAGTATTCGCCCGAATATCGGGTTAGTAGTTGTCCACACATTGGACCATTCACCCGAAGTAGGGTTAGTATTCGCCCGAATAATGGGTTAGTAGTCGTCCACACATTAGACTGTTCACCTTGCCTGCAGGGATCCTCATATATAAGTATTACATACCTAGGTCCGCGCATTCTAGCCCTAACCGTATCATGTGTTGTATATGTAATAGACTTGTAATCAAGAAGTTGTTCTCATTTAATATGGCCTTCCACAACCACTCATTTTATCTTGTTATCTTCTTAAGTTTGTAAGGTATTTCGTATCATCTTATAGAACACTTAGTTTAAAAAAGGATAATAGTGTTTAATTATATTTATTATTTATAAGAAAACCATGATGTTTGGAATATTTATCGTTTTGGAAACCCATAATATTTTACTGAGAAATATCCTTTTAATAAAAGGTTATGGTATTTATTTGAAAATTATCTTTTAATAAAGCTTTAGATATCCTTTTGGAAAATATCATTTATATGGGTTATGATCTTTGTTGAAAATAGCCTTTTAGTAAAGGTCAAGCTATTTAAATGAAGTTGTCTCCTTTTAGGATGGATTTGAGGTATTTTATTGTAAATAATAATTTTATGAGATTATAGTGTTTTAAGTTTGAGGTCACGTTTTAGAAAATACGTTCGTGTTAGCAACCGCTGCACATGGACGGCAGAATTTGTGTCCTTTTCAGGGACGATTGCCTATCAACCACGATATACTCGCGTAAAACATTACCCTATTATTAGGGTAATCTATTAGAGGTGCTATTCTATAAGAATGACTCCGTGTTAACAACCGCTGCACATGGGCAGCAGGATTTGTGTCCTTTTCAAGGACGATTGTCTAGTAACCACGGGGTGATTCAGGTAAAACATTCCCCAATTAGGGTAACTCATTAAATTTTAGTTAACATTCTAAGAAGAATTAATATAAAAATATCCTTTCGAGTGAAAGGGGCTAAGTTGGAAAAACCATATGCCGTTATTTAAATTTGGTATTATCCCCTTTCAAAAGGTGAAGGGATTTAACAAAATTACAGTAGTTGATGAAAAAGTGTAAGTAAAATATATGTATATGTCGTATCTAAAACATTTATTCCAAATATCTTATCTCATATGGATATCTTAAACAAATACAACATTTTAATAAAACGAGGGTATTTTGTGGAAGTAGCCTATTTCGAGATCAAATTGGTAGTATGGGTAAGTGTGGGTATGTGAGGGGTGAAGTGATACCCCGTGGGTTATAACATTAAGTATATCACATTTCATGTAATAGGAGGGTGCAATATTTTGCATATAGGAGTGATTAAGGAAACCATTTTAAACAAGGGTTAATATTATTATCATTAAGAGGTACCAAAATGGGCATGCAGGAATATTTTTAATATCATTTTAAATATGAGATTAGGGATTAAGAGTTGAAACCAGGATCATTATGAAAAAAGAAGGCGACAGAGGAGTGGAGAGAGACGGATCCTACCTTTGATTAGAGTTGGCTATAGATGCGTCGAAACGTAGGCTCGTACTAAATCCTCGATAGCTCCGCGCTCGGATTTTTTTCTTGATGCTTGGGTGGAACCGCAGCGTCAGCGTCGTCGATACGAAGGCGTGAATATTTTTTCAGAATTTTTGGAGTTCTGAGTTATGAGAAATCAGTGTTTGAAGTGCCTATTTATAGGTTTTTTTTACCAACCATAAAATCCAGAAAATCTATTAAAATTCCCCAAAATTCGCGCCGCCAAATGATTTCAAAATCATCAGTTGATGATTGTCGCCACCGCCGTCACACCCTGGCCATTGGATTTGCATCCAACGACTCGAGATCCGCCGCCAAAATGCCACGCGTCCGCGTGGGGGAGGATCACGCGGTTTCACGTGGTCCCCACCACGTGTGAGCCGCCGAGCGTCCTGGGCCGTTGGATCCTTACATCCAACGGTCCAGGTTAAAGTTGTTTTAAAAAAAATTTAAAATTTTTTTTTAATAAAATACTCAGCAGATTTTTTAAAAATTATTGATTTTGGTTTTTAAAAAAATTGTTAAAAATGGTTAAACTACGGGCAAATTATGGAAAAATTTCAGGAAATATGTTTTATTATTATGTTTAGTATAAAAATAATTTTAGGCTAAAAATAAATAATATATCCCATATTTACGGTTTTAGCTTAGTTATTATAATTATTTAATATCTAGTTTATTCTTGATATATTTTTTGAACGTGTGTGTGTGTATATATATATATTTCGAATTAATTGTTTTAATTGATAATAAAAATGTGTAGAGTATTCTAAAGCATTATAAAATTTTATTAAAACAATTTAAGCCGAGGAAAAAATAAATAAATTTTAGAAAATTCCTTTAATCCTATTTCTCAATGCCTTAAATATTACTAACATCATTTTTTTTTACAAAAATATTCTTCTATCAACGAAATACGTAAATAACCACTTGATTCTAGGAATTTAAAATAAAAGATATTTTATTAGAAAACTCGGTCGTTACAATCTACCCTCCTTAGAATAATTTCGTCCCCGAAATTTCAGAAGGTAGGTCAAAAGGAGAGAAAAATTTACATAATGGAAACCTCAAATTGGTGAGGATATCGTTCTCTCATCTCGTCTTCTCTTTCCCACGTGAACTCACCGGGAGAGTCCTTCCTCCATATGACCCTAACCAATTTGATCGTCTTGTCTCTTAAAATCTTTTCCTTCCGGTCTAGAATCTCCGCCGGCTGCTGTTCATAGGTTAGATCAATCCCTACGGTGATTTCAGAATGATCCAAAACGTGACTGGGGTCGCTGACATATTTCCTCAATTGTGAGATATGGAAAACGTTGTGTACGCCTTCCAGAGAAGGGGGCAAGGCTTGACGATACGCAACCTCTCCAACTCGTTCGAGAATATCGAAGGGACCTATGAACCGCGGGCTGCGTTTTCCACGTCTCCCAAAACGTATCACTCCTCGGTTAGGAGAAATCTTCAGAAACACGTGTTCTCCCGGTTGGAACTCTAGTGGCCTTCTCTTCGTATCTGCCCAATGCTTCTGCCGATCTTGTGCTATGCATAATTGTTCCCTAATTGTTCTTATCGCCTCCACTGTCTCGACAATCATCTTGGGGCCTAGAAGTTCTTGATCCCCAATATCGTCCCAACTTAACGGTGATCTACACTTTCATCCATACAAAGCGGCGAAAGGCGCCATGTGTTCATATCATAATTTTGCATTATTATATTCCCCATTCTTATTCATTTTACAAATAAACAGTGCTTTTGATCCATGTCTGCTACATAGTTGCAGGTTACAGGTTCTTGGAACAAAACAGTGAAAATAATGAAAAGACGATACAAAAGTGAGACTACGACCAACAAATAAAAGAATCTTGATCATGCCTACAGTTTTAGGAACAAATGAAGATCAATGAACAATTTCACAAGTATAAAGGCAGCGCAAGGTTCAAGACTTCGACACGAAGTAAACGGTAAAAGTCCACAACATTATGCACTGTGGAGATCTGAAAGAAACTAGAAGACATTCTGAAGAACCAAGAGAAGAAAAATCAAGTAAAAAGCAACATGAAAATTACCAGAGAAACAGAGACCAGAAGCCTCCAAGATGGCCGCGGATCCGCGGCCAAACAAGGCATATGGCCGCGGATCCGCAGCCATGGTGAGCACATGTCGGTGCAAAATTCAACGGTGGCGGCGGTGCATTGACCAGGCTTCTCAGGGTAGTTTTGTAAATGTAGATAAGGATCAGAATGTAACCTAGGGTTCCTATAATCTATAAATAGGAACCTTAAAGCTCTTTTTGGAGCATGCCTCTTCTTGTGCCTCTTTTTAATTATCAATTTCAGAATTTCAATTCATGTAATGTTTGAAGAGTGCATCAAATAAAAGATAAAGTAAGTCTTTCTTTTCTTGCCTTAGTTAATTTTCCTTTCTGTCCTAGTTAATTTTATTTATCTACCCTAGTTAGCACTTTTATTTGTCTACCGTAGATTAGATAATTAGGTTATTAAAAACAATCATAAAAATGTCTCTTTTTATCAATTCCCTAATGAGTGAGTAGTTCCTTACTTGTTAGGGTTAGGAATAGGAAAGGTTTGAGAGACGAAAATCTCTCACCCCTTTCTTGCCGGGCATACATTTTAATTAGACTCTATGCATACATACACACACCGCTCACTACGGCACCCTATCCCACGAGGTAGCAGTGATACCGTAGTTAAAGACCGGTTGTGTATGTTTTCCATGGAGGTTAGGGTAAGAGTTAAGAAAGGACGGACAAGGACCTAGAAGAAGAAACCTAGTTTCTTCCCGATGGTACTAATCCATTTTGTTAACTATTACTTTAACACATAAATAGTTCTTAATTAGGGCATAGAAAGCGGTGAGGAATATTGACTTTCCAAACTTAACCTAAACCTAACCCTAGCAAGATTTTTATCCTAATCAACTCATTTCATTTTTTAGTGATAATCAATCCAACCATAATTGGAATTAACTAGTTAGAACAATTAGAAAATACACAAAATCCCTTTGGACCGACCCGTACTCAACCGGCTAGCTACCAAGTGACGCCGTTCTTGATTGCGGTTAATATTCGTTGATTCATCTTTTAAAAGCGCATAAGCACACTAAAGCCTCTGACAATCAAATGGCGTCGTTGCCGGGGATGGCGTAGTTATTTTCTTTTTGCAATTTCGAGTTAATATAAAATTTAAAAAATCATAAAAAACTGAAAAATATAAAAAATATAAAAAAAAATTTATCTTCTTGTTATTTTTGAAGGGTTTTCGTTTGAATTGTGCAGGATCGACGAACAGATTCAGATCTGGAAAAATCCAGTGAGCAAAACAGCAAACAGAAGATCTGAACCAACAGAGGAGAACCACAACAGAGAAACAGAAGAAATTGGAGATCTGAACCGACAAAGCCACCACGGAACCGCCGCAATAACCCTCTTTTGACCGCGGAACCGGGCTTGGTGGTGACGTCAGCAGGTGGAAACCCCTCTGTAAGCCTTCTTTTCTTCTCTGTAACCCCATAAACTCCTCTGAAAAATTTTCCTGCAGGGTTTTTTGCGCAAAAACTTCTCCCCCTTCTCCAATAACTTGATCTTGTGCAGGATTCTTTGCGCCGCAATAAAAAAAAATTTGGAAGTGTTTAATTGTGTTTACTGCTTTGCATCTTTAAAATTGACTTTAAGGGGGTTTTACACCAATCCAGATTGGGTGGGGATTTCATTACCCTTCCTAGGACCCCAAAAATCACAAAAAGCATATTGCATTGACCATCGAGTTAAATTAAAAAAAGATTAGACTCAGCCTTAAGGACTGTCGCGCTCAATAGGACAAAGGAATAGTTGTAGGCATCGATCGTTTATCTAAACCAGACTTTGTGGTGCCTAGGCTAGACAAGTGGGGAAAGGTAACTTTAAAAGGCCTGTCTCACGGTGATTCGTGAGCGGATCCCTCCTTTCTCTACTTGTGCTTATCTAGCCACAATTGGCGGTGAAGAGGCGATTTGAGGTCCTCACAACTTACCCTTTGGAACAGTTAGGAGCAGTCTAGTTGACCTAGGTGACACTAGATCTAGGCTTGATTGTGCATATTGTGATTGATTGAACGTGTGTCTAAGCTTTTTATTGAAAATCTTTTTGCAATAAGCTCCTTATAAAAAAACACAAAAAGGAAAAAAAAATTACAAAAACTTGCCACTTGTCGCTAAGAAATCCATTGCACCCCACTTACACCCATTGACGTTTTCTTACCCCCACCTTCTGTTTTCACCTTTTGACTACACTACACCTCTTTAGTGTATGTCCGGTTGGACTAGGGACACTAGTGCCCGTTTAGTCCGTGTCTCGTTAGTGCCGACTGACGACGCTTTTGACTCCGAAGTCGAAATTCCTTCCACTTCTTTACCTTCACCTTCATATTCTTCGTCTTCTAAGGATATGTCAGCATTCAATCCTAACAACCCCTTACCCGCGGGACTGATTCCACCTCCACTAGGTACGAATAACCCACAACACCCACCTGTTGAAGCGCCCCAACAAATCGCGCTTCAGGATCTTTTCTACTCTATCCGCACCGCTTTACCCACTTGTCTTTCACTTCCACCGGCCAATTGGGATAATTTTGAAATTAAACCCCACTTCATCAACATGTTGCCTAAATTTCACGGGCTGGAATCCAAAGATGCCTATATCTTCATAAACAAATTCCAGAATGTTTGCGCAATGATGAAGACCACACAACTTTCAGATGATGCTATAAGGCTACGTGTCATTCCATTCACCTTATGTGACCTAGCTGAGAAATGGTTATATAGCACTGCATCACACTCGATTAAAACTTGGGAAGAGTTTGTTAAGGCTTTTCTTAAAAAGTTTTACCCACATCACAAGACCGCGAGAATTCGCAACGAAATTATTCAATTTTCCCAGCTTCCATCCGAACCTTTTTGGAAGTGTTTTGAAAGATTTAAAGACCTACTTGTTCAATGCCCTCACCACGGTATCGAGAATTGGCAACTTTTCCAAACTTTATACGAAGGATTGAACCCAGCAACTAAGCAGTTGTTGGAAATCATTTGTCAAGGTCACTTTCTAACAAAATCAAGCGAGGAAGCTTGGCAGTTTCTCGACGATCTTGCTGAACAAACACTTCAGTGGGAAAGCACTAAGACCACCTCATCTACTTCATCAGGTCAGTCTAAGGCAGGCATACATCAACTAGACATGTCGATTGCAATGAAGGCCGAAATGGCCGCACTTACGAAAAAGTTAGAAGCAATTGAGAGCAAATTCTCATCGCCTTCTCCTGCCCCTGCTTTACCCCCACGCACTGTTTGCGCTTGTTGTTCGGATCCAGCCCATCATACTGAAGAGTGTCCTTACAACCCACCTATTCAAGGACAAGATCAAGTCAATACTGTCTTTCAGCAAAGACAACGAAATGATCCATACTCTTCGACTTATAATCCTGGTTGGAGGAGCCATCCAAATTTTGCTTGGAATCAAAATCAACAATTCCAAGGCAACAACAACTTTCAAAGGCCTCCTCCTCCACAACAACAAGCACCTCAACAAACTCAATACCAACAACCTTTCCAACCCCAACCTTACCCAAACCAGATGAACAATTTTGTGCCCAACAACTCTTATCCTCAAAACAACTTTGTTCAACCAAATAACGATAAGGTTTTCTCACTAGAACGAAGTCTAGATGCGTTTTTAAAACAATCTACACAATCTGCAGCAAGGTTGGAGACTTCGATTCAGTCTTTGGTGCAAAACAGTGTTTCACATGATCAAAGTATCAAATCAATTGAGGCCCAAATTGCACAACTAAATGTTGCGTTGAGCGAGTGAGAAAAGGGAAAGCTTCTGTCTCAACCATTGCCAAATCCCGGTCAAACACACAACGTACATGTTGCTTATGAACAACAAAATCATAATGTAAATGCTGTGACCACGTTGAGATCTGGAAGAGTGTTGCACAATAACGTGGGTAATAGTGATGACACCCCTGCCGGTGCTTCTTCTTTATCTTCTTCTTCCTCATCTTCTTCTTCATCTTCGTCAGAGCCTGTTCTTCATTCTTCACAAGGCTCTACTTCTTCTAATTCGAACGGACCTGCATCTCACTTCACGAACACACCAACACTAGGATCCGTTCCAACTCCGTAATCTACTCCACAAATATTGGACTCAATAAATTTTCAAAATGTTCCTTTTCCAAACAGGTTGAGATCCAATAAACTAACTCCCCAAATGGAGAAGATTATGGAGTTATTCAAGCAGGTTAGCATTAACATAGCTCTCTTTGATGCAATCCAACAAGTCCCTTCTTACGCGAAAATCTTAAAGGGCTTATGCACCACGAAGAGAAAGTCTCAGGTACCCAAGAAAGTGCTCGTAGCTAGTGCCGTAAGCAATGCTATTACCCAACCTCAACCTTTGCCCCAAAAACGAAAGGACCCTGGCTGTCCTACAATTTCAATAACAATTGGCGATAAGAACATCAATTGAGCACTTTTAGATTTTGGTTCCAGTGTTAACCCGCTTCCCTATTCCGTTTATGAGCAATTAGGTGTTGGAGAGTTGAAACCCACTCATTGTACTCTCCAAATGGCTGATCGATCCATCACCCATCTTAGGGGTGAGTTAGAGGATGTGTTGATCAAAGTAGGGGACTTCATATTCCCCGTTGATTTCATTGTTATGGACACACAGCCTGTGGCAAACCCACGGAACCAAATTTCGGTGATCCTCGGTCGACCATTTTTGGCCACTTCTAATGCTGTAATCAACTGTCACAACGACTCTATGACTCTATCCTTCGGGAAGATGTCAAGTGAGTTCAACATTTACAAGATAGGAAGTCTGCCCTCCGTGCCTAAAGCTAGCATACTTGATGTTTGCTCGATCCACAAAATCACACAGGAGGACTGTGAGCTTGAAAAATTTCTGTTCGATCACAGCAGTTTTGACGCCACTAGTGCGTTCCTCCTTGAATCTGACACAGTTTGCACAACCGCTAACGATTACGAGTGTTTCACTTTTTCGGATGATTTTGAAGACTCACTACCCGAGCTTGAGTCCTTTGAATTTTCGGATGAGTTAGTTGAACCATCCGACTCAGTTGCTTACAGTCATTTCGAACCATTGAGGGAATCCTTCGAGTTCGAGACAGTTTCACCAATTTTACCACCTCCAAAACTCGAACTCAATATGTTGCCGTTTCACTCTAAATACGCTTACTTAGGTGAGGATGAGACCCTTCCTGTTATCATCTCGGCATCTCTAGCTCTCGAACAAGAGAAAGCCACGTTAATGGTCTTACAAAACAACCGGCAAGCTTTTGGCTGGACTATGGCGGACATCAAGGAGATTAGTCCCCTCATAATTGAACATCATATACATATGATGGATGATGCCAAGCCAGTAAAGGATCCACAGAAACACCTCGAGGATTTTGTGGTTAATCAACCTCCACCTATAGAAGTTGAACCACCATCTTTTCTTCTAATAAAATACTAGAATGCCAATATTCCACTCATAAATGATCATTCACATTCTCGTTTTTATTTATCATCACCTCTTATCTCTTCACATTCACGTTCACGCAAACAATTTCCATACCACCACTTATCTCTTCCCCACTTCTTCTTGGCTCTTTATAACATGTTCTTCCACCGACCTATACGTTACACAGATAAATCCTTCAAATGGTTGGTGTTGACTTTTGGTCTTTGCAAAGCTTGGCATTGACTTGTAACATTGTTTAACTCAAGTTTGGGGGGTATAATTTGGCTTTCAAAAATAACATTAAAAAAAATAATAATTTAAAAATAAAAATAAAAAAAATTGGGTATTTTTGTAAATTTTCAGATTTTGAAATAAAATAAAAATTTTATTTGCAAATAATTTCCTCTTTTTAGAGGGGTTTATTTGCAAATATCCATCACTCTCCCCCTATATAAATAACCCCGACCCTCTCTGTTGTTTTTACCAAACCCTAAAGTTCCTCTCAGAAACCCTAGCCGCCGCCTCAATTTTTCCAGCGAGATCTCGTCACTGTGCCGCGCAACCGCCGCCAAAGGCCACTTTCGACCGTGCTTCCGCCGCGCCCTCTGGTCTTCACCCCCTGATTTTTTCAGGGAAGGTTCGATCTCTGTAACCCATCTCTGTTTTTAATTTCTGTAGATCAGTAGCTTATCTGATGGCACCCAGTATGCAACTTGAGCGTGACTTTTCACAAATTTTTTCACATGCGGTGTATGAAAGTTATTTTGTGAATGAGATAGCACGTAGGGGTTGGAACTTTTTGATATATAATCACCCAAACACCTATGCCCTTCCGGAATTAGTCATTCGTTTTTACGAGTGCATGGAAGATGGGTGTCTCGCCCAATTTGGCTTTATAAAATTGCAGTGGGGTGATAGGGAAATTATCATCGATAGAGACTTCATACATGAAGTCACATTAATCCCTAGGATACCAGCTCATGATCAACCATTCCAGTTTGAGGATTACATGCCCTTGATGGGCAATGATTGCTCAAGGGAACCACAGAAGGGGATCCAAGCGAGAACCCTTTTCGCCAATATCTTAACTGTGTGCCGTTGGGCACAGAACAATATTTTTGGTAGTTCCCACAACACCATATTTTTTACACCCTCACTGCATATCGTGCACACACTCATAACAAGAAACCCTCGTTTCGACATGTGCACGGTTTTACTGAACTCAATTGGTGCGGGCAAAAGAGCCGCAAACTACCCTTGTCCCATGCTTGTGACACAACTGTGTCGATATTTCCTTCCCGTGGAGGAGTTCGAATTTTACATGCTTGGAGGCATACCTGTCAGGCCTCTCATTAAGGGCGTTTCTACATCCTATACACGATTGACAGATGTGTGTTCAAGAACTGAACCGGCGGAATACGTGCCCGCCCAAGCACCTAGCTCCAGCTCGACCGCGAGCGAGGGAGAACTCATCCCGTTAGAACATGCAAATTTGATGCGTAGAGCTGTTAGGGGCATTGATGAGTTGAAGGGGATAGCGAGGGATCATGATAGGCGGTTGACTGAAGTAGAGCAGGGGATCCAAACCCTGCTGGCTAGGGAGGAGCGTTCCCATTCACGCTCGAGAGCACGGCGTGGGGCCGAACAGTGAGGGCACTGCTTTTGTCAAGTTTGGGGGAGTTGGTGGTTGTAGATAGTTATCTTTTGCATTGCATACTTTTTTTTAAAAAAATTTGTATATATTTTTCTTTTTCTTTTTTAAATTCTGCATTGCATCCATATAAAAAATTGAAAATAAAAAAATATAAAAAGAAAAATCAAATAAAAAAACTGAAAAATTTAAAAAATATAAAAATTAAAAATTCAATTTTGGCCATAATTGACTTGAGTTTGACAAGACAGTTAACTAGCTAGGAAAAACTAGATCTTACACTTAGTAAATTAAAAACCCTAAAAATAATCTTTCTTAAAATTTAACGGTAGAAAAATAAATGTCTTTGTAGTTTACTTAGAAATAGACAAATTTTGAGTTCATTTCTTGGGCTAAGTCAAAATAAGGGAAGAGTATTGAAATTTTTATTAAAGTGTAAGTCTGAAAAATAATTCCTAAGCTCAAGTCTAAATTCTGAAAATATATACCCTACAACTTGCACAAACACGAACCTTGAAACTTGGAATAGTAGAGGATACCTTGAAATGCTCTTGTCTAAAATCCTTAGTATAAAGGAAAATAAAATTATAAGTGTGAATAAAGAGATATAAAAAAAATGAACACTGGTTTTGTAATTACTTAAGACTGCATAAAATAAAAAAATATATAGCGAGGGTGCTTTATCACATAGTGCCTTAGACCAACTGGTTTGGGAGTCACTGCTAAAGCCTTAGGTATTACAAGACGAGGAATTACGCCTTAATGCGCAAACACATTTTGTAATCGGTCGTTAGTACCTCAAGAAGTATTAACGATCGCATGAAGGATGTGTGAGCAATTTCATCTAAAATTCACCAACTAAAAGTGCTTTGGACAATGGACAAGAGTATGATAGCTTGAATTGAATTTCCAAGTGTAGGGGTGATACATACACACACGTAGGGGTATATGATTGCGGTTTGGATGAGAGATAGGAATGAAAAATAGGACTTCTATCTTTAGTAGAGATGATAAAAATTCCTAAGTTGAGATGGAACCTTAGAAGAAAAATTCAAAAGATGCTGAAAGCTAAATAAATTACAGGACATATACAATCTTAAGTTAAATGATAAGTAAGCGTGAAAATTATGGTTGATAATTTCTGAGTTGAAGATAATAGAATTTCTTGCTAGAAAACCGAATTAAAGAATGAAAGTCAATAGGCCAAATTGATCGGATTTTGTGGGTAGTATCCGCTGAAAACCCTCAGGAGACAACACTCCTCCTACTAGGGACACCTATAGGTTTAACGGCTTGTTGCATGAGCTCAGTGCAATCGCGTTTCCCTGCGAAAGTGAGGTTAGGTCTTTTTCGAGAATAAACTAGTTTTGCTCGAGAACGAGCAAAAGATAAGTTTGGGGGTATTTGTTCATATCATAATTTTGCATTATTATATTCCCCATTCTTATTCATTTTATAAATAAACAGGTGCTTTTGATCCATGTCTGCTACATAGTTGCAGGTTACAGGTTCTCGGAACAAAATAGTGAAAATAATGAAAAGACGATACAAAAGTGAGACTACAACCAACAAATAGAAGAATCTTGATCATGCCTACAGTTTGAGGGACAAATGAAGATCAATGAACAATTTCACAAGTACAAAGGCAACGCAAGGTTCAAGACTTCGACACGAAGCAAACGGTAAAAGTCCACAACATTATGCATTATGGAGATCTGAAAGAAACTAGAACACATTTTGAAGAACCAAGGGAAGAAAAATCAAGTAAAAAGCAACATGAAAATTACCAGAGAAACAGAGACCAGAAGCCTCCAAGATGGCCACGGATCCGCGGCCAAACAGGGCATATGGCCGCGGATCCGCGGCCATGGTGAGCACGTGTCGGTGCAAAATTCAACAGTGGTGGCGGTGTATTGACCAGGCTTCTCAGGGTAGTTTTATAAATGTAGATAAGGATCATAATGTAACCTAGGGTTCCTATAATCTATAAATAGGAACCCTAAAGCTCTTTTTGGAGCATGCCTCTTCTTGTGCCTCTTTTTAATTATCAATTTTAGAATTTCAATTCCTGTAATATTTGAAGAGTGCATCAAATAAAAGATAAAGTAAGTCTTTCTTTTCTTGCCTTAGTTAATTTTCCTTTCTGCCCTAGTTAATTTTATTTATCTGCCCTAATTTAGCACTTTTATTTATCTGCCGTAGATTAGATAATTAGGTTATTAAAAACAATCATAAAAATGTCTCTTTTTATCAATTCCCTAATGAGTGAGTAGTTCCTCACTTGTTAGGGTTAGGAATAGGAAAGGTTTGAGAGACGAAAATCTCTCACCCCTTTCTTGCCCGTCATACATTTTAATAGGACTCTATGCATACATACACACACCGCTCACTACGGCACCCTATCCCACGAGATAGCAGTGATACCGTAGTTAAAGACCGGTTGTGTATGTTTTCCATGGAGGTTAGGGTAAGAGTTAAGAAAGGACGGACAAGGACCTAGTGGAAGAAACTTAGTTTCTTCCCGATGGTACTAATCCACTTTGTTAACTATTACTTTAATACCTAAATAGTTCTTAATTAGGGCATAGAAAGCGGTGAGGAATATTGACTTTCCAAACTTAACCTAAACCTAACCCTAGCAAGATTTTAATCATAATCAACTCATTTCAGTTTTTAGTGATAATCAATCCAACCACAATTGGAATTAAGTCGTTAGAACAATTAGAATATACAAAAAATCCCTATGGACCGACCCGTACTCAACCGACTAGCTACCAAGCGACGCCGTTCTTGATTGTGGTTAATATTCGTTGATTCATCTTTTAAAAGCGCATAAGCACGCTAAAGCCTCTAACAATCACCATGCCGATACTAGACTGGTAGCTATTGTTGTAAGCAAACTCTACCATGTGTAGGTGATCTTCCCAAGATCATTTAAAATCCAACATACAGGCCCGTAGCATGTCTTCGAGAATTTGAATAACCCTTCTTGATTGGCCATCGGTCTGAGGATGGTAGGCGGTACTGAAACTCAGATTCGTGCCCAGATTCTCTTATAAGCTTTGCCAAAACTGAGATCTGAAACGCGTATCTCGATCGGACATAATGAAAATTGGCACTCCATGCAATCTGACAATCTCCTCCATATACCTTTTTGCAAGACTTTCGGTTGATTGACCAACTCGAAAAGGAATGAAATGTGCCGACTTGGTGAGTCGGTCCACTATCACCCATACTGCATCGTTTCCCTTAGAGCTGCGAGGGAGTGCGGTCACAAAATCCATTGTAATGTTTTGCCATTTCCATTCGGGTATCGGTAAGGGCTGTAATAGACCTGCCATTCTGTAGTGTTCGGCCTTCACTTGTTAGCAAACAAGACATTTGGACACACTCTTGGCTATCTCCCGCTTCATCCCATGCCACCAATAGTTCTGTCTGAGGTCTTTATACATCTTTGTTCCTCCCGGATGAACAGAGTATGGAGAACTATGTGCCTATTTTAATAACTCCTTTCTCATCTCCCCCTTAGGAACACAGACTCTGCTTCTATATCTCAAAGAATAAAGTCCGCCAGCAGATTCGCGTCCACTTGCTCTATGATCCTTCGCAACCTAGGGTCCTCCATTTGAGCTGTCTTGATCCGTTCGACTAATGTGGAGTGAATTTGCATATTCATGAAGGATGTAAGCATTCCAGGCATTATCATCTCGGTCTCTAGTTCATTGAGATCTTGACGATTCCTCCAATGAGCAGTCAGACTCGAAATCATTGGTTGGCGACTCAAGGCGTCCGGGACTACATTCACCTTCCCCGGATGATACTGTAAATTTACGTCAAAATCTGCCATTAATTCCATCTAACTCCTCTGCCTCATATTGAGTTACTTCTGGGTGAAGATATACTTCAAGCTCTTATGATTGGTGTAAATATCTACCCTCTCACCCAATAAATAATGCCTCCAAACCTTGAGTGCGAAGACAACTGCGGAAAGCTCTAAATCGTGCATTGGGTAGTTTCGTTCATACACTTTTAATTGTCTTGACGCATAAGCCACTACCCTACCATGTTGGTGCAAAACGCATCCCAAGCCTTTTCCCGAGGCATCGCAATGTATGTCGAACCCTCCAGTCCTGTCGAGAATCGTAAGAATGGGTGCAGAAGTTAAACGAGTCTTCAATTCTACGAATGCTTCCTCGCAACCCTCGGACCATACATACGGCACATCTTTCCGGGTCAAGGTAGTCGGTGGCTCCGCAATCTTGGAGAAGTTCTTAATGAAACGACAGTAATATCCAGCAAGTCCTAAGAATCTCCTGATCTCGGTAACAGTTCTTGGTATCAGCCATGTCTGAACTGCGACAATCTTGGCTGGATCTATTGAAATCCCCTCACCTGACACCACATGTCCCAGGAATGCTACATGTTCTAACCAAAACTCGCATTTGCTGAGCTTTGCATAAAGTTGGTGTTATCGCAAGGTTTCGAGCACTGCACGTAAGTGTTCCGCATGTTCTTCTTGATTCTTTGAATACACCAGAATATCGTCGATGAAGATAACAACAAACTTGTCTAAGTGTTCGTAAAACAATTGATTCATCAAATTCATAAAGACCGCGGGTGCATTGGGTACTCCAAAGGGCATCACTAGGAATTCATAATGTCCATACCTATTCCTGAAAGCCGTCTTGGGTATGTCAGACGCTTTCACCTTGAGTTGATGATAGCCTGTTCGCAAATCCAACTTGGAGAACACTCGAGATCCCTCCAGCTGATCGAACAGATCATCTATCCGCGGCAAGGGATACTTATTCTTGATTGTTACTTTATTTAATTCCCGGTAGTCGATGCACATCCTCTTAGTCCTATCTTTCTTAGGTACCAAAAGAACTAGGGCACCCCAAGGTGACGAGCTGGGTCGAATGAATCCCTTATTGAGGCGGTCCTCAACTTGCGTCCGAAGCTCCTTCAATTCTGCTGGCCCCATTCGGTACGGTGTCTTCAATATGGGTTGAGTTCCCGGCATCAAGTCTATGGTGAACTCGATCGCCCGATCCGGTGGTAAACCCAACACATCTGCAAATACGTCTTCAAATTCTCGATACAACTTTCCTCCCCTTGTACGGTATACAACATCTCTTCCTTTCTCGGTACAGCTCGGTAAGTTGCTGGGTCCAAGGACTTACTTCCACTCTCGAATATGAACGGTGGGTGGTCAGGTATTTCAAATACTACCCTCCTTTGACGACAGTCGATAGTAGCATAAAAAGTACTCAACCAGTCCATACCCAAGACCATGTCGAAATTTGGCATATCTATCACCATAAAGTTGCATAGAAACCTTGTCCGCAGATTACCACGGGGCACAGATCATATCCCATAGTGGACTTGATCACACCGTTTCCTATGTTGACATTCCACTCAGTGATGAGGGGTGTTACTGGAATGGAGCTGGCGGTCACAAACTTTTGTGCCATGAAGCAGTGTGACGCACCAGAGTCAAAAAGTATGAGTGCAGGTATAGAGGCTACTAGGAGGCTACCTATGTTATAGGTGGGGAAAAAAATTAGTGATGAGCCTAACAAGATATGCATGCATGATAAGGGTGAAATTGGAAGCATGACAGTCAAAACAGCGATACGTGTAATAACTTCCCCCGTTGCTTTAGCCTCCTCTGCGGTCATAGTAAAGGCCTGACGCATCCGACCATTGCGCTGAGCTTGCTGGAATACTCGCTTCTGATGGGGCAGGGGTGGTCCTCTAGCTGATGGTCCGTGCCCTATTGGTTTATTAGCGGGTGGGGCCGGGCTCCTTGTAGAAGCGCTCTAAAATTCGCTGGTTTGTTGTCAGGAAGTAGTGGTCGCCTTCTCTGTGGACAATCCCCTATGGCATGATCCGGAGACCCACAGACTATACAGAGTTTGTTCAAAATGCGACAGTCCCTCATGTAGTGTCCGACTCTACCGCAATGGTTGCATATGACTGCTGGTTTCTTGAAAGTAGCTGGTCCTTCTGGTCTCTTGGGTTGTTGCCTCCCGTTGAATCTGGAAGATGATCCCCCAAGAACTTGATTGGCTGGTTGCTTAATTACAGACAGTCGGTCATCCTTCCTTATGCATCTCTGAAAGTCTTCGAAGTTCCATGCCGCCTCTAAGATTTCATCATAATTTGATAAGGTGGCAGAAGACATGGAGGACTGCGTCTTCAGATCCAACCCCTGTCGGAATCTTTTAGCATATAGTTCCGGGGTTGCCACCAAGTGATGCACAAACCGACTTAATCTCGCGAACTCCGAAGCGTACTCGTCCACCGACTTATCCCACATGCTCCCTGTTGGAACTGTATAAACTCCCGTTCAATTTTTAGGTGTGCTACGACGGAGAAGTATTGAGTATCGAACCGTTGTTTGAATGTTTCCCAGTCGACGGGCTCTTTCAGTCTACTTTTCTCGGCCTCCCACCATATTCGGGCATTATCCATGAGTTGTAGTTTGGCAATATTCACCCACGCGTCCTTCGGAATTTAGGCGGCACCGAGATCGTTGACTATTCGCTTGAGCCATTCCTCAGCTTCTAAGGGAGTTTCTTTCCCTGAAAAATTCTTAGGGTGGAGTGATCTGAACTATTTTACTCCCGCCGAGCCTTGAGGCACTGAGGCCAGTGCATGTTTTAAAATTTCTTCTTGTTGCTGCCTACTTTCGCGCAGCTCTTGATGCAGGGCAGCGATCTGCTGCTGCTGTTGCTCCAGTAGTCCTTGCATCATTTGTTGCATCGCTGCTTGTTGGGCAGTGGCTTCATTGCCTCCATTTCCCCTTCGGTTGCGGTGATGGTGTCGTCTGGCCATGGTGATCTGAATCAGAAAGGGTTAGGCTACAACCAGGCGGCGAAAGACATAGGATAGTAACTTGCAGGAGAAGTAACCATTCATGCCAGAGGAGAACTAGTAAGGAATAATAAAAACGAGAGACACAAGAGTGCAATTGTTGAAATCAAGATTTTATTAATAATGTTAACGGGAATACAAGGAATTATTAAATAGGGTCCTACTAAGGAACTAAAAACTAAACAGGTGCCATTCGTCCATCAGTTATAGGGCGGAAACTGCGCGTTATTGGCTCGGCGTTTGTTGATCTTTCTTGCAAAACTGTAAAAGAAGGGAGAGCCTGGTACATCCCGACGATAGAGTTATGGAGGGGTACGGCGAACACATCGATAAGCATGTCCCCGAATATAAAGCGTTTTCCCAATAAACCACATGGCGGCCCGTATTCTCTTGGTTCTTCCATCGGAATTTCCTCCTCAGCGGGGGCCTCCTCCTCAGATTTATCTACCTCAATGGGATCTTCCTCTTCCTCAACGGGATCTCCCTCTTCAGCAGGGACACCCTCTTCAGGTTCTTCCTCCTCAGATTCCTTTACCTCAATGGGATCTTTCTCTTCCACCGGAATTTCCTCCTCAGCGGGGGCCTCCTCCTCGGGTTCTTCCTCCTCCTCAGATTCTTCTACCTCAATGGGATCCCCCTCTTCCTCAACGAGATCTTTCTCTTCAGCAGGGGGTTCTCCTTCTCCATCTTCCATATCATCCTTGGGGATATTTATTTGGGGACTTATTACTTCGTCGTCCACATATCCAAGCGTAGCTTCAAAGGTGATGTCTGATATGTTGTCCTCATCCGGAAGATTTGCCATGACCTGAGAAGGATGGTCATGGTCAGGATACAGAAATGCCAAGGAAAAGGCGAGGAATAGGAAAACTTTATGAAAATTGATACAAGCGGATCAGATTCATAAATATAATAAGTCAGTTAACAGTTTTGTTTTAGTACACAAGACGGACCTGCATGGGCCACCACTAAAACCTGTCACGCCCCACTTCCCAAAAGAAGGTGAAGAGTGACGTGGCACGATCCGCAACCTAACTGTATTGAAGGTAGTCTATTCAATACAGTTACGTTAATCGTAAGAATATCTATAGTATGCAGGGTGTGTACCAAAATAAAACAATAAAAGCGAAGGGCATTTATTTCCATTAACCAAACTTTATTACATTCCAAGGGAAAGAGCAAAGTAAACTAAATTGTTTAATTACATCAAAAGAAACAAAGCCCTAAACAAATAGGCAACAAAGAAAACTAGTTAATCCTCCGACGTCAACTCTGCATAATCTTCGTTAGTCGGCTCCACGCCTAGATCTTCATCATAAAACTCATTCCCATCTAAGGGACATTCCAAAAAGGGAAAAAAAGGAAAGTCCGTCAGGGAGTTATACTCGGATAGGATTGCTTCATAAGTAAGTAAGAGTATAGGAATGAACATGTGTATATAAGAGTATGATGTATGCATGTTGATATGAAGTAAGGGGTGTAAAGGTATAAAATGCACAAACTTAAGACATTTTGAAAGGGGGTATATGTGAGCATGAGTACGTAGTATGTTATGTGAAGGTATGTAGTACGAGTATAAGTGAAGGTAAAAGTTCGTATTAGTTTGTTAAACAAGGGTCCAGATACTCGCGACTATTCCGTTGTGACCACGGAACAACAACTGGGGAAGTGAAATGTACCGTTTCACTTCCCTGGATCATGATCGAGTAGTAGGGGAATCCGAGTTCCGAATCTCCTTGCCTAATCAAACTACCCATCCCCGTTATTCAGTGTAAGGTTTAGAGTTAGTGTGTATATCTCTAGACATGGAATTTCCACATTGTATGGTATCCACATTTTGTATCATTCGCCCTCAAATAGGATTAGTATTCGCCCGAATATCGGGTTAGTAGTTGTCCACACATTGGACCATTCACCCCAAGTAGGATTAGTATTGGCCCGAATAACGGGTTAGTAGTCGTCCACATATTGGACTGTTCACCCTGCCTGCAGGGATCCTCATATATAAGTATTCCATATCTAGGTCCGCGTATTCTAACCATAACCGTATCATGTGTTGTATATGTCATAGACTTGTAATCAAGAAGTTGATCTCATTTAATATGGCCACAACCACTCATTTTATCTTGTTATCTTCTTAAGTTTGTAAGGTACTTCGTATCATCTTATAGAACACTTAGTTAAAAAAAAGGATAATAGTCTTTAATTATATTTATTGTTTATAAGAAAACTGTGATGTTTGGAATATTTATCGTTTTGGAAACCCATAATATTTTACTGAGAAAAGGCTATGGTATTTATTTGAAAATTATCTTTTAATAAAGTTTTAGATATCCTTTTGGAAAATATCATTTATAAGGGTTATGGTCTTTGTTGAAAATAGCCTTTTAGTAAAGGTCAAGGTATTTAAATGAAGTTATCTCCTTTTAGAATGGATTTGAGGTATTTTATTGTAAATAATAATTTTATGAGATTATAGTGTTTTTAGTTTGAGGTAACGTTTTAGAAAATACGTTCGTGTTGGCAACCGCTGCACATGGACGGCAGGATTTGTGTCCTTTTTAGGGACGATTGCCTATCAACCATGATGTACTCACGTAAAACATTACCTTATTATTATGGTAATCTATTAGAGGTGCTATTCTACAAGAATGACTCCGCGTTGACAACCGCTGCATATGGACGGCAGGATTTGTGTCCTTTTCAAGGACGATTGTCTAGTAACCACGGGGTGATTCAGGTAAAACATTCCCCAATTAGGGTAACTCATTAAACTTTAGTTAACATTCTAAGAAGAATTAATATAAAAATATCATTTCCAGTGAAAGGGGCTAAGTTGGAAAAACCATATGCCGTTATTTAAATTTAGTATTATCCCCTTTCAAAAGGTGAAGAGATTTAACAAAATTACAGTAGTTGATGAAAAAGTGTAAGTAAAATATATGTATATGTCGTCGTATCTTAAACATTTATTCCAAATATCTTTTCTCATATAGATATCTTAAACAAATACAACATTTTAATAAAATAAGGGTATTTTGTGGAAGTAACCTATTTCGAGATCAAATTAGTAGTATGGATAAGTGTGGGTATGTGAGGGGTGAAGTGATACCCCGTGGGTTATAACATTAAGTATATTACATTTCATGTAGTACGATAGTGCAATATTTTGCATATAGGAGAGATTAAGGAAACCATTTTAAACATGGGTTAATATTATTATCATTAAAAGGTACCAAAATAGACATGCAGGAATATTTTTAATATCATTTTAAATATGAGATTAGGGATTAAGAGTTGAAACCAGGATCATTATGAAAAAAGAAGGCGACAGAGGAGTGGAGAGAGGCGGATCCTACCTTTGATTAGAGTTGGCTATAGATGCGTCGAAACGTAGGCTCGTACTAAATCCTCGATAGCTCCGCGTGGAACCGCAGCGTCAGCGTCTTCGATACGAAGGCGTGGGTATTTTTTTCAGAATTTTTGGAATTCTGAGGTGTGAGAAATCAGTGTTTGAAGTGCCTATTTATAGGGGTTTTTTTTACCAACCATAAAATCCAAAAAAATTGTTAAAATTCCCCAAAATCCGCGCCGCTAAATGATTTCAGAATCATCAGTTGATGATTGCCGCCACCGCCGTCACACCCTGGCCGTTGGATTTGCATCCAACGGCCCGAGGGCCGCCGCCAAGATGACACGCGTCCGCGTTGGGGGGGATCATGCGGTTTCGCGTGGTCCCCACCACGTGGGCGCCGCCGAGCGTCCTGGGCCGTTAGATTCTTGTATCCAACGGTCCAGGTTTAAAGTGTTTTAAAAAAATTAAAATAAAATACTTAGCAGATTTTTTTAAAAATTATTGATTTTGGTTTTTAAAAAATTGTTAAAAATGGTTAAAACTACGGGAAAATTATGGAAAAATTTCAAGAAATATGTTTTATTATTATCTTTAGTATAAAAATAATTTTGGGCTAAAAATAAATAATATATCCCGTATTTACGGTTTTAACTTGGTTATTATAATTATTTAATATCTAGTTTATTCTTAATATATTTTTTGAACGTGTGTGTGTGTGTGTATTTCGAATTAATTGTTTTAATTGATAATAAAAATGTGAAGAGTATTTTAAGGCATTATAAAATTTTATTAAAATATTTTAAGCCTAGGAAAATATAAATAAATTTTAGAAAATTCCTTTAATCCTATTTCTCAATGCCTTAAATATTACTAACATCATTTTTTTTTACAAAAATATTCTTCTATCAACGAAATACGTAAATAACCACTTGATTCTAGAAATTTAAAATAAAAGATATTTTATTAGAAAACTCGGTCGTTACATCTTGGCTACCGATGACAGTAGCCCGCTAACTCAAGACCAGATCATGAATTTGGTTGCCAACAAAGTCAAAACATTGGTAGTCGAAGCCGAAGCGCAAAAGGATATTAGCAGCAGTGGGAGACCATATCCTGCTCAGTATGATCTGGTAGAATTTCCTAGCGGCTATGTCATTCCCAAATTTGGAAGATTTGATGGGACGGGATATGCGAATCAGCACATCGCCCATTTTAAAGCCTCATGCGGGAATACTGGGGGCAGTGATGCTCTTCTCCTCGGCCAGTTCGTTAATAGCTTAAACAATGTCGCTTTCGACAGGTACGCGAGCATACCGGATGGCTCCGTTACTACTTTCGTCCAAATGGAATCTCTGTTCCAAAAAAAGGTTCATAAGTGTCAGTGACAAGATCACCATTGCCAACCTCGTAAGGACAAAGCCAAAGAACAACGAAAACAGCACGGATTTCATAACCCGATGGCGTAATCTCTCCATAAAATGTGAACCGCCGATAGAGCAGGACCAATCTATCAGCCTCCTCATCGGAAATCTCAGCAATTGGATGGCCCCGTTTCTATGCACCGTGGGTCTCAAAACATTCCAAGAGCTGATCAGGAAAGTTCAGATGTTGGAACGCTCAAAGCAGGAGTCCTCCTCTGACTCCTAAAATAACAATAGGTCCTGGAGAAACCGAAATGACGAAAATCGCAAAGGCGAAAATTCTGACGATTCTGAATCTTTCAACACCTCGGCTAACCGAAATAAGCAAGGGATGAGTGAGCCTAATGCCAACCGGTTTCGAAAGCCAGTGTTCGGAGAGGGAGGAGAAACTCCACTGAAAGAGAAGCTGGATAAGGTCTATTCCTTCAGAAGGGACAAAGTCCATAAAATATTCAAAGATGCCCTAAGAAACGATCTACAATTGCCAGAATCAAAAAGACCGCAAGAAGCGAATATGACCGACGACCCCAAATACTACCCCTATCACAGAGTGATAGGTCATGCCATTGAAGACTGCTTCATCTTCAAAGATTGGGTCGAAAAGCAATACAAGGCAGGAAAGATAGAACTGTCTAAAGGTGTGTTAACAAACAGTCAAGCTGCGACCGCCAATTTCATACAAACGGAGACCGAAGTCCTTCGTGAAACTGATTCTCTCATATATCTGCCTTTCTCTGAAAACAGTCGACCACCACGTCATTAAACTGGGAACAATCGACCTCTAAGTCGTTAAACTGGGAATATAAAAAAAATGTGTGTAAATAAAAAATGTGTAAATAAAAAAAAAGAGAGAAGTGTAAGTAAAAAAAATAATAATAAAAAACCGAAATGATGGGGCAACCACGAATAAAAAGCCAAAATGATAGGGCAATCGCGACCTTCGCGATAAGAAAAGCTGAAATGATAGAGCAATCGCGGTAAAAATAATGGCAAATGATAAGTCGCTCCTGGTACCACATTCCAGTGCAGCGATGCAGATACCAACCAAAATCCGATTTTTCAAAATTCCCTCAGCCCTACGACCAGTCCCCAAATTGACTACCGTATACAATCCACGGGCTCAAATAATTTTCATCATACCCATGCCCTACAGCAATCACCAGTCCATCGGCCGGTCTTCGCCCTCGAAATTATGCTCCATTTGGGAAGACCCACTCATGTGTCCTCACGATGCATGAGGAGAACAAAACTTACGGGATCCTCACGACTCATAAGAAAACACCTTCGTTGGATCCTTTGGGAGTCCCCACGACTTCTATGGAGAAAGTACACCTACGAGATCCTTATGACACATAGGGAGAAAATGCTTTTATGGGACCCTTACGGCCCATAAAATTGAAAAGTCTTAGGTGATAGGGATCTAAACCTATCTCTTAAGCCATCGCTTCCCAATAGGTAATGGCGAATGATGAGCCTCTCCTGGTACCTGATTTGTCAAAGAATTTGTTAACCGCAATCAAGAACGGCGTCGCTTGGTAGCTAGCCGGTGAGTACGGGTCGGTCCATAGGGATTTTGTGTATTCTCGATTTGTTCTAACGAGTTAATTCCGATTGTTGTCGGATTGATTAAATCTAAAAACTAAGGTTGATCTAGACTAGAATTAATATCTTGCTAGGGTTAGGTTTAGATTAAGTTTGGAAAGTCAATATTCCTCACCGCTTTCTATGCCCTAATTAAGATCTATGAGGTGTTATGGTAATAATTAATAAAGTGGATTAGTACCATCGGGAAGAAACGATGTTTCTTCCTCTAGGTTCTTGTCCTTCCTTTCTTAATTCTTACCCTAACCTCCATGGAAAACATACGCAACCGGTCGTTTATACTACGATATCACTGCTACCTCGTAGGATAGGGTGCCGTAGGGAGCGGTGTGTGCATGTATGCATGGAGTCCTATAAAAACGTATGATGGGCAAGAAAGGGGTGAGAGATTTTCATCTCTCAAGCCTTCCCCAAATCTAACCCTAACAAGTGAGGAGACTACACACTCATTAGGGAATTGGTTAACATGTTCTAAACTAATTAACTAGGGCAGAGAATAAAATCTAAACTAGGGCAGAAAGGAAAATTATACCAGGGCAGATAATAAAATCAACTAGGGCAAGAATAGAAAACTTACTCTAATTTGATGCACTCTTCATACTTTACAAGAATTGAAATTCTGAATTTAGATAGATACAATGAGGCACAAGAAGAGGCATAACCTAAAACAGGTTTTAGGATTTCTATTTATAGAACATAGAAACCGTAGGGTTACAATCGCGTCATATCTGCAATTACAAGTATACCCCTAAGAAGACTAGTCAACGCACCGACGTACCGCCAGAATTTGCACCGACCCGAGCTCAACACGGCCGCGGAACCGCGGCCAAGACCCATGTTTGGCCGTGGATCCGCGGCCATATGGGGGCATCTTGGGCTGCAATTTTTAGGGGTTCTTTCTGTTGCTTTTGGCTCCTTCTTTCATCACTTGGTTTCTCAGATTTTCTTCTAGTTTTCTTCCAGATTTCCACAGTGAATAATGTCGTGGACTTTATCGCTTTCTTCGTGTCGAAGTCTTGAACCTTGCGCTTCCTTTGTACTTTGTGAACTTGTTCATTGATCTTCGTTTATTCTCCAAACTGTAGGCTTGATTAAGATTCTTCAATTTGTTGGTCGTAGTCTCACTTTTGTATCGTCTTTTCATCATTTTCACTGTTTTTATTCCGAGAACCTGTAACCTGCAACTATGTAGCAGACATGGGTCAAAAGCACCTGTTTATTTGTAAAATGAATAAGAATGGGGAATATAATAATGCAAAATTATGATATGAACAAATACCCCCAAACTTATCTTTCGCTCGTCCTCGAGCAAACCTAGTTTTATTCTTGAAAAAGACCTAGGCTCACTTTCGCAGGGAAACGCGATTGCACTGAGCTTGTGCAACAAGCCGTTAAATCTCTAGGTGTCCCTAGTAGGAGGAGTGTTGTCTCCTGAGAGTTTTCAGCGGATACTACTCACAAAATCCTATCAATTTGGCATATTGACTTTTATTCTCCAATTAGGTTTTCCAACAAGGAATTCTATTATTTTTGACTCAGAAATTATCTACCCTTATTTTTCACGCTTCCATATCATTTAACTTAAGATTACATATATTCTTGTGAATTTACTTAGCTTTTGGCATCTTTTAAGTTTTCCTTCTAGGGTTCTATCTCAACTTAGGAATTTTTATCATCTCTATTAAAGATATAAGTCATATTCTTCATTCCTATCTCTTATCTAAACCCCAATCACATACCCCTACGTGTGTGTATATATCACCTCTACACTTGGAAATTCAAATCAAGCTATTATACTCTTGTCCATCGTCCAAAGTACTTTTCAATTGGTGAATTTTTAGATGAAATTGCTCACACATTCTTCATGCGACCGTTAATACTTCTTGAGGTACTAACGACCGATTACAAAATGTGTTTGCACATTAAAACGTAATTCCTAGTCTTGTAACACCTAAGGCTTTAGCAGTGACTCCCAAACCAGTTGGTCTAAGGCACTAGGTGATAAAGCACCCTCGCTAAAAAAATTTTATTTTACGCAGCCTTAAGTAATTACAAAACCAGTGTTCATTTTTTTTTATCTCTTTATTCACACTTGTATCTTTATTTTATTTTCCTTCATACTAAGGACTTTAGACAAGAGCATTTCAAGGTCTCCTCTACTATTCCAAGTTTCAAGGTTCGTGTTTGTGCAATTTGTAGGGTATATATTTTTAGAATTTAGACTTAAGCTTAGGAATTATTTTTCAAACTTATACTTTAATAAAAATATCAATACTTTTCCCTTATTTTAACTTAGCCCAAGAAGTCAGCTCAAAATTTGCCTATTTCTAAATAAACTACAAAGACATATACTTTCTACTGTTAAATTTTTAGAAAGGTTATTTTTATGGTTTTTAATTTACTAAGTCTAAGATCTAGTTGTTCCTGGCTAGTTAACTTTTTTGTCAAACTCAAGTCAATTATGGCCAAAATTGAATGTTTCAATTTTTGAAATTTTTCAATTTTTTATGGGTTTTAAAATAAGTATGCAAAATGCAAAAATATACATATGAATGCGAAGGAAGAAGGCTTACAGAACATACCTCCAAACTTAAACTTGACAGTGTCCTCACTGTCATGCTACACCAAGAGGGTCAAAATGGCCGGTATTCCCCTGTTTATTTTTTTTAATATTTTTTTTATTTTTAAAAGAAAAACAAAATATATATACAAAAAGGTCCCCCCCAAACTTAAGTGAGACAGTGTTTCCACTGTTTTAAACGTTAAAGTTCAGAGTTAGGGAGGAGAAAAATCAAACTATACAAGGCCTTACACAGGCCAAAGGTTAGCACCACCATTCAAAAATTCTATCGTGATAATTGTACGGTTGGTGAAAGAATGGAGTGTAGAGAAAGGAGTTGAGAAATACATGAGACCGTATGGGAAGAAGGGTGGAATATGGTCTCGGTATATTCGGAGAAGAATGGCGGAAGAGAGAAAGAAGTGTAGTACGAACTTGAGGGCGTAAATCGAGTGAATAAATTAGCGCAAATTGTGATGACGGATGTGTTAAAAGCGATTGTGCTAATCTATCAACCCGTCGAGAAATGGGTCAAATCCCTCAAGATTCGCAAGAAAACATGGGTACGTTGAACTTGGTAAACCATCCATTGAAAATGGAAGCGCGACGGATTCTTGCGCGGTCGAAACGATGGAAAGGACGAAGGGGAGTGATTTAGGGATAGTCTTATTCTCACCTAAGTAATCTGTCTCGAACTCGAAGGATTCCATCAATGGTTCAAAATGACTGTAAGCAACCGAGTCTGATGGTTCAACTAACTCATCTGAAAATTCAAAGGACTCAAACTCAGGCGGTGAGTTTTCAAAATCGTCCGCAAAAGTGAAACACTCGTTATCGATATCGGATGTGAGAACTGTGGCAGATTCAAGGAGGAACGCACTAATGGCGTCAAAACTGCTATGATCGAACAGAAATTTTTCAAGCTCACAGTCCTCTTGCATGATCGTTTGCGTGGTCGGAACGATTGGAAGGATGAAGGGGGTGATTTAGGAAGTATAACAGTTAAAGGTTCAGGAGGATGAATTGGAAAATCCGACTCATCAAACAAAAATGGTTCATCCTCAATACTATCCTCAATACTCTCCTCAATACTATCTTCATAATTCTCCTCAAAAGTTATCCCATCCATGCAATTATCATCAAGACGCATATGAGGTTCGGGAGAAACATTTAATGACTCAGGATGATGAATTGGAGATAAAATTTCAGTCAAATCTACGAGTTCATCATCCAAAATATTCCGTGCGTCAATATCCTCAATCAAGTGAAAATCCATTTTTTTAGACACCTCATCAAAGGCATGGATATTTATCAATTCTGGTTCTAGATTGGAAGTGTAGAGGTTAAAAGAATTGGTGATGGTTTCACTCGAAAAGGGCTCTTCACAATCTGGCAAATCAAGCACTACAAAGTCGCACGACTCATTAAATGTTTTATTTTTAACTGGTGAATCATTTGGAACACTTGATAGATATTCAAAACCGGAGTTGTGGGATTCAATTTGTGATGGGTAGGTTTGATTTGGAAGGGTGTATAGCTCACTTTCTCCACTCAAATTATCGATCTGTCCAACTGCCGCATCATACATTGGAATTTTTTGAGCTAGTTTGAAACTAGCTACCGGTTCACTAGGTTGTATAAGGGCGGCCATGGACACATCCGCATTCCTCATCATTTGCTTTGTCGCTACCATATAAGCTTCCAACGACTGTTCCAGACTAGACATGGATTGTGAAGGGGTTTCAGTAAAAGATTCAAAATTGCTTGGATTTTGGAAACTCCCAAATGGCTGTGTAGAAGCAATGTCTAGGGAAGGTGCGAAAGTCGGGTAGGACTGGTAGGAATTGAATGGTTGGACAGGAGTATGATCAATATTTGGAGAAAAAGATGAATGGACTTGTTGATCCCAAGAACTGGAAGTGTTGAAAGGAGCGAAAGATCGGTTACGAGAATGTTCAATATGTTCAGCGATAGACATGGGTTTCGGAGTTACAACAGGACTCGAAAAATGAGTATCAACGTAAGAAGGTGGCGAAGGTTGAAATGGCTGATACAAAGTGGATTGCGGAGTCAAACTATTTCTCCTAGACGCTTCTATTCGATCTTTCAAAGAAATTTTGGGCATGGAGGGGTCGTCCGTAATTCGACCAAAACAATTCGCGTAAGAAGCAATGTTTGGATGAGGGTACCAAACTTCGGCAAGAGTTTTGGGAGGTGCGGTACCCATGATGTAAGAAAGGAGAAGAAAAAGAATGTGGCGTGCACGGATTTCTTAGCGACAAGTTGCAAGTTTTTTTGTAAAAAAATTTTCTTTTCTCTTTTTGTGTTTTTTTTATGTGGAGCTTTTTGCAAAAAAGATTTTCGATAAAAGGCTTAGACACACGTTCAATCAACCACAAATGCACAATCAGGCCTAGATCTAGGATCACCTAGGTCAACTAGACTGCTCCTAACTGTTCCAAAGGGCAAGAAGTAGGACCTCAAACCGCCTCTTCACCGCCAATTGTGGCCAGGTAAGCACAAGTAGAGAAAGGAGGGATCCGCTCATGAATCGCCGTGAGACGGGCCTTTTAAAGTTACCTTTCACTACCTGTCTAGCCTAGGCACCACAAAGTCAGGTTAGGATCAACGGTCGATGCCTACAAATATTCCTTTGTCCTATTGAGCGTGAAGTCCTTAGGGCTGAGTCTAATCTTTTTTAATTAATTGATGGTCAATGCAATATGCCTTATGTGATTTTTGGGGTCCTGGGAAGGGTAATGAAATCCCCACCCAATCTGGATTGGTGTTCAAGCCCCTTAAAGCCAATTTAAAATATGCAAAGCAGTAAACACAATCACTTGCAAACAAAAATTATTTTTTTTAGCGCGGCGCAAAGAATCCTGCACAAGATCAATTATTGGAAGGGGAAGAAATTTTTGGCGCAAAGAATCCTGCAGGAAATTTTACAGAGGAGATATTGGGGTTGCAGAGAAGGAGAAAAGAAGACTTACGGTGCTTTTTGTAGATGATAACGTCACAAGGCCGCCGCGGTTCCGCCGCCAAAACGTGCTTCCCGCCGCGGTTCCGCGGTCTCCTATGCGGATCGGTTCCTGAAAATTCTTCGGCTCCTCTGTTATTATTTTCCTCTGTTGTTTAGATCTGCCTTTTTCTGTTTTGCTCTCTGGATTTTTCCAGATCCGAACTTATTCTTCGATCCTGCACAATTCAAACGAAAATACCCTTCACAAAATAACAAGATGATAAAAAAATTTATATTTTTTTATTTTTCAGTTTTTATAATTTTTCAATTTTATATTAACCCGAAATTACAAAAAGAAAATAACAACGCCATCCCCGGCAACGGCGCCATTTAATTTGTCAAAGAATTTGTTAACCGCAATCAAGAACAGCGTCACTTGGTAGCTAGCCGGTGAGTACGGGTCGGTCCACAGGGATTTTGTGTATTCTCGATTTGTTCTAACGAGTTAATTCCGATTGTTGTCGGATTGATTAAATCTAAAAACTAAGGTTGATCTAGACTAGAATTAAAATCTTGCTAGGGTTAGGTTTAGATTAAGTTTGGAAAGTCAATATTCCTCACCACTTTCTATGCCCTAATTAAGATCTATGAGGTGTTATGGTAATAATTAATAAAGTGGATAGGGTGCCGTAGGGAGCGGTGTGTGCATGTATGCATGGAATCCTATAAAAACGTATGATGGGCAAGAAAGGGGTGAGAGATTTTCATCTCTCAAGCCTTCCCCAAATCTAACTCTAACAAGTGTTAGAAGACTACTCACTCATTAGGGAATTGATTAACATACGTGACCGGTCTTTTAAAGTACGGTATCACCGCTACCTTGTGAGATAGGGTGCCGTAGGGAGCGGTGTGTGTATGTATGCATGGAGTCCTATAAAAATATGTGATGGGCAAAAAAGGAGTGAGAGATTTTCATCTCTCAAACCTTCCCCAAATCTAACCCTAACAAGTGAGGAGACTACTCACTCATTAGGGAATTGATTAACATGTTCTAAACTAATTAACTAGGGCAGAGAATAAAATCTAAACTAGGGCAGAAAGGAAAATTATACCAGGGCAGATAATAAAATCAACTAGGGCAAGAATAGAAAACTTACTCTAATTTGATGCACTCTTCATACTTTACAAAAATTGAAATTCTGAATTTAGATAGATACAATGAGGCACAAGAAGAGGCATAACCTAAAACAGGTTTTAGGATTTCTATTTATAGAACATTGAAACCGTAGGGTTACAATCGCGTCATATCTGCAATTACAAGTATACCCCTAAGAAGACTAGTCAACGCACCGACGTACCGCCAGAATTTGCACCGACCCGAGCTCAACACGGCCGCGGAACCGCGGCTAAGACCCATGTTTGGCCGCGGATCCGCGGCCATATGGGGGCATCTTGGGCTGCAATTTTTAGGGGTTCTTTCTGTTGCTTTTAGCTCCTTATTTCATCACTTGGTTTCTCAGATTTTCTTCTAGTTTTCTTCCAGATTTCCACAGTGAATAATGTCGTGGACTTTACCGCTTGCTTCGTGTCGAAGTCTTGAACCTTGCGCTGCCTTTGTACTTTGTGAACTTGTTCATTGATCTTCGTTTATTCTCCAAACTGTAGGCTTGATTAAGATTCTTCAATTTGTTGGTCGTAGTCTCACTTTTGTATCGTCTTTTCATCATTTTCACTGTTTTTATTCCGAGAACCTGTAACCTGCAACTATGTAGCAGACATGGGTCAAAAGCACCTGTTTATTTGTAAAATGAATAAGAATGGGGAATATAATAATGCAAAATTATGATATGAACAGTACCATATTCCAGTGTAGCGATGCAGATGCCGGCCAAAATCCAAATCCCCAAGTGGCGAATGATGAGTCGCTCCTGGTACCATATTCCAGTGCAGTGATGCAGACGCCAACCAAAATCTAAATCCCCATGTGGCGAATGATGAGTCTCTCCTGGTACCATATTCCAGTGCAGCGATGCAGATGCCAACCAAATTCTAAATCCCATACCCCAACGGCGAATGATGAGTCGCTCCTGGTACCATATTCCAGTGCAGCGATGCAGACGCCAACAAAGTCCCGAAATTTTTCCGGCCTTACGATCTGGATCATACATCCTGGAAAACCGTATACAATCCATGGGCGTAAAACGATCCCAATCTCTCCCAAGTCCTACTGGCGAGACCACATTCAAAGTCCCACCAGCGATGAAGATTCAAAAAAAAAGGTATATCCACAAGCAAAATGGGCACGGATGAAAACTTGAAAGGGCTCCGTGAGTAAAAATAGCAGGACTACCGGCGAGTTTGTGAAAACCCGAAAGGGCGCAAACTCGTAAAAAAAAGATGAAATGTACTCACAAAGTCCTCTCAACTTTGTGAGGAGAAAATTCCCGCGTGAGATCCTTACGACTCACAAAGGAGCAACACACTTGGGGGTCCTCATGACTCCTAAGGAGAAAATGCACCTATGAGATCCTTTCAACTCGTAGGGAGAAAATGCTTTTATGGGATCCTTACGGCCCATGAAATTGAAAAGCCTTAGGTGATAGGGATCCAAACCTGTCTCCTAAGCTATCGCTTCCCAACAGATAATGGCGAATGATGAGTCGCTCCTGGTACCATATTCCAGTGTAGTGATGCAGACGACGGCCAAAATCCAAATCCCCAAGTGGCGAATGATGAGTCGCCCCTGGTACCATATTCCAGTGCAGCAATGCAGACGCCAACCAAAATCCAAATCCCTAAGTGGCGAATGATAAGTCGCTCCTGGTACCATATTCCAGTGCAGCGATGCAGATGCCAACCAAATTCCAAATCCCATACCCCAACGGCGAATGATGAGTCGCTCCTGGTACCATATTCCAGTGCAGCGATGCAGACGCCAACAAAGTCCCAAAATTTTTCCGGCCCTACGGTCTGGATCATACATCCTGCAAAACCGTATACAATCCACGGGCGTAAAACGATCCCAATCTCTCCCAAGTCCTACTGGCGATACCACATTCAAAGTCCCACCGGCGATGAAGATTCAAAAAAAAGGTATGTCCACAAGCAAAATGGGCACGGATGAAAACCCGAAAGGGCTCCGTGAGTATAAACAGCAGGACTGCCGGCGAGTTTGTGAAAATCCGAAAGGGCGCAAACTCGTGAAAAAGAGATGAAATGCACTCGCAAAGTCCTCTCGACTTTGTGAGGAGAAAATTCCTGCATGAGATCCTTATGACTCATAAAGGAGCAACACACTTCGGGGTCCTCACTACTCCTAAGGAGAAAATGCACCTACGAGATCCTTTCGACTCGTAGGGAGAAAATACTTTTATGGGGCCTTTACGGCCCATGAAATTGAAAAGCCTTAGGTGATAGGGATCCAAACCTGTCTCCTAAGCTATCGCTTCCTAACAGGGAAAGGCAAATGATGATTCGCTCCTGGTAACATATTCCAGTGTAGCGGTGCTGATGCCGACCCAAAAACCAATTCCCAAATCCTCCCGGGACAAATGATGAGTTGCTCCTGGCATTATTCCAGTGCAGCAATGCAGATGCCGACCAAAACCAAAATCCCTAAATCCTCTCAAAGACAGATGCTAATTCACTCCTGGTACTATATTCCAGTGTAGCGATGCTGATGTCAACCCAAATCAAATCAAACCAACAACCTCTGCGGCGGAATTATGCTTCGTCTCAGAATGTACCCCGTGTCGAAATCATGCTTCGCCTCGGAGTATCCATCTTCCCTGTTAGAATTATTCTTTGCCTGGGAATCATCCTCTACATCAAAACCAGTGACACTCCGTGCCGGAGAAACGTCGACCACGGACACTCTGTGCGGGGGACAAGTCAACCAGCAACCTCCTCGTCGGAATTATGCTCCGCCCTGGAATCAAGTCAACCAGCAAGACCTCCTCGTCGAAATTATGCTCCGTCCTGGAATCAAGTCAACCAGCGACCTCCTCGTCGGAATTATGCACTGCCCCGGGAATCAAGTCAACCAGCGACCTCCTCGTCGGAATTATGCACCGCCTTGGAATCAAGTCAACCAGCGACCTCCTCGTCGGAATTATGCTCCGCCCTGGAATCAAGTCAACAAACGACCTCTTCGTCGGAATTATGCTCCGCCCTGGAATCAAGTCAACCAGCAACCTTCTCGTCGGAATTATGCTCCATCCTGGAATCAAGTTAACAAGCAACCTCCTCGTCGGAATTATGCCCCGTCCTGGAATCAAGTCAACAAGCGACCTCCCCGTCGGAATTAAGCTCTGCCTCGGAATTAAGTCAACCAACAAGCTCTGTGTCGGAATCATGCTTCGTCTCAGAGTGTACACCGCATCGAAATCAAGCTTCGCCTCAGTGTATCTGCCTTCCCTGTCGGAATTATGCTTCGGCTCGGAATCAACCAGTGATCTTCCCGTCGGAATTAAGCTCCGCCTCAGAATCAAGTCAACCAATAAGCTCTGCGTCGAAATCATGCTTCGTCTTAGAGTGTACCCCGCATCGAAATCAAGCTTCGCCTCGGTGTATCTGCCCTCCCTGTCGGAATTATGCCTCGGCTCGGAATCAACCAACGACCTCCCCGTCGGAATTAAGCTCCACCTCGGAATCAAGTCGATTAACGAGCTCTGCGTCGAAATCATGCTTCGTCTCAGAATGTACCCCATGTCGAAGTCATGCTTCGCCTCGGAATATCTTCTTTCTCTGTCGGAATTATGCTTCTCCTGGGAATCAACCTCTGCATCGAAATTATACTTCGGTCAGAATGTCTGCCGCCCATCGGGATTATGCTTCGACCCCTTGGAATCAAGCTCCGCTCTTCGGAATTAGGCTCCAACCCTCGGAATCATGCTCCAATCCCCGAAATTATGCTCTAGGGATGATGCTCCGCCCCTGGAATGATATTCCACCTCGAAGTCCAACTTCAAGATCCATCAATTTCATGCACACAACTCATGCATGCGGTGTACATTCATTGATGGGGGCACTTTGTTGGGGTCAAAAATTGCACCCCGGTTTACCAAGTCAAAGTCAAGGTCAACCCCAAGCCAAGTGGACCCAAGCCCAGATCAAGTGGGCCCATGCCCAAGTCAAGCCCCGCGGCCGGCCTCCCCATGCCAAAATAAAAATCATATAACAAATAATTTTGATGTAATTTTTTGTGCATGAATGTAAGCAAAATAGGCATAAAGCCAAATTTTTTGTAAAGCCTATGGCTTATGTGCAAAAGAAGTGAGCACATGAGGCATGGGATGGGCAAAATGCCATTTTGTAAAGCCCAAGGGGCTATACGTAAATGTGTAAGCCTATATAAGGCAACATGATGATGAATAAAGGATATACTTTTTATTCTCCCCAAAAACTAGGGTTCATGTGCCTCCATCTTCTTCCAAAAGGTTCTAAAACCTTCTTCCCTTCTTTTGAATTAAATCAAGAGTTTTACTTTTCCTTTTCCAAAACTAAATAGTTTTTCACCACAAAACCCACAAAGGGGAGCCCAGATCATCCATTAGATCTCAAAAATGGGAGATTTTTAAATCTCATACCTCTTGTTCTTCAAGATCCGGCCAACAGAGGAGGAAGAAGGAGACCCATCTCCGAAAATCCCACTTTGGAGGAGATCCAGGGCTCAAGGGAGAAGCCCCTTCATCAGCTCTAAAAATATCTTAGGAGTTTAACTCCTTAAAAATATATATATATAGACAAAATAATAAATATTTCTTTTTTGGAGTACAACTTCCAGTGCAGGGACCAAGTCCCTTTTTTGCCACCCAGCGCCCAAGCGCCCACGTGCTTGGCACGTGAGGCGATAGCGCCCGAGCACCCACGTGCCGAGCACGTGGGGTGCTAGTGCCCAAAGCGCTAGCGACAGCGCCCGAGCGCCTGCATGCAGGGTACATGGGGCGCCGGCGCCCGAGAGCCCATGCCCGCGTGCCGGGCATGTGGGGGCGCTCACGCCCAAAGCGCCAGCGCCCAAAGTGCTCACGCCAGCGCCTAAGCTCTCGCGTGCCGCTCATGTGAGGCGCCGGTACCTTCTCCCATGCATCCTATGGATGCCCTTTCCTTTACACACACACACACACATGCACACACACACATACTCCACCACACTGTTCTCGTAAAATCTCTGCGGGTCCCCCGATATATCCAAAACCCCTTCAAAACACAACATTGCACATTGAGTTCGCATGACCAGTTTAACCCGTTAATCAGAGGTTCCCTCGCTCCAAAGATGAGAGGTAATTAACGGCAGTTTAGTCCGCGGCTGCCGGAGATTCGGATCCTCACAATCAATAACCTCCAGCCTACCCTAGGCAAGGGGAATGTGTACTGCGCCTGACCAGCGCGCACGTATTCCCATCTCAATGGGGTGACGAAAAACACCCTACAAAGGGTTTTATGGTGAAAAACTATTCCTTTATGGCAAAAGAAGAGTTAAACTCTTAATTTAATTCAAAAAAAGGCAGAAGGTTTAGAGCCTTGAGGAAGGAGGACGCACAAAACCCTAATTTTTACGGGGAATAAAAAGAGTTGTCCTTAAGTTTTTCATCATGTTTGCCTTTATAGACTGCACACTTTACATATATCCCCTTGGGTTTTTCTAAATGGCACTTGTGCCTTCTCATGCCTCATGTGCTTATTTCTTTTTGCACATAAGCTATGGGGTTTGCAAAATTTTGACATTTTGCCCATTATCCATATATTTAATTCTAAAAAAAAGTGTATGTAAACTAATTTATTTCCTTCTTTTGGCATGGAGCCGGCCCTTTCCATACTTGGTCTTAGACTTGGGCCCGGGTCCGGGCCCGTTTGCTTGGGCTCAGGCCCACTTGGCTGGGGATTGACTGACTTTGACTTGGTCAACTATGGTGTAATTTTTTACCCCAACATCCGTACTGGTCAAAAAATTTAGTGCGTCATTGTCTGGACGTTATGCACATAGAGAAGGGAGTATCCGAACACGTACTTAACTTGCTTCTTTGTAAAGATATAAAATCGAAAGACAACCTCCATACTCGGATGAATCTTTAGGAATGGAAAATTAGAAGTGAATTGCATCCTAAAGCGATAGAGGATAAACCAGGAAATTTTGTACTTCCCAATGTTATGTATTATATGTCACAATCGGAGAAGAAAAGATTTTTGCAGGTGTTGCATGATTTGAAAATTCCCACAGGTTTCTCAGGATCATTTAGCAAGAAGATAAAAATTATGAAAGGCAAGATCGATGGGCTAAAAAGTGATGATCACCATGTTATTATGGAACACCTACTCCTATTAGCCCTTAGGACTTCCCTTCCCAAATCGGTTGGTCCAGTAATCGATGACCTTTGTTGTTTTTTTAGGGAATTGTGCACTAAAACCTTGGATGTTGTGATGCTGGAGAATCTAGAAAATTCTATTTTCTTGATACTTTACAAGCTTGAGCATATTTTCCCGCCGTCGTTCTTCGATATCATAATACACCTGATGGTTCATCTTGCAACTGAGGCTAAGTTTGCCGGACCGGTACAATATCAATGGATGTATCCCGTCAAAAGGGATGTTGAATTTTTCGTTTCACGCATTTTGTAAAATTATTGTTGTCTTATATACCCGTATTTATTTATTTAACATATTTTCTTTAGGTATCTCTACACTCTAAAAATATATATACGCAATAGAAATCAACCAGAGTGTTCTATCATGCAAGATTATCTTCTAGATGAAGTAACCGGATTTTGTTCCCGCTATCTGGACGAGAACATTGAGACGAAGTTTAACCGGCCTCAGAGAATTCAGGACGAGCCATATGGTAAAGCTGATTATAAGAGAGTAGACCTCATGTTTATCAACAAGATAGATCGGTTTATCCTCCTCAATAGTATATGTCTTGAAGAAATTAGAGAGTAAGTTTTTTTGGATTAATTGTTATATTTGTGTGTGTGTGTGTGTATGAAATGATATGATATTGATGTAATAATTTATTGTTGAGAACAGAATTCATATTGATGAGTTACGTGAGGGGCATCCTGATTGGAATGATGAACGATTGGAAAAATATCATTAGGATAATTTTTGCTATTGGGTTGCAGATCATATAAGTTGTTCGAATAACATGTTATTATGGACGGTCTTAATCTAAAATTATATCATTATGTATTTGCCGTAAAATTTGTTTTGTCAGATCCATGATCTAAACTTGTTTGCATCATTATAGAGAGATTCAAGATATTTAGCTCAGTTTCCTAACATGGAGGTTGCATACTGTAAAGGACTTGGTATCTTTGGATACAAATTTGAAGTTAAGCACATTGAAACATCTCGAACCACTCAGAATAGTGGGATTACGACCGTAGGATTGGATGGTGTGATTTATTATGGATACTTAAATTGCATACTTGGCATTCAATATCCCGGACGATCAGAACCGTTTTATATTTTTCAGTGTATTTGGTAAGATACACGAACCGATATGGATAAGTGGTGAAACAATCTTGGGACTTAGAAAGATGAATATCGATTGACTAGTGTAAATACACTTCGATTTTACGGTCAGGACGATCTATATATCTTTCCACAACAAGCGTTTCAAGCATACTATTCACAGTGCTTGAAACATCTAGGATGGAGTGTCGTATGCCGTTAGAAATCCAGGGATGTTTACGATGTCCCTGAATTCGAGGATCGTATGGAGGACAGCAATAAGGATGAAGAAGAGAGAAGACTTAGAGTGCTTCGACCGTCTGTCTCCAAAAACGGGTTATCTTCTGCTGATCGCGAAGTTACGTGCATTAGGAATGACATCGATAATGAAATCCAAGTAGATATGTCTAATACGTCTACGGAACGAAAAAGGTTTTTAGTAATGTTATATTATTACTTCACATTTTTACGATATATATATATATATATATATATATATATATATATTTATATTGCATGCATATGTAATAATTGTACTTTTATATAGGTCTGATGACAACGCCAGGAGCAGCGAGGGGCAGCAGGAGCACCATCCGCGGTAGCTGCAGCGGCAGAGGCAGAGCGGCTCTATCGTCTGAGGAGCTGCGTAAGGAGCTCCACAGGACAAGTCTTGCACCCCGATCCATATCCCTTTCGGATGAATCTTTCCGTGTAGACTTTGTCACACCTCCAGGTATGTTGCACGCATATTCATTTTGAATGTAATATTATAAATATACACGCATATTTATTTTAAAGTTACTTATATAGTCAATTTTTAATTGTCTAGCTGTAGCTGGTGCGTCCACATTAGAGGCAGAGGCCGCTACCGCACCTGCAGGTATGTATATATATCCTACATTGCATGCATATTGATTTAGAATGTTATATTATAGATATACACACACATTTTTTGCAATTACTTATATAATTAATTTTTGATTGTCTAGCTGTGGGTGGTGGCTCCACATCCCAGGCAGAGGTCACCATCACACCTACAGGTATGTTTATATATCTTATATTACATGCATATTAATTTAGATTGTTATATTATAGATATACACATTTTTTTTGCAATTACTTATATAATCTATTTTTAATTATCTAATTGTAGGTGGTGCATCCACATTTGGCACAGAGGTCACTCTCGCCACTTCCGTACCCTCCACGCAGTGTGCAGATTAGTATTCTTAAATATAAAATCTTTTTCATTAAAGAGACGATGACTTGGACACAATAGTCTATCTAAAGGGCCCAAATGCAAATGATTCAAGCTCTCAATTAGTTTTACCTTTTTGGTGGATGTAGTCAGCTTTTATTTTTATGAAAATTAGTTTTTTCATTTTACATATCCTCTAAGAATAACCATGAACTTCATGTAATTTTATTGTCAATATTTATTTTCTAGTTAGAGGGGATGCGTCCACGTCTGGGTCACCGGCTGTTCCTCATCGAAGGAACTATCGTCCCGCTCGTACTGCTGTCCGGGCCCAGGCTCGTGCTGCTGTCGCCGGAGGTATATATCGCGCTTCAATTTTCGTTAATCCTTGATTTCGAAATACCGTTTGGTCTTGGTATTACTTTTCTTGATATTTTTTGTAGATACAGGGCGGCTCCACCCCGAGAGGGGGACTCGAGGGCCGAATCAGTCCTACGGGCTGAGGCCCGATAGAGCTGTGGGGAGGCACCATTCCCTCTTTTCTTTACCTCCGATTATCGCTATACCGGCGATTATGCCGAGATGTTCAGCCGGTATATGGAGGATTGAGAGTCTGCTCTAGCACCACCATGAGGTTTAAACCAGCATCAAGCATGCAATTTTAAAAGTTTATTGGTGCTAAGCTACATTAACTAAGAATCAAACTAGATGATTAGGGTTTAACATGATGATATCAAGAACTTTACACTAAGAGATGAAACTACAACCTTTGTAGGCCGTGTCCTTCTCTTCAAAAGCTCCGTGTAGTAGTCCACACGACTCCACTAGGCTCCACTTGAAAATTGAACAAGCTTTCTTTTGCGATCTTCGTGCTGAAGATGATCCACCCGAAACATCGCTAATCCAAGATACCTCTTCAATAAACTTATTTTACTGAAGGAAAAACATTACACCTAAATGCTAATCAAGTGTAGGATGGTGAAGCAGGGCTTTTGTTTGCTCACTATGGATACTTTCAAGCCCTGGGGTTCACAACTCATGTGAATGTTAGGAATTGGAGGAGGTGAGGAGGAAGATGAAGAGAGATAGAGAGAAAAGAGCTCAAGTGAAGAACAAGAACAAATGTGCAAGCCTTCTCAATTATGAAGTGAAGAATGGCTTCTATATTTACACAATTATTGAAGCATCAATATTTTCCAATAATCAATTGGAACCATGCTTCAATAGTATGAACAAATGAATAAATAAATATAAAAGCCATGCTTCACCCCATTCCTCATTTTCCACCTCTTTTCTATTTTCACAAAATAGAAAATCCAACCATGCTACATTATATATATATATATATATAAAGAAAAGAAAATAATTAGTGAGCCATAATATTAGTTAATATATAATTATATCAAATATAAATACACATCAAATTATTAAATCAACACTTGATTCAATAATCCGGTTATATCACATATAACCAAACCGACATCAAATAACCGTCAGATTAGAATACGGTATCACATACTCGTATTTAATCAGGCCCCCGCACATATCAACATATGTGCCCTACTTCGTTTCGCTTGAACCAGGAAACTTCTATGTGGAACTCTAAAGACTCGTCAATACGCCAGCAATAGGTAATGATCACATCTGTTACCCACAAGCCATCAGCGGTACTAGCTGGACGTAACGACTACTCAGGTCTTGAGCGATTAGAAAATCAACAAGCAAGCTTGTCCAAACTCCCATGAAGCCTATAAGTAACACTTACCGTACAGTCCGGTCTCTTCGTCTGATATGTCGCATATCAAGTCTAGGGGTGGAATCGTCAGACCCCAGTAACTTGATAAGTCATACCGATATATGGCTCATATGTAAGTCGATGCCACGCACCCCGCGTGTCCGCGGGAAGGCGGAATATTCAAAAAATGATTTTTCAAAACTCGCAACACCGACTTGAACTCCATGATCGATGCTAAACCTTAGCTAATAAACTACTATGAGGTTTAACTACTCGGATATAAGTTATACCTCACGATACCAAGTCATTCGGGTCTTCATCGCTGTCTTCCACCACGTCGTCAGCTCTAAGGATCGGAACGGATCGCGGCTACCTCAACGGCCTCCTCAAGTCAAAGACGATCCACCCGAGAGTCTATAGTCCGAACTCCCATCTCGAATTTGAGATAACTACGGCTTCTAGTCCACTAAACTAGAAGACCTAGATGGTGTAGAGTGAGTAGATGGAGTGTTTTATCTCTTGTAACCCTAAGTTTCTCAACTCATGAGAGGTCTAGAGTTTTGAGGGATGAAGAAGAGGCTTTAGGAAAATGAGAGAGGAGCTGTGAACATTGGACTAGGCTTGGCTACCCACTTGAGATAGAATGAATAATATGATATTTTATGAGATAAATCTCACACTAAAATATCCATAACCCTTCACAAATATCTTGTGGTGACTCATAACCATGAGTCACCAAGTAGCCATGCTAGGTTCAATGCTCAAATCCACCTCATTTCCTTCACCCGTTTTGTTTAATCCAAAAAGAACAAAACCCTAATAGGTGTCCCCCTTCTAGAAGCCAATCCCGAGGAATTACGAGAATGCCCCTCGTCCGTATATAAATGCCCACATCCGTATTCTAAAAAACACGAATACAAAGAGACAAAACAATACATCAATATAATACTAGGATCCAGCTTAAACCAAAGCCCACTAGTATTATCCGCCCGATCATCATACGCGCACAAGTGCACGTACGTGATCGAAGCCCTTCCATAAAACCATACGGCCTCTACACCTTTTTCCCGGTGCAGGGAAACTCTCTGTGTGGGACTCTGAAGACTCGACACTACGCTAGCAGTGGGTTTGACCATAGGCCGCATGCGGTACTAGCTGCATGTAACGGCCCCCAGGTAAATGTCAATATGAAGGCCGATGAGCTAACCCATCCGAACTCCTACTGAGCCTGTATGTGACAATCTCTATACAGTCTGGTCTGTTCGTCTAAGAGTATCGCATATCGGGCCTAGGGGAGGTAATCGCCAGACCCCTAATAGCGCAATAAGTCGTGTCGTAGTATAGCCCAAAACACGCTGAGAAACTATTAGAGTACCTACCAGTAAATCTCGCGTGCCTTGGCCAAGGACTTTGTGTAATGGCCTTCCGAACACAGCGCGATATCAATCCCCAATACCGGGAGAGACGAATCCTATCTAACCTCCATTGCCTCCAAGTGCTTCGGGACTGCACCCAACTACTATCTGTTTGCACGACTCTTTTGAGCCGTGGTAGGATAGTAATCAAAGTACAGTGGGAACACACTCGAGACGAAGTAGCAGTGTCAAGTCGACGGACTAAGCTATACTTATGTCACCTGGGAGCTGCTACCCGACGATAGGTATAATACCCACCAGCAGTTCCTAACGAGTCATGTCCAGTGTACTCATAACCTAATGAGCACCTGTATACTATCTCCAGTAGGACGTACTAATGGCTGTGGGACAGACCATCTCCCCTGCTGGGATGAGAAGCGTATACACTAGTCTACTGTGGAGTATCGATGCCCCGTCTTGATAATCCTACGACTAGGGACCTGTATAGGATGTGCTTATAGACTACCCAACCACCACTAGTGTGACTGCCATCACAACGCTGGTAATCAAGCAAAGATCCTAAGGGCTCTACCAATATGTATAAGCGATATGCTAAGAAAACACATGCACATATTGAGGTAGAAACAAACCATGTAGCATTCTACTATTTCGAGCAAGACTGTTACTATATCTGTGTATATCCCAAGCTCCCATTAAGTAATATACAATCAAGTATGATACAATAATGACCTCTAGGCCATATATCACTAACAATCTCCCACTTGCACTAAGGCCATATACTGGCATATCGCAGACCGAAGATCTCGAATAGCCTCTCGAACACTGTCTGAGGGATGGCCTCTGTGAGTGGATCTGCTGTGTTGTTCTCTGTATCTACTCTCCTCACCTTGTTCTCTTGGGGATCAACGATTTTCCTAATCAGGTGGTGCCGCCTCAAGATATGTCTGGATCTCTGATGGGACCTGGGTTCCTTCCTTATAGCTATAGCACCGTTGTTGTCATAATACTAAAGTATTGGACCAACAATAGAAGGAACCACCTGAAGTTCAGTTAAGAACTTCCATATCCAGACTGCCTCTTTTGCAGCGTCTCATGCAGCGATCTACTCTATTTCCATCGTCGAGTCTGCAACGGTGTCCTGCTTGGAGCTCTTCCAACAGACCGCCCCTCTATTAAGGGTAAAGACATAACCCGACATGGACTTCGAGTCATCCTTATCACTCTGGAAGCTGGAGTTAGCAAAGGCCTCGATCTGGAGGTCTTTTCCGCCATACACTAAGAACATCTCATTAGTCCTTCTCAGGTACTTGAGAACGTTCTTTACTGCTATCCAGTGCTTCTCCCCTGGATTTGACTAATATCGGCTTAGCATGCTGAGTGCATAAGCAATATCTGGTCTGGTACACAACATCGCATACATTATAGAGCCTACCGCAGAAACGTAGGGTATAGATATGATGCAAGCCCTTTCTAAATCAGTCTTGGGAGATATCTCTTTGGAGAGGGTGATTGCGTGAAAAGCCGGTAGACTATCACGCTTAGAATCTTCCATACTAAATATTTTAGTGTTGATGTACCTTGACTGTGAAAGCCCCACCATCCTCTTTGATCTATCACGATAGATCTGGATCCCTAGAATGTAGTTGGTATCTTTCAGGTCAATCATAGAGAATCTTAGTGACAAGAATCCTTTGACTGATTGTACTATAGGAGTGTCATTTCCTATCAAGAGAAAGGCATCCACGTACTAGACGAGGAATCCCACAGTTCTCCCTACAATCTTACTATAAATGCATGGTTCATCTGGATTTTTGATAAAGTTGAATTCTTTGACCGTCTCATCAAAACAGATGTTTCAACTCCACGATGCCTGCTTTAGTTCATAAATGGAATTAAGCAACTTGCACACTTTCCAGCTGCTCCCACTCTGATTAAAACCCTCTGGCTGATCCATATATATGCACTCTTCCAAATATCCATTTAGAAAAGCCGTCTCTACGTCCATCTGCCGGATCTCAAAATCTTGGAAGGCAGCAATGGCTAGAAGGATCTGAATGGATTTGAGCATAGCCACTAGAGAAAAGGTTTCATCATAGTCCGAACCAGGTCTTTGACGAAAACCTTTTGCAACAAGTCTAGCCTTATAGGTTTCAACCTGTCCATCTACACCAATCTTTTTTCTGAAGATCCATTTGCAACCTACGGGTTTTACCCCTTCTGGAGCAATGTTCAAACATACTTTGTTGATGTACATGGACTCCATCTCGGTCCGTATTGCATCCAGCCATTTTACCGAGTCACCGCTCTAAATGGCTAGCTGGAAGCTGGTTGGCTCATCATTGTCAATGATGCAATCTTCTCTATCCCCGTCTATGAGAAAACCGTAGTATCACTCGGGCAGATGAGACTGCCTACTAGTCCTGTGGATTGGCGTAGGGATGTCTTGTTCTTTTGAAATCTCTGATTCTACCATACTTTCAGTAATAGTTTGTGGTTCTGGAATTTCTTCCTGTTCAATTGTGCTCCCACTAGTCCTTTTTCAAAAAATTGATTTTCCAAAACGTGGGGATGACGAGGAACAAAAACCATTTGTTCCTATGCGTAATAGAAAAGATAGCCCCTGGAGTTCCTTAGGTATCCCACAAACCTACACGGTATTGAGCGTGCCTCGAGCTTGTCTGCATACTACTTTTTGACAAAAGCTGGACATCCCTATATCTTCAGATACTGAAGATAGGGTTTCTTCCCATTCCACATCTGATATGGTGTGGTAGGCACAGTCTTGGTAGGAACCTTATTCAAAAGATATGCAGCTAATTCTAGTGCATAACTTCAGAAGGATTACGGTAACTCAGTATTACTCATTATGGAACAAACCATATCCAATAGGGTTCTGTTCCGCCTTTCCGATACACCGTTGTGTTGTGGTGTGTATGGAGGAGTAAGCTGAAAAAGAATTCCATTCTCTTTTTAAGTAATCCAGGAATTCGGCAATTAAGTATTCACCACATCCATCAGACCTCGGTGTCTTGATACTTTTGCTTGTTTGTTTTCCACTTCATTCTTATATTCTCGGAATTTTCAAAGGGTCTCGGATTTATGCTTCATCAAGAAGACATGTCCTTACCTAGAGAAATCATCCGTAAAAGTAATGAAATAGGAATAACCACTGCGTGCATCTGTAGATATTGGACTACACATGTTGCTATGTATGAGTCCTAAGAGCTCCCTCACTCTTGCTCCGTGTCCAGTGAACGGAGTCTTTGTCATCCTTCCTATGAGACAAGATTGACAAGTTCCATAAGACTGATATTCGAACGGATCTAAATATCCCTCTCTATGTAACTTCGACAACCGTGTTTCATTAATGTGACCCTGTCTACAATGCCATAAGAAAGCCTTATTTAATTCTGGAGACTTTCTTTTAAGTGTGTTCTGGACGTTGAAAACCTGAGCTTGATTCAATATATATTGTCTTCTAGTGTACCTTACCCAATCAATCTTTGATTTAGGTGGATGTGAACCACATCTCTTACAAACTAGACTTGGTACACACAAACAGTTACGTAGAATCAATATCTGCCCACTTGTCAATTCTAGGTGATATACCCTACGAATACAGCATCCACGCTCATTCTGTTAGTAACCTTGAGAGTCATATCACCTATCCTGATAAATCTACGGTTTCTCAAAGCCTGTAATGAATTACAGATATGAGATCATGATTCGGTATCTAGTACCCAGGAAGTAGAGTTAATTGACAAACTATTTTCAATCACAAACCCACCCGAAGTCGAAACCACAACATACTTCGGATCCTGGATTCTGGATTTCCAAGCCCTGCATCCCTTCTGTCAATGCCCTTTCCCGTGACAATAGGAACATCCCTCCTTCCCCACTGTTAGCCCCGAAACTTTTGCCCTGCCATTTCCTTCTACCTTACTGACACCGCCTATTGGCTTTGTTGAGGTCTTCTTCTTCTCACCCTTGGCTTTCGCCGTGGATCCAGAAGAGGAAGATTCCTCAATAAGCAGAGCGGGTATCTCCCTGGTTTCCTTCAGGGTGCCCTCAACTGGAAGTATAACTTTCTTCCTCTGGGCGCAAGTGGAAGGTAAGGACTGTAGAATCAAGTCAGTACGTAACTCGTTCTCCAACGTGGTCTCCAGGTCCGTGAGCTGTTTAATACAGCTAGTCTTTGTAAGGACGTTGTCCCCTACAGATGACCCGATAGCCAACCTCTCCTGAAGCAATTTCTTTCGAGGTCTCATATCTTGCGATACGAGATTGCTCTCCATATAAATCTTTGTTGTGGAGGAAGATGGAAATTAAGTCCATCTTCTCGTGCTGCCTCTGGTTAATACCATCTACTGAGGCCAACACGAGACACTTGGCATTCGCACTGTCCTTTTTCCCTTGTCTTACGGACATCAACCTCCATGACGGTGGAAACTGGACCTGGGACGGCGAGGGCTTGAGTAGTAATGAGGTGGTCCAGCTTGTCATAGGTAATGGACATCTGGACAAAACTTTTCCAGTAATTATAATATAACTCAGTCATTTTATTATCTATTTGTAACCTAATCTGGTCACCTGGTCGCTGCAATTAGGAGAGAGAGAGAAGAAAACACTCAGCATGATGTTCTTGCATGTTTAGATTGGTTTTTAATTTATCTAAACAGGATGGCTCCCACTGTTTCTCAAATCCTTCTTCAAACCATAAAAGAAGAATTAGTCAGGATTAATCTCACCGTACAATACTTGCTTAGCCATTCGGCCAGGCTAGTGTCGGTACTTCGAGAGAGGTTTTACGACGCTTTCGCGAAGTTTCTTAATTAAATAACTTCTTTTCCCTGGAGGCGTAGCCTCGCTAACACCTTTCTAGACACCTACTTGGTTTATAGCATTGATCGTTAAGTGAAAAATCTCCCGAGAAGTAGCGGATACTCACAGTAGGATTGGGATCCAAATATCATTATGTGATAATCCTGAAGGAATCCTACCAACATTATCATACTCCAAATGGTATGCAGTGCTAGCAAGTTTCAGTTTCTTTAGAAACTCCCGATGTGGATTTCTGCCCCATGCTCTTATGACCTTGACGAATGCCAACATACCATAAGTCACATGTCAAGTTCTACCCTTCATTGTCCAGGTTAATTTGAACCCACCCGTACATACCCTTGACGAAGGCCAAAATAGTAGTACGACTGTCCCAAACCAACGCATCTATCTATGCTACAAATGAATACCCAGCAGCTACCAAACACTATGCCTTGGCGAAAGTCAAAATACATAGCTTGAATACTACTGAATATTCAACTGAAATGACGGAGGGCTACAAATGGTTCTGGCGAAACCGTGAACGTAGTGAACTTGATATAATCGAAGGACCCTGATAGCTTTTAAAATGTGTGGTTTAAGCTCCGCATTTAAAAGTCTCATGTTTTAAAATAACCGAGTGGTTTTAAAATTTGTTCCAACGATTCAGGTTTGGTTTGTTTGCTTTGCATTAATGTAATGCAGTACCATCATTTACACTTATTATCACAGAAAGAAACGAAAATATGACGTACGCTTATGCCATCCACATTCGGCACTGGCCCCGTCTTACTCCGTTAGGTTACTTAACTAACGCCAGAGCGGGGGCTGGATTAGCGCGGATGCAAAACATAAGCAACGTCTATTATATAGCATATATATAACAAACATTCGTCTGACGCAATAATAGGCATTCCAGATCACAGATGAACATATTGGATATACTAGGAATTCCGCATTTCGTTTAGACCTGTAACGAAAGACGGATTCCACAGTCGTGATGAATAGCCAAATCCCATCCCATACCCCTACGGGTGCGGCAAGCTACCCGCCAAATACCCGAAGTGAAGGAACCTCCCTCATCAAAGTGAGTAGGCCACTCGGCACTTCAAAGTACCCGGCAGTTTGTGCACCCCACCTTGGGTCTATCTTATGAGCAGAAAACAATAAAAAAAATAATACAACGGTGGCTACAACCTTAACCCGGATGTGCCCCGCAAAATAATATAACATCACTTTACATATTTACATTGAATAAAAGAATGAAAAACCCTCATCTCACATCCCCCGACTATTCATCCACGACGATCCAATAAAGTTCATATACACAAACCAACAAAAATAACAACACAGATATGTGCAACCCCGACTAATCTACGTATAGCAATTAGTCAACATTTCCGAACACATATATCACAACTTAAAACTGTAAACGACGTTAAAACTACGACTTCGAAACACTTTGTATTGCCACAGTAAAAAGATAACAGTATATCCAAAATTGGCAAAAAAAAAACAACACCTGAGACCTTAGATCCAAGCAACTAGAACACAGACCAAAATTCAAAGCATTTCACCACAACAAAAAAGGGGACACCCGTTTTTTTGCGAATGTGGCCGGTCTAAATCTAGTGAAAATGCCTCGTTTTTTGTGTGTGTTCATATCACAAGAAGTAGAGCACTCTGCAATTTTTTTAAAAAAAATTAGAGGCTCGGGAAAATTTGACAGAAACTTGGAGTTATGTTCCGATGTTTCGGAGTTATTTCGGTTTCGTAGTATTACACTTCGTCTAAACTGTTAGCTATGGTTTAGTAGGCTCTGATACCACTGTAAGTCGATGTCGCGCACCCTGCATGTCTGCGGGGAGGCGGAATATGCAAAAAACGATTTTTCAAAGCTCGCAACACCGACTTGAACTCCAGAATCGACGCTAAACCTTAGCTAACAAACTACTATGAGGTTTAACTACTCGGATAGAAGTTATACCTCACGATACCAAGTCCTTCGGGTCTTCATCGCTGTCTTCCACCACATCGTCAGCTCTAAGGATCGGAACGGATCGCGGCTACCTCGACGGCCTCCTCGAGTCAAAGACAATCCACCCGAGAGTCTATAGTCCGAGCTCCCATCTCGAATCTGAGATAACTACGACTTCTAGTTCGCTAAACTAGAAGGCCTAGATGGTGTAGAATGAGTAGATGGAGTGTTTTATCTCGTGTAAGTTTCTCAACTCATGAGAGGTCTAGGGTTTTAAGGGATGAAGAAGAGGCTTTAGGAAAATGAGAGAGCAGCTGTGAACATTGGACTAGGCTTGGCTGCCCACTTGAGATAGAATGAATAATCTATAATATTTTATGAGATAAATCTCACACTAAAATATCAATAACCCTTCACAAATATCTTGTGGTGACTCATGACCATGAATCACCAAGTAGCCATGCTAGGTTCAATGCTCAAATCCACCTCATTTCCTTCACCCATTTTGTTTAATCCAAAAAGAATAAAACCCTAATAGGTGTCCCCCTTCTAGAAGCTAATCCCGAGGAATTACGAGAATGCCCCTCGTCCGTATATAAATATCCGCATCCGTATTCCGAAGAACACGAATACAAAGAGACGAAACAATCCATCAATATAATACTAGGATCCGGCTTAAACCAAAGCCCACTAGTATTATCCGTCCGATCATCATACGCGCATAAGTGCACGTACGTGATTGAAGCCTTGCCATAAAACCATACGGCCTCCACACCTTTTTCCCGGTGCAGGGAAACTCTCTGTGTGGGACTCTAAAGACTCGACACTACGTTGGCAGTGGGTTTGACCACAGGCCGCAAGCGGTACTAGCTGTACGTAACGGCCCCCCGGTAAATGTCGATATGAAGGCTGATGAGCTAACCCATCCGAACTCCTACTAAGCCTGTATGTGACAATCTCCGTACAGTCCGGTCTGTTCGTCTAAGAGTATCGCATATCGGGCCTAGGGGGAGGTAATCGTCAGACCCCTAATAGCACAATAAGTTGTGTCGGAGTATAGCCAAAACACCCTGAGTACCTACCAGTAAATCTCGCTTGCCTTGGCCAAGGACTTTGTGTAATGGTCTTCCGAACACAGCGCGATATCAACCCCCAATACCGGGAGAGACGAATCATATCTAACCGCTACTGCCTCCAAGTGCTTCGGGACTGCACCGAACTACTACCTGTTTGCACGACTCTTTTGAGCCGTAGTAGGGTAGTAATCAAAGTACAGTGGGAACACACTCGAGGCGAAGTAGTAGTGTCAAGTTGACAAACTAAGCTATACTCATGTCATCTGGGAACTGCTACCCGACGATAGGTATAATACCTACCAGCAGTCCCCGACGAGTCCTGTCCAGTGTACTCATAACCTAATGAGCACCTGCATACTATCTCCAGTAGGACGTAATAATGGCTGTGGGACAGACCATCTCCCCTGCTGTAATAAGAAGTGTATACACTAGTCTACTATGGAGTATCGATGCACCGTCTCGATAATTCTACGACTAGGGACCTGTATAGGATGTGCTTATAGACTATCCAGCCCCCACTAGTGTGACTGCCATCACAACGCTGGTAATCAAGCAAAGATCCTAAGGACTCTACCAAAATGTATAAGCGATATGCTAAGAAAACACATGCACATATTAAGGTAGAAACAAACCAGATAGTATACTACCATTTCGAGTAAGATTGTTACTATATCCGTGTATATCCCAAGCTCCCATTAAGTAATATACAATCCAGTATGATACAATAATAGTCTTTAGGGCATATATCACTAACATCATAATGGTTTGTGAAACTGCTGATAACTCTTACCAGTAAATCCTATCAGCCCTGGCCAGGGACTTACTGTTATAGCCAATCGAGCATAGAGAAACATCAACTCGCAATACAGGGAGAGACGAAACCCTCCTATCGCTCACCGCCTCCATGTGACTCAGCACTGTACCCAAAATCCACCTGTTTGCACGACTCCTTTGAGTCGTGATAGGGAGGAAATCAAAGCACAGTGGGAACCACACAAGACACTATGACGATCTCGGGTCTACAGATTAACATGTAATAGTGTCACCAGAAAACTGCTATCTGACGATAGGTATAATACCAACTAGGAGTTCTCGGCGAGTCTTGTTCGGTGTACCCATTCTCTAAGTAGCACCTGTGTACAATTTTTTATGTCAAACACCAATGGATATGGGATCAACCATCGCCCCTTATAAGGTCAAGAAACGTACCCACTAGTCTACGCTGGAATATCGATGCCCTGTCTTGATACTCCTTCGACTAAGAACAATTAAAGGATGTGCTTGTAGACTATACAAGTCCCAGTAGTATGATCCGCATCATAATCCTGGTAGTCAAGCAAATATCCTAAGGGCTTTATCAACATGTATCAGAGAGATAGTATAATAATATAAGTATACATGTTAAGATAAAGAGCAACCAGATAGCATACTATTATGTCAAACATGACAGTCATATATATTATGTGTGTGTGTGTGTGTGTGTGTGTGTCCAAGCATCCACTATATCATACAATAATGGCCTCTAGGGCATACATATTCCTAACAAGGATGAGAGCCACAACTAAAAGAAGTATCATCTTCACGTTGAGTGGGGCAATCAGCACCGGCGCTCCTTTCCCCTATTCTGAGATCATGCTAGGGTATTAATATATATTTTTTCATTTGACTTATTTTTTTATTATTTAACATTTATAATTTAAATATTTTCCTGTATTTGCAGTAGGATTACAACCTTTAGCCTGTACCTGATCTTGATCGCCCTAACAGAGTGCTCGATCTTTATACTTTTTACCCGGGCCTCATGAAGAACATGCAATCAAAGGTCTGATATAATAGGAATGAGCTGAAAATCGATTGCTACATGCTATGGCTGGCGACCCCTAAGACGGAGAGAGCGGCTCTCCTACATTCTCCGGCCTTTGTCAGAGTCGACGTAGATACATGGCCTCTCTTGTGCCGGTATTATGAGTCTGAGCACAAACAGATTTGTAATTTAAATGTAATTCATTATTTTTTATATAATTTATTATTTTGTGTTGCTTAATTAGAAAACTAAATCTAATTGTGTTGTGCAGAAACATATCGATCAAAACAAGAAGAATAGGAAGTCGGCGAAGAGGGGCTGCCCCACTTACACAGGTGGCTCGAGGAACATTACTCATGCCATGGAAGCATCGGTAAACTACAATAAATATATTTTGATATAATGCAATATTAAGAGTTATTTTATATTATATGTAAATTTTTGCCGAATTGCATAGAACTCAGACCCTAGCGCAGGGTGGTACACCAAGCGTGTTGACCACGTGTCTTGCCATCCACGACACCTCGACAGATCCCGCCACGGGCGAGCTTCGATTCCCCGACAATGCTACCGAGGAGTATTGTGTAACTGTTAATATTTATTCTAATTCGAATGAAATTTTTGTTTTGATAAGTTGAAATTTAAATGATATACTTATGTTTTAATGGTTAACGTGGGTGTAGAAGCGGGTGGTGGAGCAGGCAGAGGTATCGGTGATCGATTTCAGTAGACAGACCGATCCGATCATACTGACCCCAGTCTTAAACTCCCTATACGGAGGGCACCACGGAGATTGGGAGAGAGGCTAAGGACTTGGTCCTAGAAGGGCCTATATGAAGTCGGTCTCCACTCCGGCGGTTACTTCCCCTACCCCCGTGAGCGATGTCTGGGACATGATATTGCCGCATTGAAGACCACCGTAGAAGAGTTGAAGGAGATGTTGGTACGTATATTATTTATTAGTAAAATATTATATCACATTATACATAGTAGCATATGTAATATTAGTAGTCTGAGCTTATTTGGTTTTAGACTTAATTTTGATTAATCAGACTAAAACTATTTAATTAAACTGAACTTTATAATCATAACCATGCCACATTTTTCTTCATTTTGGAGTTTAAAAGGTTATGATTATCCAAACTCAAAACTTGAGAAGAAAACATTACTTTATAAATTAGAAAACTCCAAAACCATGTATCTAATCAAATCTAAACAATTAAGGAGAGATACGGGCTTATAAGTAAGAGTAAGCATCATTTTTACTTCCATTTAAAATAAACTACGATTTTCCAAACTAAATACCAAAATTAGGCCTAAGTCTCTAAGTATTCTTAGATTGGGGGAAAAAAGTATAGCCTTGAACGTATGGAATTTCAATATGTATAAATTCTCATACATAACATATGAATTTCAACAGAATGTGTGGAATCTCAACAAAGTATATATAAATTTGTGGTTTCGTAATAATCCGATAATGATATGAATTCGACTAAAATCTAATACACTGTTCTTACTCGTTTATTACACAAGCACAAAATTTTACAGATTCGGTAGGCTATTTCGACTGCGGCTCCGCAAGCCACTATCTCGGCTGTGGCTGCGCAGGCCACTCCTATAGCTCCACAGCCCATTCAGACTCCTGCACAGACCGCTCCTTCATTAGTCAAGTTTTTGACGACCCAGGGCTGCACCGAGTAGCAGATACACTAGATTACGGCGATTATTATAGGTGGAGGAACCGGACCGAGTTAGGATAGATTTATTTATATTTTTTTAGGATGGATGTACTTATTTGATCATATTGTATATTTTGGAAGATACCGGTGGTTCTTTGGATGTTTATGATGATTTTAGATCGATTTCGTATTTTGTTTGTTTATTTCTTTTATATATTATGCATGAGATGTATATGATATATATATTATTGTGCACAGGACGGGGAAAAAACGGGAAGTCCCTTTTTTAAAAAAATCCTGATATAATATCCCAACGGATTAATCCGTAAGGAAAACAGTTGCCCTATGGATTAATCCGTATGGGGCACGCTTCGCCCCTGCACATTTATCAGTAGGGACAAAATATCATAATATATGATATTTTGTCCTAATGGACTCAGTAATATGAGCAAAACTTGGCTCTACGGTGTAATCCATATGGGCATTTAGAAGGCCCCATGAATAACTTCGTAGGGGCAATTATTTTATTTTATAAACAGATAAATTAAAAAAAGATTATATCCCTACGGATTAGGACGAATTGCCTCTACGGATTACGCCGTAAGGGCAATATTTACTCCGTAGAGACATGTTCAGAACAAATATTTGCACCTGTGGTTTTTGGACCTATGGAGCTATTTTATGTTCCTACGGATTAATTCGAAGGGGCTACGGTTTACCCTTACGGCTAAATCCGTAGGGGCTACGGTTTGCCCCTAAAGCTAAATCCGTAGGGGCAAGTGGATATTGTAGTAGTGCATCAGTAAATAGCTTAAATAAAAAGTAGTTAACGCTTTTAACAAATAGTATACGTTATGCTATATGCATACGTTATTTTCACATAATATTTTCTATTCCGGTTCTTAGATTTCAGTATCTAATTTTAAACTATATGAAAACAGTCTTATTGAAATTCTAAACTCTCAATTTGAAATGATATTTAGTAGACATGTTTTTCAAATAAAGATTATTAATTTGATTGATTTTTGATACATTTAATACAATTATGAATCATATGAACACAAGATTTGAAAATTAAAAAAATAATGTCATGTTATTAATTGTTGTATGTTCTTTAGCTATATAATATATAATTTATTGTAAATAAGATAATAATAATTATTATTAGTAATAATTAATAATTCGTGTAGCTTATGCTATACATAAAACTGTTTGCGCTTTTCGCTATTCAGTAGTGAAACGTTATGCTACACGATGCCGCTATTTTGAATATATATATAAACTTGGTAGATATTAAGGAGCTAGGTTTTTCATTGAGTGACAAAAGGGTAATTAATTTCGCTGGGAAAAAATGTTTTGAGTTAAATAGATACACTCAATATCGGATCTATAATGAGTCTTCACATAGCCTATCAATATGGATCAATTTAACGATTTTTTTGTCGCATTCTGCATAGAACACAAATGCAAAAGGTTTTCATTAGATTACCAAGACGGTATGTATTTTGTGTTAGGTTTAATTTGGACCGACCAAGGAACGAGATAAAAATATACTATGATTATGTAAAAGAACCCAGGGTCGTATACACTAGATGTAAATAAATGGTCGGATTTTGACATCGAAAATACTACTATAAGCTTATAGTTGAGGTTCACGACTAGGATTTTTTTACTGCAGTGGTCACTCTCACCCTCAATGCACATGTATATATGCTTGAAAAGGATAAATTTCATTAACAAAAACAATTGAATTTTTCAAGAGTTTTTAAGATAACACCTATAACTTAATAATGCTATGAAACCGCTCTCGATGTTATTTATTTGGTAGTCCAATGTTCAAAATAACGATAGCGTTCCACTGCTAAATAGCGAAAAACACAAAAAGCGTTGCACATAACGTAAGCTACATGAATTATTAATTATTATTACGATCATCTCATTTACAATAAATTATATTATTATAAATATATAAAATTAGCTTGAGAACATAGAACAATAAGTAATATACCAATATATTTTGGGGCCGCAATTTCTCTGCTCCCCAAAATTCCAAAATAAATAATATTTTCAAAATTTTCAATACTTGAGTTCATATATACGATTCATACTAGTATTAAATCTATCGAAAATCAATTAAATCATCTCTATTTGAGAAACATGACTACTAAATATGATTTCAAATTGAAAGGTTGGAACTTTAATGTCACCGTCTTCATATAGTGTAGGATTAGATACTGAAATATTAAGAACTCTAATAGAAAATCCTATATGAAAATAGCGTATGCATAGCGTAGCATATACTATTTGTTAAAAGCGTAAGTTATTTGAAGAAAAAATGTAAGCTATTTTGTATTTAAGTTTTTTTCCAAAACTACGTAGCGAATAGACTAAGCTACGCTACGTAGCGTAGCGTGCTATTTTAAACATTTGGTACTGTCACAACTCATGCAAAGTATGAGGACTAAATAACCCTTAAACGCCTTGTATGTAGACTAAACAACTTCAAAATGAACTGAATATAGCTTCTTCTTCTTCTTTTTTTCATAAAAAAAGGCATCCTTATTTTTTTTTTGATGAAAATACCTTCATGGATGTTAACGCCATTTTTAAGGTGTTGATGGTGTCGTATAAATTTGCCTTTATGAAATATTTTTTTTAGAAATAAAATACTACACCCTCTATTTCGCAATACTCCTCTTTTTTTGTACCGTTTTCCTTCAAATTATATGCCTTGTTAAAATATCAAGAAGCATGTTCTTTGCTTCTATATATTGCTAATGATCTTCAAATATGAAGTTCCAAAAGTAATCCTAAAAATACAAATAATAAAGACTATTATAGGGTATAGGGTAAATTAGAAAATTCACTTCTCTTGCATGAGAAAAATAAGACTAATTTGTGAAACTTATTGAGTAATATTTTAAAGGTTTGTTATAGTTAATTTTTAAGATTTGAGATGATTGAACGAGGATTTTTAAATATTCATTTTTCTTAAAGCTGTGAAGGTATTTCTTACTATGTTTCGTGGAAAAAATTAAACTAAAATTTCATTTTAAGAAGCCCTCTTTTACAATACTAAAGATAGACGATGAAACATTTGTAAGGTGCGGAAAATGTATAGAAAGTAATCTCATCCGATATCATTATGCATGCCTAAATATTTTGTTTTTAAATTTATTTTATTGAATAGGAAGTCTTGCTCTATTTTTTAAAGAAAGTAATCTATAGCTTCTCCAATATCATTTTGCATGCCTTTGTCTTTTACTTCAATCCTTCTGTGAGTACCAGAGATCAACAATATATGCATGCAACCAGAGAACTCACAGGCATTTTATACATCTCCCCCAAAAACTTAATACTTCCGCTTCTCCATTAATTTCACACTTTAGAAGTCAAGATTTTCACCGAGGGAGCACCACACAGCGCAAGGTTTTCGTTCGGGGGTCACCTTTTATAAAGAAAAAACACAATGATATTCATGCCCTCTTAAATATCATTACAAAAGTTGGTGCATGCGTGCATAATGAAATTATGGAAGCCATGACTTGACTGCTTTTTTGTTGGGAAACAAATTAAACATATAATCACTTGAGCCAGTCTCATATTGATTTATATATGTCATGACATATTTTCAGTACTCGTGTGCGTGTGTAATCGGTATAAATCTCTTTCTAGTCCGTGGAGACACATGCCTCCTCTCGTACTTACTAGTTCCGGCCTTGGGTTTAATTAAGGGTAGTTAATAATTGGACAAGGAGGCGGCGTGACACTTGTCGGTCGATTAATTGGCTAACCCTAAGCATGATGACGAATTGAGTAAGAGGAAGGCATAGTCATCTTAAGTTGCCTATTCTCTTGTGCCTGCTTAATTGCATTTGTATTATTTTAATTAATTATCATTATAGGGTCTTAAGAAGGTGAACTAATAGGCAGAGTAAAGCAGGGTAGCTACTATTCTCTAACCAAACATGCATGTCATGAGAGCCAACAACCAACCTACCTCATGAACCAAGTGCCAAGAAATCCACAAACTCTCATCACTATAAATACAAGCTCATTACTCTCTACTTTCCATCACACAAACACAGACTGTAGTCTCACCCTATAATCAAATCTACCATGGCTTCTTCCAATGGTGCATTCTCCATGAGCTTCATGCTCATTGCACTCATCTTCTTAAGCAGCTCCATGTGCGACGCCGCTCGCCGTCTAATGGAATCTCCGGCGGTGCCTGAAATACCGGCAATTCCTAAGCCCGAACTGCCTCCGTTGCCTGAGATTCCCACTCTGCCTAAGCCCGAATTGCCGCCTCTACCCGAGCTCCCGAAACCGGTCCTGTTTCCTGAGATTCCAACTTTCCCGAAGCCTGAACTTCCTCCTCTGCCTGAATTGCCTAAGGTTGAGCTTCCACCCTTGCCCAAGGTGCCGGCTGTCAAGAAGGTTGAGGAGACACCACAGCCCGTGGTGCCCACCCTGCCCAAGCCTGAGTTGCCACCCCTACCGGAGCTGCCCACCTTACTCAAGCCCGAACTTCCAAAACCTAAGTTGCCTGAGATTCCATCTCTCCCTAAGGTTGAACTTCCACCTATGCCTGAACTGCCCAAGGTTGAATTGCCGCCTTTGTCCAAGGTTCCAACTATCAAAAAGGACGAGCAACCCACGGTGCCTGTAGTGCCCACTTTGCCAAAGCCCGAGCTACCACCTCTGCCTGAGATTCCAACTCTGCCGAAGCTTGAATTGCCGCCGTTGCCCGAACTACCACAGCCACAGCTACCACCCTTGCCCGAACTTCCCACCATCCCTGGAGTTTACTTGCCACCGTTGCCGTCTCTACCAACCTTTCCGTCGAATCCAAAAACTCCCTCGTCTCCTTCCACTACCACCACAAACCCATGAAATTAAACACCATGTTCCATAGATGATGCTTATAGCATGCAGCATGATACCTAGTGCTATACGTATGATTTTCCTCTCCTTGTCCAAATTAATTATCATGTACTACATCACTTGATTGTTGTGTGTTGGCTATGTAAAGATATTACCATGTATTTTTCATGTATTTTCCCTTCATTTTAATAGTATACTTGATGCTTTTATTAATGCTGCACCTCACTTTGGTTTGCACTTTGCAGTGTAATTACATAATTTTTCTAGGACTAGCAAAGCTTATTCTTCTCAAAGAGCCAATATTAACGTCACACCAGATACAAAAATATTTGCAGGATTGCAATTTCATCTATCATCAAAAATAACAGCTAAAAATGAAAAAAAGAAGGAAAAATTTCATGTGGTATAAATGTAAGTCGTGTTTGAAATAAATAGTATTCAGAAATTTTGAATGTCAGTGATGTTTTCAGCACAAAAATTAAACATAAAATAAAATAAACCGATCGAATACTGTTTGGTAATTTCCTTCATCTATTTCAAAGAAGAAACAATAGAAAATCGTTGATCATCCATTACAATTTTATGATTTTCATATTGATCGTGGATTCACTATACCTCACAGCAAATCCGACAAAGTTGGGAAATTGTAGACGGAATAAACATAACATAAATGATGTGCAGACATCAAATGCATTCTTGACTAACATATAAGTCAACGTGCCACATGCTGAAGTTTTCGGACAAACTTACATATTGTTCAACTTTGCGACCGAAACAATTTGGCTAAATCTGCATCATCAACTTAATTGAAAGAAATCCCAAATTATCAATTTCCGATAATGCCATTTTTATATTTAATAAGCATTTTTCTGATCGGAAAAATTATAGTAAAAGTTATATATTGTACGAAATCTTTGGGGTGACCTGTGATTACTTAATTTATTTATTTCCAATGAAAGGTTTGTATTTTATATTCTATAATTGGTCGGAATTTACAAGAAATCGTGTTCTTATATTACCTCAAAATTTGACCTGGTAAATGGACGAAGTCTAAGCCCTTAAACCATAAATGAGACCGGGTTTGGAACATGCTATTTGGGATCCGACCCAACCTATTTACATGACTCCTTGGAAATGGAAATGAAGAAGTAAAATATAAGAAATTATTGCAACATTAGTTCGAACCTAAATGACTGTTACAAATGTTGCATCCGACCCAACTGGATTTGAATATATTATGTGTACTTTTACAGGTTATACATCGAAAACTTCATATAAGTACGTTAGGATACCTATGTCTGATTCATTTGAATAAAATAATCAAACCTTCATGAACATTTCATGGAAACGAAAAATACAATACAGAACCAAAAAGCTCAATATAAAGAAGTTAGGGAGTGAACTTGCACGCCCTAACTAGTCCTACCATTTCCTCTTGCACATCAAAATCTTCGGTACTAAAACCTACTAGAATACACCCTCACACGCCCGATGCATGTTTAACCTTCCACACCCAATTGTCTTTGCCATCTAGGCTTTGAACAATTCTAGAACTTACTACTAGAAACTGTGCGTATTAAAAACGGGGTGTTAGAGACCGTTCATTTATATACGGTCTCTAATAGGATATTAGAAATCGTATAAAATATACGGTTCCTAATAAACGGTCGCTAAAACAGTATAAAACAGTCGCTAATATTTTAACGGCCGTGTATTAAGTATTAGCGACCGTATAAAACAGTCGCTAATACCACCTGCATATTTCAGCCGCGAAGGCTCCCCCACTTCTTCCCAATTTTCACCCGCGGATCCCATTTTACAAACCCTCCCCCCCCCTCCCTTTCTCCCCGAATTTCCCAAATTCCTCCTAAAAATTTCCCAATTCTTCCACATTTTTTTCCTATGTTGTTCCTGCTGCTATTGATGTCGTTGGAGCTCAAAATCGCCATCCTCATTCCTAAATCCGGTCCAAGGTTGGGGTTTTTCACCTCCGCTTATTACTTTTTTCAATTAAATCTAATTGTGAAGTTGAGTTATGAAAATCTTTGATAGGCTGTTGAGTTTTAGGATATATGAAGAATTAAAGATGAGGATTTAAAGAATGTGTTCGGTGTTGGATTTTAGGATGAGGTATTGAATATGTTTGGTGTTGAGTTTTAGGATTTAAAATGGAGAAAATGGAGAATTTTAAGAGTGATTGATGGGTTTAAGATTATGGATGAGAGTTGAGAATTTGAAATAGAAATTTAAAGAGTGTTTGTGTGTGAGTGTGTGAGTGTGTGCACACATGTACATATGTGCGCTCACGCATGTAGGTATTTATGCGTATGTGTGAGTGTGTATGCGTGCGTACGTACTTGAGCAAGTGTATGTATGAGTGTGTGAGAGTGTATATGTAAGTGTGTGAGCGTGCATGCGCATATGTATGAGTATGTGAGTCTGTATATATGTGTGTGTGCGCGCGCCCGCGTATAAAATATTTCACAAATTCATCCTAAATTTTAGTATGTATTTTGTAAATTTAATGATTCAAAATCTTATTGTCCTGTATGATTTATTACTGGTGGATTCATATTGTTCTCTGATCTTTTAGCCCGCAAGATAACTTTCTCTCTCCCATTTTCCCCAAAATTTTCACAGCCCGCGAATTTGACCCCAAGATTTCCCTCTTCATTTCCCCCAATTCTTCTAAAAAAATTCTCTTTTCTTATCTAATTTTTTTTAAGTATTGTTGTTGGTGTTCAAAATCCGATCAAAGTTTAGGTTTTTTCTTCTCCAATTATTATTTTTAAAATTAAATATGGATGTTAGGTTATGAATTACGAGTTTAGGTTATGAATTGTAATGTAATTTTGAAGTTAACTTGTGAAATTGTGATATGGATGTTAGGTTATGAATTTTTGAAATTAAATGAGGATGTCAGGATTTTTCAATTATATATGGATGTTAGGTTGTGCAATTTGTGGTGATGGGTTGTACAAATTGAAGAATCTATAAACCCTAAATAAACCCTAATAACAACTTATAAATCTTAATAACAAATTATAAACCCTAACTACAAATTATACCTTACTACTTGGTATTTGTGACATTTATGATGATTGTTAGATTAATTTAGGATAAGATGGAGTATAAGATATTATTAGATGAATTTAAGGTAAGATGAATTTTAGGTAATTGAGGTATGTGACATGTATGTTTGAAGGGTAATGTTTGTTTGATATAAACTATCTTATAACTTAGACTCATTGATATACATGTTTTACTCAAGTTTTTGTCAGCCCAAGGTTGCAGCGAGGAGCAGATGCGCCATATTTCTCAGATACTTGGAGGTGGAGCACTTATCCACTGTTCTAGACGCCATAAGTAAAACCGAAAAATACGTGCATGTTAGCACTCTTCCAGTTAGTTAATAATTTTCAATTTATCTTTTAAATATGTGCATGTAAGAAAAACCGAAAAATATCTAAAATAATATGTGATAAGAGAAAATGGATCACGCTCTACTCTTTAAAACTAAGTTTGAGTCTAAACCTATAGGCTTTCACAAGCACATTGTTGACGTGTGAGTGTGTGTGCACATATGATTGATATTTGTAGATTAAAATCAAGCGTATAAATTAGGTATCTTATTAGGAAGGAAGACTTTCAAAATACCTCTCGATGCTATTCAAGAAGAGCTTCTGATGGCGATGACAGTGGCAGAAATTAGTGAATTACGTATATATATGTGTTAGTGTAGTTAGCGTCGGTTCGAAAATTATGGTTTGAGTTCATATATTTATTTATTATTTTGGATTTGCAGGGTTCACAGGGTTGAGTGAGCTGGGATTGCGAAAGATTTAGAAAGTTTTTTTGTATTGTTGGACAACGCAGATTGATACTTTTCAAAACGAGGTTCAAGTGGCGATGACACCGGTGGAAGTTAGTAAGGTATGCATTTACATATGTTAATTAATATAGCTAGCGCGTTGTTTAATTCGAAAATTATGATTTGAGTTCATATATATATTTATTAAACTTGTTTTGGATTTGCAGAGTTCGTAGGGTTAAGTGAGTTTGGATTGCGCACGCGATTTTAAGAGTTTTTCATATTGTTGGACATTTAGTAAGTAATATATTATTTGTATTCAAAACAATATTTTCTGTGTTGATTTAGCGAGAGTATCGTATTTTTCATATTATTTGAGTTGTTGAAATTGTTGGATTTATAATGGTTTGTGATGGAAATACTATTGGTTTGCATGTGATATATCGTGTTTATATAATTGTTTGTGATCGAAACGATATAGTTGCGTATTATATTGTGATTAAATGTATTATTGTATGGGAAAAGGCATTTTCTGTAAAAAAAATTTCAAAAATATATGGGTATTAACGACCGTTCAAGCTACAGGAACGGTCTCTTATATCTATATTAGCGACCGTTCACTGATACAGAAAACAGTTAAAAGTTGTCGGTTTGTCCACGTAGCATAGCATTAGGGACCGTGACGAACGGTTGCTAATAAGTCATTAACGACCGTTCGTATTAGCCACCATTCGTAAACGGTCGCTAATACACGTAGCGACCACTCTTTTTGCGACCGTTTAAAATAAGAATGTTCTCTAATACTCTTTAGAGACCGTACCTTTAGTATTAGAGACCGTTTAGGACTGTCTTTAATATGTATAGTATTCAGTAGTGTTGGGTTGTTCAACTTCGAAGGAATGCAAATCACCCACCCTAGGACTTGACATTACTTCTAAGTAATGTTACGTCGTTTCTGGGTCTTTTTTCTAGGTGACATTTCTTTCCCTTTTTCTTGTTTTATGGATTGTTTATTCTAGAATGTAAGGAGGATTAGGTCATCGGTTAAATAACGTATTTTAAAGAAGGTTATTAATAAGAGTCGCGCTAATTTTGTATGTTTATCTGAAACTAAGTTGAACAACCCAAGTATTAGAATTGTTCAAAGCCTAGCTGGCAAAGACAATTGGGTATGGAAGGTTAGACATGCGGCGGGCGGGTGAGGGGATATTTTGATAAGTTTTAGTACCAAAGACTTTGATGTGCGATAGGAAATGGTAGGGCTATTTGTTAAGTGCCTTATGCTCGCGCCACGGAAGTCGTGGCCAAGATGAAAGCAAAAACAATGATTTTTTAAGCATGCACAAAACATATATTCCCTAGGAATCAAACCTTACACCAAAACTAGCAACTAAACATACAAGGTTCGAAGAGATTACAACCTTTGTCTCGTGTCCACCCAATCGTGGAAGACCCTTCCAAGCTCTTTGTAGGCCGTCGGGAACAAGCTTGAGAGGCGGCCACCCTTACCGAAGATGATCCACCCGAGAGAACCGATCCAAACTCCAGTTTCACCTAGTGAAGTAACCGACGCTCCAACCTTGCTAGAAATGGAGAGTGGGAATATAGGAATTTTCCACTATCTTTTTCACTCATCTTTAAGCTCAAGAAAGCAATCAAGAAGGAGGGGGAGGTGAAGAAAAGATAGCCATCACAAAATCAACCAAGTATTAGATGATGGAGAGAATGGAATGGCTTCATCTTTTTTCTCAACCATGAAATAAAATATCATACAAATTTTGTAATAAAAAATTGAAGCTCATTCCTCTCTACATGTCTTCAACCATGCTTAAAGCCACTTTACCCTCCACCTCATTTTCATGAATATTCATAAATGAAGTGTCCTCCTTCTAGAACATATTCCGTATAAATACGAAATACAACCCGGTATACGTATCAAAATACATATACGTGTATCCGTATAAAAATACGAATAACCAAGAGAGAGAAAATGAATAGTGAACAATAATACTAGAATATATTTATTATATATATATATATAATTAAATCAAAACTTGATTTAATAATCTGGTTTAATTCTAAGCCGTCTAGTATTATCAACCGTCCGATTAAAGTACGTGTAGCATGTACATATATTTAATTGGACACCTGTATGTACCAACATACGTCATCTACATCATATCGCCTGAACCGGAAAAACTCTCTGTGTGGGACTCTAAAATCTCGACAATATGCTGCAGTGAGTTACTGGATAAATCCACAACCACAAGCATGTCAGCGGCACTAGATATACGTAACGGTTACCCAGATATATGCCAAAAAAGAGGTCGACAATCAAGTCCGTTCGTACCCTACTGAGGCTGCTTGTGACAATCTCCGTAAAGTCCGATCTCTTCGTCTAAGAGTGTCGGGACCCGGTTTTTGCTCGCAGAGCAAAATGCCACACGGAACAAAGTGCCACGCCAAGTGTTATTTTAAGTGGGCAGGGGACACCTCTTGAATCCGTGGGGGTCAACTCTTGAGTCCGTGGGACCCACTGTAGAACAATGGGGAATCTTCAAAATACATTCCGAAAGATGGCAGATCTGTACTATAAATGAAATGATACCACTCTTCAATACAGAGGCGCATTTTAAGTGAACCGGCACTACAGGAGCTTGAGAACTCCGTAGTTAAGCATGCTCGAGCCAGGGAAGTTCTGGGATGGGTGACCTCCTGGGAAGTGGCCTCTGGTCGGGTCCGATTCGCCCTGAAGGACAAAACCGTACGGTTTCGGCCAGATCGTATAATACTTTCTGTATTGGGGGTAGGGCATGACAAAGAGTATCACATACCGGGTCTAGGGGGTGGATAATGTCAGACCCCTAATAACCCGGTAAGTTGTGTCGGAATCAAGCTCATCACAAACCGAGAAGCAATACCAGGAGAGACGAATCCCCGACAATCGCTCACTGCTTTCATGTGGCTCGGGACTGTACCCAACTAAAATCTGTTTGCACGACTCATTTGAGCCGTGGTAGGGTAGTAATCTACGTACAGTAAGAACTCACATGAGACAAATGACGATCTCAGGTCAAAAGACTAATCTGTACTCATGCCACTAGAGAACTTCCATCTGACGATATATATAATATCATCTAGAAGTTCTCGGCGAGTCCGTCCAGTGTACTCACGTACTGTGTACTCATCTCCAGTGAGCACCTGTATACTATCTTAGGTGACACAACGCCAATGGCTTGTGAGACTGACCACCGTCCATCGTTGGGGTCTGGAAACGTATACACTAGTCTACTCCGGAATATGATGCCCAGTCTCGATACTCTCACGACTAGGGACATTTAAGGATGTGCTTATGCACTACCTAGCTCTCACGCATATGATCGTCATCATAATACTGGTAGTCAAGCAAGAATCTTACAGGCTTTATCTTTATGTATCAGTGACACGTAATAACAAATAAAACGTATATACATTAATGATAAAGACAAATCATATAACATATTATCATTTCGAGTAAAATTGTTCTACCTATTTAGGTTCTCCCTCAATTATCATAATCACCTACCTGCAATTACAATAATTGCATTGAGGGCATCATATCCAACACTATTTTCGATTACTTGTAAAGTGCGGTGACTAAAGGATGACTAGGTCTTCATACTAAGTGGAGTCTATGGGCCTAACCGGAAAGAAGACTGTGATGAGTTCTGGGAAGAGCTGGTGGTTATTAGGGCTAAATGGGATTTACCTTAGGTTGTGGGAGGAGATTTCAATGTCATCCGATTAATTTGCTGATGAACGAAGAGGAAACCTTGACGATAAAAGGGAGAGGGAGAGGTTCAACCATATCATGTCAACGTTAAATTTGATGGAGATTCCAGTCATGGATAGGAAATACACGTGGTCCAGTCATAGTTATAAAGTGAGGCTAGCTAGACGGGATAGGATCCTTGTTTCCCCGGATTGGGAAAGTAAATGTCCATTTGCTACTGCAAGAAGTGAGTGGAAGTTGACTTCGGATCATTTTCCGATTTTATTGTCAGATGGCTTGGGGAAGGATGGTTTTAAACCAAGAAAATTCTATTTCAAAAAAACTTGGCTACGTGATGAGGAAGTTAGACGAATAATTGAAGAGAATGGGAAACACCCAACCAACAAAGGGGACTCAGCAAGCAACTTAGTAGCCAAATTAGCCAGACTGAGGAAAGTTTTTAAAAAATGGAGCTAAAGTGAGGTACTGCTAAGAACAATAAGGAAAAAGGAACCCGTAAGCTACATAGAACAACAGGAGCTATTGGAGGATGATAAAGAGCAAGAACAAGGGGAGTATCTTCAATTGAGAAGATGGAGAGTAGAATTGAACGATATCTATACTAAAGAAGAGACATAATGGTGCCAAAGGGCTAAGGAGAAATGGTTAAAAGAGAGTGATAAAAACACACCTTATTTTCATAAAATGTTGTCACGATCCACCTCCAAACACAGACGGTATTGTCCGCTCTGACCGAAACCGCACGGTTTTGTCCCTTGGAATGAACCGAACTCAAGAAGGGGCCACTTCCCAGGAGTTCACCCATCCCAGAATTTCCCTAACTCGAACACGCTTAACTACGGAGTTCCGGTTCACCCAAAATCCGCCTCTGTGTTATACGAGTGGTATTATTCCATTTATAGTTCCGATCATTCCCTCTTTGGGAATGGAACTCGCAACTCCCCATTATTCTATAGCAGTGAATACTCTTATCATTCTAACATCATATCATAACCACGGATATCTCTTTTCCGAGTTATGATATTCTCCCCCCTTAAAACAATGGTTCGTACTTGAACCACATACCTACTTTTGAAGGACCGGCTCTGATACCATATTTGTCACGACCCGCCTCCAAACATAGACGGTATTGTCCACCCTGGCCGATGGGTTTTGTCTCTTGGAATGAAGGGGATTCGAGAAGGGGCCACTTCCCAGGATATCACTCATCCCAGAATTTCCTTAGCTCGAGCACGCTTAACTACGGAGTTCTTCAAACTCTGGAGTTTCGGTTCACCCAAAATGTGCCTCTGTGTTATAAGAGCGATATCATTCCATTTATTGTTCTGATGTTGCCTTTTTCGGAATGGAATTCGCAACTTCCCATTGTTGTATAGCAGAGAATACTCCCATCATTCTAATATCATATCATAACCATAGATATCTCTTTTCCGGGTTATGACATATGCATAATGGAAGGAAAAGGATGAATGGCATCCCGCGAATTGAGGACGATGGCCACGAAGTCATGGAACGGGATGAGATCAACAAGGTATTTCTAAAATACTATAAAGGTCTAATGGACACCGCGCTGGGAGGTGGGTGGACGCTGGCTGGGATGAAAATGCAAAGACTACCTTGGAGGAAATTGAAAGTTTGGAGATGGCATTCAATGAAGAGGAAGTCTATCGGGCGGTTATAGAACTAGGAGCGGACAAGTCACCAAGGCCAGATGATTTTTCTATGATGTTCTTCCAAAGCTTCTGGGAAGTGATGATGGAGGATGTCATGCGGGTCTTTGACGCCTATTTTATGTGTACTTTTATAGGTTATATATCGAAAACTTCATACAAGTACGTTTAGGATGTCTGGTTCATTTGCATAAAATAATCCAATGTTCATGAATATTTCGTGGAAACGGAAAAATACAATACAAGACCAAAAAGCTCAATATAAAATGAAATTAGAGAGTACATAATCTAAAATATTAAAGGATGTGCTTAATAATCCGAGTACCATTGGGTTCCCTGATCCTCGCATCAACATCAAGCACACAATATAACAAATAACTAATAACTCGGAAAAGAGCGACTCATTGGATTTATATGGTTCGACCTAACTCGGTCTATGTCCACAAAGCAAACATCTCAAATCCGGTTCCACACTAGGAAAGAAATAGTATATGTAACAACCCTAATTTTCATATACATTTTTCTGTACAAAATTTTTTTAATTTTTTTTTAAATTCATAAAGAAGTATTTTACTCTGAGCACAAGATATATATAATTAATTATTTTGTTTTTAAATAATTTCATTTTTAGTGTACATTAAATTGTTTTAAAATTTAAAGTGTACTTTGATATTTAATGCTGCTGATATCATTTTAAGTATCTATTTTTCTAAAATAATTACAAGAAGGAGCTTGTAGCTCACTGGTAATACCTTGCACTGCTAAACCAAGCCACCGGAGTTCAAATCTCATGCCCCATATTATTTTTGTATTTATTTTGTTTTAATTTTTTTTGGAAGTCAACGGTAAAAAGGCCATAACTCCCAAAATATGTACTGGACAACAAAAAGTAAAAATACCAAGTTGTTCCTCAGGAAAACCCCCGGCCATTGGACCCTTGACTCGGCCCGATTCGGCGCCGACGGCCGGCGAATCGGCCGACTCGGTCCGGCCGATCCGGACGGACTTGGCCGGACGGCCGAGTCACAAACTGAGAAAAGTTGGCTCTTGACTTGGTCAACCCTCTTGCATACTTATTATACCTGGATCGGTTTTGATTTGGCCAATAAATCCCCTTTACTCCTAGGTTTAATGATTTTTAATGTTTTTTTATATTTTCTTTTAATATTTTTAATCCAAACCCTAACCCTAGCCTAGCCCTATATAAAGACCCCTATCCTCTACCTTTTCCCCTCACAACTCTAAGTCTACTCTCTCAAATTCTCGAGAACTCGGTACGAAAAGCAAGAAGCGAAGCGCTGCTGAAATCGACGACGGATTCCGGCGACCGGATCAGAACCTTCGCGACGTTTTCGACGAATCGACAACCACCACATCCCTTAGCTTTCTTAGCTTGTCCAAACCGTAAGTCCCATCCCTTCTATCTCTCTTTTCTATAAGTATAAAAATACGACTTTTTGGAACCCGACGGAAATCGGACAAACCGATTTCCGATTCGGTTTTTCTATAAATTTCTACTTGTCACCTAATACATATTATCTACCCATATTCATGTTGACTATTAATCACCCATAAACCAATTTAATCAAACTTTTTCATATGAAATGATAACTTCTTTGCAAAACCGTATTCCTTTCATAAAAATACCATGAAGTTCATTTTTCTTAGTTTAATTAATTACCTCACTCCTAAATATGTTTATTTTGATCACTAAACTTGTAGAACCTAATTTGAATGAAATTTCACACATAAAATGATAACGTTTTCGAATACCGTATTCTTGCGCGTTAATACCTTCAACTTTAACATGTCATGTTTTACCTTTAAACTTCACCAAAACTTAAAATAAGTCACGAGGTAATAACCTACCTCTACACACACTCAATATAACCCTAATTGATAAATATCAAATCACAGAATACGAAATTACATGACTTTTCACTAAAATACCCCAATCTTTATAATCTTTATTGAAAGCATTAAGTTGTAAACTTTTCTAAATAAAATCTTTTAATAAAATGAAAGCACGATTGGTCATGGACATCGATCGTTTATCTAAACTGTCTTGTGGTGCCTAGGCAAGTGTGTCTAAGGCTAGTGGTTTTTAATTAGGCCCACGACTGTGGTTCCTTCCCACTTACCTGGCACTTAGCTGGCCGCAATTGACGGTGAAGAGGCGATTTGAGGCTTCTAATGACTCATCGTTTAGACCTTAGAAGTAGGCTAGTTGGCTTAGGAAACCCTAACAACTAAAATACGGAAAACTATACTCTTTTGCAAATAAATATCTTATATTTATAAAACCGTTTTCCTAAATGAGAAGTGTTTATAAAACCTAAGCAAAGTGCCGCTACAACCCACTTTTGGGGAACCTGTTAGGGATAGTACGGTTCATCGTGCACCCGCAGGCTAGTAGTGCGAGATTCAGAACTCCGCAAGGAGCATTCGGTCTCGAAAGGTTTAAAATACGATATTTAAGGAAAATGAGACTTTCTCTAAATAAAATATTTATATAAAATTATTCATGTGTTAATATATATATAATTAACATTTAAACACCTATTTTATCATAATCTAAAGTTTCCACTTTTTCCTAAAATTAAAAGATTAAAAGTTACGTTAAAATACCATGAGTTTCAAATAAAACAATTAATACTTTTATTAGGATATATTCACTAGAATAACACAAATAAAATACACATTCATTATAACAATAAAGACGATTATTAAATACTTGAGGTGTATTTTGAAAACTATACAAAGGTACTTTTTACAGAAAACCCCCTCAAGTTTTACAAATTACAAAAAGGCCACTAACTAATATTGGACTTCAAATTATCTTTCTTTTAGTCTGACTCGGGTTAGAGTCTGACTATTCCTGACTCGAATATGATTCAAGTCAACCTATATTCTTTTATACTCCAACCCAATTTGAATACATGAAACCCTGAATTCAGTTAACAATATATTCCTTGTGACTGAATCAAACCATGGATATTCATCCATTATCCTGATATTTCATTTACCTGATTATACAGTTACAACATATTTACTGATATCATGGTTTTGGTCAGTCACTCAATTTACATATTCTAATACTACAATACTGTTAAAACACTACGGGGTTTAAGGGGTAGATTGGTATGGAAGGTGTTAAAGGTGGCACGAGGTGGTCAGATTAAGACACCTAACCTGAATCCTATTGCTGTTGTACCGTGGCATAACGGTTCCTTGTACTTTCCTTTTACCCTGATCTCTAGCATATAGAGATCCCCCTCGTATACACTGGCATCCTTCTGTACCAAGCTACAAACAACAGCGTTACACAGTGTTTCATAGTATCCGACAATATAACACTTTAGAAAATATATACTGTTACTTTGTCATTCTCATTCTTCTTATTCTTTGGGACTTACCGAGCGACCTGTTCGCTGACGACATTCTATTTCCTTCTTCTTTGAATGTCGTCAGGTGCGTTGGACCAAGCTGAGATCGAGCCCACCGGTGAAGATTTGGAGCAGTTTCAAGAAGACCCAGAGCTCTAGATAATTGTACCTTGTTCTTTCCAGTATTTTTCATTTCTGTTATGCCGCTGTTTAGGCATTGTTTTTTTTCATTCCAGTTGTATTTTCATTTCATGCATTGTACAAAGAATGTTATTAATAAAAGTTGCTGTTATTTCAATATCATTTGTCTCTTGTGATTATTTTATATTGCTTAGCTACGCTTAGCGTATGTATTTCTGAGTACATACGTAGCGGATCTCGTCGCGTCCACTTCGCCGTACACTGGGAAGCGGGGCTTGACAGTATATAAAAGAAGGGAGCCATACAATTCCAAAGGCTAAGTCTTGGCTTGAAACCCCTGGCTACTCCATATCATAGAAGTATATATGGTTTTACAAGAAAATTAACATGAATACTGTCCATCATTTACTGATAGCCTACACCAATTGACCGGTCCAAATTGGCCCAAAGTCCAAAGTAAACTTCCCTGCTGTAGTCCAATCAACGGATCTCGAATCGTCAACGCATACGCATACAAGATACTATTGATCCTAACGAGTATGTGGCCCTAATTCATAAATTGAATGATCTCCCTCTAACAAACCAATATATCATATTCATAATATACTTTCTCATCAAATGGTGCTTAATTACTTTCTTATTCTTCATAAAGTTCGCCTTTGAAACATGCATATATTACTCAAAAAGAGTGTAATCAACTAAAATAACTCTAGCATAAAATATAAATATTATTACTTTTATAAGATATAAAAACTTTTAGGATCAGCTCATCAGAATACCCATATCTTATATATTAAATAATTAGTACTCTACAACCAAGTATCTAACCCTTATCAGAATTCGAGTTTTGGTGCAATGACAGGCTGCTAAGATGGTGCTACCCAGTTTCAACTGCCCACCGTCCTCTCAACGCTGTCACATGTCCACTGACCTGTTTCAAAAGTCTCGTAAACATTTTCTGCATGCTTCCTGATATGCATGTCATCCGTGTTGCATGCCGGGTCTACTCTGTTTCCAACTGAAACGTGAACAACGTTTTCGCAAAGAGATTTCAGTTAAGGACCGCCTCCATCCCATCCCAATCAAATATGAAGTATTACGCATTTTCATCATACATGCATTATGCCTATTCTGTTGTTATTCATCTCTCTTTTCTATTTCCATCTTCAAAAATGTTGTCGATGACCATCATCAACAGCAAAACACACGGCTGCGGATTTCCCACCGTCAACAACCGTGACCAAACCTCTCACTCCTCCATTATAGACGTCTAAGATAGAAATTGTTTGAAAATAGTTGATAGTATAAATTGTTGTTTTTGCTCAATGTTATCTAGAACACAGAACATTTTGATACGTGCACGGAAAAAAAACGACTTGTTGTGGACTGGTACGATAAATATAATCTTCTTCTATATGCTAATATAAAACGGAAAACATACCTCTAGAGAGGGAAGTATCTGTGGATCTCTTGTATGTTTGTGTGTGTGTGTGTGTTTCAATTTATTTTGATAAAAGATACGTATTTTTTAGCATAATCTAACACAAACCCAATTATATGCCCCATTTAACATAAGTTTTTAGCGTTAGTGTTTCCAAATTGTGAATTGGTTTTCGACATTCTAACCCACATGAAAATATTAATCTTCTTTACGTGCATCGTACGTAAAAGAAAGTCTCTTTAATGAAAGGAGGGTTAATACTTTGCTCCTTCAGTTGACCATCAAATCTATCATTATTTTAAACAAAATGCATACGATTTGTACTTTAGGATATTTAAGTGCCGCGAGAAAATCGATAAGGTATATAATAGGAAATCATTCAGCAATTTGTAAGCAATTGTGGCCTTGTGGCCAAATATCCGATCCGGCCCAATTGTTGGGTGTTGAGACCGCGTTTGTTTCAATTCCTCACTCGCGACCGCATGAAGCGTGAGAGAGTGGATTTCGTGGAAACGAGTATCTCGCGAATTTCATTCGTGAAGATAAGGCAAGATGATAGAGGCGAAGGGTACATGAGAAATGCGTATAAAATGGAGATGAGAGTACCTCCTTCAGATCAATAAGAATCGGCTATAATCGAAGCCCCAAATACAATAAAAATCTACTTTATTTCTATTAACCTTCATTGGTATCAGAGCTACTCGATCCGATCTCGCTTACGCTCTTTGCTACCTGATCTCACTTTGATTCTTCGTGGATTCCATTCTAGTGCTTCGATTCTTTGATTCGGATCTCGCTTCGATCTCGTTTCCACTCGCTGCTATCTGATCTCGTTTCGATTCTTCGCTCATCTGGTATTTTATTTGTTGATGAGGTAACATCACAAATTTATTTTTTTGAATCCAGATTATTATTTTTTGATTGCAATAGTGGAATAACATATTTTATATTGTTTTATTTTTCAATTTATAACATATAAGTCACTAGTAGCTCAGTTGGTAATTCTTAGCCTTATAACATTGGTATACCCTTTCCAGTCTCAGTTTCCAACCACTGTGACCCTTTTCTGTATTTATTTTATTAATTCTTTTTGATCCATTTTTTTTTTCAAATTGTTAAAAGCTTCTAGATATTTTATACCGTGGTATATTTTTTTTAAAACGATTAATTTGAAAATTTTAAATTGTTATACCTTAACATAGTTTACTTACTCATATATCCGTTTCTTTATCTGTCGTGATCATTTTTTTATCTATAATATTGTTACTTCTCAAACAATTTATCATCAAATTAAATCATTTTTGTATAATATTTCGAACTTTTCTAAAATGGCTAGTAAATTAATTACTTCTGAATTGGCTAAAGATAGAACGTCTCAATGGTACCAATTATGATATATAACATAGGAAAATTAGATTTGAATTTATCCATAGCAACGTAGATAACGTCATAAAGGGCACTGCTCCTATTCTTATAGATGACCCTGCTGTGGAACAAAAGAGGGAATATAAGCCGTGGAAATTAAATGACAAGAAAACTAAAAGTCTAATGTTAATGTTCATGAAAGATAACTTAATAAAAGTTTTTGAAATTTATGAAAGTGCAAAAAAGTTGTGGAATGCAATTAAGTAAAAATATGACACTACATCTAAGATGAACATGCAACTTTTATTACATAGATATAACACTTCCCGAATGCAAGAAGGTGATGATGTAATTGAACATTGTAATAAGAAAATTGTCATGGCTAAAAATCTATCTACTGCTAGAACTGAAATTTCATAGAAAATGCAAATAGCAACAATTCTGAATAGTTTACCATATGGCCGCCACAACGTTTAGATTGAATGGTGTCATTAAATACGTCACCGACTTGCCATCTCAGTTAGTAATAAAGCATGATTCAGTATTCGGAAGAAAAGGTCTAGAAATGAATTTTGTGCAGGGTGAAGAGCTGAATGTCATGCAGAATAGGCCTTCACGTGATGCACATAAAAACAAGAACTGGAATATAGGGACTACAAAACCTCAGTTCAAGAGATTCAAGAAGCAAGGCACTCGAAAGAAAATACCTAAAAGGGCTTGTTATAATTGCAGAAATTTTGGCTGTTTCAGGAATGACTGTCCAGGAAAATAAGTTAATTCGGGTACATCAAAGCATTATGGAAACAAAGCACCATATAAGCATGAGTTTGTAGGAGTGATAGAGTGTAATACTGCAACTGCTGACACTGATAGCTGGTGGATTGACTCGGGTGCTACTAGGCATATTGTAAAGACCCGGCTAGGATTATCAGATATAAAGGAATTGAAGAAAGGAGAACATTGCATTTATATGGGAAATAATACATATCCAGATGTTGAAGGTGTTGGAATATAGTCCTTAAAGATGTGTACTATGTGTCGGGTATTAGGCGTTATCTGGTATCGGTTCCTGCATTGCTAAAAAATGGACCGGAGGTCCGTTTCTATAATAATTAAGTATCAATATGGAAGAATAAGAAAGTTTTTGTCATGGGCAAATTTGTACTTAAACATGATTTATTTTGTCTCCCTATAGTAACCGATGATACTATTAATAAAGTTTCTGATTTGAATTATTCCTAGTTCCCGCCAAAAAATTTTGGCCCAAAAACTTATATTTGTTCCCTTTTAAAAAATACATAGCAGTGCTTCATGTGTAAAGTATGTGAGTAGCGCCCGCGTGCAAAGCACGTGAACGCTAAGGCCATATAATATGGCAGCATCTTACGTGTAAGGCACGTGAGTGCTATAAACCATATATATGGCAGCGTCTCACGCACAATACACGTGAGCGTCACTTTAGATAGAATTAAATTCTATATGGGAAAATATTTTCCTAATCTTTCTAAAACGAGAAAAATTTGCTCTGTTAAACAGAGAACTCTTGGATTAAAAATCCAATGGTGATTAAATCACCGTTCGAATCAAAATGTAGAATTAAATTCTATACATGGAAAATATTTTCTTCAATTTTGTTAAAAATAAGAAAAATATACTCTGTTAAACAGAAAGTTTTGAATCTAAGATTCAACAGTGATTAAAAATCACCACTTGATTATGAAATTAAGTCAAGGTCTCTTAAATAAAAGATCCTCTCAACTAATCAACAGTTCCTCATACCCTATATAAAGAACTCATGATATTAACTCTCATAAACAGAATACCTCACATAAGCTTCTAAAAGAAAAAATAGAGAATTGAATTCTCCTTGAAGATCATCTTCATCCTTCCAAATCTTAAGTAAAAACAATAGAGAAATATCTCTCCTATACTTATCACGCATATAAAAACAGGATATAATCTTTCGTTAGAACTTAGTTCTTTCTCCGGATCTAAAATCTATAAGACAATTCCCCCCACGAAAAGTGAATTTAATTCTCACAAAGGGATCTTAATCTTAAACTCAAGGTCCAAAGAAGAATTTTGGTATTTTACCCACCATCAAACAAACAATAATAATAATAATAATGAGGAGGAGGAGGAAAGAAAGAAAGATAGAGTTTCTATCTCCAGGAACTTAGTTCCTTTAAAAAAATATCAAGAACTTAGCTCTTACATGAACAAGATCTTCAAGTTCCTAAAGAACTTGCCTTCCCTTGATCCTAGATCCTCAAAATAGTGATCTTGGTGATCGTTAATGGTCAAAATAGCATTAACAGAAGTTTAACTTCTCTAAAAACATGAACAAAAATTAAATCTCTAAGGACTCAGCGTCTCACATGACATCCACATGAGCGCTCACAAAAAAATTAAGGCTCAGTGTCTCGTGTAATGTCCATGTGAGTGCCTAAGATTGAGCGCCTCACGTGATACGCACGTGGGTACTCAAAAGCTATGAAGACAATGCCTCATGTGATATCCGCGTGAGCGCTCAGATGCTGCAGACTTAGCGCCTCACGTGCCATACACATGAGCGTCTGAGTGTGAGCGTCTCATGTGATGCACATGTGAGCAATATATATATATATAATATATATATATATATATATATATATATATATATATATATATATGAGTGCTTAGCACTACTGGATAATATAAAAGCCCATCATTTAGCCCAAAATAGATTAGGTTCTCAGAAGTTAAACTTCTCTGATTATAAATCAACAGAGCCCATATGCTCGCTATATTTGAGTTAATCTTAGTCTAATACATGACTAATGTTTCTTAAACATATACCCTGAACTGATGGAACATATGACTTGGGTTCAAACCCAAGTCTGATATGTACAGATTTGGACTAATCTGCATCCTACGGGTGACGACATAAACTAGTCTCCGTATACAATCCACGTGCAACCTTATGTAAACAAATATAATACGACACGAAGTGATCTGCTTTGAGAAGATGAAAGTTGTCATCGCAACGCCATAGCGTAATTAACTGCAAGGGCTTGCGCCTGTAGGGAAGAGTGTCCCCGCAATCAAAAAACCTCTCAAAGAAGGGGAATCTAATAAAGTCATGCTATATCGGTCGCATCCATCCAAACCTCCGATATACGGTACCATCAATCAACTTGGCATTTTTGGAGAGGTGGATGGATATGTTTCAAATAGCATCTGCCCCTGTATTCAGGCTAGATGTCTCCGCGTCTCAGACCTGTCTCCGGCAGTAAACATTCCTTGTGTTATTTATCTGATTAGGATTTTTGGCATATGAGATTAGGACACCCAAGTACATCTAAGATAAATCAGATAATTAAAATAAACATTTTACCAACCCCTACAGGTGTAAGAACATTATCTTGTATACATTGTTTGACCGGAAAAATAACTAGAAAACCATTTTTAGGAGGTCAAAGAGCAAATAAATTGTTGGGTTTAGTTCATTTAGATATTCGTGGGCCTTTAAGTGTTAAAACTCACGGTAAAAAAGAATATTTCATAACATTTATATATGTCTATTCCAAATTTACTTTTGTATATCTATTAAACAAAAAATTGTAAGGTTTTGAATGTTTTAAAAGATATAAGACTGAAATAAAATGTAAACTTGGATGGAATATTAAAATATTGAAAACTGATAGTGGCGGGGAATTCAATTCAAAAGAATTTGATAACTATTGCATTCAATGTGGAATTAAATAGTATACAACAATGGCTTATTCGGCACAACAGAATGGTGTGGCTGAAAGGAAGAACGGAACATTGTTATGTTAAATATAGTAAGATGTATGTTATCTCATTCTGGCCTCTCCAAGAAATTTTGGGGAGAAGCGGTATTGAGTGCTTATATTCTCAATCGAATTCCCGCTAAATCAGTAGAATTAACACTATATGAACTTCGAAATGGGCACAAATCCGAGATAAGTTATCTTAAAATGTGGGATTGTGTAGCCCATGTTTTTATTCCATCTCAACTTAGAAATAAGTTGGATTTTAGAACTTTGAGGTGTAGATTTATATGGTATCCAGAAAAGTCAAAGAGATATAGGTTTTTCCATGAAGAAAAGAGAGTCATTGAAAGTAGAGATGCTATATTTTTAGAAAACCTAGAGGAAAAGAAATAAGTTCAAGAGGAAATAGAATCTTTGATTGTAATAGATGCCACTACTAAAAAACGTAAGTATTAGGGACAGTATATTAGCGACCATTCATTTTTGAACGGTTACTAATAAAGTATCAGCAACCGTATACAATGTACGGTCGCTAATAGTATTAGCGACCGTTTCGTTTTTATTAACAACCGTATTAAATGGTCGCTAATAATCTTTGCACATTTAGCCTACGAAGAGCTTCCTCTCTCCCCATTCATCCCCAAATTTTTTCCCAACCCGTGAGCTCCTCCTTTGCAAGGTGATTTTCTCTTCCTTCTTTCCCAATTTCTCTAAAAAAAATTAAATTTTATTGTCTAATTTTTTATGTATTGCTCTTGTTGTTGTAAGTGATTGGTATCGTCTTGGTTGTTCAAAATCCAACGGAACGGTTAGATTTTTTCCTCCTAAAATTATTATATTTTCAATTAGGTTATTATTTGTGATGTGAATTATGAAATTGTTATGTAATTGTGATGTTAAATTATGAAATTGTGACGTGGATGTTAGGTTATAAATTTTTTGAATTAAATGTGAATGTTAGGGTTATAAATTTATTTTATTTTGATTGTAAAATCTTACGAAAAATTAAATGTGGAATAGAAAATTTTGTTTGTTTTGATATAACATGGAAAGTGAGGAATTGAAGATAAGTTAGGTGTTGGGTTTTAGGATGAGGAATTGAAGAATTTGTTTGATATTGAGTTGTAGGATTTGAAGAATCTATAAACTCTAAAAAAACCTAATTACAAATTATAAACCCTAATTACAAATTAAGACATTGAAGAATCTATAAATCCTAAAAAACCTTAATGACAACTTATAAACCCTAATTAACAAATTAAGATAATCTTAAGTCAAAAATATTAAAACCGTAATTAGAGACTGGAAAAACCTAACCAGGGTTTTGTGTTTTCAATTAATTAGTAAGTTTAAAATCGAAAAGTCTTAAACTTATTTAACACTAACTAACCTATAACATTAATTATATTAATTAAGAAATCTTAATTAAGACCAAATAATAGTGAACTGAGACCTTGATTAAAAAACGATTAAATAGAAAATTAAGAGATACCCTAAAATTTTGATTAGAAACTTAACTAGACTTTTATGTTTTTATTTAATTAGTAAGTTTAAGATTGAAAAGTCTTAAACTTGTTTAGGATCGACCTATAGTTTTCCGTCTGACAATTGGTATATGTCAAATCTTTTTTCCGTTGAATCGATAGGATCATATTATAAGTTTGTGAGAGTTGAGTGTTATGTTCAATTTTTTCAAACGTATGTGTAGTATTCGACGAGAGAATTTGACATACAGTAATTGTCAGATTTGTCCTGTTTGGACATGTCACGAATACAATAAGACTCACATCTCATATCCTCCTGTATTTTTGTTCATTTCGAGAAGTTTCAACGGTGCTTTACACTTTTTTCCCGTGTACAGATTTATGTACAAACATGGCGAACAAGGGGAAAGTGCTACCGAAATTTTCTCGAAATGGACGAAAAATAGAAGGATGTGAAATGCGAGTGTTGCATTCGCAATGAGAATTAGGATCTTTATCCTTAACGGCCGTGAAACTAATTATTCGTCCCGGCATTTTTCCCTGAGTACTTATGCCAATCTTAAATGGCTTTAGATACTTTGATGCGTCCACATCATGAAATTTTATTTAAAAATTGAAAATTTATTTAATGATGAGCTTATAATAAATTTATAAGATATGTTAAACTCGTATTATTATCTGTATTATAACAGATGAGAATTCTTCAGGATAAATCGTTTATGCATATGGGAAAAAAAGATAAGTATACTTTGAGAGACGCCAGATTTAAAGATGGGCTTAAACCCTTTTTAGATTATGCAGATAAGAAGCCAAAGTGTAGCTGAAACAGACTCTTGTTCTGTCCATGTAAGAAATGTAAGAATAAAGCCTGTTTTCGACGTGAAGTGATAGAAGAACATGTGTTTATAGAGGGTTTTGAACCGAACTGCATACATTGGAATTAGCATGGTGAGAGAATACGTGACGAGAAAACGAGGATGGATAATGAGACCGCAGCTTCGCAAACTGAATTGCTGACGGGTGACAGGATAGATGATATGCATGAGATGTTGGAAGATTTATTTGCTGGAGAGAAAATAAATGGTGTTGAACCGTCTGAAGGCACCAGTGAATTAGAAGTATTGCAGAAACTTCTTGAGAAAAACGAACAAGATCTATACGAAGGTTGTATGGAATTTAGTAGACTGTCATTTGTAATAAGACTCCTCCATTTGAAGATGATCAGTGGGATGACTATCGAGCACTTTGACGTGCTTCTTGATCTCCTACATAAGGTAATTCCTAAAGGAAAGGAAAGCATTCCATAGAATCATTACTAGGCAAAATTTTTTTTTAAGACACTTAGTTTCTCTAATGAGAAAATCGATGTATGTTCCAATGACTGCGTGCTGTATCACAAGGATTACGCGTCTCTCGATGAGTGTCCCACTTGCAACTTGTCTAGGTTGAGAAATGTTAAGCGAAATTCAAACGCAGAAACGTCTGATATCAGCAAAAAGAGAAAGAAAACTTCGACCAAAATCCTTCGTTATTTCCCCCTGGCTAAGAGGTTACAAAATTTATATATTTCAAAGTACATGGCGAAGAGTATGCGATGGCATTCCGATCGTCGGATCAAAGACGGGAAGCTGAGGAATCCGGCTGATGCAGAAGCATAGAGTAATTAGACGGTGTTGATCATTTTGGGGATGAGCCGAGAAATGTATGTCTAGGTTTAGCAACCGATGATTTCATACCTTACGGACTCATAAGCTCTAGTTGGTCCACGTGGCCGGTATTGCTTATGCCTTACAATCTGCCTCTCTGAATGCGTATGAAGCAACCGTATATGATTCTTTTCTTATTAATTCCTGAAAAATATTCACCTGGCCAGAACATCGACATCTATATGGAACCTTTAATTGAAGAGCTGATAGAACTCTGGGAACATAGAGTAGAGACATATGATGCGTACGCTGAGGAGAAGCTTAGAATGCGAGCGGCTGTTATTTGGACAATCAACGATTTTCCAGCATTCGACATGTTATCTGGATGGTCTACCTTCGCAAAGAATGCATGTCCATCATGTGGTCTTGATTACAATGCCCTACAGTTTAAGACACGTGGTAAGTTTTGCTACTGATTTCATCGTAAGTGGCTATCGGTGAATCATCCATACAGAAAGATGGAAAATAAGTTTGATAGAACATTGGAAAAGGGTGAAGCACCAAAACAACTGTCAGGGATAGAAATTTTTTAGCAGATTTCATCATGTCAATTCCTGTAAGGTTCTAATCGTTTTAACTCAGATGGTTTCTTCAATAAACAAAAAAAACGGAAGCGATCCGACAATAATGAATTGTTGAGTGTATGAAAAAAGAAAAAGTATATTATGAAATCTTCCTTATTAGAAACATCTATTGATTCGACACAATATTGAAGTCATGTATGCAGAGTAGAATGTGTTTGATAATATTGTTGGCACATTGTTACAGGATGATTTTAAATATAAGGATAAGTTGAGTGCTTGCAAGTGTTTGGAGGAGCTTGGAATTCGACAGGAATTGCATCCGGTAATTCGTAATGATGGTGTCTATGAATTACCAGGTTTGAGCCACACAATGTCAAAATTGGTTATGAAAAGATTTTGTGAGGTGTTAAAGAGCATCAAAATCCCAGATGGGTACTCCTCTAACATAGCAAATAATGTGCAGGTCAAGCCACCAAAACTCTTTAATCTTAAAACTCATGATTGTCATATCCTTCTGTATCAATTGCTTCGCGTGGCTCTTCGACATAATTTGCCATCCAATGTCACCAAAACTTTGATAGAGTATTGCGACTTTTTCAATAAACTTTGTTCTAAAGTGATAGATATGGCTAAATTCGATGAGCTGCAAAAAAGTATTATTGAAACCTTCTGTAAGTTAAAGATGATATTTCCGCCATCTTTCTTCACCGCTTTAGTTCATCTTTCTGTGTATCTAGCTACAAAGGCAATGATTGCTGGATCTATCTCATATAGGTGGATGTATCCAGTAGAAAGATAATATATTTTTTCAGTCAATTGTATTATTTAATTCATTATAATATTCATATTTGTCTAAAGTATTCGTTAACGTTTTAGATGCTTGTGATTCTTGAAACGGCAAGTACGAAGTCGAGATCGACCGGAAAGGTCAATAGCCGAGAGTTATTGCGCCAAAGAATGCCTCAACTTCACTTCTCGTTACTTGCGGGAATTGAAACAAGATTAAACTGTCCTTCTCAAATTAATGATGACCAGATATCACATCCACAAGGGGAGGATCGATCCTACAGGAGGGAGTGGCTCGATCAAACGCATTCGTATATTCTTAATAATCATGAAATTATTATCGATCACAAAAGGTATATAAATTAAAACTTTTAATTGCGTTAATATTTTGAGTGTCTATATCTATATACCTAAATAATTGATACTGTTATTCTTTTAGCCGACATTTTGAAGAACTTATGAATGCGATTTCCGGAAATGGTGCTAATTGGAAGATTAATTAAGAACATAAGAAACATTTTCCATGGTGGTTTCGTAAACGCGTACGTATATCTTGTATATTTCACATTTCACATGCATATATCACATATAGTTTATACATTTTACGTGTAAATGTATTGTAGATTGAAGATGATATAGTAAAAGAGATGCAATTCCCGGATATAATCATGTGACTATCTAAAGGTTCTAGTGCAAAAGTGAATCAATACGGTTCATATTGTATTAATAAGCTAAAATTTCTTACAACCGAGAAATTGACTACCTAAAACAATGGGATTTATTGTCTGTTTGAACAAACGTGCTTCTCAAGTTCCCATAATGAAAGACCGCAGGGAGGGAAAAAAAGAATACTATGGTCAGCTGAAGAATATAATAGAGCTATTTTACTGGAGTAATGAGCAAGAAAGATTTGTTATATTCAAAGTTCGTTGGTGCGCTTGCATACAGATAAATGAGTACGGTTTTCAGCTTGTCAATCTCAATAAAGAAATTTATCGAGATGATAAGTTCATATTAGCTTCACAACCTGAGCAGTGTTTCTATGTCAAAGATCCTAATCGTGAAGAAGCTTGGATTGCATTGCTGACACTTCCTAAATCCTTGTTCGATAATTCTACCGACAAGGTTGATCTTGATGAAGCAAATCCGGTTGATATATGAAAAACTTTACAGTTGTAATAATTTGTGTGTTATAAACGTTGCATTTGTAAACAATTGTGATCAATTAATCTATCTTATAAAGTTTGCAGTTGTAAAAACTTATAATTACTTGCACGTAAATGATGTATGAAAAACTTTGCAGTTCTAATCACTTGTAATGTATTGATTTGTTAGTTTAATGATTTATGCATATTATATATTTTGTATCGTCATTACTCTCGCATGAAACAAATGGGACAAAAATGAATATTTGGAAAATTTGCCGAAGTATTTTCTTCAAAAAAAAGAGATCGTGATATTTTCTCCTCGACATAGACTGATCCTGAGAGTACAGGTATATATTACGAGTTTTAAATAATCATCGACCGCATTATTTTATTCAAATAACTATTGCATTGATTATAATAAATTAAAATGTGTAGGTACATATGATCAGAAGGATGCAGGTCCATCAGTGCAGCATGATCCGTATGCACACCTAGACGAGTAGTGCATGGACTAGAGTAGAGAACCTGGGGCGATCTCGGATCCCGTCACCGATGAGTGGATTTATACATTATCTCTTCCTCGCGATTTACAAAATGAAAAACCGTGTCGAGATAGAGACAATGCGAAGGCACTAGCGTGGTGGGCTGCTGCTCGACCTCAAATTGATATAATGATAAAGACAGCAGAAACGAGTATTGATAAGGCACGGGCTGTGGGGGATAATCTGGTCCGGTTTGAACACCACGGAAGAGGTGTTGCAAACGAAATTACGAAATACGATATGCGTGGAAAAAGGGCAATTTTGCAATGAGTGGATGGGAAGCCCGTAGGTCCAAATATATGGGCTACACATTTCCACGGTTATATCGGTATTCTCGTCTGTGACACCGACTTTTGGAACATGGGCTCCACGTTTGCAGATAACCCCTGAGAAGTATACGTATGGACTTGGCGCTCACTTTTGGTAATACATAACTCAATTATATTTCAATATTCCATGCATACCTGTTATATGTTATAAATTTATTAAATAATATATTTATTAATCTATATTACAGAAACATTTCGTCTTACAAGACGATATAGACGGACATTGGACGCATGTCCGTGTAGGGTGTTTTTCGTCACCCCATTGAGATGGGAATACGCACGCGCTTGTCAGGCGCAGTACAGATTCCCCCTGCCTAGGGTAGGCTGGGGTTTATTGATTGTGAAGATCCGAATCTCCGGCAGCCACGGACTAAACTTTCGTTAATTATTCCTCGGCTTTGGAGCGAGAGAACCTCCGATTGACAGGTCAAACTGGACATGCGAACACAATGCGATGCGTTGGGGGGTGTGTGTTTTTTACTTTATTCCATTTGTTAAAAAAGATATATATATATTTTCTATATATAATAACAAAAATAAATAAGTAAATAAATATTTAGAGGAAACTTTTTTTTATTTTAATTTATTTTTTTAATTTTTAAATATTATTTATAATTTATTTTTATTTATTTAATATTTATTTTTTTTAAAAAGATTAAAATAAAGAAAATAAGAAAGAAAGAAAAAGAAAGAAAGAGAAAAAAAGGGGGGCCTGGGCTCCCAAATGGGAGCCTCCCCTCACAGGGGCCATCACATGCTTAGCATATGACCCCTCTCATGCTAGCAGCGGGGCATCGCATGCTTAGCATGTGATCCCTCACATGCTAGCATATGAGGGGGAGGGGCCCTCACATGCTAGCATGTGAGGGGGGCCAAAATGGCAGCATGTGAGGGGGGCCAAAATGGCTCCCATTAAATGGGAGCTCTCCCCCTCACGTACTAGCATATGATGGGGCAAAAAAGGCTCCAATTTATTATTTTTTTTAATCTTTTTTAACATGGAGCTGAACTCCAAAAGAAATTTTTTTTGGAGTTAAACTCCAAAAAGAGTTTTAAATAGAGTTCAACTCCAAAAAAAGATTTTTATTGTGGAGTTAAAACTCCAAAAGAATTTAAATAGGGTTGAACTCCGAAATAATTTTTATTATGGATTTGAATTCCGAAAGAATTTTATATGGAGTTAAACTCCTAAAAAAAGATTTAATGTGGAGTTAAACTCCCAAAAAAAAGATTTTTACTATGAAGTTAAACTCCAAAAGAATTTTAGATGGAGTTAAACTCCTAAAAAGATTTAATGTGGAGTTAAACTCCCCAAAAAAATATTTTTACCGTGGAGTTAAACTCCAAAAGAATTTCTGTAGTAGAGTTAAACTCCAAAAGATTTTTCCCTTTCTCTTTTGAGAAGAAACCCAAAATGGGTTCTCTTGAAACTCCAAGATCTAGATCTTGGATGATAAAAAAAGAGACCTTTTTTTTCTTTTCTTGATGGAGTCTTGAGAGGTGGGTTTATGGTAAAACTTTGTTTAGTTTTAAAAAATAAAGAGAGCTAAGCTCTTGATTTATTTGGAAAATGAAAAGGAAGAGGAAGAACTTGAAAAAGAGAGAGTGGAGGCACAAACCCTTTTTTGGGGAGAATGAAAAAGTGTATCCTTTATTCATCATCATGTTGCCTTATATAGGCTTACACATTTACATATAGCCCCTTGGGCTTTACAAAATGGCATTTTGCCCATCCCATGCCTCATGTTCTCATTTCTTTTGCACATATGCCATGAGCTTTACAAAAATTTGGCTTTATGCCCATTCATGCATAAAAAATTACATTAAAATTATTTATTACATAATTTTTATATTGGCATGGGGGAGGCCGGCCGCTTCATGTTCAGGCTCGACTCGGGCATAGGCCCACTTGACCTGGGCTTGGGCCCACTTGGCTTGGGGTTGACTTTGACTTTGACTTGGTCAACCGGGGTGCAATTTTCGACCCCAACAAAGTGCCCCCATCAATAAATGCACACCATATATGTGAGTCGTGTTCATGAAATTGATGGATCTTCTTTCACGTGGAGGCAACTTGCTTTGGTTCCCACTTTTGGGGTGTACTACCCTTTTAACGACATGGACGGTCGACGCTTGACGCGTCTCCGAGACGGAGTTTCTGTGGTAGACGTTTCCCTGGCCCGGAGTGATTTGATAGACGTACCCCCTGCACAGAGTGTCGCTGGTCGACGTTTCCCCAAGGCGGAGTATCTGTAATCGACGTGCCCCCGGCACGGAGTGTCTGCTTGACATTTTCCCGAGGCGGAGTGTCGGCTGGTCGACGTTTCCCTGAGGTGGAGTGTCCGTAGTCGACGTACCCCCGACACGGAGTGTCTGCTTGATGTTTCCCCGAGACGGAGTGTCGGCTGGTTGACGTGTCCCCGGCACGGAGTGTCTGCTTGACGTTTCCCCGTTACGGAGTGTCGCTGTTGAACGTTTCCCCGATACGGAGTGTCGCTGGTCGACGTTTCCCCAAAGCGGAGTGTCTGTTTGACGTTTCCCCGTTACGGAGTGTCGCTGGTTGACGTGTCCCCGGCACGGAGTGTCTGCTTGACGTTTTCCCGGCACGGAGTGTCGCTGTTGGACGTTCCCCCGGCACGGAGTGCCGCTGGTCAACGTGTCCCCGGTACGGAGTGTCTGCTGGTTGACGTGTCCCTGGTACGGAGTGTCTGCTTGACGTTTACCCGGCACAGAGTGTCGCTGTTGGACGTTTCCCCGAGACGGAGTGTCGCTGGTTGACGTGTCCCCGGCACGGAGTGTCTGCTTAACGTTTCCCCGTTACGGAGTGTCGCTGTTGGACATTTCCCCGGTACGGAGTGTCGCTGGTCGACGTTTCCCCGAAGCGGAGTGTCTGTTTAATGTTTCCCCGTTATAGAATGTCGCTGGTTGACGTGTCCCCTGCACGGAGTGTCTGCTTGACGTTTCCCCAGCACGGAGTGTCGCTGTTAGACGTTTCCCTGGTACGAAGTGTCTCTGGTCGACGTGCCCCTGGTACGGAGTGTCTGCTGGTTGACGTGTCCGCGGTACGGAGTGTCCGCTTGACGTTTCCTCGGCACAGAGTGTCGCTGTTGGACGTTTCCCCGAGGCGGAGTGTCGCTGGTTGACGTGTCCCAGGCACGGAGTGTCTGCTTGACATTTCCCCGTTACGGAGTGTCGCTGTTGGACGTTTCCCCGGTACGGAGTGTCGTTAGTCGACGTTTCCCCGAAGCGGAGTGTCTGTTTGACGTTTCCCCATTACGGAGTGTCGCTGGTTGACGTGTCCCCGGCACGGAGTGTCTGCTTGACGTTTCCCCAGCACAGAGTGTCGCTGTTGGACGTTTCCCCAGTACGGAGTGTCGCTGGTCGACGTGTCCCCAGTACGGAGTGTCTGCTGGTTGACGTGTCCCCAGTACGGAGTGTCTGCTTGACGTTTCCCCAGCACGGAGTGTCGACTGTTTGACGCAGAGGTCGATATTGGAATTGGTTGGTTTGATTTGTGTTGACATCAGTATCGCTACACTAGAATATGGTACCAGGAGCAAATCATCATTTGCCTTTGAGAGGATTTGGGGATAGGTTTTTTGTCGGCATCTGCATTGCTGCACTGGAATAATGCCAGGAGCAACTCATCATTTGTCCCGGGAGGATTTGGGAATTGGTTTTTTTTTTGGGTCGACATCAGCACCGCTACACTGGAATATGGTACCAGGAGCGAATCATCATTTGCCTTTCCCTGTTAGGAAGCGATGGCTTAGGAGACAGGTTTAGATCCCTATCACCTAAGGCTTTTCAATTTTATGGGCCGTAAGAGTCCCATAAAAGCATTTTCTTCCTAAGGGTCGTAAGGATCCCGTAGGTGTATTTTCTTCTTAGGAGTCGTGGGGACTCCCAAGTGTGTTGCTCCTTTGTGAGTCGTAAGGATCTCACGCGGGAATTTTCTCCTCACAAAGTCGAGAGGATTTTGCGAGTGCATTTCATCTCTTTTTCACGAGTTTGCGTCCTTTCAGGTTTTCACAAACTAGCCGGCAGTCCTGCTATTTTTACTCACGGAGCCCTTTCGGGTTTTCATCCGTGCCCATTTTGCTTGTGGACATACCTTATTTTTTTTTCAACCGCCGGTGGGACTTTGAATGTGGTCTCGCCGGTAGGACTTAGGAGAGATTGGGATCGTTTTACGCCCGTGGATTGCATACGGTTTTGCAGGATGTATGATCCAGACCGTAGGTCCGGAAAAATTTCGGGACTTTGTTGGCGTTTGCACCGCTGCACTGGAATATGGTACCAGGAGCGACTCATCATTCGCCGTTTTGGAATTTGGTTGGCGTCTGCATCGCTACACTGGAATATGGTACCAGGAGCGACTCATCATTCGCCGTTGGGGTATGAAATTTGGAATTTGGTTGGCGTCTGCATCGCTACCCTGGAATATGTTACGAAAAAGCGACTCATCATTCGCAATTGGTATTTAGAATTTGGTTGGCGTCTATATCGCTACACTGGAATATGGTACTAGGAGCGACTCATCATTCGCCGTTTTTTATTCGTTTTTTTTCTTTTTTCTTTTTTTACTGCGATTGCTCTATCATTTCAACTTTTCTTATCGCGAAGGTCGCGATTGCCCTATCATTTCGGCTATTTATCCGCGGTTGCCCCATCATTTCGGCTTTATTTTCATTTTTATTTTTACTCGCTGATTTTTATTGCGAGTTGCCCCATTATTTCGGCTTTATATATATATATATATATATATATATATATATATATATATATATATATATATTTTATTTACATATTTTTACATCCCTAGTTTAACGACTTAGAGGTCGATTATTCCCAGTTTAATGACGTAGTGGTCGACGGTTCCCAGTTTAAACACTTAGAGGTCTATCATTCCGCATTTAACAACATGGTGGTCAGCGGTTCCCAGTTTAAAAACTTAGAGGTCTATCATTCCCAGTTTAACGATGCGGTGGTCAGCTGTTTTCAGTTTAAAGACTTAGAGGTCTATCATTCCCAGTTTAACGACGTGGTGGTCAGCTGTTTCTAGTTTAAAGACTTAGAGGTCTACTGTTTCCAGTTTAACGACTTAGAGGTCATCTGTTTCCAGTTTAAAGACGTGGAGGTCATCTGTTTCCAGTTTAACGACTTAGTGGTCATCTGTTTCCAGTTTAAAGACTTAGAGCTCTACTGTTTCCAGTTTAACGACTTAGAGGTCATCTGTTTCCAGTTTAAAGACTTGGTGGTCATCTGTTTCCAGTTTGAAGACTTAGAAGTCTACTGTTTCCAGTTTAACGATTTAGAGGTCATCTGTTTCTAGTTTAACGACGTGGTGGTCATTTGTTTCCAGTTTAACGACGTGGTGGTCATCTGTTTCCAGTTTAACGACTTAGAGGTCATCTGACGAGGAGTTTAGAGAAGATACCCGATTGAGCAGTTGTCAAGGGCACCGCTGGAGCTTGCATGAGATGCCTTATTACTTTGTCGGTGTTGATGGTCTTGCCCCCAGCTGGAGCCAAGGAAAGCCGTTCAAATACTGACTTGTGTTCGAAGATGGCAATTGGAAATTATTAACTCTGCAAATAGAAACAGGATTTCAATATAGGCAATCGATATGTATATTGGTTGAGTTCGCATAAACGTTTAACCCGAAATATGGGAGGAGAGATTGGTCCCACCGGGCGTGCCAGAATCTGTAGGGTGTTTTTCGTCACCCCATTGAGATGGGAATACGCGCGCGCTTGTCAGGCGCAGTACAGATTCCCCCTGTCTAGGGTAGGCTGGGGTTTATTGATTGTGGATATCCGAATCTCCGGCAGCCGCGGACTAAGCTGTCGTTAATTACCTCTCGGCTTTGGAGCGAGAGAACCTCCGATTGACGGGTCAAACTGGACATGCGAACTCAATGCGATGTGTTGGTGTGTGTGTGTGTGTGTGTTTTACTTTATTCCATTTGTTAAAAAAATATATATATATATATATATATATATATATATATATATATATATATATATATTCTATATATAAAAACAAAAATAAATAAGTAAATAAATATTTAGAGAAAACTTTTTTTTATTTTAATTTATTATTTTTTTTAATTTTTAAATATTATTTATAATTTATTTTTATTTATTTATTTTTAAAAAGATTAAAATAAAGAAAAGAAGGAAGGAAGAAGAAGAAAGAAAAAGAAAAAAAAAGGGGTCGAAAGCCTGAGCTCCCATTTAATGGGAGCCTCCCCTCACATGCTAGACCATCATATGCTTAGCATGTGACCCCTCACATGTGGAAGGCCCATCACATGCTTGGCATGTGACCCCTCACATGCTAGTATGTGAGGGGGGACATCACATGCTTAGCATGTGACCCCTCACATGCTAGCATAGCATGTAACCCCTCACATGCTAGCATAGCATGTGAGGGGGGCCATCACATGCTTAGCATGTGACCCCTAGCATGTGAGGGGGCCAAAAGGGCTCCCATTAAATGGGAGCTCTCCTCCTCACGTGCTAGCATATGATGGGGTAAAAAGGGCTCCAATTTTTTATTTTTTTCACATGGAGCTGAACTCCAAAAGAAATTTTTTGTGAAGTTAAACTCCAAAAAGAGTTTTAAATGGAGTTCAACTCCAAAAAAAGATTTTTATTGTGGAGTTAAACTCCAAAAGAATTTAAATAGAGTTGAACTCCGAAAGAATTTTTATTGTGGAGTTGCACTCCGAAAGAATTTTAAATGTGGGGTTAAACTCCGAAAGAATTTTATATGGAGTTAAACTCCTAAAAAAAGATTTAATGTGGAGTTAAACTCAAAAAAAAAGAATTTTACTGTGGAGTTGAACTCCAAAAGAATTTTAGATGGAGTTAAATTTCTAAAAAGATTTAATGTGGAGTTAAACTCCCCAAAAAAAGAATTTTACTGTGGAGTTAAACTCCAAAAGAATTTCTGTAGTGGAGTTAAACTCCAAAATAATTTTATTTGTGGAGTTAAACTCCAAAAGATTTTTCCCTTTCTCTTTTGAGAAGAAACCCAAAATGGGTTCTCTTGAAACTCCAAGATCTAGATCTTGGATGATAAAAAAAGACATCATTTTTCTTCTTTTGATAGAGTCTTGGAAGGTGGGTTTATGGTAAAATTTTGTTTAGTTTTAAAAAAAAAGAAAGCTAAGCTCTTGATTTATTTAGAAAATGAAACGGAAGAGGAAGAATTTGAAAAAGAGAGAGTGGAGGCACAAACCCTAGTTTTTTGGGGAGAATGAAAAAGTGTATCCTTTATTCATCATCGTGTTGTCTTATATAGGGTTACACATTTACATATAGCCCCTTGAGCTTTACAAAATGGCATTTTGTCCATCTCATGCCTCATGTGCTCATTTCTTTTGCACGTAAGCCATAGGCTTTACAAAAATTTGGTTTTATGCCCATTCTTGCATAAAAAATTACATTAAAATTATTTATTACATGATTTTTATGTTGGCATGGGGGAGGCCGACCGCTTCATGTTCGGGCTCGACTCGGGCATGGGCCCATTTGACCTGGGCTTGGGCCCACTTGGCATGGGATTGATTTTGACTTTGACTTGATCAACCGGGATGTAATTTTCGACCCAACAGTTTGGTATGAGATGCCACAAATATTCAAGAAATGGCGTCAAATATTGAAGAAAAAATTCAAACAGTCGGAGAAATTTACTGATGATTGGGAACGTTTTGCCGCTCTTCCCTCCATCATCCCTAGAGATCAGTTCGCGTTTCTCTTATTGTATTGGGATACACCCAAAGCAAAGGTAATTAAAAATATACTTAAATAATTTGAATACCGAATTTAGATTAAATTACATTTAGAGATATTATTTTCTAAATAAGCAGGAAGTATTAGGAAGGAATAAGCAGAACCAAGGAAAAGCCACAGATGACTATGTGGTGGATCAATTCCTTCTGATCAGTATAGGGCTACTTTGGTTAGCTTATCTTTAATTATATAAATGTTCGATTTTTTAATTTCATCGTTACATATTTTCACGTATAAATAAATCAAATATCCGTTACAAGAGAATGCCGGGAAAAAGCTGAGCCTCTATGAGACTTAGAAGGCATTGCACATGAGAGATGGTATGTCAGAAAAAAGGATGGATATAACCACTCAACATGTGGTAAGTTTGCATTTTTCAATTTTTGTAAGTAAATTAATTACACTTGTTAACTTCGTAAAGAAAGTTAATTATTGTTTTATATATCGAAAGAGGATTTTGAGGAGGCGAAGATGAGCTATCGGGAATCGAATCCCGAATATCCGGCCGATGATCCTCTTCCTACGGAGGCCGAGATATCTATTATAGAGCAGCTCTTCCCTCAGTCGATGGGACACGGTTGTATTCCCCTATACGGTGGTCCCATTAGTATTTCGCGGTTCAGTTCCAAAAGAATTGTTTCAAGTTCATCGACCGCTCGTTCCCACCAATAATCGGCTGAGACACAACGGATCAATGAGCTAGATGAGCAGCTCAGGAGGACGGATGAAGCAGATAAGAAGATGGTGGAAGATGAAGCGGGCTCCGAGAGTTCAAATGGAGGCGCGGTGGGAACAATTCTCGCAATAATACGTCCCGCCTCCGCAACCGTGGTTAGCACAGGGTCCATTGCGGCCGCAGCCGGCATATTACCCTCCTCCGACGCAGCGACCGTATTACCTTCCTTCATCATAGGGAACGCCGTACTATCCTTATTCTCCACCTCTGCAATCACAAGGAGGGTACTACTCTCGGCCTCCGCCTCCGCCACAAGATCCTTATTCTCCTTACCCTCCGCCACAGGAACCGTATAATCCTGATCAGTCGACCCCACAGGGAGGGTTATTAAGTAACTTTTTTTATTCGCAAGAGAACTTCAACGATGTGAATCGATACTATATAAGGTGAGTTTCTGTTGGCGATGGTAGCGGTGGGAGTTAGTGTGATATGTATAGTTATTATTTACAGAAATTCGAGTATACAATTAATCTGTGTTGAGTTTTGATGTTTAAAATTCATGCTGTGTATTCATATGGTTCTTATAAATTAACGGCGAAGGATTATGTTTTAACAATGGAAGTGGCAGGAGTTAGTGAGATACGCATTTTTTCGTATTGTTGGTCATATATATAGCGTATGTATTGTGTTGTTCATATTCAAAACAATTTAGTTTGTGTATACTTGTTTATTAAGAATTTAGTTCATATGTGTTTGATTGAGTTGTTGATATTGGTGGATATATCGTGGATAGTGTTTATATGTTGGTTTGTATGTGTATGTGTTCGTATTTGTTGTTGAACTTGTTGGATATGTTATGGATTGTGCATATATATTGATTTGTATGCAAAACTCTATTGTGGCGTAATATATTGTGATTTTATGTATTATTATACTGAATATAGCATTTTTCTGTAATTTTTTTCCCAGGAAAAATAGGTATTATCGACCGTATTAGCTACAGAACGGTCGTTAATACCTTATCAGCGACCGTTCGTTGATATTAGGAAACGATTAAATTCGTTGAGATGTCTACGTGTCTCCTTATTAGCGACCGGAGCAAATAGTCCTTGATACATATATTAGCGACCGTTCATGAACGGTCACCAATATATGAATCAGCGACCATGTTTTAGCGACCGTTTAAAATATAAACGGTTGCTAATAGACATTAGTGATCGTATATGATTTTTTGGTGACCGTTCCATACGGTCTCTAATATGATGACTACTGCAATAATGTTCCGGTAAATGATCTAGTTGTCAGAGATGAAATAGATCCATTCCATTTTGGAAGATGAACTTATAATTGATGATACACCTATAGTAAATACACAACCTGAACCTGTTCAATCTGCAAACCTAAATGGCAATAGAAGAGCTAGAACGTCACCAGCATGGATGGATGACTATTACATGTACTCATATGAACCATCATGTTCCTCAGTTGATCTGGACATTAATGAACATACAGATCCCATGACATTTATTTATACGATGAAATCGCATCAGTCGACATTTTGGTTTGAGGCAATAAAAGAAGAACTTGATTCCATAGAAAGGAACAAAGTATGGGAACTATACGACTTACTAGAAGATAGGAAGTCGATAGGGTGCAAATGGGTATTAAAGAAGAAATATCGTGCTGATGGGACTATTGATAAATTCAAAGCCTGATTAGTTGCAAAAGGTTTTAATCAGAAGACATGTATAGATTTACATATTCTCCTGTAGCTAAGTTTGCATCCATCGGGATGGTTTTAGAAATCGTTGCACATCTTGACTTGGAACTTTTCCAAATGGATGTCAAAATTGTATTTCTCAATGAAGAGTTGAAGAAAACTATATATATGAGACAACTTGAGGGATTTCAAGTAGAAGGACAAGAGAATTATGTATACAGATTGAAGAAATTTTTATATGGTTTAAAGCAATTATCTAAACAATGGTATATCAAATTTCACAATATTGTTGTCCAACTTGATTTCGTTGCAAACAAATTGGATAACTATATGTATGTCTTAAAGAGTGGGAGCAGTCTTACAATATTATCTTTGTATGTGGATGATATTTTACTAGCTGAAAATGACATAGAAGTGTTGAATAGGATCATATCAGCACTTAGTAGTGAATTTAAGATGAAGGACATGGGAGATGCATCTTATGTTCTTGGTATACAGATCCTTATGGATAGAAAGTCTAGAATATTAAGTTTAAACCAAGAAAACTATTACACACAATACTTAAAAGATTTGGGATGCAGAATTGCAATCCGGTATCTACACCATTGGTTCTTAGAAAGCGGTTATGTAAAGAACAATGTCCTGCAGAAGAGCAGAAACCGCTTAATGCCCCATATGTTCAAGCAATTGGAAGCCTGATGTATGCAATGTTGTGTACTAGACCCGATTTGGCGTACCCAGTGAGTATAGTTAGTAGATACCAAAGTAATTCTAGTTCAGCACATTGGGAAGCTGTTATATTTTGAAGTATCTGAAGGGTATTGTGCACCATAAGTTAATTTATCAAGCAAACTCACTTGAGATTCTTGGTTACTACGATGCTGATTTTGGAGGAGAAAGATGATTGAAAGTCCACTTCGGATCATTTGTTCATCTTTGAAGATGCAGCTGTTTATTGGGGTAGAAAGAAACATGGATATGTGTAGCTAGGTACACACAAGAAACTGAGTATATAGTATGTAGTATGGCAACTACTCGCGCGGTTTGGATTAAACGGTTTCTTAAGGAATTGGATCTCAATCTGGTGGATAGACCAATTGAGATTTATTGTGATAATCAAGCCGTCATCAGCTTAATTCACAGTTGTTCAAACAATTCAAAAGAAAGACACATTAAAGTACAATATCACTATATTCGTGATATTATGGAGAAGGAAGAAGTCAAGATGACCTATATTTGCTGATCTCTTAGCGAAGGACATCCCAACAGAAATATTCATCAAACATGTTGGTTTAATAGAACTTAGAAATGTCTAAGTCAAAGAATTTTCATGAATAATGAAAAGTGACAAATCATGGATAATGGTGATCTCGGTTTTCATGAAAAGTAATACGTGTACATATGTCACGGATAGTGGGAAGATGTGTAATTAAATCTTGAACCACATATTACGAATAGTAAGAGTGTGCTTGGAAATTATTTGGCCATTTCGGCCAAGTGGGAGATGTAAGCGGTTGTGGCCTCATGGCCAAATATCCGATGCGGCCCAGTTACTGGGTGTTTCAATTCCTTACCGTGATTGTGGCCTTATGGCCAAATATCCGACGCGGTCCAGTAGTTACTGAGTGTTTCAATTCCTTACTCGCGACCGCGTCATGCGAGAGAGTGGATTTCTTGGGAAGGAGTATCTCACGAATTTTGTTCGTGAAGACAAGGCAAGGCAATTGGGGCGAAGGGCATAGAAGAAATGTCTATAAAATGGAGATGGGAGTACCTTCTTCATATCAAAGCTATAATTGGAGCCCCAAATACAATCAAAAATCTATTTTATTTCTATTAACCTTCACAATGAACCCTTTCCCATGAAACGAAGAAAGGTCTAGCTACTTGTGATCTCTGCGCTTCAACTAGAATGATCTTCTTCTGCATGAAATCATCATCAACATCAAAAAAAATTTGAAAAAAACATTTGATAAAAAACAAAGTCAATAAAAAGTAATGAAGAAATCAAAATCCATAGGAATTAATTACTAACCGATGGTGAGGAGTCGGTGGAATCAAACAAACCGCGGGCGATGATTCTTGTATTCGCAGCCAGAGAAGACCTCGATCGTCGCAACGGCGAATTAATAGCTCGCTTGAAGAAGGAAGAGAGTCATTGATGAATTGATGGAGGAAAAAATATATAACTTTTATTATTCTAACAGGCACGCACGATATATGGCCAAGAATATATTGCCTTTTCTTCTTTCTCAAGTTTTGGCTAGGTCAAATATCATTAGCTAATTCTACAAACATTATATATATTTGACCATATCTTTATTGGGGCTTCAGGTTGAACCCGCACCTATCCGCTCCAGTTCGCTCATGAAACAAAGAATTGATTCATGACTGTCCGATATAATATTAGATTGGATGAGTCACGTCGAATGTATTCAATATTGCCGGTGAGTATTTATACATTTAAAATCTAGCCGCATCCTATCCAAACCGACCGATAAGCTGGACCCGTGAACCCATAACTGGTCAACCCAATTGTTAGGCTAGAAGATTTTATCGATATGTTAAACATTACTTGTTTGTGTTAATCATGTTAGGAATTTGGATGTGAAGTATCGGTTATTTTTTGTGGATTAGATGTTTTGGATGCAAACTACATGAAAAATATTATGCATATGAGAGAGATTTTATAATGATTTATTTTTGGCTCTAAAGGTTCACCCATTCGGCTCTGCATTGTTGTTTAGTACTTATTTATTTTATTTTATTCACTATAATTGTAGTAAGTATTTGCGTTCTTATGTAAATTTATCTTCAAACCATACATGGAAAAGTAAAATTATTTTAACCCGTAGTAAACCGCTTGATGCCCATCCGTTGTAGATAACATCCAAAACCAACCTAAACCCATGGATGCGAGTGTGGGTTGGCTATACAAACCCATTGCAGCTTTATTGGACTGAGCAATTTCTGGTATGAGAGTTCTTAAAAATCCGCACAGCCCGGCACAAGCACAACCCTAATCTTTCTAATATTTTTACTCATTTCCACCTTTAGATTGGATCCCTAACGTAAACGAGGGATGCATTTAGATTATGCTATAATAAGGACCAATTCTTTACACATTTGCAGTTCTAAGGAAATTCTTATATTTCTAATAATGCCTCTTATACCCTTGTTGTTTAAACCATTATGATTAATACTAGCAACATACAACATTCCAATACGTAAAATTTTCACTATATTCCTGCAGCTTCGATATCAGAAATCTCTCAAGGCCACCACTAAAATCAACAATTATTATAAATAAAAAAAGCAATTTTTCCATTCTATATTAAGATCCTATGCTCAATAAAATTAACAGCTTCCATATCTTTTTCCATTATCCTTGCACCAGATGTTACACTAGACCTCTGCCTCCTCAATCTACTCGCAAAATATTTGTTCCTTCGTGCACTAGTTGGACTTCATTGCTAGTCATGCAAAACATATTAATATACATGTAACACGATAATATACAAAATATAAAAAAAACTCACTCTACAAGGGAAATTGAAAGGGCCACAGCCATTCCCAATATTAGAGAAGTTAAATGTATTGCTGTGCATCTTAGCGTCGTCTTTTCTTTGTTCATTTCTGGGAGAACTCCTGCTACTGCTATATATATGAAACCCCCAGCAGTAAACCCCTGCAACCAAAAATAGATGATAATAATAAAATGTTGCAATGGAATAAAATCATATATTTGTGTATGAGATACTAACCTCGATCAAGGATGATTGTCCAGGATCCTTTCCGAGAACCAGTGCCTGCATAAAATAAACGTATTGATTTTCCATCATTTCTATACAATCACAGCTACAAGAAGGTTAAAGAAAATACAAGTTACCAGGGCGGTTCCTGCTAATGCCACCAAAGCTGACAAGAAGTTGAAGAACAGAGCTTTGGAGACGGAGAATCCTGAGCGCATCAAAATTCCAAAATCACCAATCTGAACACATGAAAGAAAATTTTGGTTGTCATCTTCACTTTGGAGTTTGAGAAGATGAAGTATCCGTGTTTTTTTCACGCGTGCATGTGATCTAAAATTTGATGTGAAGGTAGCAATTGATAGGTAAATCAAATATATGAGAGGTCAAACTGACTTTCCCCAAGAACCATTTAATATATTTGATATATAGTATAAGAAAATTGACAGGCGTTTATAACTAGAATGGGGTGGATGTATGAGGATGTATCATGTCGCTATATACCACTACAGGCTACCTGCTGAAAGAATAAAATGTTGAAGATACCAAGGCACCGTCAAGTGAAAATATAGAAAGAAGAAAATAACCTCTTGGGGAAGCTCATGAGCAAGCAGAAATAATGTACGAGACCACCCTCCAACTGGACCATGCAGTAAGAACGCACTCCCCAAAGCCATTCCATCAGTAAAGTTGTGCTGCAATATTTCCATTTATTATCATAAAAAATATAAGGTGAACAAAAAATTGTTGCAAGTGTTGCCTTAGAAAAGTATGGGAATGGAACTCACAACTCCATCAGAGAATAGATTTAGGTAACCAAAGATCAAGCTTGATGACGAATTCAAAGATGATGTCTCACTTGAGGATGGTTTATTGCTTACAGGGCCATTCACTGCATTCAGATCTTTTGTATCATCACTGGTAGAACCACTTGAAGTTGCATGCTGTGCAGAAGTCGAGAATTCAATTAGTACACAGCCAGCTTAATCTCACTAAAATTCAAAAAGAAGTTTTTGGTCATGCGTATAATCACAAAGAATTTCTAGCTGAGAGCAACTCTTGGCATTTTTTATGTAGGTCTTCTTTAGTCAAAGAGTTCTAGCAAAGCCCATTACTTTTTTCACATTATGCTGTATTAGCTTACAATGTTCTATTATCCTTCAATAAAAGAGTTTCACGAACCCCATGCCTGTAATGAAACATAGCCTATACATTGTGATAAAACTAGCATTTTTGCACATACTCTGCACATGTAGCAGAAAACATTAAACTTCATAAAAGAATTTTGAACCAGCGTTGCTATTTGAAAGGTATTGCATCCAAAAAAATAATGTTTTTTAGATTATCTCATATAACAGTTCAAAGAATGCAATTTTTAAACATTTTGAATTACTTGTATTCAAATTATTCAAGGGTGCCCTATGATATCCGAAAAGAAGGCCATATGGAAAGCAAGATGCCTATATTTTGAGTTTTGTATAGTAGTGGTATCGCCACAACCATTCAAATTAGCTAACTAAAACAGAATATATAAGTTATATAGATTATACATATCAGGGGCGAAGTAGAAATTTATTGAAGTGTACTCCTAAAGTGACAAAAAGCGTATCCAAAATTTTATTTTAAAAAAATGTCATAAATAGAGACCATGTAGGACACATATACTCAGCTAAGGGCATGCAAAATCCAGAGGGTGTCCAGGTAGCATCGTGTTGCAAAAGTTCTGGGCATGGAAAAGACTTCATGGTATGTGTGTCGGTCAAATAAAGGAACATATTGCTCTTACTGAGATCTGCGAACTGGCTTTCTAGGTAATTGGTGAGCCCCTTCTCTGTGTGTTGCCTCGGCCAACAATAACATATCTAATGATAAAACTAAGAAGCTTACTGATAGGTTGATGGACAGTACTAGAATTTTGGTCAGTTGTCATGTAGCCTTTCTTACTGTTGTGAGTCATAATTCCGTACCAACCCCATTTTGATGGGAGGAAAAGTGAGTGAGGCTAGAATATCGAAGGCCATTGTTGAGAATTGTACCATAATTTAAAAAAAAAATTTAAAGCAAGTTTCAAATTCGACTCTAAATAATTGCAGCAAGAGAAATAATATCTAACGCCGAACAGCTATGATCATGATAGTTTTGAATATTCATAATGCAGGAATCAAGGTTTGGAATCCCGGCCTATCCCGATCCGAGATGGCAAGTCCAATCCCAAAAACGGCTGTTGGAGTTCCGAGATCGATACGAGATTTTAAACCTTGGTATTGGGTTTACCAATTGGGTTTTTTTCCGCTGGAATTTTAGTGGACCCGAGCTAGCCCATGACCTTTATTGACAAAATTGTGAACACTATACAGAAGGGGAGGTGGTACTCCTTATTAACAGGTTAATGAGTATTAATAGGTTAGTAAGTTTATCAATGGGCGATTGGTTCATTTGGCATCATGAATTACTAATCAGCTGTCAAAAAGTTTTCAATTATCTTTACAACATATTTTTAAAAAATAATTATACACATCATTAATTATTAAAAAATGAGTCAGATTGTTTCTAGTTATTTTTATTGATTATGTGAAATTAATACTAACTTAAAAATTTTGTTTACTCCAAGGATAAAAATCCGATATTTCTTATCTTTCCTATATATTCGATCCAAGATGGCCAGTATTGCTTAGATGGCCAATATTGCTTAGCTGGTCGATTCTAATCCCAAAAAATGATCATCCGATACCAGTACCGATCCCGAGATTTTTAACCTTAGCAGAAACTAATACTCAATTTATATGTAACTAGGATGCACCTTGCCACGCTCTCAATTTTTCCATTGCGGTCACAAAAAATGCAACAAGACTTCGTCGCGAACTTTTTCGAATTCATTGATTGCAGAAGATAAACCCACTGCCGGTCCCAAGAAGATTGTGGTAGGCTTGTGACAACCAACGTAAAACTTGGTCATGAACCATGATAAAAATATCGTTGGGGCATCCCCTACTCAGCGACGTGCTACTTCGGATCCCAGATGTAGTGTTAAATATGCAAGAGTTTCTAGGTTGTCGTCCAGAAACGACGCGCTACATCGAATCCCAGGTGTAAAGACAAATAAGCAAGGGTTTCATAGAATCCGTCTATTTTCTTAGAACATAGGTTCTCTTACAGGTAGACTAACAGAATTAGTGGAGGTGTTGATTATGAGAAGAGTTAGTATTATGTGTTTGCAAAAATCTAAGTGGGTGTGAAAAGGGTAGAGTCATAGAGCCTTAGGGTTATAAGATTTAGTATATGGGTAGAGATAAAAATCGTAATTGGATAGGCGTAATCATAGATAGACGGTTGCTTGAGGATATAATTGAGATTGCGAGAAAAGGTGATAGAATTTTACTGGTTAAGTTTATTCTATATGGGGAGATCCTTAATATTATAAGTGCCTATGCACCACAGATAGGTCTTAATGACGCTGGTAAACGTCTAATCTGAAAGGATTTAGACGAGATAGTGCAAAAGATACCCAGTGTAGAGAAGTTATTTATTGATGGTGATCTCAATGGACATGTAGGTACTAGTCGTGCTGAGTTTGATACTATTCATAGAGATTTTGGTTTTGGATAAAGGAATGAAATAGAAAGCTTAAAACTAGATTTTGCCTTATCTTATGATTTCATCTTAGCAAACACTTGGTTTAAGATAAAAGAGTCTCATCTTATCACCTTTAGGAGCGGATCAAGTACAAATCAAATAGACTTTTTTCTGACGAGAAGGATGGATAGAGCTTGTATCGACTGTAAGGTAGTGTCAGGTGAGAGGGTAACCATTCAACATAGAGTTTTAGTTTTAGAAGATGATCTAGGAAGATTAGATGTAAAGTAGAGTCTAGAATTAAGTGATAGCGACATAAAGAAGATAACCAAAAGTTTTTATAGATCGTGTAGTTTAAAAGACGGATTGACCGTTTGAAAATAATTCAGATAGAATATGGAACAAGATAGCTAGTTGTATCAGCTAGAGATCTACTTGGTGAGTCGAGAGGTGGTGCTCCACATCTAAGGACATGTCATGGCGGAACGCAGAAGTATATGCTGCTATTAAAATCAAGAGAGATTCTTATAAAGATTTAAAGAAAAGCAGAGACGCGGGGAGATTTGAGAAGTATAAAATGGTTAAAAATGAAGTTAAGAAATCTATTCGGGAAACTAAAACTAAGGTCTACAAGAAGTTGGACACTAAGGAGGCTGAAAATGATATATTCTGGATTACTCGAATGCGGGAAAGAAAGCCCGGAGATTTATGTGTGGTGAAGTGTGTCAAAAATGAAGATCAGAAGGTTTTAGTTCGAAATAAGAATATTCAGGAAAGGTAGAGAGATTATTTTGACAAATTGTTCAATGAGAGCTTTACTAAGAATTTGGATGGACTTGTCATTAAATCTCAATATATAAACCGTGAATTCATGCGTAAAATAAGAATATCTGAGATTAAAGAGGTTTTGAAGAGAATGCGATCAAGAAAAGCGGTTGGTTCAGACGGGATTCCTATCGAGACTTGGAGATATTTAGAAGAAATAGGTATTAAATGGCTGACAGGTCTATTTAATAAGATTTGGTAGACCAAAAAGATATCAAATGAATGGAGAAAAAGTACCCTTGTACATATCTACAAGAATAAGGGTGACATTCAAAATTGCTCAAACTATCATGGAATAAAACTTATGCGTGACACCATAAAGTTTTGAGAGAGAATGATTGAACACAAACTAAGGATATTAAGATAACAAAGAACCAATTTAGATTCATACCTGGACGATCGACGACAAAAGTTATTCATTTGCTTCGTCAACTTGTCAAGCGTTTTCGAGAGAGGAAAGATTTGCATATGATATTTATTGATTTAAAGAAAGCGTACGACAAGGTATCTAGAAAGATATTATGGGGGACAATGATAAAAAACTCCGTCAAGTACATTGACATAATCAGGGATATGTACGATGGAGTAGTAGCAAATGTCAGAACTTGCGATAGCCAAACGAGTGATTTTTCGATTACAATTGGTTTGTATCAAGGATCTGCATTAAGTCTATTTCTGTTTACCATCGTGATGGATGAACTTACTAGAACTATCCAAGATGTGATACCTAGGTGTATACTATTTGCTAATGATATTATTCTAGTAAATAAGATGAAATCAGGGGTTAATACCAAATTAGAGTTATGGAGGCAAACGTTGGAATCTCAAAAGTTCAGATTAAGCAAGTCCAAGACAACATATATGCATTGCAATTTAGCAAACAGAGATGTCGAGACCACATTGGTATAACACTGGAAGGACAAGAGATATCACCGAGCGATCAGTTTAGATATCTAGGTCTCATCATCCAAAATGATGGGGAGATTGATAACGATCTTAATCAAAAGATCCAAGCTGGTTGGTTGAAATGGAGGAGTGCAACATGAATTTTGTGCGATCGTAACTTTCCGTTGAAATTGAAAGAGAAGTTTTATCGGAGCACTATTCGGCATGCCTTATTATATGGTACAGAATGTTGGGCTCCTAAAAAGCATCATACACAGAAGATACACGTAGCGGAGATACGCATGCTTCATTGGATGTGTGGTAACACTAGAAAAGATAAAATACGAAATGAAGATATTCATGCAAAAGTTGGTGCATCACCTGTGGAGAAGATGCGAGAAAACCGATTAAGATGGTTTATTCATGTGCGACGCAGAGCTATGAAAGTACCGGTTCGATAAATGGATACTCTCGATATAAGCAATGTTAAAAGGGCGAAAGGGAGACCGAAGAAAATATGGATGGAGATGATTCGAAAAGATATGGTTGCCAAAGGTCTCAATGAAAGTATATTGTTCGATAGGAGTGAGTGGAGATGGAGGATTCATGTGTAGGACCTGGCGTGATTCTCATGTTGGTTTATGTAGTCTACCTCATATGCTTGGGATAAAAGGCTCGGTTGTTGTTGTAATGATTGCAGAAGATAGCACGTTGAATTGCAAAGAATTTCTGGCTATTTGATGTCACAAAAGTTCACGATGCGTCTTTTAGACAACAGCAAACATATGAGCGGAAAATAAAATAAAGAAAATTCACAAATCGGTTAGAAAGAAAATGACTTATGTAGACTTATGTATGGAACTTTTGGAGTTCCTACGCAACTATCTCAGATTCATGTTTGCTATAATTTACCTTGCGGAGAAGACTTTCTTGTTCTTTATCACCATTTAGGCATGGAAAGTCGGAACCGGAACCTGACAACTCATCTTCTGTAACCTTATCCACTGTACTTGTTCTCTTTGTATCACTAGGCACCAGATTTGGTTCATGATTTTCATCCTGGTCCTTTAGTTTGTGTTGTATTTTGTGTGGTTGGTGGTGTCCGTGACTGAAGCCATGAGCTCCATTTTCAGAATGCTCTTCAACATACCTCACAACTTTCTCAACCAAAAGAAAAACTACGATTCCAACTGTAAAAAGAAAGTATAACAATAAAGGATAAAACTAATGACCAGTTAAATGGACAACAAAAATATCTAGAATAGATGGAGGGAAAAACTGTCTGAAAAAAGAGAGCACATGTGTGAGATAAAATGGTTGACAAGTGGTTTTTTATCTAGCTTTGCCAGTGGTCTTAAGACAAGAACTAAAAGGAAAACCTTGTATTCCGATACTAATATACATTGTTGGCCAACATCCCATCAGCTTGAGCTTTTGGGCAACGCAGTTATCTCACAAGTTGTATCAAGACTCCTACAAAATGCATAATTATCAAATGCCTCCAAGGGATCAATGAGCAATAGCTCAGTTGGTATGGACACTTCCCCTCTTAGGGGGAGTGCGGGGTTTGAACCCCAGAAACCCCAAGAGGGCAAGTAGTCACAAATTAACGCTTTCGGAGCAAATTCGTTGATCCCCTAGGTGTGTGTGTTGTGTGCTTGTGTGTGGGTGTGTTGTGTGTATAGGTCAGGGGCTTACGGGCCAGTGCCAATAAAAATGCCTCCAAAGGGCTGCAGATAAGCATAACTCCTAAGAAATTAGCAGTTGCTTGACTACATAAAAAAGAAACGCTAATACACATGAGAATATAACAAGAGTTGGAGGAGCCTACCTCGAAGAAATTAAAAGATAAAGGTCTACAGTGAAATGAAAGTAACCATAAAAGATGTGTAGAGAGTGCAAGATGATAGAATGATGATGACGCGGATGAAAGAGCATTTGTTTTTTTAATAATTTTAGGGAGTGAAGCTGACTATAGTCATGCATCAGAATAAGAATAGAAGCAGAGCTTTGACACATTGGGCCTTCTTTATGATATTATGCATGCAGAAATGTAAGCAGAGGCCATATATAAATCTCAGGCAAAGTAATCAACATGGGTGCCTAGCAACGACACTGACGACCTAAAAAGCATTTTCAAAGCATTAAGGTGTGTCTTGTTAATAAAAAATAATGATCTTAATATCCTGAAAATGATATGACAACAATCATAGCCAATTCAAGTCAACAGTAGATACGTTACACATGTCAGGAAGCCTTTGTAGTTACTTAAAGGTGCTCTAGTGCTATTTTACTAGGCTCATGAAGCTTGAGGCTCAATTCAGGTCGGAAAAAGCTCATGCATACATGCAATATAAATAGATTATGTATAGCTGGGTAATACATACCAGATATTAGGATTACACTGCATTACAAGGGCATAAATGCATTCATACACGCATATATACATAGATATATAGATGTAGATCAGACTCGGAAGCATATCCTCCCCACTTCAAATTAGATGATAGAAGAATGAAATTGAATTCCATTCATGTTGATCTTTATCATCTAGGAGTGCCTAAAACTCAAAAAGTCAAATCATTTTATGATTTCTTATCTATGCATCGAGTAGACAAAACGTCCAAAAGTAGCTATATGCTTAGATCTACAGTTTAAAATGTAAAAAATGCAACAAATAAATGGTGTATGAAAGTTCTGATTAAATTATGACCATTACCATAGATTATTATAGATTAAAACAACATGATAATATTCTCCATCCATTTGTGCTTATAGAGATAGTGGGAAATCTTAAAAGGTTAATAGCATTTGACTTTGAATTTTAGGTACTCTCTTTTAATCGATCTTAGGCTCTTGGCAATTCAGAAAGTATATTTTCAAAGATACACTTAAAAAATATATTAATAATCATCTTCATTAAATTATTGCCAGTCTACAGAATGTGGAGGGCCATAAGTTGTCTAGGCTGAAATCTTTAATATACAAATATAAAAGATTATTTACAGACTAGGTGAAATGAAATACATGAAGTATAGGCATGATACTGTTTAGGATAACGTTTTATACTCACACAGAATGGCGAGCCCAATCGAGAGGTCTTGTATGGAATGAGAATGTGAATTCGAATGTTCGTGGCCATGCCCATGATGATGCTCGTCTATATCACTGATGTGATGCTCATGTGAATGAGAATGTTGACCACCTGGAAAAATGGGTTAAATTTTGAATACAAATATAACACATAATAAAATATTAGATAACAGCAGCGTTTTTGCATCAAATTGGTAGCTTCCTCGCTCCACCTTTTCGCTAAAGATTCTTCGAAAGCACGATAGCATTAATGTCCATTGAAGAAACCCTGTGCGACCTCAAGTCATCCCTGCCTATTTCTTAGTTCCTTCGTGTGCTCCTTCCAGTGAGAATAAGGAACATTAAGTGATATTTAATAAGGTTAAGGTGGGGCTTGAGTTTGAAACAATCAATCTTCCCAGTTCTGATTTTATCATTAATTATGCCTCTTTAGAGAGGCTTAAATGCGGGGGGGGGGGGGGGGGGGGACCCTCACTTATAGCTTAAAAGCAGGAAACCACCCTGACTTTTAAAAACCTGCACTTTTCCTCCTCACTTGACTACCGTTAAGTTTCCGTCCAAAACTTAGGCTATAGGACCAAAATACCCTAGCAAAAATTAAAAAGAAAACGATACTAAAAAATCTTTCCCTCTTCCAACAGCAACCCTGTAATACCCTTGATATGTAACACCCTTGATACTAATATATATATATATATATATATATATATATATATATATATTAAAAGTATGGTTGGTTGTATTGATTAACTTAAATATATGAAAGATTTTGAATGAAAATAAAAAGAAAGAAAGAAAGGTTAAAACTGTTAACAGAATTACGATTGATATTTATAGATATCCAAGATCTTAATAAATGGTAGATTATTTTATAAGAAAAAATATTTAAAATGTAGCAAAACTAAAATGATTTGTTTGTTGTGAAAATAAAATAATATATTATATTGGTTTGGGTCCAATCAAATCTTCGATTTATTTGTTACTATGAATAAAATGTTAGGAAATAATATACATGAATAACAATAATAATAAAACAGTTAATAAAACAAAGAGTTGTCAAATATGCATCAAAAATATTATTTTATGTTTAACAATTTTAGATTTATAATCCCAACAAATTAGTTGAGTTTATATTTATTATTCTCATTATATACGATGTAAAATATTAGAAATTTCATATCTAAATTTTACTAATAAAATTATAAAAGGAGAAGGAAGAAGTAGAAGAACAAAAGGAGTATGAGTTCTTTTGAAAATCATTTCAAGAATATAGCGATGTAGATAAACTTACTTTTATTTCTATTTATGATAACTAGGATAAAAAATGTAAACATAAAAAATCAAATTATTGTAAGAGTTAAAAAAAGAAAGATCTTTAATATAAATATCAGAATATAATAAATAATTTTAATTACAATTGTATTATTAAATGAGACTATTTTTAATAGTATCATTATACTTCATCTACATATTTACTAGAGCATTCAAATGAGTTAGAAAGAAATAAAAAGAAACTGAAACAATTAAATGAGAAGAATTTGGTTTAGAATAAAAAATTATGATAATAGTTAATTTTGGAATAAAGGTAATATTTTTATTTTTATTTTATAATTCTTTCCTTTATAATTTTAAGGTATAATATTTGGATATTCTAGATGTAATGGCTTGAAAAAAAGTTTAGGACATGCATGCAAAAGATGTAATTTTTATGTAACAGGAGATTGTTTTTGTGATAAATCTAATTATCAAATATATAAATAAAAGAAAACAGATTTCTAGTTTTACTTATATACTGTGGGTTATTAAGAAGTGGGTTTACTTCTTTAACCTTAAATCACATATACCGAGTCTTATTTTAATTTAAAGTAAATTAAGTATTTAATGCATGTACCACGCACTTTTTGATGATACAAAATCGTAATTAGAAAATTAATTCTAAATCTCTAGAATTTTATGTATTTCGTTTCGATCACTTATATATTTGAAAAGGAAATATTATCATGAACTCCACATAACTTCATATATTTTAACTCCTTACATAAATATTTATCTTCTATGTTTATGCACGGGGAAAAATTATTTTGGGATCCCTATAAAAATAATTATCCTGTTTTGAATCTCTTATATAACTTTAGATTGTAAATTTATAACATAGAATAATTGATAATTGTTATTCTTTACGTATTTTAATAATTTATTTTAGCCCTCATTCAGATTTCAAGCGAGAATTTAAAACACAAGAAATTGTATTACACGAGAAATTGTATTTAGATCATCAACAATGTACATAATTTATTTTAGCATTTTATCACTTAAATTAAATATAGTAAATTTTAGAATAAATATAAATGACAAGAATATGCTTTTTGAAATATCATAAGAATTTCTAAGTAGGGTTTAGTTAAACTTGAGAGATTTATGGTTGTATATTAATATTAATTGTATATCTTATTATAGAAATTTGTAATGATTGAAGTTTATTTTTGGAGTTGCGATGAGCTACTAGGTTGCTATTCAGGTAAGTATTAGACTTACATGTTCTAACTTATGATATCCTTATTATTTTATCATACTTGATATTTTTGGAAATATTTCATGATTACATACATCTCTTGGACATCTTGTTTGTTTCGACATATTTATGATCTCATAATTGATACTTTCGGATATATTTATATTTCATTATCACATATATCACCCGGATATCTCGTTTTGTTTCGACATACTTGTGATCTTGGTTAATTTGATTCATGATAATGATCGGTATGATGTGTATGTATTCCGAGGACTGATAAAATTTATTTGGTTTGATTTCTTGTCCTCCCCTAAAATGTACACCTGAGTTAGATTAGTTTATAGGATGTACATGAGTAGGGGTTGAGCTATGTTAGCGTCTTATGGATGTACCGTTGTAGGTCGTCGTGTAGGCCCAAGAATTTTGCCGTTGTAGGCCAGATCAGTTGCGGGTATGTACGTGACAACTCGGCCATTGGTTCATAAATGGTAGCCTATGCCTATAAATATATTTAATTCATCCTCATTGTTTCTTGTATACTTGATATTCATTTTTATTCCAACCGTAATTATTATGTTCATATGATTATATATGACGTTTCGATTATGATGATTTGGCCTCAAACATCATATTGTTATTCGATTTGATATCGATTTCGTTTTTTTTATACCACGAGCAACCATTTTGTTTTATTTTGTTACTCGCTTGCATAAGTTGTAGCATGTGAGTTAATACTTGTAGCGATTTAACAATTTTACATATTAGCATGAAGAATTCGGAGTGAGCTAGCAGATCAGTTCGTTTGAGTATTTAGAGTTCTATATTTAGTTGATAATTTTAGAATTTGGAATTGTAATAAAATAATGCAATAAGAAGATTAGTTTGAGTTTATCATTATGAGATTAGATGACATATATTGGAATCTTTATTGATATTTTATTTGAAAGTTATTTTTATTATGGGGGATATAAATGATTTTTTAGGCGGTTCCTAAGGATAAGAATTGCGGCGTGTCACACAACAATTTTATGCAAATTTAATAGCCGGATTTAGGGCGTGACATAAAGTGGTATCAGAGCTTAGGTTTTAGATCTTAAGCGAACTTAGATATGATTAGAAAATAAAGGAATATATAAAAAGATATTTTGTGATATTTTGATGATTGACATGAATATTTTTATAGATTAATTATAATTTTGAGAAGGGTTTACTTGGTGGTTTAGAAAGATTGCTATATCATATTCTTTAAAGACGATATTGTTAAAATTTAGGAGATTACATTGGCTTGTGTTTATAGATAGGAAACCTAATATCTATATTGCATGGCTAACTTTAGGCTATAGATATGTAAACCAGTTTTCTAACGGTCATTTCTATAACACCCATATGTTATAGGGATGGACGAAACTTGCTCAGGGTATGGGACCTGAGTAAGGCTACCAAAGGTATGGGACTTTGGATTTAGAGATTGGTTGAAATATTTCATAAACTGAAAGAATGGACATATATTGGAATTAAGGATGCGAGAGTGTTTAGACTATTGAAATATCAGTTTGTTGTATTATGGTTATATTGAGATTGTTTTTATGCATATCATGATGATAAGAAATATGAGATTTATCGAGAATCAACAGTGCAAGCGAGACATCCATCTTATTTTTTAAGCCCCTAGAATCATAAAGGAAATGCTTAAGACTATTTATTAACATATCTCATTGTATGAGAATAGGTTAGAAAAGAAGGTGAGATATAGGGAGCATAGTATAGAATCCGTATATATAAAATCCTACTGGGTTAACAGTGAACTTATATGTTTAAGCATAAATATGTAGGTGTGTGTTTAGTTTGAATTAAATTTGGGTTTAGGGTTTAGGTTTTGAATTAGGGCTTCAATTAAGCTTTCTATTAAAACCCACCTCAAAACTTTAATTGAAACCCTAGATACAAATCCTAATCAAATGCAATCTATCTATTCTTAAAGAATAACTCAGGGTTCGGCGGAGTTGGGCGAGATCACCGGAGTGTGGGTTCTCGCTGGAGTGAGGTTCGGAGGTGGTGGATCGGATCAGGCCATGGAGTTTGTGAGAGAGAAATAATTCTTTTTTTCCTTTTCTTTTTTATTATGGATGGAGGGGTATTTTGGTCAAGGCATGTGTAATTTGGATGGAAAAGTTAGCAAGAGTCAAATCAAGGGGGCAAAGTGCAGGTTTTTAAATGCCGGGGTGGTTTCCTGCTTTTGGGGTATAAGTAAAGGGGGTTTCCCGCAATTAAGCCCTTGAGAAACTATTATTATAACTAAGAAGCTCCCCTGATAAGACCCTCTTCAAGAAAATGTATCCATCTCTTGTGGAACAAAAACGAGGAGCTTGATGGAGAACTAAAACATGAACAATATATCTATTATCAAAGTTTCAACTGTGTTATTGTTACTGAATATTGCATGTGTTTCAACCGAATCTAGTGGTAATTTGAGCCAAACCTGATGACTAACAAGCCTTTAGTCACATTTAATGTTCTTTTAATAATTAAGTTCTTCAGTAATATTAAAATTGCAAAGAAATATATATCAGGTAGATAACCCAAAAAATTAAGACTCAAAAAGCACGAAACTTATGTGTAAACCAAATTATATCAGTAAGCTCCAACAGGGCCAACAATAACATTTAATGCATAAGGTATAGGAATCATCATACCAAAGGCATGGGATAGTTGATGAAGAAAAGCATCTCCAAGCATTGCCCCAGCCTGTGAATGTGAAATTAATCAGAACCGAGGAGATAACAATCATGGTACAGATGTCAAGATTGAAAAATATGTAAGATCTAGTTATCTATGTAATAGTATGCCGTCATTTTGCATATGCTAGATAGGTTGCAAATATCATTTCTGTAAGATTTTACTGTGGAAAGAATATTAAAGCAAAGCTGCATGCTTAAAGGATCAAACAATGCAAACGGCACTCGACTTGGAAACCTCTGCCCCCTTCAATATGTTAAGGTTAGCAATCCTTAGTTTGGGTATTCAGATAAAGACTTCATCATTGGCTTTGCAATCATTTAGTAGATTGCATTATGAATTCATTACAATTTAGGCTAATATTAATTTAGTTGTAGGCATTCAGAATACTGAAAAGATTTTTCGTGGGAGGGGAGGGAAGAGCTTTATAAATTTTGCCGCAAATCAATGGATGTCTAAACTGAGGTCCCTTTAGGCTCCAGGGGAAGCATAACTATGCCAGTATAAGTGAGAATTAGGAGGGTTTTGGAACAAGATTAATATATGGGAGGAGAAAATGAGGACATCAGCTCAAATATCAACATTGTTTGTTAACTAATTTGGTATCTTATTTCTTTCTAACCAGTCGTCCAGTGCATTTGGAAGGATAGTAACTAACCGAATACTTTACGTCCAGATATGCTAGTCTGTATAAACTTGGGAATTACCTGGCTAAAGTTTAATAATGAGTATAACTTTCTTTTTTGAAATTCTATTTCTCCTTTCTATATTATATCTCTCCTAATTCCTAAATCAATTTCCGGAGCAAGTATTATTTTATTCCCTGTTTTATATTTCTCTTCCCAATGTTTTCTCCTTTTTTGTGCTAATCACTTGTTCCCAGTTATATTTTGCTCTGCAACAAGAATTCAATTTCCACAGGAACCGATGCTCTAGGTTTCCTAGAAATAGATGCACTTCATTTGAAGCCCTTTTGCTTTTACAGACACATTTAAAGAAAGCCCTTTGCACTCTAAATACTAAACTAAGAGCCAGTTGCAAGCTCTCTGAAGCGGCTACAAGCAACGTTTCAAACTAATTCTTAATGAAGATCACTTCAAAGTATTCTAATTCATTTTTTTCTTTGTATCATAAGCCAGAAAAATTAAATTATAGTCTATAAAAAAATCCCTGACAACGGCATGTAACTACAAAAAGTACCTACTACTTATTCAGTACAATGGAAGATTGAAGAACTCCTCCGTTATGAGTGTAGATGATAAATTAACATCAGAAATATGTCAATAAGCATTATATAGGCCTAGATATAGTATTGGGTCTCATAGATTAGTGACAGATCAGAAAGTCTAAAAATCGAATTAATATTACAACAAGAGTAGTAAAATTTTAAGTTTTTGTTTTAAGTTATGAAATCAAGTTTACATCAAACCGCAAGAATCATCAAAGTCATAATTTCCCCCCCTCCGTTTCACTGCATAACAAAATTACTCCCTGCGTGTCTCGAAAGAGTGCTTTTAGAGAAGCAAAAAATATTTACCCCAAACACAGCTAAGGAATCCACCACGTCCTTTGAAGGCTTCCCTTTCACTGCTTCAAAAAATCACTGATTCAATAACCATTAAACATTAAAACAGAAAACCAAAGCAATCGAGACCAATTGACTCACAGCAGATCACAGGCAAAATGATGAGGCAAATCAACGACGCCAGACTCACGAGAAGCGAGCACCCCATCGCCTTAGCCCATAGCCCTGTCGGCGATAGCTCAACATCATGCTCATCCTCATGATGGTGATGGTGATGGTGGTGGTGATCGAATCCATCGAGCGCCAGATCCTCCTCCTCCGCCAGCTCTTCTGGAAGCTTCCGCACTCGGATCTGATGCCGGTGATCGAGATCGTGATGCCGGTGGTGGTCATCGTGGTGGATGTGGTCACCGCCGTGATGGTAGTGATCAGATCCAGCGGGGGAGGAGAAGGGACAAGACGGCGAGTGACTACGAACGAGCGGCGAAAATAATAAGAGGGGCAGCAGCAGTGGCAGCAGCAGCAAAAGAGAAAAAGGCGACATTTTCAGGGTTTAGAGCAGGTGCCTTGGATGGTGATGACGAGTATGATGATGAAGAGGATTATGATGATGAAGATAATCACACCGAAGGTGACCACATCCATCGAATTATGATCTTTCTGCTTTTTTCATTTCGTAAATGCTTGCTTGAAATTCTGTTATAGGGGTTTTTCTGAGAGCAGAATCTTCTGTCTAATCCTGGAGTAATAATTTTATCAATTACGATACTAAATTTAATAGCATTCATGAACATCTGTTATCCAACTTTTAAATGCCTGCCTGATAAGATAAAAATAATAATATTTGAGTTGGGAGGACATAATTTTTCCCATCCTCTGATGATAACTGGATACCGGTACGGCAACACTTAACATTTCCTTATTTTACATATATTAAAAATAATTGCAATTGAAACATGACTACTGCTAAATTGGAAAAGCACAAATAGTTTATGGTATTTATTTGCAATTTGACTGAGTTCAATCACAAAAGTACGTAGTTTTCATAGTATTTTGGTGAGACATCAAACCTCCACCGGGTGAAAAAACCAACAGCTTAATCAACACTTAATTACCATAACCTCCTTGTGATCACCATAGATAAGGAAAATCATCTACCATCTCCATTCATTCATGTTGAATAACAAGGTTAACATAATAGGATATGTAAATTGGCAATGTATAGTTTCTCTGAGTACTATATATAGGGCTATGGGTGCAACTGAACAAAATTTAGCTCCCAGCCATCAGAAAAAGAATAATCAATATTATAAAGGCACTTTTAATGCCATTACTAAATCCCTAATCTCTTCACATAAGGTTTATAAGTCCTGTAGTTCCTCTGGGATGGCCAGGTTTACTTCATTAATCTCTTGCATTGGTGTTTTCCTGCAAAAACGAAGGATAAAAGAACAATGGTCATATGAAATATAACAGTCAAAAGTTCGTTGTTTATGATATGATTTACTAGATCCAAAAAATAAACCAAGAAGGATAATTTAATCCTTCTTTTAATCAGTGCAGTCATCCTCGGACATTTATTTCAGTTACGTGTAGTGTAAGTTTACGTTGAAAATGTCAGAAAATCACAATATGTATAGAAATTAAAAGTATAAAGGAATAAAAAACAACAGCATGATTTTTTCACCCTTCGGAGAGCCTACAAGTCATCTTTGATTACGCATCATTAATAGAACGACCGTAAAAAAGAACAATTTAAACAGAAAGGACATCTTTTGGAGATTTAGAAGCAGCAAGGGGAAAAAAACTTCTCTTCTTACAGCATAATCCGAATCTTCTTATGATACTTGGTTAACGGATTTTTTTGAATTTCTACAAAATGGTGTTGAATGTTACGGTATAAAATTGAGCATGGCATCTTTCTGAGAAGGCTTATCTATTTATGATTAATACTGTTTTGCTCGAGTTAAAACAAAACACGGAGATACAAAGTGTTATTCAGCTATAAATCCATACAAGATCCTTATTTCTTTTGTCATCCCGCCTATTGTATTGCCATGCTGAAGTTAATAAATAATACGTTTTCACAAGGAAGAACCATAAAATATTAAACCAATGGAATATGAAATCATGTATTCATTTCCAAGATTAGGGCCAAACACACTCATCTTATCAAAACGAATTGCAAGGAAGATATAACTATGTGTGCCAAAAACGAGTGTCCGACGTATAAAACATGCATGTTGTGTCAAACGACGATTAAAAATATGAATTTTTTGAAAGGAAAAGTGGTCCTGTGTATTTATAGCGTACCTCCAGTTTGGCTTTGGCCTCATTATCAAATGTTTTGCACAGAATTTCATAACTTTTTTCTGCTCCAATCTGCATGAAAACAAGAGTATATAAAGTTCCATGTAAATTTTTAGAAAAACTCAATGGCAGATGAAAATATTATACCAGTGGATCAACTCTTGACGGCGAAATGGTGGATATAATATACCTGCAGTGAAATATAACATTCATTTGCTCAGTGTTGGGGATTGCCCTAAATAAATAATTACACAGCATTTCTAATTTTAACTGGTCCTCGATGTATTATCTACCTCAATTTACTTGTGTAGAAATTCATAGCCGATATATTAGCCTTTTGCACCGTTAGCATCACAGCTCCCATACGATTCTGCAAAACCAATGAAATGCATTTTCACTAATTGACAATAATGTAAGGATATCAATGTTCAATGCAAAAACTACCAGAAATATTCTAATTCTAAGATCAATTTCCAAAAGCCCCTTAATTACCCCTTCCAACACTTACACCGCCTCAAGCGATTTATTAGAGAACATCCCTCTGCTAATCGACCAAAAGATTGTATGATTTAACTCTAGAACATGTTTGTGTTGTCAGAGTAAAATTTGAGTGTTGTCAGACTAAAATTTGAGTGTTTTGGAGGGTTTTGGTCGATGGGCAGAGAGTGTTGTTCACGCTAATAAATCGTTTGAGGGGTATCAGTAGCTATATGCAGTAATAAATTGGGGGGGGGGTGTAATTATTCCTAGTCTGTATAACAGAATGCTGATAGTAGGAATAAGGAGAGATGCAAGAAGACCGTAGAAACAAGATGCTTCAGTTAAGACTATCCTCAATGATATAAATAAGAACCGATGCCGATAGCCTCAATATCAACAAAGAAAACTGTGCCTACCTTGCGAGCAATGAGCTCAATTAGTTGCATTAGAAACTTCCCTAATCCCTTCCTTTTTGCACAAGCTTCCAACTGAAGTTCATAAACATAAACAACTGGTATATCTTCCTCTACTATAAAACGATAATGAACAAAACCAACGACGCGATCCCCATCACCCAGCCACTGAGTACAATGCCCTTTATCGTTTTTGTTCAACGGATTTTCATTTGGAGATTCACGCACAAAGATATATCTTGCTTCTGGGGCCACCATTTCCCTACGCTTCACTTTTTCTTCTATTGGCCACTCTGACCCATAGGGGCCTTCCATATTAGCCTAGTCATTATAAATAATTACATGTAAAAAAGAAAGGTGCATTATGCTTATTGCTATATCAAAAGAATTCAAGCATCAAATATGAGTAAAATTAACCTTAAAGAATTCAAGCATCAAAGATGAGTAAAATTAACCTTAAGAAGGTTTTGTATGTATTTTTTCATAGGGGAGGACAACTGTTCACCAAATCCCGTCTCCAAGTAGACCGAGAGACCTGTTCATATTACCATGCACATAATCAGCTGCTATGGAGAGAAAGTAATGGACTCTATATGGATATAATTCATCTAAACGACAAATATACCACATGCACGCACGCACATACACACACAAACACACTAGAATCCTATTTATAGGTTTTGAGGTTCAAATGTAATTCAACTCCATAACCGGTACATCCACTTCCGGATACTATTTATAAGTTTTGAGGTTCGAATTCTATCGAGTCCATAACCAGTGGTTCCATTCCGGGATGTGCACCAACAAACATGTCATTTTCAGTAAGATTTTTTTTAGAAAAAAAAAACATCAGTTGTTTATGCATTTCCCCATGTAGATTTAATTTTGGCTAAATTGCAGGAAATACCCCTTACTGTTGGATGTATAGCATGAATACTTCTCTCTTTTCACAACCTACACTTTGCCCCCTATTTTAATGGCCTTTAAAATTTTCCATTAAAGTCGTTTTTTCTCCCAAGAATACCCCTTAGAAAGAATATTAGTTACAAAATATTAATGAAAAGATTGCGCAAAATAATAGGAGTTTTGTAGTAATTTTAGAAATAGAAGTTTGATTTAACGAAAATAAAAGCACTGTTAAACTTGGAGACAAAGAGGAAGTTTTGAAAAGAGAGGTATATCCTGCTATACGTTGGGGAATATTTCCTGGCTCCTGCAATTTAGCCTTTAAAATTCCACAATCGATAAGATTTGATTCCAAATCATCTGTAGGAGTCTAATCAAAGTCTCTCACATACCCACACAAAAATATAGAAATTTCATTTACGAGGAATGTGTAGTTCTCCATTTACAAATATTAATTTTAGACATTTCTAGGATTAGGTGAACCTACTCTTACTAAGTGAATTTTTCCTAACGCAAAAGCAAATGGGAGCAGTTAGTCTCCTACACCATTGCGGTTATCTCCAAAAAAATTGGAATATGGAATACTAGATTCCTTCTCTTTTAACAACAGCAGACTTTTGATATTTGCCCTTACCATTCCTGTCAAATTGACAGAAGGGTGGAAATGCAGCCAGATGGTCCTTTACAGCAGATGCAGTTTTGATTATTTCATCAATTGCCTTTTTCTTCTCCAACACCTACATATAGTATTTCATGTTAATACCTAATATAATACGCGGCGATATAGTTATCATCAAACTCATAACTGTGCAAATATACTTATCATCGAGTTAGTTGCAAAAGAGCTTGATAAAGCATAAAAGTATCTAAATATAGTAGAGTAAAGATGTACGAAGTGTTTCTTCTCTTGATTTGAAGTCTAAAGTCCAATGGAAAGATCATAAACCTGCAAGCTCAAACTCCTATTTCTTGTTTGAAGTAATCGATTTCGTGAATGTTAGTTGATAAACATAGACTAAATATTGAATATGTATTGTATCTCCTGATGGCAGATGCAGAAAAACTAGTGAAGGTCCTAAAATGCTTACAATCTCCACTACTAAATGAAAAATCTCCATCAATTTAACCAATGGTTTATTCAGGCCTTCAAAAATAATTCATGCTGCTTGTTTTATAAATGTCCACCGTCCAAACCTTGAAGGGCATAACAAAGCATCTAGTTGAGTATTTGGAGGTAAAACAAGATGCCCAATTTGACATTGTGGTCTCTCTCTGATTTATCACCACAATACTTGTTTACCTAGCCTCTTCTCTAACACTTATTATAACAACACAAAACTAGAATTTGGAATCCCAACATATCATGAAAGGTTGGTGGGGATCCTAATCGCCATGGGTACATAGTCATTGATCAAATATCCCCCGATCCATTCAAAATATGCAATAACCATACATACATCACAACGCATGACAAACTATCAATATTAATAATTAGGGCTATAAGCACAGTAAAAAAAAACTCTTGGGAGTTCATGTTTCATCATCCATTAGTTTGGACTTCGGATATCATTGCATATTCATACTATTGTTCATTCATCATTTAAACCCTACCTCACGCTTCCATAAGGGTGTTTATCCATGTCTAGCTTTATTGCCTTTGGGCTAACTTATTTAATTTACAATGGATATGTGTGTTTGTTTGGTCTCAACATCAAGATGGTATCCCTTCTCATCGGTAAATCCAGAGTTACTTAAATATGGCGACCCTCATTCACATGGACTTGTAGCTTTCATGTACTTCTCAACTGTCTACTTACTTATTTTCAAGCCTTTTATTTAATGTACAATTTCTTGGTTATTTCCACCAGAAGTTTTTCCCGGTAAGGGTTTAGTTACTTTTGACTTGCCCTAGATTGGTAATTTATGAGTATGATGCTTCATGGGAAGCAATTGAAATTATTTTTTTAAATAATGATTGACATTTCACAAGAAGATCCTAGGAGATCCGGCTTAAGGTTAAACCAAAGATAACCTAGTCATGTACCAAGTGTTGTCTAGTGCACTAATTTTATGGGTAAGTGTTCAAAAGGGAGATCGGGGTTGGATTTAAGAAATGGGGTCATAATGAACCCATATCTTAAAACGGGGTAAAGGTTTTAACAAAATTAATCTTTAATTCAAGAAATTTCAATTCGATATTTTAATGTAAACTTGGTTTCTTCAATATGATTTAGCCTAAACAAGAAGAGCTCAACTTGTTCAATACAAATGCCTAATAAAGCTAACCTTGAACTGCTCGATTAATTGATAGTTAGGCCAACCTGTTTCATTTCAATGGAATAAAAATAATGTAATCAAACTTGAACAAGTAAAAGGGGTTGGTTCTAATCATTTCTTTCCCCATAAGTGCCCGCATGAAAATCTCTAATGTACCAATGAATCAGAGTGATTCATCATAAACAAAATGCACTAAACATTTTAAGCCTGATTACAAATAAGATTAGGTATCAATAACCCATCAATACGTCCGCTATCCCTAAACTTAAAACTTCCAACTACAATCATGTTTCAACTAGCACAATCAAAGTGGCTCTATCTATTTCAAATATTCAAAGTATAATACTAATTTAATAGAATATGTTCCATTTCGCTCTTGGTTGTATTTGTGCCTTAGGATTGAACACACACACACACACACACACACACACACACACACATATATAGGAGAGTGATCCATTGCAAACCGGTGTGCATTTTTTAAAAACAGGAACTCCCGATCCACGACATATTTGAACGAGCCGATCCGTTCAAGTTAATCACCCTACCCTCAAATATATGTGTATGAAAAATCAAAGAATTTAAATACCTCTAGCCTATGCATCGATGGGTGCAAAGATGAATGTCTTTCGATGATGCAACATAAACGTCATCCGATGCATAGGCTAGAGGTCCTTAAATCCTTTGATTTTTCATCCACATATATTTGAGGGTAGGGTGATCAACTTGAACGGATCGGATCGTTCAAATATGTCGTGGATCGGGAGTTCCCGTTTTTAAAAAACGCAAACCGGTTTGCAATGGATTACTCTCCTGTGTGTGTGTGTGTATTCCCCTTCTTTTAAACTTCTCCATAATCAATGAGAATTTGGAGGATGTCAACCGGCCATCTAGAAGTATGAACCAGAAATTTGCACTTATTTGCATAGGCTTGACGTCAGCTCCACAGCCGTAAAACTTTATCATATCAAGCTTTTGCTTCAAAGCCGACCCCATTTGGATGGGAAAAGGCTTGGATGATGATGATGAATTATAAAAATAATTTCCAGACACAAAAACCCAAAAGAACAAGCTCTTCTAAACCCCTCATAAACATAATAAATTGAAATGGAAGCATAAAATGTTGAAAGAAGAGAAAGATCCCTAGCTATCTCATGATCTGGAACTTGGCTTAATATATTACCTAGAACTTGGTAATTAACTGATACCCATCCCAAATAAAACAATCATCTGAAATCCCCAATAATCCACCATAAACATAGTAAATGAGAGATGCCCAGATGGAGAAAAGGCAAGAAAATCTTACAACACCACAAAATCTAGCACAAAACTAGTAAATGAGAGGTACCCACATGAACTAAAAGTAGCATAAAGATGTTAAAAAATAGAAACTGAACAAAGGGTATTAAAAAAAATTTTAAAAAAGGACCTCCTTTCTTTTGATCTTCTTCTCTTTGCTGCTCTGAACTCTCTTCTCCATTTTGATTGATTGTGTTGAGAAACACGAGAGAGAGAGAGAGAGAGAGAGAGAGAGAGCGAATAGGAGGCGAGCGCCACCACCCAACAGCGAATGGCCGCCGAGTCTCCCCTGAGATAAAGACCCACAACCATTGTGAGCCCCACCTAGGGTTCTTCCATGAGTTTCTGTGTTGGTAAAGTGTGGGGTTTTCCATTTCCCCCCTTTGTTTATTATATTTTATTATATAGCCCTTTAAAATTTGACATGTTTTTTTATGCTACCCTCAAAAGTTGTTATGGTAAATTATGAAAACCCCCTAGCAGGTTTTACCACTGACAGAAAACTCTAGTCCCGATGCGGTTGTTAATAAGCCATTGGAAATTTTTTCTACAATATCTGTATAATTGCATGCTACATTTAATTAGCTCATATATATCGCAGGCAACTACATAGATATCGCAAATAATTGCATATATATCGTATAAAAATTAAATATAGTAAGCAACTATACAGATACCGCAGGCAATTTTTTATAACTGAAAAGCTTTTTCAAAGGTTTATGACAACTGCTTCAGAGCCAGGGGTTTTTGTCAGCGGGAAAACTTGCCAGGGTTTTTTTGATAATTTACCCTAAAACAGTGGATGAGCAGAACAATTATGATTGGGTTGGTTGCAGGCATCACCTTTCCTGATTTATTAGGATATAACATCTATAAGGTAAGGCTATATTGGAATTTTCTTATCCAAATTCAACTTCAAATCATGCTTTAGAATATTCTTAACAAGTAATATTTAATTCTTTTTATAAATTAAGATTATATAAGACAATATAAGCGACATATTATGAACGTATGTTAATTTCGAGACAATTGAAATAGACAATAATTAGTGGCAAATGCTTGCATAAACAATTATAATATAACTTCCAAAACAAACTTTAAATAGTTGAAAGAGAAAATTAAATATTAGCTGTTTTAGTACATTTTGATCAATTATGAAGGACTTATGTATAATAATGCATAAACATATTTCTCAAGTAAATGCTCATGTTTCTATGTTCATGAAGATGCATAAAGCCCTTCAAGCCAAATTGCAAAGATAGACTTTTCCCTGCTGAGAAACTACATATAAATCATTTTCATTGATGATACAAGTAAGATATATAATAAACTTTTTCTCAACTGATAACTTATATACGAATCATTTTCATTGATGAGAAAACAGATATATAATACACCTTTTCCCTTGCTGAGAACCAACATATAATTTACATTTATAATTTATCATCCATTTTCCCAAACACACTTTGCATAAACCCTTGGCAAAGGAAACATTAGAAAATTTGGTAAATTTGGAAGGCACGAAATAAACTTCAGCCAAAATAATATAATATCGGTCTCTCTATCCAAAAGATAGTCGGATTAAAGCACACTACATAAGAAAACTTACATGCATCACTACAATCGAGCGCTAACAAAGTTCTAAACAACCATATGAACTATTACTCACCCCCAATGTGAAACCATATCAATATGTTTACAATATGATAGGAACTCTAGAAATACCCTTCCACAATCAAACAACAAATTATTTATTGAAGATCAAGAACATACGATCACCACTAACTACCCTGTATCGATCTAATGGTTTGGGCCCACGAGCGTGAGGAGGAATTTCTGGTAATGGCCTGAAGTCTCGGAATGGATTGCCTCGTACAACGTCTTCTTGTACTTCTTGTGATACTCGGCCTTGATGTACTGCATGTCAATCTCAGTCCTGGTCACTACGATCCTTGTCAGCATGGTGTCGTTCGTCCCTAGGCCTTTCATTGACTTGCGCAATAACTGAAAGATGAAATTTGAGTCAATCTAAACTTAATCGAAATCAATGCGATTTTGGTTTGAAGAGAAAAGGATTTCTTCAGTAGGATATCCCTTTTTTTATGCCGACAAATGAAAAGGAAAGCTTGTAGGCAAATCATATATGTAGATATTATACTGCTCAGTTTCATGGTTGAATTTTTCTTTTCCAGAGATGTCTATTGTATTTTCTTTTTTGTAACCCTGCTAATTTCTATCTTTAATGATATAGTTTATTTGGTAAGGGTCGTACGAACTCTTTAACTTTTTTGAAAGAAGAAAAAAAGAAGAAGAAAATCAGGTCACTAGATGTTTTACATATATATGCTAATCTTCACAGGGGAAAAAAATATTTGTGAGCCTTTTAGTTTAAATAAGCTGACTGAAATTCGAAAGCCTGTTCAGTAAGAAATTTTATTGTTCCAATAAACATTGCAGATTAGTTTCTCAAGAACATGTTGTATGCTAAGAAGTTAGGTTTAAAGAAATAGTCCCCTTGCAATAAAATTATAAGAGAAAATGAGCACTAATTCGATTACTGAACTAAGGTAAAGATTTTGTAAATGCTAGATTTGGGTTATTCCTCAACACATTTTAAGAGCATACTGAAGGTTCTTAAGAAATCATGAATCTTTCTCATGAAAAAACATTAAATTTGGAATGTTTGAACAGTTTAAATAAATAAAAAACAATTGGCTCAGTAAAAATATAATGACATTACACTTTAGAAGCCTCTATGTAAATGTGGTAAGAAGTTTTGTCTTGTAACAGAAAATATTTACCTTTGCAAAGTACTTGGCAGGATTTTCAGCACATCTTAGAATAGTTAGAAGAGCAAATTCGAATAATCCAGATGCTTCCCCCTTTATAGCCTGAAATTAGTAACATAAACTCGATTATTTCCATTTGCAATCAGAGCACAAGAAAGAGAGGAGGAAAAAAAAAGGCACCACCTTCTCTAGTGAGTTGTGATGGTGATCATGGTATGCTGAAGCAACGGCTGCTACATGTGCTCTGCTTCTCTCGCTGAAGATGCGTACAAACACTTTCTCGTCTGTGCCCATTTTTTTCTCACCGGCTTTGTATAGATCCTTTGCATCTTTTGCTACAATCGAAGGATCATACTCTAGACCTTCGTAACGCATTATTGCAGTATACGAGAGAAGCAACTGCAACATCTAAGTTTTAGATTGGCTATCACAAGAGCAAACAAGTACATAATTTTTGCCGTTCGATTAGCAAATAGCGGCTTTTTTTCCTCTTGAGGATCTAGTAGGAAAGTTAATTTGAGCATGCATAAATCTCATTTATTCTTGGAAACAAATATCACATACAAACTTGAATAATAGAATACCCAAACTACTGGATGTTGCAATATAAGAATTTTAAAGTGCTTTTTCGTCTAAAAATGGAAACGGTAACAAGTGTTAGTTCAATCAAACTAATGAATCAAGATTTGGTGAAGTTAGACCGCTTTGATGGTCAAAACTTTACTCGGTGACAAGACAAGATGACATTCCTACTTACAGCTCTAAACATCTTCTATGTCCTTGATCCGATACTTCCACCGATTCCGGCACCTACCGCTACCAATACCGATCAAATGAAAGAAGAAAGAAAGAAGCAAGCGGAAGACGAATTATTTTGCCGATGCCACATCTTGAATACGCTCTCCGACCGCGTCAACGATCTCTACACTAAGACTATATCACTAAAAGAGATATGGAAGGCTCTTGAATATAAATATAAAACGGAGGAGCAAGGTACAAATAAATTTTTAATTGTAAATTACTTTGATTTCAAAATGCTTGATGACAAACCCATTCTTGAACAAGTGCATGAACTACAAGTCATTGTTAATAAGATCTTATATTTAAATATTACTTTACCGGAAACATTCCAAGTAGGGGCTATTATTGCTAAACTACCACCATCTTGGAATGAATTTTGTAAGAAACTTATTCATAAAACCGAGGACTTTACTTTGGAACAAATTCAAAGACATCTTCGCATTGAATAAGAATATCACATCCAAAATGGAAAGGATGATTCGTTATTAACCAAAGAAAACACTCTTGAAAAATTATGTAATAAGGAGAAAAATAGATCTAAAAGGTTTAACGATGAGTTGCAACCTAAGAATCATGATAAGTTCAAGAAAAGGAATAATCCCAATAAAACAAATACAAAGAATGGTTTTTGCTTCAATTGTAGGATAAAGAGACATTTCAAATATGAATGTAAATTTCTGAAAAGGAACCATAAGAACCATGCAAACAAGATCGAGGATAACTTAATTGCTATGGTGACCAAAATCCTTATGACTACTAAGGATTCTGGTTGGTGGTTTGACTCGGGTGTCACGGTTCACGTTTGCAATGAAAAAAATCTTTTCAAAATACAAAAAGAAGTGACCGATGGGCAAGAAGTTCAAATGGGAAGTAACAACGTTGCTAAGGTGGTCGGAAAGGGAACGACTGAATTTCAATTTACTTCGTGAAAGAAACTCACTTTGATCAATGTTCTTCACGTTTCCGATATCTGAAAGAATCTTGTATCTGCCGATCTAGTTTGTAAAAGATGAATTCGTATTGTGTTGGATTCCGACAAGTTAATCTTGTCGAAGAATGATATATTTATTGGGAAGAGCTATTCTTGTAATGGGAAGTGCAAATTAAGCATTAATGAAAATCATCGTTCTCTTTTGTTGATTTCTTATTCATTATGGCATAGTAGGCTTGTACATATTAATTCTAACACTATTAAAACCATGTCTAAACTTGGTTTGCTCTCTTTTAATCATAATGATAATTCTAATGCGAAATTTGTGTTCAATCAAAAATGACCAAAAAGCCTTTTCCAAATGTAGAAAGATCTTCAAATGTTTTAGATTTAATTTATTCCGATACATGTGAATTAAATGGTGTTTTGACACGAGATGGAAAACAATATTTTATAACGTTTATTGACAACTTCTACAGATACTTATATGTTTATTTATTAAAAACAAAAGATGAGCCTTTTGAATGTTATAAGAAATTTAAAGATGAGGTTGAAAATTTTTTGGAAAAGAAAATCAAAATTCTTAGAAGCGATAGAAGCGGCAAGTATTTATCTAATATCAGTTCTAATTATTTTGATGAGCATGCATTATACATCAAGTTGCCGCACCCAGCAACAAAATGGTTTAGTCGAAAGGAAAAACCGTACACTTCAAAACATGATTAATGCTATATTGTTGCATGTACGTTTACCTAACAATTTATGGGGAGAGGCATTGTTGACCACATGTCACGTTCATAATAGGATTCCATCTAAAAAATCTAGTTTATATCCATCTGAATTGTACAAAGGTAGAAAGCTTAATATTTCTTATTTTAGAGTTTGGGATTGCATTGCATATTATAGAGTTCCCGATCCTAGAAGGGTGAAATTAGGTCCTAAAGCGAATAAAAGTGTATTAATTGGTTATGCGGAAAATAACAAGGTATATAGACTATTAAACTTGGAATCTAATGTTGTGGAATCTCGTGATGTCGGGACCCGATTCTTGCTCATGGAACAAAGTGCCACACGGAACAAAATGCCACGCCAATTGTCATGCCAAGGAGCGGGGGCCACCTCTTGAGTCTGTGGAACCCACAATAGAACAATGGGGAATTTTCGGAACACATTCCGAAAGTGAACCGAACTGCATTATAAATGTAATGATAACATCCTCAATTACAGAGGCGTCTTTTAAGTGATTCGGCACTACATAAGCTTGAGAACTCCGTAGTTAAGCATGCTCGGGCCAAGGAAGTCTTGGGATGGGTGACCTCCTGGGAAATGGCCCTTGGTTGGGTCCGGTTTGCTCTAAAAGGCCAAAACCGTACGGTTTCTCCCAGAGGGGTCAATACCATCTGTATTGACGCGTAGGGTGTTACATTTATGGTGGCCCATGCAGGTTCCTCGGTAGTAGGTCTATGGTTCGAGGACGAACCATTATTCAAAGGTGGGGAGAATGTCGGAACTCGGTTCTTACTCACAGAACAAAGTGCCATACGGAACAAAGTGTCATGCCAATTGTCATGCCAAGGGGGAGGGGCCACCTCTTGAATCCGTGGGGACCCACTGTAGAACGATTACAGAGACGCCTTTTAAGTGAATCGGCACTACAGGAGCTTAAGAACTCCGTAATTAAGCGTGTTCGGGCCAGGAAAGTCTGGGGATGGATGACCTCCGGGGAAGTGGCCCCTGGTCGAGTCCGGTTTGCTCTAAAAGGGCAAAACCGTGTGGTTTCGGCCAAAGCGAACAATACCATCTGTATTGAGATGTGGGGCGTTACATTTATGGTGGCCTATGCAGGATTCCTCAGTAGTAGGTCTGTGGTTCGAGAACTAACCATTGCTCAAAGGTGGGGAGAATGTCGGGACCCGGTTCTTGCTCACGGAACAAAGTGCCATGCCAATTGTCATGCCAAGAGAGCGGGGGCCACCTCTTGAATCTGTGGGGGCCACATCTTGAGTCTGTGGGACTCACTGTAGAACAATGGGTAATTTTCGGAACACATTCCGAAAGAGGACCGAACTGCATTATAAATATAATGATATCATTCTCAATTACAGAGACGCCTTTTAAGTGAATCGACACTACAAGAGCTTGAGAACTCCGTAGTTAAGCGTGCTCGGGCTTTCTCGGAAGTGGGGCCTTGGTCGAGTTTGCTCTAAAAGGGCAAAACCGTGCGGTTTCGGCCAAAGCGAACAATACCATCTGTATTGAGGCGTGGGGCGTTACATTTATGGTGGCCCATGCAGGATTCCTCAGTAGTAGGTCTGTGGTTCGAGAACTAACCATTGCTCAAAGGTGGGGAGAATGTCGGGACCCGGTTCTTGCTCACGGAACAAAGTGCCATGCCAATTGTCATGCCAAAAGAGCGGGGGCCACCTCTTGAATCCGTGGGGGCCACATCTTGAGTCTGTGGGACTCACTGTAGAACAATGGGTAATTTTCGGAACACATTCCGAAAGAGGACCGAACTGCATTATAAATATAATGATATCATTCTCAATTACAGAGACGCCTTTTAAGTGAATCGGCACTACAAGAGCTTGAGAACTCCGTAGTTAAGCGTGCTCGGGCCTTCTGGGAAGTGGCCCTTGGTCGAGTCTGATTTTGCTCTAAAAGGGCAAAACCGCGCGGTTTCGGCCAGAGCGAACAATACTATCTGTATTGAGGCGTGGGGCATTACATTTATGGTGTCCCATGCATGGTTCCTCAGTAGTAGGTCTGTGGTTTGAAAACGAACCATTGTCATGCCGGAAAGAATGTTGAGACCCAATTCTTGCTCTCGGAACAAAGTGTCACGCCAATTGTCATGCCAAGGGGGTGGGGGCCACCTCTTGAATCCGTAGGGGCCACGGTCTGTGGGACTCGCTGTAGAACAATGGGTAATTTTCGGAACACATTCCGAAAGAGGACCAAACTGCATTATAAATATAATGATATCATTCTCAATTATTGAGACGCCTTTTAAGTGAATCGACACTATACGAGCTTGAGAACTTCGTAGTTAAGCGTGCTCAGGCCTTCTGGGAAGTGGTCCTTGGTAGAGTCCGATTTTGCTCTAAAAGGGCAAAACCGCACAGTTTCGGCCAGAGCGAACAATACCATCTGTATTGAGGCGTGGGGCGTTACATTTATGGTGGCTCATGCATGGTTCCTCAGTAGTAGATCTGTGGTTCGAGAACGAACCATTGCTTAAAGGTGGGAAGAATGTCGGGACCCGGTTCTTACTTATGGAACAAAGTGCCACGCCAATTGTCATGCTAAGGGGGCGGGGGCCACCTCTTGAATTCGTGGGGGCCACCTTTCGAGTTCGTAGGACCCACTGTAGAACAATGGGGAATTTTCGGAACACATTCCGAAAGAGGACCGAACTGCATTATAAATGTAATTATACCATTCTCAATTACAGAGGCGTCTTTTAAGTGAATCGGCACTACAGAAGCTTGAAAACTCTGTAGTTAAACGTGTTCGGGCCAGGGAAATCTTAGGATGGGTGACCTTCTGGGAAGTGGCTCCTGGTCGAGTCCGGTTTGCTCTAAAAGGGTAAAACCGTACGGTTTCGGCCAGAGCGGACAATACCATCCGTATTGGGGTGTGGGGCGTTACACGTGATGTTGAATTTTTTAAGGATAAATTTCATAATAAAGCTGTTTATAATAGCTGTGGAATGGAAAATCCTAATGTTCAAGATGTGCAACTTGGAAAGAAGAAAATTGATAATATAGTTGTTGAACCTAGGAAAAGTCAAAGACCTAGAAAGGAAAAGAATTTTGGTCCCGATTTCATTAGTTTTCTAGTTGAGGGTTTTAGAGAGAATGTTACTCATAAGATTGAATTTATTATGCATATTGAAAATGATCCAAAATCTTATGAAGAAGCAATTAACTCTGAAGACGCCACATTTTGGAAAGAAGTTATTAACGATGAGATAGACTCGATTATATCTAATGGTACTTGAGAACTAGTTGACTTGCCTCCCGGATCTATTCCAATTGGTTGTAAGTGGATATTTAAAAGAAAATATAATGTGGATGGATCGACTCAAACCATTAAGGCTAGACGGGTTGCTAAGGGTTTTAGGCAAAAAGAGGGCATCTATTACTTTGACTCTTATGCATCGATTGCTGGTATTACATCCATTTGTATGTTGGTTGCATTATCATCTATTTATCGTTTGCATGTACATCAAATGGATGTAAAAACCACATTTTTAAATGGTGACCTAGAGGAAGAGGTTTACATGGAGCAACCCGAAGGGTTTATTTTAATCGGCAATGAAAGAAGGTTTGCAAATTAGTTAAATTTCTTTATGGATTAAAACAAGCTCCGAAATAATGGCATAAGAAGTTTGATTCAATTATCATGTCATATGGTTTTAGCCGCCGATAAATGCATTTATTTTAAATCGTATGCTAACTACACCGTTATATTATGCTTGTATGTTGATGACATGTTAATTATTGGCACCAATATAATTGCAATAAATGAGACTAAGAGTTATCTATCTTCTATGTTTAAAATGAAAGATTTAGGAGAGATAGACTATTTTGGGCATTAGAGTTGCAAAGCATGATAAAGGTTTTTCTTTATGTCAATCTCATTACATTAGTAATCTACTTATGAAATACAAACGTCTCAAAATTAAAGAGCATAACACTCCTTTTGATTTTAGTAGTAAATTACAAAAGAATATCGGTAGAGATATTACACAAAATGAATATGCAAGTATTATTGGTAGTTTAATGTATATTGTGCATTGTACTCGACCCGATGCCGCTTTTGTCGTTTGTAAATTTAGTAGATATACTTGTAATCCTACCGGTGACCTTTGGAAAGCAATTTGTAGAGTTTTTGGATATTTGAAAAGTATTCTTAATTTTTCTTTATATTATAATGAGTTTCCGAATATATTGGAAGAATATATGGATGCTAGTTGGTTTTCGAGTGCGAGATAGAATAACTCCACAAGTGGTTGGGTTTTTACCTTAAGGGTGGAGCGATCTCTTGGGCTTCTAAAAAGCAAACATGTATAGCACATTCAACCATGGAATCCGAGTTTAATGTTTTGGCCGGAGCTGGAAAAGAGGCGGAGTGGCTTAGGGGTCTATTAGTAGATATTCTTATATGGCCTAAGCAAATGCCTAGTATATCTTTATATTGTGATAGTACGGCCACACTATCAAGGGCTTATAACGAAAGTTATATTAAAAGTCTAAACATATTAGTGTAAGACATGAGTATGTGAGGGGCTTAATTGATAATGGCACCATCATGGTTACTTATGTAAGATCAAGTAATAACTTGACGGATCCTTTCACAAAGCTCTCTCGAGAGTTGGTGAAAAGAACATCTCAAGAAATGAGACCGAACCCTACAACACTTTCACCGGTAATGGAAACCCAATCTATTCCCAGGAAATAACTAGCAATAGATTTAATGTGGTAAAAACAAGTTACTGATAAGTGATGGTAGGAGCACTGATAACATTTATATAGTCTCATTTGGAGATATTATACGAATTGGAGGATGAGTTTTTTGACTCTTAACAAGGTTCATATTCATATGGATGAAATGTCTATTTATAACGGGGATATTAGAACCTGCTTATATGAATATAGAAGTGGTGCCGCTTCTCACTAAAGTTTCGAGTTACTCTTGGGAGCGTTCATGAATTCCGGGAAAGCACATGGCCAGAAATAATGCTAACAACATTGATCTCGTTGAACCTTGATGAAATGTATGTATGTCATCTTCGGTTAGATCACATAGAAGATTTTGGTTTAAAACTGCAGCCACCAGTGACTTCAATTTAATTTTGAGTTGATTATACTATGTGTTAGGTTTAAACCGAACGGTACTTACATGTAGTCACAAATTATCACTCAACTCTTGTTATTATATTATATATTATATATTATTGTTTTTTATTTCAAATAGGGGAGAATTGTTAGTATTTGAAATACACACGTGTGCATATATATTTGATATAAAATGTTTAGCCTATGGTTTCTTTCCAAGATTGATGCTCTGTGAGTAACTGACTTTAACGGGCCTTGAAGCTTTGGCCCAATATTTGATTCCCCAAAGTTACGTCCTTTAAATTTAAAGGGCAAACCAATTAAGGAGGGAATCAACAGGTTAATGGCAACGGTCAAATTTATGACCGTTTGAACCCATTTGTTTTTACAGAGGCATGAAAACCTTTATAACAATTAAGGGTTTCTTCTTGGTAAACTTTCAATACTTATAAATAAAACCCATTCTCGAAGTTTGATAAACAGAACAAATAATTCTTTCTATTTCTCTCTCAAATAAAACTATTTTCATATTATTAATACAAGAGTTGCAAAGGTTTTGAGATCGGGAGGTTTAATCAATATTGCTAATTGCCGGCCCTGATTGACTTCGTTGTATCCTGTAAATGTATCGTCCATAAACCCAATAGCAAACTCGATACTGAGTGGGGGACGATAAGCACTTTAAAGAAAGCCATATTCCACGCGCCTCGAAGTCTACAATGTTTTTCTAAATTGTTTTATAATATTATTTCAGTCTCCATTAAACCAAATATTCCAACAATATAAGCAATCGCCGACCAAAAGTTACTACTCACTACTAGCTTATGCTTCTTTGGCAAAGTGGTTATCGATATAGTATTAGAGGATCGGGAGTAACATCCTTGGTACAAATTCCACTATTAACAGTTTTAAGTATATATATTATATCCTCATATGGTGTTTTCTTCTGTGTGATGGGTGATATTGGATGTCACGGTACAAAATAATTGTTGGCCCACTACTCTCTAGCTTAAGCATATAGGTAAAATGGTTACCAAAAATAAAAAAACACATTTTCTAAAATTGTGTGTGTGTGTGTGTGTGTGAGAGAGAGAGAGAGAGAGAGAGAGAGAGATGTGGCATGAAATCCATGTATGAATACATTGCCGGGAAGATGTTAGCATCTCAGATTCGAATTCGAGGATGATAGTTGTGGAACGCTTTTTCGCTCATCATAAAACTTATATTATGTTCCAGATGTGTATAACATGTATGAATGTCTAAACCATCAAATATTTATGCATCAACACTAACAGATTACTTGTATTTTTAGTTTAGATATTTTAATATGATCGCCTTTTGTTATTATGTACACATATTTATGCAACAAAATTTAGTGTATCCCAGTGAATCGTAATATATCAATCCAACTAATATCGTGTCCCATACCCAAAACCATGCTGCTTTGTGTGCGTGCGTGCACGCACGCGCGCGTGAGAGAGAGAGAGAGAGAGAGGACCTTTTGGTGATCCCCAGTTGCTAGACGTTGAATGTCATGCTCAAGATAAGCACCAAATCTAGCGAGATACGTCTGTTTAATAATCTGTATCTGAGAAGGTGTACGAGAGCATAATATTTCAGTGGCTGTCCGCAGATCAACAGTATCTCCACAAAGTGCCTGCCTCACTAAGGTTGCATCACGTCCCGCTGGATCAAGAACCCAAAGCAGCATAGCTTTCTAGAACACAAGTCACAAGCTATAGTCAAACTTAATGCAATTGACAAATATCAACTATAAATATATTTTTGTGATCTAGTAGAAATTGATACATAGTTGCAACTAGCAATAGGGTTAATTACACGATATGCTCATGTAGTAAACCCCATACAGCACTCGTACCCCCTCAAGCGATTTATTGGCGCAAACATGCTCTCTGTTGTCAATCCAAACCCCTAAAACACTCAAATTCAACTCTAAACAACTCAAATGTTTGTCCAATTAGCTCTAAAACTTGTTACTGATGTTTAGAGTAGAATTTGAGAGTTTTCAAGGGTTTTGGTCGATGATAAGAGGGGGTAGGCTGCTGATAAGCTGCTTGAGGTGGTATAAGTGACATTTGGGGTAAACTACAAGCATGTTTTGTGCGATTAACCCTTAAAAGACTTCCAATACTTTTGAAAACAAAATGGTTTTGAAGAGTATGTAGCACCTTGAGGTCTCCACCAAGCTCTTTGGACAAGCGCTTGGTAAGATCCTCCGAATACATTGCATTGTATTCCTGCTGGATAAGACCACGCTGGGTAGCATCCCTATGAGCAAGAATGTTCACAACAATTGAAGTATCACACCCAAATCCTGAGCCATTGAAATGTAGAGTTTATTTAAGCAAAACCATTCAACAAGTGTTGACCTAAACGGGTTACATAAGAAAAATTCACAAAAGAAAGATGTATTATATTAATTCAAGAAATAGATCACATCTTTGGTTGTTTCAGTGTAAACCAATTCCAACATGGCAACATAAATATTTCCATATTAAGTCCAAGACATCATTTTCCATGAATGAGTGCCTACCAATACAACATTTTACTAGTTATTTTCCATGTGTGTATGTAAGATAGTTAGCAAATAATATATGAACTTATTTTCTTAGAGTATGTTATTTATTTCAAAAACTATTTCCTTTAGAGTGTGTATATAAAAAGGCATATCTTGATGTCGTTCGTTTTAAAAATATAATAATGATGATGATTTTTCAATTTTTAACTGTGATGTGGAATATGATCTTCTATTTACGATTATGTAGGCATATTAAAATTCTCATTTGACTGAGCTCCTTACAAATACCATATTGTAGAAAGGAAAAAAAAAGGGTATATATAAAGTTGGCAGCATTCATTCATCCTTTGAATGATCTTTTGATTGATTTATGAACCTTTGAAATCTAAAATACGAAAAAAATTAATGAAGCATAATATATATATATATATATATATATATATATAGAGAGAGAGAGAGAGAGAGAGAGAAATGACGAATAGAGGCCCCAGAAGGCTTTTTTGTTTGGTGGCATAAAAAAATCTACACCCTAAGGTTTTTTTCGACGATTGGCATTCATCAACTTCATCTTTATCATCTAAGACGTGGGTACACCAAATTTCATGTGATTCTAATCACTTTTTCACCATTGAATTAGCAGTGTAAAAAGTTCTATTATCGGAAAACCGTTATTTTTGCACCCACGAAATCAATGTTGAAAAAGTGGTAAAATCATATAAAATTTAGTATATCCATGTCTTAGATGATAAAGAAAATGATGATGGGTGTCGATCGTCGAAAAAAATATGAAGGGTGTATTTTTCCGACGCCGTGGGAGGAAATTCCCTCATATGGCACATTTCCTCCATTATTCTCATATATATATATATATATATATATATATAGAGAGAGAGAGAGAGAGAGAATGAGTGTTTTATTAGAAAACGGGGAACTTTAAGAATATGCGTGTTTTGGGGGGAATAGAAAAGGGCAAAAGAATGAGAATTTTACTTCAGTTTATTCTTAATTCTAGATATGCCCAGCTCTCTCATGCCCCCCCCCCTTTCTTAGTAATTAATCGTCTATCTCACTCTCCCTCTATCTCTTTCTTGGTAAAGTTGTATTTACTCTTCATTTTTAAGCACAACTTCTCAATATTTTACATGTGCATCGCACATGCGAGTATCTAGTTGGATGGTAATTGATGATGTGGGCAACTGAGGGTGGGACTAATTTGGAAGGATATTTTCCTTTTCTATGAAATTTAATCACAAAAGTAAGGGCCAAGTATATCTCCACATAGAGGACAAAATTAATTTCAGGGATCAAAGAAGTTTGCATTATAAGAGTAAAGATGAGTAATTGAGTGTTTTTGTCGGTATGTAAAAAAGGTCTGTACATTAGTTGACAAAGCTATCAAAACACAGTTTGGTTGGTACAACAAAAAAAGGGTGGAGAGTGATGCAATACTGCAACGGCAAGCAAAAGACCATATATTCCAGTTGAATAATGTTATTAGATAGATAATTAGTTATTAAATATTAGCTATTATGTTTAGTCCCATATCGGCTATTATTGCAGATTGGTCTATGGCTCTCCATATATGTTTGTATGTAGAAACTCATAATTTCTTAAGCCAATAAATATTTTCTCTTGATTATTTTTATGGTATCAGAGCTTTGAAGATAATCAGGAGGAAACCCTAATTTCCCAAACCCAAACCTTAATTTCCCTAGCCTAGCCGCCGCCCCCCTCCTCCTTCAACCGCAGCCCTCCCATCACCCTCGAACTTCTTCCAACCACCCTCGAAGACCCTTGATCTCCCTCCAGAACCTCCACCCCCCTTCTCCAGCCCTCGCCCCCCCTCCTTCAACCGCAGCCCTCCCTATCACCCTCGATCTCCCTCCAGCCACCCTCGAAGGCCCTTGTTCTCCCTCCAGCCACCCTCGAAGGCTCTTGTTCTCCCTCCAGCACCCACCAGCCACCCTCCAGCATCCCTCTGCGCCCTCCACAGCCCCTCCAGCCCCATCGAAGCCCTCGTCGACCCTCCAGCAAACCCATCCAACCCTCGCCGACCTTCCAGCCTCCATCTCCAGTCCTCGTTACCCCTCCACCCCCTCGACAGCCATCGCTGAACACCAGCCCCCAACTTCCTGGCCTCCACAACTTCTACAGCCCCCATCAGATCTCTGCAACAGCACCCTCTGCAACAGCACCCGTCAGATCCCTGCAACAGCAGCCCTACAGAACTCACATGACCGCCTCCTTTAGTCTTGAAAACATCGTCGTCTCCCTAATCTATTAGATTATCTTGCTAAGTGTACTTGTTGCAAGTTAGACAACCTTTATTCTCTCTCGGGATCTTCCTCTGCGCCGTTCATCATGGATTCTGTTGATGATAAAATTAACTCGGCCTCTCCGTTGTCCGTTGATTTCAAGACGGATCTTCGCTTGACTACGATTTCTCTCTCCGGCGCAAAGAACTGCCTTCAATAGTCCAGTGTTGTTGAACAAGTCTTGAACATCAAAGACCTTCACCGCCACTTGACGGATGCTCCTCTCGACTCCAAACATCCCCAATATGATACTTGGTTCCAGAACGATAAAAATGTGATTATTTGGTTGTCTAACTCTATGGAATCTCGCTGATATACGTCTATTATGTCTCTGAAAACTGCTAAGGAAGTTTGTACACACCTCTGTTCTCTGTACTCGTTTGAGAATAACTTGCAGAAGCTCTATGATATCTTCCATATCTTTACTATGGCTACTTTAGGAGAAAATATTCAGGATTTTAGCGCTCTCTTCAGTGGACTTCTTGATCAGTGGAACGTCTATCAGCCTATCTCCACTGACCTTGCTATCACTCGAAAATAACGTGAATCTCTTGTTAGCGCGTTACTCTTGGCTCGACTACCACCCAGCTCTGAAGGCGTCCACTCCTTCATTCTTTCTCGGAGTGGTACTTCATCATTGACGAGTATCCTATTGAGCATTTATCGTATGCCCACGGTCTCTTCCCCATCTATTGAGCCTATCTCGACCATACTTGCTACTCGAAACCGTGGACACACACATACTAAATAGTTATCCCTCATAGTCTTACTATAATTACCGAGGGGAGAAATAATATTTATCTACTAAATAGTTAGCAAGAATGCGCATGGGCACACACATACTTGTGAGAAAACATAATATGAATCGGCTTTTACAGACAGGACACATGACGACACCATGTTGATTTAACCATGAATCAATATAGCATTGTCATTTATCCAGCCAATGTCTTGTATTTTCCCCCTTTCTCTATCTTTCTTTATATACTTGTGTGGATATAAAATGGCCTTAAGCTTTCTGACCTCTTAATTAAATGAGGCTATGCCATCTTAGGGTTATTTGGTTAATTATACATATTCAAATACAAAACATTTTGTTGAAAGTAAAAAATAAATGATGGCACTTTAAAGATAGTCCCATATTGAAAACAACAAAAGAAACACATGGGTATAAAATATAAATGGGTCACATCTCAACATGGCTTGAGTCTTATTGTTGAAACTCATTTATATCAAAGGCTTGTGTGTACTTATAAAAAGCCCATAAAAACACATGGGTATAAAATATAAATGGGTCACACCTCAGTAAGGCTTGAGTCTTACTGTTGGAACCCACTTATATCAAAAACTCATGTGTACCTATAAAAAGCCTTGAGTCTTATAAAATATAAATGAGTCACGCCTCAATAAGGCTTGAGTCTTACCAAACAAACCCTGTCACGTCCCGCTTCCCAGAGTGCGCTAAGATCGGCACGTGACAGAGCCAACCATACTACCTGTGGCTAGAAAACATCCATCCACAGTCACATTATCTAGCATGGGGTGTCACTATAACAATAATATGTAACAATGTGACATGGTATGCAAATAGATATAAAATTAATGGTATGGATGTACAAATATCGATTAGGGTTACATTACAGTTTCAAGACTAAGTAGGATGCACTTTATTAAGCATGGGGTGTTCCTACAATAATAACATGAACTAATATGATAAGTAGATGCAGCTATATGTATATTAAATGATATGGATGCAAACGGGTATCCGAAAACGATAAAACTTTAATATGGATGTATAATGCAATCAACATGTAATATTTGTATTCATATGGATGCAAGATAAGTATTACAGCATGTAGCAAGATAAACTTGCATGCGACTAGATATGTAAATAAAACGGTATGGATGCGCACGGGTATCCAAAAACAGTAAAATGGTAATGTGAGATCCAATCGAGGCAAGTTTATCTTGCTACATACTATACTACTATATCTTGCATCCATATGAATAATAACATCACATATTGTTTAATTATGCATCAAAAGCTCATGTGTACCTATAAAAAGCCAATCACTCTCTCAACTTTAAATAACCTTTAAACTTTAACACATTTTTATGAATGTTAGGCTATCTCTATTCCAATAAAATAAAATAAGAACAAAACAACTTAATTATATAAACAATAAAACTCAAAATAAATCTCTTCAAACCACAAATCAAGCTAACCCCATAGCATGCAATTGAATCCATATCATTTTTAAACCTAATTTCTATAAAATGACACAACATGCAAGAAACATGAAATTATACATTGGCAAAATATCAGAAGCAAAACTAAAAATCTATATGATATTTTGAAATTTCACCCAAAAAGATTGAAAATTGATAGATACCCAGAAGCCGAAATCACCTTTGAAGGCTTTGTAGAGATCAATGGCATCTTGACGAGGGGAGCTGAGATTGGGTGGAACAACCAAAGTCGACATTTTTTATTATTCCTCCTCTCTTTCTTCAAAGGATCCAACTCAGAAAGATCAAAGAAGAAGCTAGCTATGAGATTGAATCGAATTTCTCTCTCTCCCTCTAATTAATAAAACGAAACTCTCGCATTGAGAGACGCTTGGAGAACGCGTAGAGCCTGCGTGTGAACGATTTGTTCTCTTTCTATTTGTTCTTGTTAGTTCTCAGCCGCTTGGCAAAAATATCTCCTCAACTTTAATAATGACGTATCAGTCCCTAAAGTTACAACGCATTACTTGTGGATTAGCTTTGATGACTGGACAAAGTGTTAGTTGATCTGTTTCCGTCTCTAAGAAGCCCACAATGTAAATGTGAAGATTACTGTGTCTCCATACGTTGTTGTCATGTTGTCCCACGTTTTCAGATAAAATGTTTCTTGACATGGGAGCAGAATAAGCATTTCCATGAAATTCACACTTGGTCCGTGTATTACTCCGCTCTGTATGTATGATGTATCTGATTATGGTTCACAAAATATCATGCCTATCTATCATCCTAGCATGTTCCATATAGGGGTGAAAGTCGGGTTGGGCTTGACCCGAATCCGATCGCGATCGAACGGGTTGAAAATTAGATAAAATAATTTCGGGTTGTGATTGAGGTCGGAATCTCCCTCAGATGTTATCATCCGTCGATCTTATTGCGAACGGGGTGAACTGTTGAGATTTGATATGAGGGTTGAGCATGAGAATCTCAATGGGTTGTTGACGCCGAGCTACCGCAAGGGAAGTCCCGAGATGGGAAACCACCGTAGGACCCTTCGATGATCAAGTAAATATCGAGGAATAATGAGGCAGAGTAGCGGCATAATGGATTGAGTTCAACTTACCTGAATCGTCTGGGAGAGGGGGTTTATATAGTGGTCGAAAGGAGCGAACCGGCGTGAGATTCCCGCCGTCCGCTACGCCCCCGTCTCACTGTAACATTTCAGAAATATAAAATATTATTTTTGGAATTTAAATAATAAAATAATGAATTTTATGAATATTATAAAAGTATGGAAATTAGTTTTAATGGGATGGTATGATTATATACTTTAGTTTGGAAAATATTTGGAAATTTATATGAATTATAAATTATGGAAGTATTTATTTGATTTGGACATTTTATAAATTATTATACAATTATTTGTAAACAAGTTTAATGCAAAACTTGATTAATATTTCACTAATTATGCATTAATCTTATTTATGTATCATGACATGCAACATATCATGTTGTAACACTTGCATATATTTATGAACTATGGCTTCATTTATTATTTATGTTTATGTTAATGGGTTTTGTTTTATTTAGAAAAGAAAAGATTCATTTATTATTTATGTTTATGTTAATGGGTTTTGTTTTATTTAGAAAAGAAAAGAAAAAGAATAAAGATGAAAGGGTGAGGGTGAGGTGACATGTGTCATGGGTGAGAGAGAGTGTGAGGGAATGTTCTAACACATGAGCCACATTCTACTTATTTTCTTCACGTCATTCTCTTTTTCATTTTCCTCATCTCCTCCTCCTCCATCCTTCTTCACCCTAACTATCATCCTCAAGTCCATCCTCAAAACCATCCCAAAACCTATAAGCACCTTCACAAAAATCCTTCCTCACATCACTACAAACACCATGGTAGGATCAAGTTGGGACTTTGAGCACTTTAATCATTCTAGAAGTTTCTTGGGTTGCTCTTGGAAGGTAAACCCCCAACTTTTAGTTAAGTATCTAGTTTTTCTAGTCTCTTATGGTAATTTAGTGTTAAACAAGTGTAGGTTAATGATCTTGGAAAATTCTAAGATGAGATTTTGGAGATGTTTTGAGTTGTAGAGGTGTATTTGAGATTTAGTTAGTGACCACAACCCTTTTAGTGATAGAATTCTAGACTAAACTTGAGTTTCGAGTCCCCAAACATGAACTTGGAATTTTTCGATATCGAGTTTTGTGGAAAATGTGATGATAAATTAGGATCTGCTATAATTCAGAGACTATGAAAAATATTTAGCGAACACAGAGATATGTGCAGGTCATTAGGAATATACCTCAGAGACCTGAGGCCCCAAATCCACCACTTGGCCGCCAAAAATGCAATCTGGCCGCAAATTGCGGCTTGGCTTATAGGAATGGGCTCCAGGTTTGGTCCATAGCTCCTTTATCTGATATTTAGACCTACCATATATGCAAAATGTTCTAATTTCACCTAGGATAAAATCTGGAAGTGTTTTTCCAAGTTGTTGTTTTCGTTTTGCGACTTTTGTTAACTTGAGTTTTGGTAATTGGGTTTTGACTCAGTCGTTTGACGTTTGTATGTCATCGAGAGTTGTTTGGTTATTCTTGCAAGTGCAGACCATAGGTTCTAACCTATGTATGTTTCGTTTGCCATATCGGTTTCCGGATTTGATTTTGATGTCGATACGATATGTGTTGAATTGTAGATACCTTCGCATGGACTTCGGGACGACAAAGAAGAGTAAGACGTTCATCGACTTCGGCTAAAGCGGAGATAGTAGGTGAGTAGATGTATATCTACGGGGGAAGTCGGGTGGATGGCGTATGGCACCCTCGCAACCGTAGATTAGGGTACTTATATTTTATATATATATATATATATATATATATATATATATATATATATATATATATATATATATATATATATTCAATGTGGGATATGGATACTTAGCTAATATGGTTCTAGGAGACTATAGGTTAGAATAAGCGTACTCGTAAGAAGGTATACCCTTAGCCTTATTTTCTCTTAGTCTTGAGCTTTTGGGATCACACATACACATGCACACACTTGGTATGATATGTGTGTATATGTGTGTGTGTGTGTGTTTTCTCTTGGTCTTGAGCCTTTGGTATCACACACACATACACACACTTGGTATGATATGTGTGTATATGTGTATATTTATATATGTATATGTATATGTATATGTGTATATGTATATGTATATAGATATTCAGTCGAAAATAGTGCACTTTTAACATGACAATTTCCTTATTTTTCTTAATCATCTAAATGTGTTTGTTATAAATATAACACATATTAGAAGTTCATCTGCAAAATATCATTTACCATGTGTTTATATATTATAATCAACATTATGAATGAAATTGTATATTTAATATTTTACGCATAATATTTTGTATCTCAAATATAACTAATATTCTTCATTGAGATATTGTGCAAGTTTAGCTCATGTCAGATATCAGGAATCAAGAATCTGCCGATAAAGTAAAAGAAAGTCGAAGAATTAAATACTGGCAGAGACTCATAAGAGATAAGAAGTTTTCAGACATCAAAGAAATACCCAAATACCAACAGGAGAAGACTTCAGAATTTCGAAGCCACGATCTCACCGAGTCGCCGCGGATCCGCGGCCGATTCAGGGAGTTAGGAGGCGAGAGTTTTCTAGAATCTTCTTTGTAACAAACTTAGTTTGTTGGGGGTTTCTGTTACTGGTTTTGGGGCTATAAAAAAGACCGAGGACTATATCATTTGGGGATCCAATTTCATCCAATTCAAAAGGCAAAAAGATCCAAGAACAACATCAAATCATCATCCTAAAAATCCAAGATCAAATCTGTCATGACCCGAAGGTACAGAACGTGACTGGCACTTAAATTACGAAACGTCTAAAGGCATAACGTAATCTAAGTAAGCCAAAGTCCAGAAAACTAAACCGTTTAACAATTAGAGTGAAGGAAAACTTGTTTTAAAACAAGTGGTTTTAACAAAATGAGTGGCATTAACCATTCTAAAAGCAATATCATATTTCCTGAAAATTTCGGCAGAGCCTCCTTTGTAAATACTGGCCCCCAAACGGGTACAGCACTTGAAAATACATATAAATAATGAATAAAGTCATTCCCAAGCGAGAGCTAGCACTTCGCCAAAGGCGGAATCACAACCACATGCAATATATATATCAAAAGTGCGAAATAAGTATCTGAAAGCAAGAAATGAGAAACACCACGTCGGCTCAAGTGAGCATCGACACCAAAACACAAATACAAGTCTCACGAGTTTCACTAACTAGTCCAATATATAAGATGGAAAACGGTAGATAAGGTAGATGGAGTATACTAGATACAATAATAATACACAAGTGGAAACAAAATATCCTCGCAATCCACCTACGAGCAAGCCGCAAGTCAAAGCAAAAGAAGCAAAATGAGAAAGTGCGCCCGCCGCTACTGTGCTGACGGGTCGGATCTGTAAGATACTGTGGCACAACAGGGGGGAGTTGCCAACTCGTGAGTAATAAATAACATCTAATACAGCTATCGTAAGCATGCACGCAAATGCGTCACGATCTACATATATCAATATGATACGATGTACTAGCATGAATGCAACATGAATGCATAATCAAACACGAACCTGAACATGTCTGGTATGGGAAAACCTTTATTCTTATCTTAGAAAAACCTTTGTTTAATAAAAACTGGAATATCATCAGTGAAATCGATAGAAAATCCGTGTCAAGTATCAACACAATATCCTCAATATCTCAGGCTCCGTCAGTCCGGATCGGCCCATATCATCATATCACGACCACGGTCGGTATTCTGCAGATATCCGTTGCGCCAAACTATCTCGGGCTCCGTCAGTCCGAATCGGCCCATATCATCATATCACGACCAAGGTCGGTATCCTACAGATATCCGTTGTGCCAAACTATCTCGGGCTCCGTCAGTCCGGATCAGCCCATATCATCATATCACGACCACGGTCGGTATCCTACAGATATCCGCCGCGCCAAACTATCTCGGGCTCCGTCAGTCCGGATCGGCCCATATCATTATATCACGAGAAAAATCACAACTTGTAATTTAAAAGATAATAAGTTTATAAAATTCTTGCGGTTTCCCCCAAAAATCCAGAAATCTCATAAATACTGAAATTCCCAAGAAGAATCACAATATATAAACATGGCAGTAATAATGGATGTCCAAGATATCAATAACATGCAATGCAATGTATGGCTAGAAAACTATGTATGAATGATGATGCGATGAGGCAGATGACTTACAATCTACATATAATACATGATGTAATGCACCGATATTGATTTTACGCAAGTGCTATAGTGTTCGTGACATAGCAATTACAAATGGCGTATGTTTTCGCATGAATAGTATACGTGCGGCATGAACCAATGGTAATGGTGCAAGTGTCCTAATGAATAATATCATAATTAAGAATATGAATATGTCATGACATGGATGATTTGAGACTACACATATAGATACAAGAACTACTCATCATTCCTAATTATCGGGCGCCTCGCGCCATCCAGACGATCCCCCTATAGATGTGTACATCTACTCACCGGGACGCCTCGGCTAATCTATCCAATCTCAGCCTTGCTTTTTCCACGCCACATCCGACGCCTCTGCACCCGATCCTAGAAACACACACAAGTAAAGAAGAGAATAGAAATAAATAGTCGCGGACACCAATGATACAAGTCAACCATGCACACTAACTGGATGCACACGCACTTGGTGCACAAAACGCGCTCGCGACAATACCACAAATCACAACTAGGGTCGCTAAACGTGACAACCACCAAGCCTAAAACCCAATCGCACCAATCGCGCATTCACAACACACTAAATATTATATGAAATAGGTTGTATATCATCAAAATCTCAAACTTAATTCAAATCGATTTATTCCAAAAACCTAGTAAACATCACTTAATCCTTTTAGTGAAAATCTAATTGTTTTAACAAATCTAGTGGCCGCAATCCTCACCTAATATCTTAATTAGGTCATACAAATATTAACTAAGATTTTAATCTCACCTATTTACACACTGATTATAAACTTAGTTTGCAAAATTATATAATTAAGATAATTTAAAAGTAACAATTAGCAATTTAACAACCAGCTTAGATTTTTCAAGTCTTAACATGTTAAACTACTCATCACAACCATAATCAAATAATAAAAACCCTAACTTGATCTCAAACCATTTTCTTGAAATTTCAAATTTGCAATTAGAGCCATATTTAAACACCAAATAAATTAAATCGAAGTAATTAATCAACAAGTAACTCTTGAGTTAAGATTTTACCTCAACATATTTTCAGATCTAGCATGCAAACTTAGCCTCCCAAATTGTCATCTTGCTCCTAAATCCAAGCTAGATAGGTTAAGGAATATTGGGTGAAGGTTTAGTTAGGAATTAGTGAGAGTTTATATGGATTTTTGATGCAAAAATGAAGATTTTTGAGTTGCAAATGAGGTGGAGAAAATGAGGGCTGCTACAAGGGGGGCTCGGCCAAGTGAGATGAGGGAGAGAAAGAGAGTGAGGTGTGTGTGTGTGATAAATTCCAAGTCAAGAAAATACCCCATACCTCATTTATTACCCCCATGCCTTCTTTCTTTATTATTTTCCTTTTTATTTTATTTTCTTTGATGAGATGAAGAAGAGTTGTAGAAAATGGGGGGCTGGTTTTGGTGAGGGGAGAGGTGAGGGTAAGTGTGAAGGAAAGGTGACTGTATCCCCCCCCCCACCCACACACAATACATCTAATCTTTCATTTCCCAATTATTATTTATTTAATTATTTTCTAGCTTCACTTGAATTATCTAGAACCAACTTGAAAACATTTTTTTTAAAGTGAGCATACTACAATATGTGTTTTAGTTGTGTCATGGTGCACAATTTTGTATTAACCCGTATTAATTTGTAATAATCACTAATTAAATGTATAAGTGAAAGCTTGAAATAATATTTAAAACAATTAATTAAGAAAAATATTTAAGTAAACTAACAATTTATAAGTGACCAATTAAATATCAATACTAGCTATTACATAGCTAAAATAGGTATATTTAAGTCTTTGTTGAAAAATAATTATATCTTGGTTTTTACGGAAAACACTGGTTATTTTATCGATTATCGGAAATTTCACCTAAATGATTTTTCAGAACGTTACAATCTTCCCCCCTTAAAGAAATTCGGTCCCCGAATTTAAAATCTAACTACGCGTACTCTCGAAGAGATGAATATTTCTTTCACATATCGTCCTCGGTTTTCCATATGACCCTTTTCGCCGTTCGGGCCATGTCAAAGAACCTATACGGACGGTATGACCTCGGACCTCAGTTCCTTCACCTGCCGATCTAGAATGACTATTGGTTGCTCGATGAAAGAAAGATCGTGCTCCAGCTGGATCGTCTGATGTTGTATCACGCGAGAGGGGTCATGAAGGTACTTGCGGAGCATTGATGCATGAAACACAGGGTGAATATTTGGAAAGCTTGGTGGAAGAGCCAAACGATAAGCAACTGTGCCGACACGCTCGAGAATCTCAAAGAACCCACATATCTGAAACTAAGCCTTCCTTTTCTTTCCAAATCTCGACACGCTCTTCATCGGAGAAACCTTCAAGAAAACATGATCTACAACGACGAACTCAAGTCTGCGTCGACATCGGTCTGCATAAGATTTCTTCCTGCTCTGTGCCGCTCTCATCCTATCCCAAATCAACTGAATCTTTTCGGTCGTCTTCTGCACAATCTGTGGTCCCAAAATACTGCTCTCACAGAGCTCTATCCAACAAACTGGTGATCGACATTTCCTCTCATATAATACTTCGAAGGGTGCCATCTGAATCTTCTCCGGGAAGCTGTTATTATAGGAAAACTCTATCAAAGGCAAGTGGCGATCCCAATGACCACAAAAATCTAGAACGCAAGGTTAGAGAATATCCTCAAGAGTCTGAATTGTCCGCTCTGACTGACCGTCGGTCTGTGGATAGAAAGCTGTACTGAACTCAATCGGGTGTCCAAAGTCTCTTAAAGTTTCTACAATAGTCGGCTGGTGAACTGGGTGCCTCTGTCGGACACAATACAAGTCGGAACTCCATGTAGTTACACAATCTCATCAACATATATCTGAGCATACTTGTAACAACTCCATTTTTAATGTACAAAGAATTGATTTAAATTCAAAGTATACTTGGAGTATTTAATGTTGCTGATATCTCTTTAAGTATTTATGTCACACCATAATTACAAGAAAGAGCTTGTAGCTCATTGGTAATACCTTGCATTGCTGAACCAAGCCACCAGAGTTCAAATCCCCTGCCCTACATTATTTTTAATATTATTTTATTTTAAAATTTCTAGAATACCAACAGTCAACACGTGTTTTCTCACAAAAACCCCACTACTCATGAAAAGTTAGAAGCACTAGTGGCTACCCTCGGCGACCCCCTAATTCCCGACCACCGGACTCGGCCGGGATCGGCCGAGTCGGCCGGCGGACCGACCGACTCAGGCCGGCGCCGCCGGCCGGATTCGGCCGGACCGCCGAGTTCCCTAAATGAATTTTGTGCCCCTTGGTCTCCCCACCTCCACTGCATACTTTAATTCTTCAGACCACCTCCAGAGAGCCCATTAACACCTATTTACTATATTTTTTAATACATTTTCCTATTATTTTTATATTTTTATTTAAAAACCCTACACCTACCCTAACCCTAGCCTAACTCTATAAATACACCCCTACCTCTTACCCTCTCATCCCAAAATTCTGAGCCCATTCTCTCAAAATCTCAAGAAAACCTTGTGTACTTTGAAAACGAGCAAAAAGCGAAGCCCTGACGAAATCGACGACGAACTTCCGGTGATCGTGCTAGGAACTCTCGGAGACGAATCGACGCACCGGCAAACCTTCTTCTACCTTATCACTCTTGTGTTTGTCCAAACCCGTAAGTCCCCATTCTATCCCTCTTTCTTATTCTCAAAAAATACGAATTCACAAAAGCCGACGGAATCGGAACAAATCCGATTTCCGATTCGGTTTTCTATAAAATTTTACTTCTCACCAATTCAATCATGCTTAAACATTTTATTGTTGACTATTAAACACTTAACAAATAATTTGAACAAGTTTCATCACATGAAATGATAGCCTTTCCAATTTATCGTATTTTTCACTTAAATACCACAATGTTTCGATTTCACATTTAACCCCATTAACTTTGCAATACATTAAAGTAGAGCACGAGGTAATGACCTACCTCCACACACACGCAAATACAACCCTAAACGATATCATCATAAAACTTAGAATACGATAAAACAATACTTTCATTTAAATACCATATTCTTAATAAAACCATTCCTAAAAGTTTTAGCTTTGATACACTTTTAAATAAATATCTCTTATTAGGAAAATACGATAAGTTGTGGACATCGATCGTTTATCTAAACCTGACTTTGTGGTGTCTAGGCTAGGCAAGTGAGAAAGGTAATTTTAAAAGGCCCGTCTCATAGTGATTTGTGAACGGATCCCTCCTTTCCTCATTTGTACTTACCTGGCCACAATTGGCGGTGAAGAGGCGATTTGAGGTATCTAACGGCTTGTCGTTTAGACCATTTAGAAATAGGCTAGTTGACTTAGGAAACCCTAGAATCTAAAATACGGAAAATTGACATTTTTGGAAATAAATACATTTTACTTAATAAAACCGTATTCTAAAGGATTAGTATTTATAAAATCTTTGCGAAGTGCTACTACAACACATTTTGGGGAACCCGTTCGGAATAGTACGGTTTATCGTGCACCCTCGGGCTTAGTAGTGCGAGATTCAGACCTCCGCAAGAAGCATTCGGTCTCGAAAGATTTAAAATACGACATCTTAAGAAAATGAGATTTTTAGAATATAAAATATTTATAAAAATTATTTTTGTATAAATATATGTATATTTATCATTAAAATATCTATTTTTTATGATATGAATATTTAACCTTTTTCTAAAAATGTCACAAGAATTGGTTTACACTAAAATACCATGAATTCAATATAAACACCATTTACACATAAATACCTTTATTTATGGAATTAGGATATTTTCACTAGAAATATCACAAAATAAAATTACACTCATTATAACTATAAAGACGAATAATAAATACTTGGGGTATATCTTGAAAACTATACAAACGTATTTTTATATAAAACCCCCTCAAGTTTTATAAATTACCCTAAGGACCCTAGTAAATATAGGACTTCGATTTACATTTCTACTGTCTGACTCGGGTTTGAGTCTGATCCTAATCCGACTTGAATATGATTCAAGTACTATATAAATCTATAATATTACAATTCAACATGAACACACGAATTCATGAATCCAGTTATCAATCTATTTAATTTGACTGAACCAAACCATGAATATACTTTCCATTTACATGAATCCAGTTTACATCCATTACATCCGTTACTAATATCATGGTTTCAGTCAGTCATCCAACTATACAACTTATACAATATAATATAACAATACAATCAAAACACCATGGGGTTTAAGGAGTAGATTGGTACGGAAGGTGTTAAAAGTGGCACGAGACAGTAAGATTAAGACACCTAACATGAATCCTGTTGCTGTTGTACCGTGGCATAACGGTTCCTTGTACTTTCAGTTTGCCCTGGTCTCTAGCATATAGAGACCCCTCTCGTATACACTGGCATCCTTCTGTACCAAGCTACAAACAACAGCGTTAACACAATATTCTACAATATTATACAACTTTAAAAGATACATTCTTATTCTGCCTTTTCTATTTCTCCCTTAACTTTGGGACTTACCGAGCGACCTGTTCGCTGACGACATTCTATTTCTTTCTTCTTTGAATGTCGTCAGGTGATCTGGACACCGTAGAGATCGAGCCCACCAGTGAAGACTTGGATCAGTTCCTCGAAGACCCCGAGCTCTAGACATTTACATTTCCATTCATTACCTTTAATTTCCTGTTATGCCATTGTTTAGGCATTGTTTTTACTTCAGTTGTATTTCCTTTTCATGCATTGTACAAAAGAATGTTAATAAATAAAGTTGCTGTTATTTTTATATTTCTTGTCTCTTGTGATTACTTTTATATTTCTTAGATACGCTTAGCGTATGTACTTCTGAGTATATACGTAGCGGACCTCGTCGCGTTCCCTTCGCCGTATACCGGGAAGCGGGGCGTGACATTACTGAAAGAATCTGAAAGTGGTCTTACTGGCAGAAAGTGAACTGCTTTCGTCAATCGGTCTACGATCACTTAAATAGAGTCATACTCTCGACTGGTCCTAAGTAGTCTCACGAAAGAAAAAAAATCCATAGAGATCTGCTCCCATTTCCACTCTGGAAAGGGGCAAAGGTTGTAACTCTCCTGCTGACTCCTGATGCTCGGCCTTGACTTGTTGACAAGTCAGCATCCCGAAATAAAATCTGTGACATCTCCATTCATCCCTTCACACTAGTAGACTTCTCTCAAATCATAATACATCTTGGTGGAAACCGGATGAAAATATGCTGACTGATGCGCCTCCTCTAAGATTTCGCGTCTCAGTCACTCGGAATCTGGCACACATAGTCAAGTCCCAAATCATAGTACTCCCTGATCATCAATCACGAACTATGAATCTCTGCCCTGTCAATCCTTCTCTAAGATCTCTGACAAGCGAACGTCATCGGACTATGCCTCATGGATATGATCAAATAACTGTGGATGCGCACGAACACGGACAAGTTGTCCCCCGATCGACGTAAACTCGAACTGTACTCGGCTGTCACAAGGAATCTGTTAATCTGCCATCGACTGTCTCTGAACTGCGCTCAAACAAGAATAAGCTACCTCCGGTCTCTGACTCAAAGCATCTGCCACACATTCTCCTTGCCCGGATGATAAAGAATCTCGCAGTCATAGTCTTTCACTAGCTCCATCTTTTCCCCTCCGAAAGACGCAGCGGACGTCTAGCCTGAATTTCGGGGCAGATGCTAATTGGTGCTATCCGTCCACCTCTCCGAAGATACCAAGTTGATTTATGGCACCATGTATCGAAGGTTTAAACGGATGCGGCCGATGTAGCAGACTTCGTCAGATTCCCCCTTATTGTGAGGGGTTTTTGATTGTGGGGACGCTCTTCCGTGCAGGCGCAAGCCCCTGCAGTTAATTACGCTACCGCATCGCGGTAAGCACTTTCTCCTTCTCCAGATGGTCACTTCATGTCGTGTGTATTTGTTTTATTTTTGGTTGCCCGTGGATTGTATACGGAGACTAATTTATGTTGTCGCCCGTAGGGCGTGGACTAGTCCAAATCCGTATCTTTCTTAGATTTGGGTTTGGAGGGTTGGGTTTAAGGATACGTTAGCCTCATTTGAGACTAAGATCAACTTAAACGTTTGTTAAGGATACGTTAGTCTCATTTTAGAATAAGATCAACTTAACGGGATCGTTTAGATCCAACAAGAGAGTAATTGGACTCTATTGTTTAGTTTAGGGATATTGCGGTCGATTAGTTTAAGGACATTACGGTCCATTGTTAGTTTAAGGACATCTTGGTCTGATGTTAGTTTAAAGACATCACGGTCAAGGTTTAGGACATCATAGTCCGTGAGTTTAAGGACCCTACAGTCCGATGTTAGTTTAAAGACATCACGGTCGAGATTAAGGACAACATAGTCCATGGGTTTAAGGACCCCATAGTCCAATGTTAGTTTAAAGACATCACGGTCGAGGTTAAGGACATCATAGTCCATAGGTTTAAGGACCCCACAGTCCATTGTTAGTTTAAAGATATCACGGTCGAGGTTAAGGACATCATAGTCCGTGAGTTTAAAGACCTCACAGTCAAGGTTAAGGACATCATAGTCCGTGAAATGTGTGGTTGTCGGGACCCGTCACCTCTTTGAAGACGTTGAGGAATTACAACGACAAATATCAAAGGAGTGAAGAGATGTACCCTTGAACCAAGGTGGATTAAATGATCTGTAGCCCAATTTGGAACTAAGATCAATTAATTAAATTATGAGCACATTGGCTCAGTTAAGTCTGAATTGAGGACTTATGGCCAACTTGGGCTAAGTCCAATTAGATTCAAAATGTTGGCCCTTTGTTGGACCATTAGACATTTGTCTGGTTTCAGCTCATATTATTTAGCAATGCTAAACAAGAGTTTGAGGGCTTTGGTAACATTTTTATCTTTGATTGAGCAGTAGATATTATAGCTCTGATTTTTACTCAGTTTTGAATGGGAGGCTTTGCCTCTGGGAAATTAACCAATTTGGTTAAAATTAGTGTTAAACACTAGATAACAACGGTGTTAAACACTGGAAATGGATCCCTCAAATTAGTGTCAAACACTAAAAGACAATCAGTGTTAAACACTGGCAATATAATTCTCAATTTAGTGTTAAACACTAAAAAAAACACTCAGTGTCAAACACTGGAAATAAAGCTCTTGAATTAGTGTTGAACACTAGAAAATGACAGTGTTAAACACTGGAAATAAGTCCTTTAAATTAGTGTTTAAAACACTAAATAGGAAAGGGTCACGTGGGGCCACGTGAGGGCACCCAAAAGTGGGACCAGGTCCCTTTTACTTTGCTTTGCAAATAAGTGTTTAACACTTTTTTTATATTTTATTTTTAGCATCACGTGTTGGCACGTGATGGGCATTTATGCACTGATCATTAAAGCATTTGCTAAGGGGTCACGTGGGGACACGTGAGAGCACCCAAAGCTTCGCTTTCCTTTGCTTTTTCTTTCCGTGTTTTGTAAGTCATGTGGGAGCACGTAAGGCATTGCCTCAAAGCTTCCTCCTTCTCATTTCTGGGGATCTCTTCAGGGGTCACGTGGGGACACGTGACCTTAATTCTTTTGTATGCATGAAGATCTATTTATCTTTAAGAATTAAATTCTTTGTAGGGTTAAACCCTAATTATGATTCTGGAGGAATTAAATTCCTATTGTGAAAGAATTAAATTCTTATCTAGGGTTAAACCCTAATTTTCTTTAGAGGAATTAAATTCCCATATATGTAAAAGAATTAAATTCTTGTGTAGGGTGAAACCCTAATTCCATTTTAGGAGGAATTAAATTCATGTGAACTTGAGAGAATTAAATTCTCGATTAGGGTTAAACCCTAGTTCTGTCTATCTTGAAGGAATTAAATTCCTATAATTTTAGGAGAATTAAATTCTCATATAGGGTTAAACCCTAATTTCATATCTTGAAGGAATTAAATTCCTATAAATCTTGAGAGAATTAAATTCTCAATTAGGATTAAACCCTAGTTTCATCTTGAAGGAATTAAATTCCTAGAAATTTGGGAGAATTAAATTCTCTGAACTCAATCCTCCCTCTAAGTCTTGGATATACATGGCAAAATCTCAACCCGATGAGAATTAAATTCTCAACCTATGGGGAGATTTTCTTCTGCAGATCTTCAACCAGAGGAAGAACTAAGTTCTTTTTTTTGTAGAAGAGTTAAACTCTTAGATTTTGAGAATTAAATTCTCTGTTTAAAGTTTTGATCCCCTTTCTTTTCTCACCCTAGTTCTGTCTTTACATATATATGCACTGTTGGCTTTGCTTTAACATCTTCCCCTTATTTTATTTCAGGTACAATGACGTCTGTCCCGTACTTTCCTTTCACTCGCTCGGAAGCCGCTTTTCCCTAGTCGCCATCTGACGAGGAAGTGATGGTGATGATCAGAGCTCATGACCCGAACCGCACCAACTTACTGTTGTGGGGGACCTGGTACAGTCACATCATCCGGAGTCGCCGGAGTTTCCTTTGCGAAGTACCGACGGAGCCTACCTTTCCGTTCCTGCCGATGGATCCTCCAAGGACAGTCTTTGCCGTGGAGATGCCGAATTGGACCCTGATGGGACGACTTGAGCCTTCGAAGACTGGCATCCCGAATCATCCTATCCCGGCCATAGATATTCTGGGACGCCGCATTTTCCAGGGCGAGGCCCAACCGTGGGGGCAGATTTATAAAATAGGGCTCACCCCTCGACACCCCACGTGCTTTCAGTGGTTAGCTCTAGACCAGCCACCTGGTTATCTTCTTTGGGCTCGCTACATCCTGTCCGCCCATCGCGCGCGACTGCAGAGGGTCGGACTTTATCAGGCAATATATGCCTCGCTCTTCCACTACTAATCCCCTCACGTCTGGTGGGTTAAGGCGTTCTTGAACCAGTGGAATCTCCCCACAAACACTTTTCTCCTAGGGGACCGCGAAGTTTCGATTTCTTTGGAAGAATTTCGTGAGATCTCGGGGCTGCCAATCATGGGGACACTTTATGAGGAATTGCTGCCTTCCGACGAGTACGTCTTTGAGACCAAGCCCGCAATGCTCGACGGCTTGTCTACCGAGAACGCCGTCCGCCATAAGCGCCCGAGTTTAATCAAAGCCCTGGGCATCTTTGACAAACTGTTCACAGAATCTGAGGAGCAGGGCGTCACTTTTAAGAGCTTCATCGCTTGCTTCCTTCGCGAGGATGTCCTGTCGAAGACGGATCCGAAGTTTGCAAACATCAATGACCCCTTTGGGTTTGGTTTGAACAGGCGGCCGACTAAGGAATCGGATTTACCGCAGTACAACATTCCTATTACATCGCCGATATCTTTCAAATCGATTGCAGCTCCCGGCATGGATGAGGAGACATTCTTTGTGGGTTTTATCAGTGTCTGGCTCAGCTGGTTCGTCATTCCCATGCATCGCCGCTTCATGAGAGTCTCGGTGATCTATCCGGCTCATCGTATCGCTGAGGGGACACGGCTAGCCGTAGGCATCCCAGCGCTGGCGCATCTTTATCATGGGTTGGGTGCCGTGGCCAATACCTCAACTCCCGGTGTGGACGTAGTAAACTTCTCCCTTCATTACTTCACATCTTGGATTGAGATGCACGTGTTGGGGGCCTTTGCTGCGCACCAAAGACCCGCGTTTTATGATGCTTACACTTTTCCGTGACTCATGCGGCTGGTGGGTGCTTCTGCTCCTGACCCGACTCAGTCCCGGGCTATTTGCATGCTAATCGCTCCCTATGCTAGTACGGGCGGATTGGTATTTGTTGATCGGGCCCTATCCTCTCCTTCAGGTCCAATCCAACAACTCCACGACTTGTCGAAAGATGAGGTGCCTTCTCTGAAGCCTCGGGAGGCTACGCACTTGTACACGATCAGACCAGGTTATCTAGTATTCCGTCAGAACAGTGCGGCCTTCTTTATGCGGTACAATCCGCATCGCTTCGCCCGGCAGCTTGGATATGATCAGGGCGTCCCCTTCGAAGCTTTTACAGTCGCGCCCGTCCCTTCACCCAAAGCCGTTCGTGATGCTGCTTATCACTTCGTGAGGCTGAATACTGGTTCTCGCTTCGTGATTCCTAAAGCCGACCATATTCCCCGATGTGTGGGGTCCTTCATGGGCTGGTACCTTCATCGGGTCTGCCCGATTATTGCTGAGGAGAAGAGGGTGCTTCTTGGATATGGCGTTCTTGCTCCGGTTTAGGCCACGGGAGTTCCGTTGCGACTGCGCGCACCGGTCCGCTTTCTCCTGAGGGACACCAGTGTTGCGCTCATTCCGGGGGAGTCGGAGGTGGACCTCACCCCCATAATTGGTATGCCATTGGATACCCGGGCTCAGTCGAGGGGTAAAAGGGTGCCAATAGCAGTACCACCGCCCGCGGCATCGACAATGGCCGTGTCGTCCTCAATCGCAGCGCCAAGCGAGGGCGTTGGGAGTGAGGGCGTTGAAGGCGAAGTGGGTCGGCATCATGCCAAGGCTCCACGGGGGAGGAAACGGTCGTCCTCGGCGGTCGGCTCTGGATCCAAGCGGCGGAGGAAAGTGGCTACCAACTTGCTCGACTCTTTAGTAGAGTCTGAGCCCATTCTTCAGGACGAACTGTTGGCCATGCAAGAGTCGGATGCTGGCCTACTTTTTCCAAGTTCAACTGCCGAGGAAGCCGCACAATTGGCTGAGGCTATAAGACGTTCTCAAGACGAGTCGGGGAACGTAAGGATTCCGAAGAAGCCTTATCCCGCCGTCGCCTTTTATGAAGACCCTCCGTGGATCCGGCGACGATTCATCGGCCCTTTGGAAGAATGGGGCGAAAGGACCCTTAAACAGGCTGCTTCGGAGGATGCCGCGGACGCACTTTCACTGTGGACCGGCGGCCACGAGTCCACCCTCGGACGTCGGCGAGCACACCTCCTTGAGAAGGAGCGTCGGCTTGAGCAAGCTATACTGCAAGCTTCCTTGCGCATTGGTATGTTCTTGTATCTCTTTGTGATACTTCATATTGCCTGCACGCATATATATGCATTCTTATCCTTGTGTAAACTGTGCAGAGACTTCGGCGATGGCGAAGATTCCCACGGGTTTACTGACCGTAGAGCCTGTTGATACCCCCAGTGAAACACTGCTCGGTGTGGAGGGGGTTGATGAAACTGTCCCTCTCGCAATAGAGCCTCCTGTGGTGGCTCCTGCTCCCGAAGCACTTGCTCCCTTGGGGGAGGCACCTTTGGTGATCGCTGTCCCAATGGCTCTCCCTGAGGGCGGCTCAGAGGTTGCGGTGAAGGTCGTTGAAGCTGCTATCCCTCCAGCTCAGAATGGGAGGAGCGTCGAAGGTAACCTTCTATATTTTAAATTAGCAATCTTTCCGTTATCTGAACCCTTTTATCTTTTCAGAATTGCGTGGGTTGGCGGCTTCGATTGCCGACTTGTCTCCCAGGCAGTCTTTTCAGTGCCTGTTGGAGATGGCTGCTCCACAAGCAATATTTTCTCAGCGCATCGTCCTTTCTTCTGGGCAAGGTTAGTATTGTCTACCTTCTTTTCACAACATTGCTATTATTTCACAAAATGACATTGATGTCCTTTACAGTCATGGAGGCCAATGATGAGGTTGAGGTTCTTGATGGGCCAGGGGAGTCTTCAGCTCCTTCTTGCATGTCCGTGGGTAAGTAAAGTCCCAACATTGTTCCATTTGTTCTTTTGCTTACACATTCAGCTGACTGTTTATAAATCTGAACAGCTCTGCCAGTTCCTACTGCGTTAGAGTCGCGCATCACTATGCCACCCGGCCCCTACGCTCTGAGAGCCTCGGAACGGATGGCCAAGCTAAGCCTCGCCTCTCTGTCATCTTTGATCGAGGAGCTTCGTGCTGGCAACGTAATTATGGCCGAAGCATTTGCTGCTGAAGCTAACGGCTCTCTCCCCTTTCTTGCCACCTATCATAGCGAAGCAGTGGTGCAAGTCTGGGTTGAGTTTTGCCGGTAGGTGGAGGCTTGCTTGCACGTGCTCGAGTGTACCCGCCTTTCTTCGGAGGCTGTGGCTGCGAAGGTAGGCTTGCGGGGTTCGATTGAGCGGTGCGCGGCGAACATGGTGTCGTGCGAGGCTTGGCCGCAAATTTTCGGAGAGGGAGCTGGCTTCGAAAGCGCTGATAGAGCTTCAGGCCAACCTTACGGCCAAAGTCAACAAAGCGTATGAACTCTGGCGAGTGCTTCAAGAGGCCATCAAGGAGGTGGTGGCCATCGACAAAACCGCCGTGTTCACTCGTGAAAGGGTTGAGGCTCACAAAGCTACCGAGAAAGAGCTCGAAGGCCGGCTTGCTTCATATCAGGCCCAGCAAGCTCAAGCGGAGGCCCGTCTTTTGGCGATATTGAATCACGAAGGTGAGGCCTAGCAAAAGAGGGATGAGCTGACCAATCTGCTAAATCGCCCGCCGACTTGAAGACTTGTATATATATTTTTTTACTCTTCCTTTGTACATACTCCTGAATAAGAGTATATTTTTTGTTTCTTTCACGAATTGTACTTTGTATTCATTTTGATTCATGAATAAAAGACATATTTTTCTTCACAATGGTGGGTCCCTTCTTATTGAATGTATTTTATGGATAGTCTATCTCGGTTCCTTTGCAGGACAATGATGGCTTAGGATTCAGTGTTAAGATCTGCCTCCTAAGACTTTTCAACTTTATGAGCCGTGAGGGTCTCATAAAGAATTTTCTCCCTACCGGTCGAGAGAATCCCGTAGGTGTAATTTCTCCTTAAGAATCGTGAGGATTCATAGGTGTGTTTTCTCTTGAAAGTTGTAAGGATCTCATAAGAGAATTTGCTCCCAAACGAGTCATGAGGACCCGCAAGTGATGGGTGAAGTTGCCCTTATCCGCATTTCACGGGGTCAGGGGTTGCTCTGGATGCTTCCCACGGGTTCACTGCCGTGTTCTGCGAGGACCAGGCTCCGCTCTGGACGTTTCTCACGGGGTCAGAGTTGACATTATCCGCGTTCCACGTGACCAGGAATTTTGCTGTAGATGCTTCCCACGGGTTCACTGCCGTGTTCGGCGAGAACTAGGCTCCGCTCTGAACGTTTCCCACGGGGTCAGGATTGACATAAGCCGCGTTCCATGCGACCAGGAATTTTTCTCTGGATGCTTCACACGGGTTCACTACCGTGCTCTGCGAGGACCAGGATCCGCTCTGAACGTTTCCCACGGGGTCAGGATTGACATAAGCCACGTTCCATGTAACCAGGAATTTTGCTCTGGATGCTTCCCACGGGTTCACTGCTGTGTTCGGCGAGGACCATGCTCGGCTCTGGATGCTTCACACGGGTTCACTGACGTGCTCTGCGAGGACCAGGATCCGCTCTGGACGTTTCCCACGGGGTCAGAATTGACATAAGCCGCGTTCCACGTAACCAGGAATTTTGCTCTGGATGCTTCCCACGGGTTCACTGCCGTGTTCGGTGAGGACCAGGCTCCGCTCTGGATGCTTCACACGGGTTCACTGTCGTGCTCTGTGAGGACCAGGATCCGCTCTGGACATTTCCCACAGGGTCAGGATTGACATAAGCCGCGTTCCACGTAACCAGGAATTTTGCTCTGGATACTTCCCACGGGTTCACTGCCGTGTTCAGCGAGGACCAGGCTCCGCTCTGGATGCTTCACACGGGTTCACTGCCGTGCTCTACGAGGACCAGGATCCGCTCTGGACATTTCCTACGGGGTCAGGATTGACATAAGACACGTTCCACGTAACCAGGAATTTTGCTCTGGATGCTTCCCACGGGTTCACTGCCGTGTTCGGCGAGGACCAGGCTTCGCTCTGGATGCTTCACACGGGTTCACTGCCGTGCTCTGCTAGGACCAGGATCCACTCTGGACGTATCCCACGGGATCAGGATTGACATAAGCCGCGTTCCACGTAACCAGGAATTTTGCTCTAGATGCTTCCCACGGGTTCACTGCCGTGTTCGGCGAGGACTAGGCTCCACTCTGGATGCTTCACACGGGTTTACTGCCGTGCTCTGCGAGGACCAGGATCCGCTCTGGACGTTTCCCATGGGGTCAGGATTGACATAAGCCGCGTTCCACGTAACCAGGAATTTTTGACTTTATCCGCATTTCACGGAGTTGGGGTTTGACTATCGGTTATCTGTGTACCACCGAGTCATGGAACTGGGAGTTGCCTCTGTTCCACTTTGCTTGATGTTGTGTTTGTCGTAATGAAACGGATGTTGAGATGATCTCCAGGCCATTTGTGAACCGTTGAGATTTGGCTTCTTCTTCTGATGAAACCTGGGGAGGAAAGGCATGATTCCTTCTTTGTTTGCGCCCCTGGATTGTATACAGGGATTGATTTGATATCACCTGTATGGCATAAATTTCATTTTTTTTATTTCTTTCCGCGATGCTCTATCATTTCAGCTTTTATATCGCGAAGGTCGCGATTGCCCAATCATTTCGGCTACTTTTCACGGTGCCCAATCATTTCGGCTATTTGTTTTATTTTTACTCGCTGATTTTTATTGCGAGTTGCCCAATCATGCAATTTTGCATGCATATGTTTTTACTTGCTGATTTTGTTTGCAAGTTGCCCCATCATTTCGGCTATTTCGTATGCATTGTGGCTTGCTGGTTTTTCGCTGCAAGCTTGGAATTAGACACTGATTTTGGCATCAGCACCGCTATAACTGGGATATTGCCAGGAGCGAATCATCATTTGCCCTCGTCGATGTCGAGCAAAGGTGGCTTAGTAGACAGGGTTAGGATCCCATCGACTAAGGCTTTTGACTTCATGAGCCGTAAGGGTCTCATAAAGGTGTTTCTCCCTACGAGTCGTGAGGATCTCGTAGGTGCTTTTTCTCCTTAGGAATCGTGAGGATTTCTAAGTGCATGTTCTCCTATAAGTCGTAAGGATCTTACAAGAGGGTTTTATCCTTGTAAGTCGAGAGGACTTACAAAGGTTGTTCACCATGTAGACATATCCCTAGTCACGGATGGGACTTCGTTAGGGAAATGTTTATTCGCACCCGTCGATTGTATACAAGGGTCAGCACTGAGCCACTTGTAGGGCAGTATTGAAGGTTGTGGGGGCTGCTTAAGAACAGGTTCAGATCCTTGTAGTTTAAGACTTTCAAATCATATGAGCCGTGAGGGTCTCATAAGAGGGTTCTCCTTACGAGTCGTGAGGATCTCGCAAGTGTGATTTCTCCTTAGGGATCGTGGGGATCCCAAGTGTGTTGCTCCCTTGTGAGTCGTAAGGATCTCACGAAGGTAGATTCTCCTTACAAAGTCGAGAGGACCCTGCAAGTGTCTTTTAACGAGATTGCTCCCTTTCGAGTTTTCGCAAAACTCGCCGGTAGCCCTGCTGTTTTTACTCACGGAGCCCTTTCGGGTTTTCATCCGTGCCCTTTTTGCTTGTGAACATACCGTTTTTTTTCTCTTCTTTCTTTTTTTTATTCTAACGAGGTTGCGCCCTTTCGGGTTTTCACAAGACTCGCCGGTAGCCCTGCTGTTTTTACTCACGGAGCCCTTTCGGGTTTTCATCCGTGCCCATTTTGCTTATGGACATACCGTTTTCTTTTTTTTCCCTCTTTTTTTTAATTTCTTTTTGTATCAGCTTTGGGATGCTGCAATCCACCGTAATTTATCGACATCTCGGTCAATGGCTAGTTTTAGGACATAGTGGTCCATTATTAGTTTAAGGACGTTTCGGTCCGTTGTTAGTTTAAGGACGTTTCGGTCCGCTGTTAGTTTAAGGACGTTTCAGTCCGTTGTTAGTTTAAGGACGTTTCGGTCAGATGTTAGTTTAAGGACGTTTCGGTCCGTTGTAAAGGAAGCTGGTTATTACTTATAGAGTTTGGGCTTAGGAAGATAGCGAGCCGACATAGTCGTCGTCATCTATCATTGACCTAGGCCGTGACTCGTCAAGCGTAATACTTCTTCAGGAAGTGACCGTTTATTGGTCTGAAAGGTCTTTCACCATGCATGTCCATGAGTGATAGGCCCCACCCTGGTAGACTTTGTCTATAATATACGGGCCTTCATAATTCGGCTCGAAGTTCCCTCATTTAGCACGATTGGGGATCATAGGTCTTTTGACCACTAGCACGAGTTCGCCTTGGCGGAACGTCCTCAGCCTAGTCAATCTTTCGTAGGAGCGCATCATCTTTGCTTTATAAGCCTCCAGATTTTGTTACGCTATGAGCCGGGTTTCATCAAGGGCATCGAGCTCCTCAAGCCGAAGGTGAACATTCTCTTCATCCGTTAGCTCGTAATGAACTGCCACTCATAGAGAGGGTAACTCTATCTCGAGGGGGAGTACCGCTTCTGTACCGAATACCAATGCGTACGGCGTTGTGTTCGTGGCCGTCTTGAACGTAGTTCGATATGCCCAGAGAGCTTCATGCAGTCTCTCATGCCAGTCCTTCTTATTTCAAGACACCGTCTTTTTCACGATCTTCGTCAAGGTCTTGTTGAAAGCCTCAGCTAGACCGTTAGCTCAGGGATTATAAACTGAGGAGTATCTCTAGCCTATGTTATGCTGTTGTGCGAAGCGGCTGATTTTGTGGCTTCTATAGGCTGGCCCATTATCGGAGATAATCCGTCGCGGAGTTCCAAACCGATAAATGACGTGTGTCTTGAATAAATGGAGGATATTCTCCGTCTTCACCTCCCTCAGCGGTACTGCTTCTGCCTATTTGGAGAAGTAATCAGTTGTCGCCAAAATGAATCGATGTCCTCTGGACGATGCTGGTTCGATGGGGCCGATTATGTCAGTTCCCTACATTTCGAACGGCCAGCTAGCCACCGTTGGATGTAGTGGATTTGGATGCTGGTGGATAACCGTGGATCTGGCATGAGTGGCATCGCTTCGCGTATTCGAGGCAGTCTTGGATCATCGTGGGCCAATAATAACCCATCCGTTTGATCTTCAGCTTCATCTTCGGCCCGGCTTGGTGAGAACCGCAGAGTCCGTCGTGAGTTTCTTGGACGACTCTCTTTGCCTCTTCAGGTCCCAGGCATCTTAACCACAGAGAATCAAATGATCTCTTGTATAGAGTATCATTGACGAAGGAAAAAGACAGCTCGTTTCATAAGCTGATGTTTTGAGGACGCATCTTCAGGCGTCTGTCGGGATTTGAAGTAGTCTATAAAGACTTCTCTCAAATCCTCAACCTTTTCTTGGTCTTTTACTTATAGAGCCATTTTCTCGGTCGTTCCCTTGTCCTCAGACGACTTTGGAAATATTTCTGCCGGTGCGAGGACCCGACGGCTTTGCACAAAGATCCTCATGTCATCGAGGTTCTCATCGGCCAATTCTTTAGCAAGCTTGGCTAATGCATCCGCTTTGCTATTTTCCGCACGCGGTATGCTTTCTAAGATGTAGAAAGGAATCTGAATTAGCAGTTGTTGTACTCTCTCTTCGTACTTCACCAACTCTGGTTTGCACGTTTGGTAGTCGCCATTTACTTGACTAACGACCAGCTAGGAGTCTCCGTATATGAGGAGGTTCTCAATCCCCATGTCGATGGCTATCTCGAGACCTGCTATCAAAGCTTCATACTCGGCTTCATTGTTTGTTCTCGGCTCTATTAAGGAGAAGGAAAAGCGCATTATCCCTCCTTGTGGAGTTACGAAGATGAGGCCTACCCCTGATTTGATTATGAGGGTGCTTTGTTTGCGCTTCTTCATGGAAGATGCTCCATCAAAATAAAGTTCCCATCGGGTATCACTCCGGTTAATCGTGTCAAAAGCATGCTCGTCCGGCAGTTCGCAATTCATAGGAGAATCGGCAAGTATCGGATGCTCAGCGAGAAAGTCGGCGATGGCCTGGCCTTTCACTGCCTTAAGAGGCTGATATGTTATCGAAAACTCCATCAAGAGCAAGGCCCATTTAGCGAGTCGCCCCATCAATATGGCCTTTGACATCAAGTATTTGAGAGGATCCACCTTCGATATGAGGCGGACTTCATGTGCCAACGCATAGTGCCTGATCTTCGTTATCGCGAAGATCAATGCCAAGCAGTGTTTTTCGATGGGAGAATAATTGTTTTCCGCCCCCAGCAGAACTCGACTCAAATAGTAAAGGGCTCTCTCTTTCCCTTGATCGTTCTCTTGTGCCCATAATGCGCCTAAGGAACCTTCAAGGGTGGTTGTATACAGAATGAGAGGCTTTCCCTTGACCGGAGCAGCCAGCACTGGCGGATTCTGCAGGTATTGCTTGATTTCGTCCAGCGCGCTTTGGCATTTGTGATCCCAGATGAAAAGGGTTCCCTTTTTCATCAGGTGACTGTAAGGACGACACTTTCCTGAGAGATTGGCTATAAATCGCCGGATATACGCGAGCTTCCCTTGGAGAGACCGCAATTGCTTGAGAGTCCTTGGCGGAGGCATTTCCATGATCGCCTTGATCTTTGACGGATCTATCTCGATGCCTCGGTGTCGGATGATGAATCCTAGGAATTTGCCCGAGGAAACTCCGAACGCGCATTTGAGAGGGTTCATCTTCAAGTTGTATTGCCGAAGGCGTTGAAACACGATTCTCAGATGCTCTAAATGTTCCTCGTATGATTTGCTTTTCACCACGAGGTCGTCGATATAGCATTCGACGATTTCATGTATGAGGTCATCGAAGATCTTCGTCATGGCCCTCTGATAGGTGGCACCGGCGTTCTTTAGACCGAAAGGCATCACCTTGTAGCAAAATATACCCAAAGGGGTCCGGAAAGCGGTGTGCTTCTGGTCCTCGGGATTCATCTTTATCTGATTATATCCAGACGAGCCATCCATAAAGGAGAAGACTTCGTGAGTGGACGTATTGTCTATCATCAGCTCGGTGACCAATACTGGGAAGTCATCTTTCAGGCAGGCTTTATTGAGATCTCGAAAGTCCACACAAATGCACACTGTCCCATTTTTCTTCATCACCGGGATGATGTTGGCGATCCAGTCAGGATACTGCACCTCTTGGATGAAACCAGAATCGATTAGCTTCTTAACCTCTGCGTTGATGCTCATCTCAAGCTCGAGCCGCATTCTTCTCGGCGCTTGTTTGATTGGCTTGACGTCTGTGGATATTACCAATTTGTGGACAGCAATTTCTGGATCTAGTCCTAGCATCTCGGAATAGTTCCATGCAAAGCAATCGTTATGCTGCATAAGCACGTCTTTTAATGTGGCCACCCGTTCTTCAGACAGCAACTCACTAACGAACGTCGGTCGTGAATCACTTGCCGTTCCCAAGTCAATTTTCTTGAGCTCATCTGCAGTGGTATGTATTCCATCTTTCAGCTCTTTCGGCGCCGGCGGAAACTCCGAGATCACCTCGTCGTCGTTGTTTTTGAAGCACCATGGGAGGTCATCCATATCCTCGGGCTCTTCTTTTGATAGCGTTATCATATGACAAGTACGAGCTCGCTTCCAAGACCGATGTTGATCTGGTTCTACTCTTGCTATATGCGCGGCTTTTGGTTCGTGCTTCTGTGGCGGATTTATCCTCTAACTGCTGGATAAAGCGAACTTGCCGAGCTGATATTGATCTTCGACCCAATTCTTGAAGGTGAAGCAGTCTTCGAGAGGATGTCCTATTGCTCGGTGATAAGGGCAATAGTCTGGGTGAGAGATCTCGTTGGCTTGCTCGGGGTGTTTGGACTCCGAGAGGGTGATCATTCGATGTCTTATGGCGAGATCAAGTATCCTCCGTGTTTTGTTCTGAGGAAAAGAGTACGCTCAATTCATCTTCTTTATAAGGGACGAATCCGGATTGCTCGATTACTGATCTTTTGGCTTCTTAGTCCCGCTTTGTCGCTCTCGAACGCTTTTCCCGTTCTTTAATTTATTTTTGCCTCTGCGTCGGGCCTTTTGTATGACGGGTTGATAAGGATGAGCATTGCTGCTCTCCACGGTTTGTTGGACGAGGCGCTGTGTCCTGGCTTTTTCGTAAATGGCCATCTCGCGGTTATGGTCATCCCGGATCTTTTGACCCGCTTCCCTTACTAGCCTGTCCATTCATTCTTCAAATGACGGACTCGGCGCTTTGATGACTGGACCTTGTTTTGGTTCAGGATCAGCATCTTTTAACAGGGCGTCCTCTTCTTCATCGAAGTCATATATGACGTAGCTACCATGGACTCGTTCCCGTTTCCTGGATTGGACATATCCGAGCCCGACCGTTTCCATTCTCCCGTTGGGCAGCTTTCGTTGAGTCCTGGGAACGTCCCAAATCCTGTTGTAGAATCGAGCTTGTCGAGTGGTCTGTCTGAAAGGGACCCCTTGGCGCTTCAATAGCCTTTTCAAGCCTTCCGTGTAATATCTAGGCAAACGGATGGGCTGGAGCCTGTCGAGCGTAAAATCGGCGCCATGCCAAACTTCTTTCTCTACTTTGGTTTTCTCGGATCGGTAGAATAGGATCGCCTGTTCACCTTTTCTCCTAGGGGACGTAAAACGTCTGCAGCTCTTGCACACAATATGCTTCAAGTGCATCGAGATCTTTGTAATGCTCCTGTGGAACCAAGGTAATTTGCAGATTCTGACTATCGCCAGCGAAGGGTTGTATTGATGGCCGAACGGAAAATATAGCGTTAACCGCGTCTTCCGAGTCGCTGCCGAAGATCAACATGGGGGCGGACGGTCCCGGGTTGTTGCGTTGAGGCGGCCCTGAATAAACTATCTCTTCTTCATTCTCGGTATCACTCCCGAAGACTGGAACAATGGTGATAGCTTTGTCCTTCGGCTTGTGGCATCTCTCCATATCCTCGAAATCTGGTAAGAAATATTTTGCATCTTCGTACTTTCGAACTTTGTTCACGGAGAATGGGTTCAACTCCCCCTTCACGGTATACTCGAGACCATCCTTGAAGTATTTCATACACTGATGTTGTGTAGAAGGGATGATGTTGTACTCGTGTAACCATGGCCGGCCGAGCAAAGCGTTATAGAAGGTCTTACATCGATGACGTGAAATTTAATATCCGTGACAAGTAGCCCGAAGCGTAGCGTCAGTATCACAGACCCGAGAGTCCGTGATGACTGGGAGTCGAAACCGGAGATGGTGATTTTGTCACGAGCTAGGTGCTGAACGCTCATGCAGATTTCCTTCAATACTCGCATGTTGAGAAGATTGACGGAAGACCCATTGTCGACCAGGATTTTTCCTATCTTAATATCGTGACAGTATCCGGAGACGTAAAGGGGACGATTATGTTCGCACGTCCCAAGAAGGAGATCTTTATCGCCGAAGGTGATATCGGCTGTGTGTACTTCTTCCAGCTCGTCTTTCATCCTTTCTTCGGCGAGGAAAGCTTGGAATTGCTCTGGCTCTTGTAGCGCCTTGATCAATGAATCTCTTGCTTCTTCTGATAGTAAAAAGGCGTCGAGAATGCTGAGCTGCGAGGGTAATTTCCTCAAGTGCACCAGAACGTTGTAGTCCACCTTACTTTTCTTTGGCGGGTCCTTGGCGGTCATCTCTTTCATGACTTGATTATCTAGGGCGATATCCTCAGAGACCTTTTCTTTTCCCTTATCTTTTCTGTTTGTGAGTCCGAGATTCTTTTCGGGCAGTGTACGATTGCCAGCTAGATATTTTCACAGGTCTTCGATTCATCCTCTTTCCCCGAGATGGATTCTTTGAAGAGAGGGCCAAGAGTCATCTCTTCGTCGGAGTCGCTCCCGAAGGTGAGAATCCGCGATCCTCCGGCGTTGACCGTGCGACAGTTACCGGTGGTCCTTTTATGCTCCTCTTGTTGGATATAGTGCCCTCAGAGTCAATTATTGGATCACATGCACGTGATTGTAATGATTGAGGGAGGACCTATGCCGGTAGGACAGTCTTACTCAAGATGATAGTATGCTATCTGGTTTATCTTTATCATCGGTACAGCTTTAGGTGACATTACAGGTCACTATTACACGTTGATAGAGCCCTTAAGATTCTTACTTGACGGCCAGCAGTATGATGGCGATCATATACGTGGGAGCTGGGGTCTATAAGCACATCCTTAAAGTGGTCCCTAGTCGTGGGAATTTCGAGACTGGGCATCGATACTCCATTAGTAGACTAGTGTATACAGTCGAGACCCCGACGAGGGGCGGTGGCCGGTCTCACAAGCCATTGGTGTCAGTTTGTTCACCTAAGATGTATACAGGTGCTCATTGGGTTATGAGTACACCGGACAGGACTCGCCGGGAACATGCTGGTTGGTATTATACCTGACGTCAGATAGCAGTTCCCTGGCGACATGTATACAGGTTAGTTCATCGACCTGAGATTGTCATTTGTCTCGTGTGAGTTCCCACTGTACTTTGATTACTACCCTACCACGGCTCAAAGGAGTCGTGCAAACAGGTTTTAGTTGGGTACAGTCCCGAGCCACATGGAAGCAGTGAGCGGATCGGCAGGGGTTTCGTCTCTCCCGGTATTGGGGGTGAGATCGCGCTGTGTCTAGGAGAGCCATTACACGAAGTCCTTGGCCAAGGCAGGAGATTTACTGGTAGGTATTCCAGTAGTATCTCAGGGTGTTCTGGGCTACACTCCGACACGACTTGTACCGCTTTTGGGGGTCTGACTTTTACCAACCCCCTAGGCCCGCCATGTGATGCTCATAGACGAACGGACCGGACTGTACGGATATTGTCACTGACAGGCTCAGTAGGGTGTCAGGATGAGTTCGCTCATCGACCTCCCTTTTGGTCAATACCCGATAGCCCGTTACGTACGGTTAGTACCTCTGACGTGCTAGTGGTTAAATCCACAGCCAAAATATTGACGAGTCTTTAGAGTCCCCCACAGACTGTTTCTCAAGTTTCGGGCGAAACGTTGTAGAGGCCGTATGATATATGGCAGGGTCCGATCATATACGTGCAGTAGTGCACGGATCATGATCGGGCGGATCATACTAGTGGGCTTTGGTTTAAGCCGGATCCCAGTATTAGATTTATTGGATTACTTTAGTCTCATCGCATTCGCATTCGGTCGGAATGCGGATGCAGGTATGTATATACAGGTGAGGGGTATTCTTATGATCCGTCACGAGTTTACTTTAGATGTTGCCGTATCTTTTTATTGTTGTAAACATTTGGGTTAATGTTTACTTTGGAGGAAATAGTGAGCTTAATTCATGATGAGGTGCATTTAATGTGACATAGACTTCATTAGTGACTCATGGTCTCTTTTCTTATGCTAATGTCACATTATTTGATTGATTTGGGGATGAAATGAGAGGGAGAGAGAGTAAGGGCAGCCAAAATATGATGGTTAGCTCTTGTATTTGTTTCTTGCTCTTACTCTCGTTATCATACAACATAAGAAAGAAAAGGCTCATCTTCTTCTTCTTCCTCTATCTCACCATTTCCATTAATGGTATCATCTCTAACCTCCATCCATACACTCTCATGTGTTGAGAATCAATGGATGCTTGAGACTAAGTGATCACACACATTCTCTACATCGCCTTGGACATGTCGGCTAGCGAACTTCATGCCCAAGTTGCTTCGGACGAAGCGGGAGCCCGTAAAAAGACTCGAAGATGTGGTGTCCTTTCCGACGAGGAGATCAAGATCGGAGATGCCGCGAGGAGCTTGGGATGGTGGCCAAAGACCGAAGGACCGGATCGATCGGTATAGCTTTTCCAACCCTTTCTCTAGTTGCTAGTTGTAAGTTAATGGTTCGATCCGGATTTAAAGTATACGATAGCGCCGGTTTCTAGTTTAGAAAAAGTTTTCTTTTCCGCATTTTGGCCTCGGACAGACAGCCGGGGCGCTACTGTAGACTGTTTACCCCAATTAGAGCAAAGCTCTGTTCAAATTCCAAGGCGGGAAACGAAGCAACGCTTCTGTTTCCCCAATCAGAGCAAAGCTCTGTATTGAAAATTAAAATTAAAATAAATGAAGCAACGCTTCAGATCCCCTGCGCTGCGCACAGAGCGTCACGTGTCAAAATCAGACACACCAGCGCAGGGAGCGCAGCGCCCAAGGTAGCGCACTCCATCAAGAGCAAAGCTCTATTAAAAACAAAATAGAAGCAAAGCTTCAGTTGCGCAAGCGCTGCGCTGCGCGACACGTGTCAGCGCAGTCGCTTTTGCGCAAGCGCTGCGCTGCGCGACACGTGTCAGCGCAGTTGCGCAATCGCAGCAGCGCTGCGCGACACGTGTCAGCGCAGTTGCGCAATCGCAGCAGCGCTGCGCTGTGCGCTGCGCGACACGTGTCATGCTCTGGAGCATTTGCGCCAAACAGAATTAAAATTCTAAGAAATCTTTCTGTTCTTGTTAAAATAAGAAGATTTTCTTCTGTAAAACAGAAGCCCTTGGATCAAAGATCCAACGGTGGGGAAAATTCCCCAAATCACTCAGAGAAAGATCTCTTTAATAAATTTAACTAATTTATGGGCACTATAAAAAGGGCCCTAGACCTCAATTCAAAGGCATCAACATTTTCGGAGGAAAAAAAAGAGAACTCTGAAGAACTCCTCAAGAACAAAAAAGGTAAAAACCTTTAGAAAAAGAGAAAGTTCTCTTATGAACAGATCATAGATCTAAAAACAAGATCAATGATCTTTAATAAAAACAAAAAAATTAAATAGTGTTTTGCACTTTTTTATGAACCTTTGGTTCTCTGAGATAAGAAAAACAAGAAAAACTTATTTTTCTTTGATCTAAATTAGATCAAGAAATCAAATAGTGCTTTGCACTTCTGTTCTTGAATCTAAAAGATTCTTAGTGTTTTGCACTTCCAAACTGCGCTGTTGCGCTCTTGGGAAAGCGCCATGTGTCAACATCTGAACTACTTGCGCTATGCGCTTTAAGATAGAGCTTTGCTCTCTGTAATTGGCGCAACTCACCAAAGTACGCCACGTGTCAGCAGCGCACTAGCGCAGCGCACTGCGCTTGCATGACACGCGTCGTCACCACAAGCGCTTGCGCTCCCTGATTGGTGCAAAGCGTCTGGCAAATGCAATGCATTTCTTAAAGGGCCAGGCCCAAATCAAAAAGACCCAACAGTCCAAAATAAATTGCAAAGCAATAAAAAAGGGCAGAGCCCAAACAAAATGGATGCTCTGCATCATTTATAAAAGGGCAGAGCCCAGTCCAAACAAAAATAGAAAATAATGCAATGCATTATTTTAAAAATGGGCCAAGCCCTAGCACAGGTCTAACAGACCAACAACAAATAAAAGTGTTGAATATTTTTTTAACTGGACTTAGCCCAGTCATGGCCATAAGTCCTCAAATTAAATTGACCGAGCACGGCTGCTCCCTAAATCAATTTACATCCGGTTCGAGGGTACATCTCCGAACTTCTCTGACACCTATCGTTGTAATCCTTCAACGACGTCAGAGAGGTGACGGGTCCCAACGACCACACATCAATATGGACCGAGACGTCCTTAAACTAATATTTGACCGAGACGTCCTTAAACTAATATCGGACCGAGATGTCCTTAAACTAATAATCGTCCCTAAATGGGAACGATGGACCGAAACGTCCCTAAACTATTGATGGACTACTACGTCCCTAAACTGGCGATGGACCACCATGTCCCTAAACTGGCGATGGACCACCACGTCCCTAAACTGGAATATGGACCACCACGTCCCTAAACTAGAACAATAGAGCCTCCAAATGCTCTTTTGCCAGATCTAAACGGTCCCGTTTAAGTTGATCTTAGCTCCAAACACGGCTAACGTATCCTTAAACATTCAAATAGACTATAAAACTCCCAATAAACTTTGGTCCTAGGGTACATCTCTGAACTCCTCTGACACCTATCGTTGTAATCCTTCAACGACGTCAGAGAGGTGACGAGTCCCGACGGCCATATATTAAATGGATCACTACGTTAAGTTGATCTTAGTCTCAAATCAGACTAACGTATCCTTAACGAACGTTTAAGTTGATCTTAGCCTCAATACGGCTAACGTATCCTTAAACTAAAAACACCAAACCCAAATCTAAGTAAATACGGATTTGGACTAATCCACGTCCTACGGGCGACGGCATTACTCAGTCTCCGTATATAATCCACGGGCAACCACAAACAAAACAAACACACACGACACGAAGTGAAATTCTGGAGAAGGAAAAAGTGGCTACCGCGACGCGGTAGCGTAATTAACTGCAGGGGCTTGCGCCTGCAGGGAAGAGCGTCCCTACAATTAAAAACCCCTCTAGCGAGGGGGAATCTGACGAAGTCTGCTACATCGGCCGCATCCGTCTAAACCCCCGATACATGGTGCCATAAATCAACTTGGCATCTTCGGAGAGGTGGACGGATAAAACCAAATAGCATCTGCCCCGAATCTCAGGCAAGACGTCCTCGCGTCGTCGCCGTCTTTCGGAAGGGAACAGATTCTGGCACGCCCGGTGGGACCTTTTCCTCTTTCCACTCCACACTTCGTGTGTCGTGTTCGCGAGCAAATCGCGGTTTGTTGTGGTTGCTTGTGGATTCAAAGTACTTAGATTTGGTGTCTTTCTCCATGCAGAAAACAGAAGATCGATGGCTTCGAACTGCACCGCCTGCAGCTGCAACTCTCGCTCCGTCATTGCTGGAGGAGTGACTTATGGGCCTCGAGCGGCCTCCCTTTTCAAAATGCCGGTGGAGCAGGTGGCTCAAGCCACCACTGGACTATTTTTTGGGACCATGCTCCCACCAATAAGCTTCAACGCCCTAATGACATTGCAAGAAGCTCCAAAGAAGTCGGTCTTCGATCGACTTACCACTGCCGCAACCCCTCTCAACGGGTCGCCCAACTCCACTGCTTCAGTTTTTAACGGACTAGGTCAGAGCTCCAACGGGCCCATGAAGAAGCCTGCAATACCAGAAGGCGTTATCCCGAAGCGGATAGCTTTCCCTACTCCAGTTTCAGGCGAAATCACCAAGGTTGCTTCCCCTGCTCGGAAGTCCGCTTCTGACAGGTTGGCCATCCCCGTTCAACAGACGTCGGTCTTTAAAAGGCTGGTACCAGCAGATTCTGACCAACACAGGGGGCATGAGGAGGTCACCCCTATAACTGAAACAACTCCATCAGCACGACATGCTCGATGTCGCCACTGGCGCCACGTAAGGAAGGCTGGGGGCAACTCCCCCTCTGGATTTACTTCATCAGCTCCAACGGTGGGGATTGAGGCTGCTGTTCCAACCGGGAACGGGTTTGAATTGCTGAACACGGTGCGCAGAAACTCTTCTACTGCAATGTTGAAACGAACTCCTTCAACTGCGGAGAGTACTCCAGAGAAAAAGCTAGAGCATCCCCCTCAGCGGCTGTCCTCTAAAGTTTACGGGGTCTGGCGACAGATCCAAGAGTCGGTGATTGATGAAAACTATCTCCACCGACAGAAAAAGACGGAGGTTCGGCAGGAGAAGGATTACTCCGTCAAGCCACAAAAAGCAACAGCTACTTGGGTGCCTACTACAACGGCCCCCTCAACTCCAATCACTCAAAAGAAAAGGAGGCCGCAGAAAGCCCCTGTGAACATGGCGAAGCATAAAAGCGTTGAACACAAATGCTCCAAGTCTGGGGGCATAGTGGTGCACACTATATATATGGCTGCCAGGAAGGAGGATAGCCGTGCTTCTACGGGCCACCGACCGCTCACCAGATCCGTGACGAAAGCCCAGGAGCAACAACAAAAACTTCAGGAAATGATGACTGTAATGACTGCGCTTACCAAGCCAAAAGAAAGCTCGGAAGTATCATCAGAACAGCGGCACGAACAAGAAACCGACGCTGACTTTTTACGCAGAGTCCTCGAAAAGAGGGACAAAGAAGCTGCTGAGCAAACGGCTAACATAAAACAGATGGCGCTCCTCTTCCAAGATATGGTAGGGATGATGTTACAGCCGGACCCTCCTGCTGAAGATCCTCCGATCGTCCTTGAAGACGACAGGGGAGAAACGTCAAATCCTCCACCGGCTCTGTCAACAGCAAGGAGGAGGCAATCTCCAAAGCTGACCTGGACGAATATATAGCTCAGCAGATTCAGGTTCATCAGGCGAATGAAGCGGCTGGGAAAATTGCTAGAACCGGATGACCGTATCCGAGCTGGTACGACCAAATCAGTTACCCGCCGGGATATACGATCCCTAAATTCCACGTATATAAAGGGACAGGGAATCCGCATCAGCATGTCGCTCAATTCAGGGCCTTATGCGGCAATACTGGAGGCGATGACAAATTGTTGTTACGTCAATTCGTCGGCAGCTTAGCAGAAACAGCCTTTGAATGGTATTCGGAGCTACCTAACGACTCTGTCAAAACATTTGCGGAGATGGAGCTACTGTTCACACAAAGATTCGCGAGTGCTAGTGAACGCACCCCGATAACAGCACTAATAAATGCCAGAATAAGGCCAGGCGAAACGTGGGTCCAATACGCAACACGATGGCGAAACCTATGGTCGAAATGCGAACAACGCATAGAAGAGGCACCTGCGGTAGGCATGTTTGTGGGCACTCTCGATCCGCAGGCGACCATCTCACAATTCATGATGTTCTTCAGGCCGACCACCTTCCAGGCCTTGATCGACAAATTAGCCCAAATGGACCAGATGGGCCATGGACCGTCTCCTCCAAAACCAGATTCCCGAAATGAGAAAGGAAAAGGGAAAGCGAGCGTCGTCGCCAATGCTCAGCAACAGTCGAGCAACTCAAAGCCGGTCGTTCGCCAAAACAACGTGCGTCCACGCCCATCCCTCGAAGAGAGGCTAGGATGTCCTTACTCATTTCCTCAGAATAATACGAGAAGACTGTTCGAGCTGGCAGTGCGCAACAGACTCATCAATCTGCCGAGTCCAAAGCGTCTGTCGCAGCCAGGCGATCTTAATAATCCCAATTATTGCCCTTACCACCAAACGGTAAGTCACCCGATTGAGGATTGTTTCGTCTTTAAGGGATGGATCTAGGATCAGTACCTACAAGGCAATTTCGCGCTGTCGGAAAACTGGAAGGTAATCCCACCACAGCCGCACCCTCCAAAGAAGACGGACACGCCGGGGGAAACTTGTTCTTTTGTCGAGGACGAAAACGATGGAGAAAATTCATCAGATGAATCCAAAGACTACATAGCGACTTGTCATGTGATCTCTCATTCACTGACGAACGATGAGGAGGCTCCTTGCGCTGAGAAACCAATAGCGAATCCTGAGCCGGAAATTCTACAGCCATCAGACGAGTTGATCGATGTCTTCCTAAATGAAATTCGTCTGAAAGCAAAAGCCAATCAAGAGCGTGAAATGGCCATACTGGAAAGAGCCAAGGCATTCCCGTCAAATCAAAAGCCATACACTGCGGGTAAAAACAAATTCAAGATGAGGAAAAGGTTCGCCAAAGCTCTATCAGTAGGAATGAAGCTACCGCCCTCTAAAGAAAATACTCTCGCTGAGGTAGAGATGCACCCTAACTTCTGTTTATATCATCAGAAGATCATACATCCTACCGAAGACTGCGAATCCTTTAACTGTTGGTGGCAAGGGTATGTCGCTCAAAAGCAACACTTCGACAGGACAAAATGTGAAGCCTGTAGACGTCGAAAAAATGTGATAGATGAGCGCAAAAGAGCCGTCGACGATTGTCATACGGCCGACTCTAAGGTATCGCAAATTATCACCTTTGGAAGCGACTCTGACGAAGAAGCTACCCCCAACCTTTCCCTCAGGGAATCTATTTCAAAAATGAAGGAATTGAGGAGCTGCGAGAACGTTCAGCCATGCAATCGCACGCCACTCGGAAAAAATCCCGGCCCCACAAACAACGGAGCGAACAAAAAGGATAAAGGAAAAGGAAAAACGGCCTTCGTCGCCAGCGCTCAACAACAATTAAGTGACCCTAGACCGGTTGGTCGCCAAAGCAACAAGCGGCAACCTCTCCAGGAAAAGTTGAAACGTCCCTACTCGTTTCCGCAAGATAAAACAAGGGGACTGTTCGAGCTGGCAGTGTGCGACAGACTCATCAATCTGCCGAGTCCAAAACGTCCGTTGTGACCAGGCGATGTTAATAATCCTAATTATTGCCCTTACCATCAAACGGTAGGTCATCTGATCGAGGATTGCTACGTCTTCAAGAACTGGATTGAAGACCAATACCAACAGGGCAAGTTCGCGTTGTCCGAAAATTGGAAGGTGAACCCGCCACAACCGCATGCTCCGAGAAAGATGGATACGCCGGGGGCATCATGGTCAGTCATAGAGAAAGCCCCATAGACCGAAAAGTCAATAAACTAGATATTCGCCTCAAATACGGCGACCCCGGACCGAAACGTCCTTAAACTAATGATGGACTGCAATGTCTTAAAACTTGCAAATGACCGAAATGTCTTTAAACTACTACCGCATCATTCTCAGGCTGACGAGAATATAAAAAAAATTAAAATAAAATAAAATAAACGGTATGTCCATAAGCAAAATGGGCACGGATGAAAATCCGAAAGGGCTCCGTGAGTAAAAACAGCAGGGCTACCGGCAAGTGTTTGTGAAAACCTGAAAGGGCGCAACCTCGTTAGAAAAAATAAGAAGAATAAAAAGAATAAAAAAAACGGTATGTCCATAAGCAAAAATGGGCAATGATGAAAACCCGAAAGGGCTCCGTGAGTAAAAACAGCAGAGCTACCGGCGAGTGTTTGTGAAAACCAGAAATGGCGCAACCTCGTTAAAAAAAAAGAAGAATAAAAAGAATTAAAAAAAACGGTATGTCCATAAGCAAAAATGGGCACGGATGAAAATCCGAAATGGCTCCGTGAGTAAAAACAGCAGGGCTACCGGCGAGTGTTTGTAAAAACCTGAAAGGGCGCAACCTCGTTAAAAAAATAATAAGAAGAATAAAAAGAATTAAAAAAAAAAGGTATGTCCATAAGCAAAATGGGCACGGATGAAAACCCAAAAGGGCTCCGTGAGTAAAAACAGCAGGACTACCGGCGAGTGTTTGTGAAAACCCGAAAGGGCGCAACCTCGTTGAAAAACACTTATAGGGTCCTCTCGACCTTGTAAGGAGAAACCACCCGCGTGAGATCCTTACGACTCACAAGGGAGCAACGCATTTAGGGATCCCCACGATTCCTAAGGAGAAAATACACTTGCGAGATCCTCACGACTCGTAAGGAGAACTCTCTTATGAGACCCTCACGGCTCATAAGATTTGAATGTCTTAAGTTACAGAGATCTAAACCTGTACTTAAGCAAACCCCCAACAACAACTTCCGATATTGCCCTACAAGTGGTTCAGTACTGACTCTTGTATACAATCCACGGGCGCGAATAAACAGTTCCCTAATCAAATCCCATCCGAGACTAGGGATATGTTCGCTTGGTAAACAACCCTTGTAAATCCTCTCGATTTATGAGGAGAAAACCCTCTTGTAGGATCCTTACGACTTACAGAGGCACAAATACTTAGGAATCCTCACGATTCCTAAGGAGAAAATACACCTACAAGATTCTCACGACTTGTAGGGAGAAATACCTTTGTGAGACCCTTACGGCTCATGAAGTCAAAAGCCTTAGTCGACAGGACCTTAACCCTGTTCGCTAAGCCACCCTTATTCAACATCGACAGAAGCAAATGATGATTCTCTCCTGGCAATATTCCAGTTGTAGCGATACTGATGCTTAAAACCGATATCAAATTCCAAGCCCTTTCACGGCAAATGATGATTCGCTCCTGGCAATATTCCAGTTGTAGCGATGTTGATGCTGAGATTGGCGTCAGATTCCAAGTTCCACACTCGCGATACAAAAAAAATTAGCGAGCCATACATGCATACGAAATAGCCGAAATGATGGGGCAACTTGCAATAAAAAGCAGCAAGTAAAAATGTATGCATGCAAAATAGCCGAAATGATTGGGCAACTCGCAATAAAAAGCAGCGAGTAAAAACAAAATAAATAGTTGAAATGATTGGGCACCGCGAAAAATAGCCGAAATGATTGGGCAATCGCGACCTTCGCGATATAAAAGCTGAAATGATAAAGCATCGCGGAAAGAAAAAAAAGAATGAAATGAAAGAATGAAACTCTTTGCCCTACAGGTGAGATCACATCGATCCCTGTATACAATCCAGGGGTACAAACAAAGAAGGAACCATACCTTCCCAACAGGCTCCATCAGAAAGCGAAGCCAAATCTCGACTGTTCATAGACAACCTAGAGACAATCTCGACATTTATCGCAATATTGCAGACACAATGTCAACAAACAAAGCAAAGGAAGATCCCTAGCCTCAAGGTCTCGACGTCAACATCGACAATTTAGAGATCACCAACGGCGTTTCTCTTTACTCCAACTAGATGCAGACGTAACGTCAACAACCGACCTCAGAGCCACAACGAAACGGAGCCACGGCGTAGTCCCTAGTTCCAAATCTCAATGGCCACATGTACAGCCTGGAGACCAACAACGATGTGCTTCCTTATTCCAGTAGGACATAGATGCTACATCATCAAACAAACGGAGCCACGGCAAAATCCCAGCTCCACCACGGCATTCGTCTCGATACAGCAGACAAGATGTCACCCCAGCGTTCTTCCTCCTACAGGATTCGGACGTGACAAAGCAAATGAAACGAAGGCCAAATTCCTAGCTTCAAGGTCTTAACGGCGAGTCATATAAAGCCAGAGAGACAACTGGAGATCGTCTCATGTCAGCGTGAAATGGTCGCCACCCCGACGTTTGTCTCGACACAGCAGACGCAACATCATCAAACAAGCGGAGCCACGGCAAAATCCCAGCTCCACCACGGCATTCGTCTCGATACAGCAGACAAGATGTCACCCCAGCGTTCTTCCTCCTACAGGATTCGGACGTGACAAAGCAAACGAAGCGAAGGCCAAATTCCTAGCTTCAAGGTCTTAACGGCGAGTCAAATAAAGCCAGAAAGACAACTGGAGATCGTCTCATGTCAGCATGAAATGGTCACCACCTCGACATTCGTCTCGACACAGCAGACGCAACATCATCAAACAAATGGAGCCACGACAAATTCCCAGCTCCACTATGGCATTCGCCTCGATACAGCAGACGAGATGTCACCCCAGTGTTCTTCTTCCAGCAAGGTTCGGACGCGACAATCAAACAAATGGAGCCACGGCAAAATCCGAGCTCCGCCTTGACATTCGTCTCGATACAGCAGACGAGATGTCACCCCAGCGTTCTTCCTCCGGCAAGGTTCGGACACGACAATCAAACAAACGGAGCCATGGCAAAATCCCTAGTTCCAAACCTCGACGGTTCACCAGCAACCCAAAAACAACCGCGACATTCGTCTCGATACAGCAGACGCGATGCCAGCAAAATGAAGCAAAGGCCAAATTCCTAGCTTCAGGGTCTTGACGGCAACTCACATAAAACCTGAAAGACTATCGGAGATCATCCCACACCAGCGCGGAGTGGTTATGACTCATCGGGGCTCGCAAAAATGAGCCTAACCTCAAGTAAAAAGCGGCATGGCAAATTCCTAACGCTTGCTCTTCCGACGGTCAAACTGCCTAGGAAGATTGCTTGAAGACGTCTTGTCCAGCCCCCGAAGGGATCAGAGACACGGCTGTCGCAGGGCTACTCGAACAGCACGATTGCCTATCGATGACTATATCAGCTTATGCGACGGTACGATGGCCAAAACCCTAAGTACCACCAATCTTAACGGGCTTCTGTCGTAAAGAGCAGAGGTTAAATGCGACGTTAAGATGTTCTTGCGAGAAACGCTCGATTCGTCTCGACTTGTGAAGAAATTGTTGAGGCGGCTCGACTCGTGAGATAAAGCCTTAGGCAGTAGGCATAAAAGAAGCATGTTTCCTAAGCACCGGGACCCTACAAGTTGACCCAAAACGGTCTCTTGCATACCATCCACGGGTCTCACTCTTCAAAGTCGAGTTTCGACAGGGAGGGAAACAACCGCTTACGGGTCCTCTCGACTCGTAAGAGGGAAAAATTCTCTTATAAGATCCTTACGACTTATAAGAGAAAACCACATTTAGGAATCCTCACGATTCCTAAGGAGAAAAAACCACCTACGAGATTCTCTCGATCCGTAGGGAGAAAAGTCTCTATGAGACCCCCACAGCTCATAGAGTTGAAAAGTCTTAGGCGGCAGATCTGAACCTGCGGCCTAAGCCATTATTATTGCATGGAGAAATCAAGGTGCTTACCAGCTAATTGTGACAGTATACTGATAATAAGAGAGTGACAGAAAGAACATCCGATTTACACTTGATCAAGCGTTTAAGACATACTCATTCATGCACGTGCAAACGGTTCGGGATGAGGAATAAGACAAGATGAATGGAAATTTTCTATTCATATCATAAAAAAGGGGGTTCTTATAATCACGGAGAAATAAATAATAACATTATTAAAATGTTTACAAAGGTATGACTTCGGATCTGGGGCACGGATTGAGGAATTCAAAAGTAAGGCCATCCAGAGTTCTCCTGGCCTTTCTGATGATTCTCGTGCGCAGCCTCTCGCGCTCCTGGGTGTCAAGGTCTTCAGCAAGGCCCCCTATCCTTTGATAAGCAGCGATTATCGTCGTCTGCTGGAAGACTTGATGTAGGATATCGATGAGGATGTCCCACCGTTTCAACGAGATCAGCCCCGTCAGGTACACTGAATGCACCTTGTTTTCGGCATCATCCAGCGCATTGAGCGGTAGGGCCTCGTGAAACCCCGGAAGTGCTCTCCATATTGCTCCCAGCACGACCTTTAAGAGAGCTGAACGACGAGAAAGCAGCCAACCATCACTTGCGTTGAGGCGACCCATGACCTCCGCACACTGGGCGTCCGTAAACTCCTGGTTCTGTTGACGGCCCTGTACACGGATATCCTCATAAATGATGAACTCGTGCAAGCTGTATAGACGCACCGCCATAATACCTGAAGAAAACAGTACAGGGAGATTAACAAATAAGAAAATACAGAAAGTTAAAAGTTAAACTCCTCGAGAGCAATGCTCTGCAGACAGGAGTGATACCAGTCAAAATCAGTTATGAGGAGAATTTGAGGAAAATTCCCTAAGAACATTGAGAGCTCTGCTCTGGGAAAAAATGATATAATAATAATAATAGTATCAAATGCCATGAAGAACTCTTAAGAGTTCTTCTATATGATTTGGAAGGAGCAAAGCTCCATTAATTAAGAAAATCCAAGGAAAATCTTTTAGAGAACAGAGCTCTGTTAATGGAACCCAAATAGGGTTCCCTTTAGTTCTCTTTAGACCCCCTTAGAGCAAAGCTCTGCTAAGTGAAACCCTAAATGGGTCTTCTTTAGATCAGGGATTTATTGAGAGCAAAGCTCTTAAAATTAATTTAATTTAATCAAAATTAATATTTTTACCTAAAATTCTCTAAAGTTAAACTTTTAAAAGTGTTTAAACAAGAGAGCAGGGCTCTGAGTTCTGAAAGTAAAATTGTGAAGATGAAAATCATCTAAAGGACCAAAGGTCCTATTTATAGGCATCAAATACCCTTTCAACTCCCAAGAGTTACCGTGATGGTTAGAATTCTACCACCGCTGCGCTCACGTTTGGAAGGCCACGTAAGCGCAACGGTGGGGGGGGCATTTGTTTATCCCAATCAGAGCAAAGCTCTGTTCAAATTCCAAGGCGGGAAACGAAACAACGCTTTTGTTTCCCCAATCAGAGCAAAGCTCTGTATTGAAAATTAAAATAAAAATAAATGAAGCAACGCTTCAGATCCCCTGCGCTGCGCACAGAGCGCCACGTGTTAAAATCAGACACACCAGCGCAGAGAGCGCAGCGCCCAAGGTAGCGCACTCCATCAAGAGCAAAGCTCTATTAAAAACAAAATAGAAGCAAAGCTTCAGTTGCGCAAGCGCTGCACTGCGTGACACGTGTCAGCGCAGTCGCTTTTGCGCAAGCGCTGCGCTGCGCGACACGTGTCAGCGCAGTTGCGCAATCGCAGCAGCGCTGCGCTGTGCGCTGCACGACACGTGTCACGCTCTGGAGCATTTGCGCCAAACAGAATTAAAATTCTAAGAAATCTTTCTGTTCTTGTTAAAACAAGAAGATTTTCTTCTGTAAAACAGAAGCCCTTGGATCAAAGATCCAACGGTGGAGAAAATTCCCCAAATCACTCAGAGAAAGACCTCTTTAACAAATTTAACTAATTTATGGGCACTATAAAAAGGGCCCTAGACCTCAATTCAAAGGCATCAACATTTTCGGAGAAAAAAAAAGAGAACTCTGAAGAACTCCTTAAGAACAAAAAAGGTAAAAACCTTTAGAAAAAGAGAAAGTTCTTTTATGAACAGATCATAGATCTAAAAACAAGATCAATGATCTTTAATAAAAACAAAAAAATTAAATAGTGCTTTGCACTTTTTTATGAACCTTTGGTTCTCTGAGATAAGAAAAACAAGAAAAACTTATTTTTCTTTGATCTAAATTAGATCAAGAAATCAAATAGTGCTTTGCACTTCTGTTCTTGAATCTAAAAGATTCTTAGTACTTTGCACTTCCAAACTGCGCTGTTGCGCTCTTGGGAAAGCGCCATGTGTCAACATCTGAACTACTTGCGCTATGCGCTTTAAGATAGAGCTTTGCTCTCTGTAATTGGCGCAACTCACCAAAGTACGCCACGTGTCAGCAGCGCACTAGCGCAGCACACTGTGCTTGCATGACACGTGTCGTCACCACAAGCGCTTGCGCTCCCTGATTGGCGCAAAGCGTCTGGCAAATACAATGCATTTCTTAAAGGGCCAGGCCCAAATCAAAAAGACCCAACAGTCCAAAATAAATTGCAAAGCAATAAAAAAGGGCAGAGCCCAAACAAAATGGATGCTCTGCATCATTTATAAAAGGGCAGAGCCCAGTCCAAACAAAAATAGAAAATAATGCAATGCATTATTTTAAAAATGGGCCAAGCCCTAGCACAGGTCTAACAGACCAACAACAAATAAAAGTGTTGAATATTTTTTTAACTGGACTTAGCCCAGTCATGGCCATAAGTCCTCAAATTAAATTGACCGAGCACGGCTGCTCCTTAAATCAATTTACATCCGGTTCGAGGGTACATCTCCGAACTTCTCTGACACCTATCATTGTAATCCTTCAACGACGTCAGAGAGGTGACGGTTCCCAACGACCACACATCAATATGGACCGAGACGTCCTTAAACTAATATTAGACCGAGACGTCCTTAAACTAATATCGGACCGAGATGTCCTTAAACTAATAATCGTCCCTAAATGGGAACGACGGACCGAAACGTCCCTAAACTAATGATGGACTACTACGTCCCTAAACTGGCGATGGACCACCACGTCCCTAAACTGGAATATGGACCACTACGTCCCTAAACTGGAACAATAGAGCCTCCAAATGCTCTTTTGCCAGATCTAAACAGTCCCGTTTAAGTTGATCTTAGCTCCAAACACGGCTAACGTATCCTTAAACATTCAAATGGACTATAAAACTCCCAATAAATTTTGGTCCTAGGGTACATCTCTGAACTCCTCTGACACCTATCGTTGTAATCCTTCAACGACGTCAGAGAGGTGACGAGTCCCGACGGCCATATATTAAATGGATCACTACGTTAAGTTGATCTTAGTCTCAAATCAGACTAACGTATCCTTAACGAATGTTTAAGTTGATCTTAGCCTCAATACGGCTAACGTATCCTTAAACTAAAAACACCAAACCCAAATCTAAGTAAATACGGATTTGGACTAATCCACGTCCTACGGGCGACGGCATTACTCAGTCTCCGTATATAATCCACGGGCAACCACAAACAAAACAAACACACACGACACGAAGTGAAATTCTGGAGAAGGAGAAAGTGGCTACCGCGATGCGGTAGCGTAATTAACTGCAGGGGCTTGCGCCTGCAGGGAAGAGCGTCCCCACAATCAAAAACCCCTCTAGCGAGGGGGAATCTGACGAAGTCTGCTACATCGACCGCATCCGTCTAAACCCCCGATACATGGTGCCATAAATCAACTTGGCATTTTCGGAGAGGTGGACGGATAAAACCAAATAGCATCTGCCCCGAATCTCAGGCAAGACGTCCTCGCGTCGTCGCCGTCTTTCGGAGGGGAACACAGACTTACACCTCTGTCGTACTTCTCTGCTCCTGACGAGTTTTGCGTTTCATCCGCTTAAAATGTTGTCGGTGAGCAACATATCCCTACCACCATCTTTTAAAAGCGTTGCACTCTTCGGTGGGGTGTGCGATCTTTCGATGATATAAGCAGTAGCTAGGATGCATTTCTGCTTCACCAAGAGTGTTTCCTTCGGAGGGTGGTAACTTCATTCCCACTGATATGGCTTTCGCAAACCTTTTCCTCATCTTGAACTTATTTTTATCTGCGACAGATGTCCTTTGATTTGGTGGGAATGTCTCGACTCTTTCGTCCAGTCGCCGGTTTTTGACCTTTTCGAATATGGCATCTCACGCTCCCGATCAGCTTTACTCTTTAGAAGAGCTTCATTTAGGAATGCGTCGATCATCTCGTCTGATGACCCTGGAAGCTCCGGTTCAGGACCTGCTCCCAGTCTTTCGGTGCAAGGAGCTTCTTCATCGTTCATCGATGAGTGAGAGACCACATGGCAACTTGCTATGAAATCCTCAGATTCGTCCGACGATTCTTCTCCATCACCTCCGTCTTCAAGGACATGGGCGAGAAACTCTTGGAGCGTGATTGGAGTCCACGCCTTCTGGTTATACTCTTCCAGCGCGTCGATCTGTTTCTGCAGGTCCGTGCGATTGTCGCCAGGATTCACGGGCTTTTTGGATTTCTTCTTCTTTTTCACAGATTTCGACGGCTGGGTGTGAACACTTTGGCTATCACCACCAATCTTTGGAGTTGGACGCAGCTTAAGCATCCCTTCGATGATCTGGGGTTCCAGCGGATTCTTCCACCTGATCGCCGGGCATGTCTGGAGATCATTCAGCATCCTTTTAGTTTTGGCCGAAAGGGCCACCTCCCATGGAGCTTCTTCAACAAAAGAGCACGTTTCCCCCGGTGTATCTGTCTTCTTAGGAGTGTGCAGTTGTGGTGGGTTTACTTTCCACTTCTCAGACAGCGAAAACTTGCCTTGTAGGTACTGATCCTCGATCCATCCCTTAAAGACGAAGCAATCTTTGATTGGATGGCTTACCGTTTGGTGGTAAGGGCAATAATTGGGATTATTCGCTTCACCGGGTTGCAATGGTCGCTTTGGATTCGGCAAATTGATAAGCCTGTTGCGCATCGCCAGCTCGAAGAGCCTCTTCATTTTGTCCCGAGGGAACGAATAAGGACGCTTCATTTTCTCATTATAATAGCGTCATCTCTCTTCTAGTTGATCCGTTAGTTTTGGGGCACTGGGTTGCTGTTGGGTATTCGCAACGAAGGCTGCCTACCCTTTACCCTTTTTGTTCCGTGGCTCCAGCTTCAGAGGAGACGGTCTATAACCCATCTGATCCATCTGGGCTAGCTTGTCGATTAAAGCCTGGAACGTAGTCGGTTTGAAGAACATCATAAACCGTGAAATAGTTGCATGAGGGTCTACGGTGCCCACGAACATGCCTACCGCTGGTGCTTCTTCGATGCACTGTTCGCACTTTGACCACAGATTCCGCCATCGAATCGCGTACTGAATCCACGTCTCGCCCGGCTTCACTCTGGCATTGATCAATGCCGTTATTGGGGTGCGTTCACTAGCACTTGCAAATCGCTGGGTGAACAACAACTCCATTTCTGCGAAAGTTGAAAGTTCGGAGTACCACTCAAACGCCGTCTCCGATAAGCTGCCGACGAATTGGCGGAGCAAAAGTTTATCATCGCCACCGGTGTTGCCATAAAGAGCCCTGAACTGAGCGACATGTTGATGGGGATTGCCTGTCCCCTTGCACACATGGAATTTGGGGATCGTGTAGCCCGGCGGGTATTTTATTTGATCGTACCAGTTTGGATACGGTCGCCCAGTTCTAACAATTTACCCAACCGCTTCATTCGCCTGGTGAACTCGTATTTGCTGAGCAATATAGTCATCCAAGACAGCTTTGGAGATTGTCTCCTCCTTGGCTGTTGACAGAGCCGACAGAGGATTCGATATTTCTCCTCTGTCATCTTCAATTACTACTGGAGGATCTTCGGCTGGAGGGTCCGGCTGGATCATCATGCCTACCATATCCTGGAATAGAAGGGCCATTTGCTTTATATTGGTCGCTTGTTCCGCGGCCTCTTTGTCTTTCTTTTCAAGCATTCTCCGAAGGAATTCGGCATCATTTTCTTGCTCATGGCGTTGCTCCGAGGATTCCTCTAGGCTTGCTTTCGGTCCTGTGAGTGCGGCCATCACAGTCATCATCTCCTGAAGCTTTTGCTGCTGCTCTTGGGCTTTCGTCACGGATCGCGTAAGCGGTCGATGACCTATGAAGATATGGCTATCCACTTTTCTGGATGCCATATAGACGGTATGCACCACCATGCCCCCATACTTAGGGCGTTTGGGCTCAGTGCCTTTGACATTTTTCGCAGACATGGGGATTTTCTCCGGCCTTCTCCTCTTGTGAGCGGTCAAAGTTGAGGGGGCCGTTGCAGTGGGCACCCAAGTAGCCGTCGCCTTCTGTGGCTTAACGAGACGGTTTTCTTCCTGTCGGATCTTCAGCTTCTTCTGCCGGCGGGGATAGTCTTGATCAACCACCGACTCTCGGACTTGTCGCCAGATTTTGTAAACTTTGGAAGACAGCCGCTGAGGGGACTGATCCAGCTTTGCTTCTGTGACAGTCTCCATCGGTGAGGGAGATCTTTTCAATACTGTGGTAGGCGAGTTCCTACGCACCTTGTTCAGCAGCTGAAAACTGTTCCCAGTTGGAACAGCAGCATTAACTTCCACCGTTGGAGCTGGTGGAGTTAGCCCAGAGGGGGAGTTGCCCCCGGCCTTCCTTACTCGGCGCCAGTGGCGACGTCGAGCGTGTCGAGTCGTTAGTGTTGGTTCAGCGATGGGAATGACTTTGTCTTGCCCCCTATCCAGGTGGGGGGTTGTTGCTGGCGTCAGCCTCTTGAAGACTGATGTCCGTTGAGAAGCGGTATCCAGCCGCTCAAAAACAGACTTCTGAGCAGAGACAGGAACCGTAATGGGAACCGGAACAGTCAGACTTGTAAAAACTGACCCTTTGGTAGGAGAAGCCGCCTTGACGACTTCGGGAGCAGGGTTGGTTACTCTTTTCGGAATAACCTTTTCTTGAGGTGCAAGCTTCATCATGGGCCCACCTGAACTTTGGCCCAGTATAGCGAAGACTGAGGCAGTGGACTTGGGCGACCCGTTGAGAGGGGCCGCAGTAGTAGCAAGCCGATCAAAGACCGACTTCTTGGGAGCTTCTGGCATTGGCACAGGAGCGGTGAAGTTCGTTGGCGGGAGCATGGTCCCGAAAAACAATCCTGTGGTGACTTGAGTGACCTGTTCCACCGGCATTGTGAACAGGGAAGCCGCTTGGGGCCCGTAAGCTATGCCTCCAGATGAGACGGAGCGGGAGTTGCAACTGCAGTTGGAACACTTTGCACAAGTGGACGCCATTGATCCTTCGCTTTCTGCACCGAGCAAAACGCCAAATCTTAGTACCTCGAAACACAAAGGCAACCATTAGCAAACCGCGATTGCTTCGCGAACACGACGCACGAAGTGTGGAGTGGAAAGAGGAAAAGGTCCCACCGGGCGTGCCAGAATCGGTTCCCCTCCGAAAGACGCGGCGGAGACGCGGCGGACGTCTAGCCTGAATTTCAGGGCAGATGCTAATTGGTTCTATCCGTCCACCTCTCCGAAGATACCAAGTTGATTTATGACACCATGTATCAAAGGTTTAAACGGATGTGGCCGATGTAGCAGACTTCGTCAGATTCCCCCTTATTGTGAGGGGTTTTTGATTGTGGGGACGCTCTTCCCTGCAGGCGCAAATCCCTGCAATTAATTACGCTATCGCATCACGGTAACCACTTTCTCCTTCTCCAGATGGTCAGTTCGTGTCGTGTGTGTTTGTTTTATTTTTGGTTGCCCGTGGATTGTATACGGAGACTAATTTATGTTGTCGCCCGTAGGGCGTGGACTAGTCTAAATCCGTATCTTTCTTAGATTTGGGTTTGGAGGGTTGGGTTTAAGGATACGTTAGCTTCATTTGAGATTAAGATCAACTTAAACGTTTGTTAAGGATACGTTAGTCTCATTTTAGACTAAGATCAACTTAACGGGATCGTTTAGATCCAACAAGAGAGTAATTGAACTCTATTGTTTAGTTTAGGGACATTGCGGTCAATTAGTTTAAGGACATTACGTTCCATTGTTAGTTTAAGGACATCTCGGTCCGATGTTAGTTTAAAGACATCACGGTCAAGGTTAAGGACATCATAGTCCGTGAGTTTAAGGACCCCACAGTCTGAAGTTAGTTTAAAGACATCACGGTCGAGGTTAAGGACATCATAGTCCATGGGTTTAAGGACCTCATAGTCCCATGTTAGTTTAAAGACATCACGGTCGAGGTTAAGGACATTATAGTCCATGGGCTTAAGGACCCCACAATCCATTGTTAGTTTAAAGACATCACAGTCGAGGTTAAGAACATCATAGTCCGTGAGTTTAAAGACCTCACAGTCAAGGTTAAGGACATCATAGTCCGTGAAATGTGTGGTTGTCGGGACCCGTCACCTCTTTGAAGACGTTGAGGAATTACAACGACAAATATCAAAGGAGTGAAGAGATGTACCTTTGAACCAAGGTGGATTAAATAATCTGTAGCCCAATTTGGAACTAAGATCAATTAATTAAATTATGAGCACATTGGCTCAGTTAAGTCTGAATTGAGGACTTATGGCCAACTTGGGCTAAGTCCAATTAGATTCAAAATGTTGGCCCTTTGTTGGACCATTAGACATTTGTCTGGTTTCAGCCCACATTATTTAGCAATGCTAAACAAGAGTTTGAGGGATTTGGTAACATTTTTATCTTTGATTGAGCAGTAGATATTATAGCTCTGATTTTTACTCAGTTTTGAATGGGATGCTTTGCCTCTGGGAAATTAACCAATTTGGTTAAAATTAGTGTTAAACACTAGATAACAACAGTGTTAAACACTGGAAATGGATCCCTCAAATTAGTGTCAAACACTAAAAGACAATCAGTGTTAAATACTGGAAATATAATTCTCAATTTAGTATTAAACACTAAAAAAAAACACTCAGTGTCAAACACTGGAAATAAAGCTCTTGAATTAGTGTTGAACACTAGAAAATGACAGTGTTAAGCACTGGAAATAAGTCCTTTAAATTAGTGTTTAAAACACTAAATAAGAACGGGTCACGTGGGGCCACATGAGGGCACCCAAAAGTGGGACCAGGTCCCTTTTACTTTGCTTTGCAAATAAGTGTTTAACACTATTTTTTTATATTTTATTTTTAGCATCACGTGTTGGCACGTGATGGAGATTTATGCACTGATCATTAAAGCATTTGCTAAGGGGTCACGTGGGGACACGTGAGAGCGCCCAAAGCTTCGTTTTCCTTTGCTTTTTCTTTCTGTGTTTTGTAAGTCACGTGGGAGCACGTGAGGCATTGCCTCAAAGCTTCCTCCTTCTCATTTCTGGGGATCTCTTCAGGGGTCACGTGGGGACACGTGACCTTAGTTCTTTTGCATGCATGAAGATCTTTTTATCTTTAAGAATTAAATTCTTTGTAGGCTTAAACCCTAATTATGATTTTGGAGGAATTAAATTCCTATTGTGAAAGAATTAAATTCTTATGTAGGGTTAAACCCTAATTTTCTTTAGAGGAATTAAATTCCCATATATGTAAAAGAATTAAATTCTTGTGTAGGGTGAAACCCTAATTCCATTTTAGGAGGAATTAAATTCCTGTGAACTTGAGAGAATTAAATTCTCGATTAGGGTTAAACCCTAATTCTGTCCATCTTGAAGGAATTAAATTCCTATAATTTTAAGAGAATTAAATTCTCATATAGGGTTAAACCCTAATTTCATATCTTGAAGGAATTAAATTCCTATAAATCTTGAGAGAATTAAATTCTCAATTAGGGTTAAACCCTAGTTTCATCTTGAAGGAATTAAATTCCTATAAATTTAGGAGAATTAAATTCTCTGAACTCAATCCTCCCTCTAAGTCTTGGATCTACATGGCAAAATCTCAACCCGATGAGAATTAAATTCTCAACCTATGGGGAGATTTGCTTCTGCAGATCTTCAACTATAGGAAGAACTAAGTTCTTTTTTTGCAGAAGAGTTAAACTCTTAGATTTTGAGAATTAAATTCTCTGTTTGAAGTTTTGATCCCCTTTCTTTTCTCACCTAGGGTTTTCTTTGTTGAGAATTAAATTCTCCTTTCTTTTCTCTCTCAAATTTCAAGATTCCAAAATTCTATATCTCCAAGAAAAAAAACCTCCCTCTTTTCCTCCTCTTGGCTCATATTTATAGGAGAAGGAAAAAAATCAATTTGTTTAATAAATCTTTCATTGAAAGATTTTGTTTGTTTTCATAATTAATATGATCCTTTAGATCATTCAGTGAATTTTATTCACCGTTGGATTTTCAATCCAAAGATATTCTGTTTGTTATTTTCGGTGAGATTTAGGGAAATCTTTCCTTGTCTAAGATTTTTCCATCAATTGGTGATATTTAATCACCCGTGGATTTTTAATCCAACGGTTCCCCATAATCCTTTTTCATTTGGAAAGATTTTAGAGAAATTTAGAATTTTAATTCTATTAAACTGTAAGGCTTTCAAAGCCTGTCACGTGGGAGCACGTGACCCTTGGTCACGTGTGAGCACGTGACCCCCAATTAGAGTGTCTTCTCAGCCGCTTGTTTGTGGTTTTTCTTGACAGATTTTAATTCTGTAAAAACGTCACGTGTCAACACGTGATACCTCATTGATGTAACTCCTGATTTTTAATCAGGGAACACCATCCAACTGTGCTATCTCAAATTTAGATCTCGCTGCTGAAAGATATATTTTAAGCTTCTTGTGGTTCGTAAATATCTAGCACGACTCGTCGTATAAGTAGTGGTCTCCAAATCTTAAGTGTAAAAATCACCGCAGCCTTCTATAAATCGTTTGTGGGATAGTTCTGCTCGTGCTTCTTCAACTGCCGAGAACCATAGCAATAACCAGCAAAACCGCCTGATCCTAAAGGCAAAGGTAATACTGGCGCTGTAATCAAACGAGTCTTCAACTGCTGAAAGCTCTGCACGCATAACTCGGTCCAAAGAAAAGGAACTTTCTTCCGGGTCAATCCGGTTAACGTTGCAGCTATCTGCGAAAAATCCTGTACGAAACATCAATAGTATCGGGCCAAACTCCCAAAATGCTGCGAACCTCCGTCACTGATACGGTCTGGGCCAGTGCTGAACGGCCTCGATCTTTTTCGGTTCCATATGTATATCATCACTCGTAACTACATGACCCAAGAAGTCAACACTATCCAACCAAGAAACACACATGGATAATTTAACGAATAGCCAGTGCTCTCTCAAGGTCTACAAGGAAATCCTCAATTACTGCCCAGGCCCCACTTGGCTCTAAAAGTGTACTAAAATGTCCTCAATGAACACAATGATAGACTAATCAAGAACGGCCTGAATATACGGTTCAACAAGTCCATAAACGCTGCTGGGGCATTGGTGAGCTCGAACGACATCCCCAAGAACTCATAACGCCCGTAATGTGTATGAAAAGAAATCTTCGGAATATCATCCTCTCGAACCCGTAACTGATGGTAACCTGATATTAAGTCAATCTTCGTGAAATGTCCCGCACCCTAGAACTAATCAAATAAATCATCGATGCGGGGTAAGGATATTTGTTCCGCACAGTAGCCCAATTCAATTGACGGTAACCGACGCATCAACACAAACTCCCGTCTTTCTTTTTACGAACAGGACAGGAGATCCCCAAGGCGACGCACTCGGACGAACAAGCCCTTTATCCAACAAATTTTGCAACTGATCCTTCAGTTCTTTAAGCTCCGCTGGGTCCATCCGATATGGCGGTATAGAAAAAGGCTACGTGTCGGAAATCAAGTCAAGCAGAACTCAATATCGCGCTCTGGCGACAAACCAAGCAACTTGTCAAGAAAGACATCTGGAAACTCTTTCACAATCGGGACCTGGTCCAACGGGACCTCTGCGTCTCTAACATTACAAACATACATCAAGAATTCCTGACATCTCTTTCTCAAAAGCTAACTAGCGCGAAGAGAAGAAATCAAACTAGGAAAGGCGACACTACGGTCTCCCCGAAAACAAGAACTGGCTTACCCGGAAAACTAAATCCGACTGCCTCCTTACGGCAGTCCACGGATGCATAACACGTGGCTAACCAATCCATGCTCAGAAGAATTTCGAAGTCAAACATATCGGAAAGAATCAAATTGACAGAAGAGTCCCTATCTCCGATACGAATAAAACAACCACGAACGAAAAACATATCTAGCAATAAAAGACTAGCCTATGGAAGAAATCTCAACAAGCGGCTGATTTAGCAATGACTACTACCGGCTAAACCTTGATACAAAATATGTGGATACCGTTTCAAACAACACAGAAAAACACGCATCGGAAGAAAACATCGAAAGAATACTTGTTATGACTATGTTCAACCCTACACATCCCGAGGAGTCAACACAAAAGCTAAGGCCTGCCTGTTTCCCCCAATCAGAGCAAAAGCTCTGTTCAAAATTCAAATTTTGAAATGAAGCAACGCTTCAGAAACAGCGCCAAGTGCGCTGCGCCCTAAGCAGTGCACCACGTGCAAAACACGTGTGCGCTAGCGCCAAGTGCGCTGCGCCCTAAGCAGCGCACCACGTGCAAAGCACGGGTGCGCTAGCGCCAAGTGCGCTGCGCCCTAAGCAGCGCACCACGTGCAAAGCACGGGTGCGCTAGCGCTGGAACTAAAAGCTCCTCACCGTCAGATCAGAAATCCAATAAAGATGATAAATCATCAATTAATCAGAATTAAATTCTGTTAAGGAAAGATTCCTCAAAATCTTTCCAAACAAAAACATTGTGCTCTGTAAATCAGAGCATCGTTGGATCAATGATCCAATGGTGATTAAAAATCACCAAAAGTACAGAATAAATTCTGTATGGAAAGATTTCCCAATCTTGTTAAAAACAAGAAGATTGCCTTCTGTAAATCAGAAGCCCTTGGATCAAAGATCCAATGGTGGGGAATCCCCAAATTAATTGTAGAGAATATCTCCTTAATTGATTGAACAAATCAGCTCACCTTATATAAAGGCCTCAAGAATTCAAGTCTCGAGAAACATAAACATAGAGAAAAAAACCCCATAAGCTTTGAGAGATCTCAGAAAGAAGAGCCAAGCTCTTAGAAAAAGAAGAGTTTCTTCAAGGTAAAAAAAAGTGATGAACAGAGAGATGAAATCATCTCATAATTAAAAAGAAGAATTCACTTCTTTAAAGATCATAGATCTACAAGACCAAAGTCTTTCAAAAAGAGATCAAAAGACCTTATCCTAAAACAAGAAGAAGAACATAATTCTTCTCACAGATCATAAATCTATAAGACTAAGGTCTTTCTCAAGGAGATCATAGTATCTCATTACAAGAGGGGGGAGAATAATTCAATTCTCTTAGGATCACAGATCTATAAAGACAAAGCCTTTCATCAACATAAGAGATTGAAACATCTCCTACAAAGTAAGAACTTTGTTCTTAAAACTTTGAGACAAAGACTCTTATAAAAATAGAATTTAATTCTCAGGGCCAAACCGATCTAAATTGTATAAAAGAATAGCCTCAGCGCTCTACATCTAGCGTAAAACGCTGCAGAGCCTTGGCGTTCTTAATTTTGCAGGGCCTTAGCACTCCAAACATAGCGCACCGCGCTCATTATCTGGCGCTCAGCGCCAAGCGCGCCACATGCTCCTCACGTGTGCGCTACTTAAAAGAAGCGTCTCAACGCTCCTGATCTGGCGCTCAGCGCCTAGTGCACCACGTGCTCCTCACGTGTGCGCCACTGAACTAATAGCGTTTTGCGCTCATAAATCAGCGCAATGCGCTCATAGACTGGCGCTTAGCGCCAAGCGCACCACGTGTCCTTCACATGTGCACTACTCGGCAGAAGTGCACTGCGCTCTTTGACTGGCACAAAGCGCCAAGCGCACTACATGCTCCTCACGTGTGCGCTGATAGAACATAAATTTTTCTTTAATAAGCCCCAGAGCTATGATGAATGCTCAGCATTCAACAAAAGACAGAAATACTGTCAGAATCCAAATCAATGCTCAGCATTGTCAAAAGGGCTAAGCCCAAATAAATACTCAACAGCCCAAAATAAATGTTAAACATTTAAATTTAATTGGACGTAGCCAAGATTGGCCATAAGTCCTTAATTCAGATTAACTGAGCCCATATGCTTATTAATCTTTTTGAGCTTAGTCCTAAATTGGACTACAGATCTCCCAACCAATATCGGTTCAAGGGTACATCTCTTCACTCCTCTGATATTTGTCGTTGTAATCCTTCAACGTCTTCAGAGAGGTGACGGGTCCCGACAACCATACATTTCGAGACTATGACGTATTTAAACTGGACTGTGGGGTCCTTAAGCCCACGGACTGTGGGGTCCCTTTAAACCCATGGACTATGATGTCCTTAACCTCGGACCATGGGGTCCTTAAACCCATGGACTATGATATCCTTAACCTTGGACTGTGGGGTCCTTAAGCCCATGGACTATCATGTCCTTAACCTTGGACCGTAATGTCCTTAAACTAATTGACCGCAATGTCCCTAAACTAAATAATATGGCCCAAATGCTCTCTTATTGGATCTAAATGATCCCGTTGAGTTGATCTTAGTCTAAAATTAGACTAACGTATCCTCAACGAATGTTTAAGTTGATCTTAGTCTCAAATGAGACTAATGTATCCTTAAACCCAACCCAAAACCCAAATCTAAGAAAATACTGATTTGGACTAATCCACGCCCTACGGGCGACAACATAAATTAGTCTCCGTATACAATCCACGGGCAACCAAAAACAAAACAAATACACACGACATGAAGTGAACATCTGGAGAAGGAGAAAGTGGTTACCGCGATGCGGTAGCGTAATTAACTATAGGGGCTTGCTCCTGCAGGGAAGAGCGTCCCCACAATCAAAACCCCCTCAAATGAGGAGGAATCTGACGAAGTCTGCTACATCGACCGTATCCGTCTAAACCTCCGATACACGGTGTCATAAATCAACTTGGCATTTTCGGAGAGGTGGACGGATAGCACCAATTAGCATCTGCCCTCGAATTTCAGGCAAGACGGACCTACGCGGTCACGTCTCTGTGTTTCGGTGGGGGAACACTGCCCTCTACCAGTGATCGGCTGTCGTCTGTCTCTGCCACCTCGCCCTCTCGGAATACGACCGCCATGACCGTGGCCTCTCGGGGCACCGATCTGGCATGGAGCAGCAACAGGAGTAGGTGGTAATGCGCTCGGAGGAGGCAGTGAAAGTGGTAAAGTCATATGTGAGACCGATGCCTCACCCTGTCACCTCACGTTACAATTTATGATAAGGTGATGCAGCCTACCACACTGAAAACATCCTAACAATGGCTGCTGATCATGTGGGTGAAGGCGATACAACTGGCCCCTAAAGAATCCGCTATGGCCTCTGCGAACACGCCTAAGAGCTGATATATCAGTGTGAACCCGCCTTGGTCTTGGAACAACTGTAGGGGGAGCAATGCCCGACCTATGCGCTCGACTGATCTCTATCAAGGATCCGATCATCCGACGTAAGTCTTGAACACTAGCCTCTAGCTTAGCGATACTATATGGAAAAAGGGAATCAACCCGCTCCGGACGAATAGGCATATCGTCCTGGTCAATCCTCGTCTCAGACGAGCCTGCCCTGACCTCGTCTCCGGCGGCAGCCCACTGGGACCTAGAAGTCCCCGGCAGCATAATGTCTGGAACAAGAAATAGGATTGATAAGAACATTGCAATCGAATCAAGAGGATATATGGAATCAAGGAAGGAAGTATAAGCAATCATATATCCGAAGGTCACTTAGGCGGAGTACCGTATCATAAGTATGCCGCGAAACATACACATGCTACATCACTCTGCTTAAGTTACCTACTCCTTCTACCAAGGATCATCCTACACTCAGAAGGTAAAACCTAACGCTCTGATACCAACTTTGTCATGACCCGAAGGTACGGAATGTGACTGGCACTTAAATTACGAAACGTCTAAAGGCGTAACGTAATCTAAGTAAGCCAAAGTCCAGAAAACTAAACCGTTTAACAATTAGAGTGAAGGAAAACTTGTTTTAAAGCAAGTGGTTTTAACAAAATGAGTGGCATTAAACATTCTAAAAGCAATATCTTATTTCCCGAAAATTTCGGCAGAGTCTCCTTTGTAAATACTGGCCCCCAAACGGGTACAAAACTTGAAAATACATATAAATAATGAATAAAGGCATCCCCAAGCGGGAGTTAGCTCTTCGCCAAAGGCGGAATCACAACCACATGCAATATGTATATCAAAAGTGTAGGGTTCCTAGGCATAAGCAACAACTCCATTGTCTCACAATGGTTGGAACGTAGTTCATCTCATGAACCAATATACACCCAGACTGCCTCTATGGTAGCATCTTAAGTAGCGATGTATCCTGCCTTTATCGTCTAGTATGTCACGGTATTTAGCTTGGAACTCTTCCAACATACCGTCCCTTTACTGAGGGTAAAGACAATGCCTGTGACTGACATTCAGTCGTCTTTATCACCCTGGAACCCTTCCAGTGATTCTCCCCCGGATCGATTGATACCATCTCACTACAACTAGTGAGAATCCTAACATCCAATTAAATCTATCTCATAGATCCAAAACTCAGGATTTAGGAGGTATCATCTTTGATCCTATATGGAGAATCATTGTGATAAGCGGAGATTGACCGAGCGTAGCATAGGAAACTCCTTCCCTATCAAGAGCATGACATCCACGTACTCTACGAGGATCGTCACCATACTCCCTACTACCTTTTTGTTTATACAAGGTTCATCTACCATTTTGATGATGTCAACTTCTTTGACTAATCCATCAAAATAGATGTTCCAACTCCGCGATGCCTGCTTTATCCTATAAAGCATCTTGCACACGTTTCCGCTGCTCCCACTGTCTACGAGGCCCTCTGGCTGTGTACTTATAGACGCACTTTTCTAAAACATCATTTAGAAAAGCAGTCATGACACCCAACCGCCAGATATCGTAGTCATGGTATGTAGCCGTGGTAAGTAGTATCTGGATGGACTTAAGCATAGCTACTCGAAAAGGTTTCATCATTATCCACACCTGGTCAATGATGCAAACTTTTAACAAGTCTAGCTTTGAAAGTCTCAACCTTTTCATCTACACCAAGTAATCTTCTCAAGATATACTTGCTCCTGATGGGGATTTAACCCTTCAGATATAGCAACCAAAGTTCATACTTTGTTGGTGTATAAGGATTCCATCTCAGATCACTAAGCATCCAGCCATTCTTACAGAGTCTTACTCCTGATGGCCAGCTCGAAGCTAGTTGGGTCATCATCTCATGATGCAATCCTCGCTCCCACTGTCATAGAGAAACCGAAGTAACTCTCAGGTGGGTGAGGAACCCTACTAGATCGGCGGAGAGGCTGAGGTTCGTTGGAATCTACTGAATCCTTTGGTTCTACCAAATCATCAGCTGCAGTTTGTATGGCTGGAACATTTCCAGTTCTACATTACAGACCTTGCCTCGAGCTTGTCCGGATTTTGCTTTTAGACATAGGCCGGACAACCCCAAATCTTAACTAGCTTAAGACATGGGCTCTTCCCTTTCCATATCTCATATGGAGTGGTAGGCAACTGATTTGATTCGAACCTATTCAATAGGTATGCAGCTTCTCAAGTGCATAACCCCTAAAAGGAAATAGGTAACTCAGTAATACTCATCATAGAGCACACCATATCATATAGGGTGTGATTGCTCCGCCCCGATATACCATCGTGCTATGGTGTATTCGGAGGAGTAATGCCGAGAGAGAATCTCATTCTCCTTTAGAATAGTCCAGGATTTCCGTGCTCAAGTATTCTCCTCCTTGATCACATCAAAGGACATAATACTTATACCCGTATATTGGTTCTCTACTTCTAACTTATATTCCGTGAATATCTCAAAAGGTTCGGACTTTTGTTTCAACAAGAACATATGTCTGAATCTAAAGAGATCATCAGAGAACGTAATGAAGTATAAAGAACCAGTCTTGGCATGTGTAGACAGGGGACCTACATACATCAACATGTATCATCCCAAGAGTTTAATAACTCTTTCTCTGTTTCCAGTAAACTGAGCTATGGTCATCTTATCTTTGTGACATGACTGGCAAGTTTCACAAGATGTAAATTCAAACTGATTTAAATATGCATCTACATGTAACTTTAGCTAGTCGGGTCACATTGATCTGACCTAGTCTACAATACCTCAAGAAGGATTCGTTCATTTCTGAACTCTTCCTCTTGTGTGTGTTCCATATACTAAGAACTGTAGTTTGATTTAGAACATCAATGCTTTTAGATAACGTGCCTGAACCGATCAACTTTTGATATAGGAAATGTTCAAAACATTATCCATCAATACAAAATTATATCCTTTCTTTTCTAACAAAGAGAGTGATATGATTTGGTATATCAGGTTCGGTATCTAATAACATTCGTTCAGAATCAATGTATTGGTAATACAGGGTGACAGTGACCGACAGACTTGGCTGCAACTCTTGCCCCGTTTTCTGCCTCATGAAACTTATCACCCGTTCTCAGTTTTTCTACCCTTTTGTAGCCCTATGTAACATATTACATATCTGGGATCCTGATCCGGTATCATATACCTAGGATGCGGAGGATACTGAGAAACAGTTCTGTATAATGAACACACCCGAAGATGATGCATCAGCATGCACTCTCTTCGTTTGGGCGGCACGGGAATTCTGGTAATCCCCAATTTCCTGCTCTGTCTTATAACTATTATAAGTTGGAGCGGGACCAACGTTCCCCAGCTCAGTATAACAAGCGGGTTCGGTCAAAAATCCGTATTATTAACTTGATTAAGGCGTGATATGGTCGCTACCTGGAGAGAGAGAGAAGAAAACACTCAGCGTGCGCAGAAGAAACATATGAAATATTGGATATACTAGGACGTCCGTGTTTTTAATACGAGCCAGTATAAAACACGGATTCCACGGTCGCGATGAATAGCCAAACCCATACCCCTAGACCCCTACGAGAGCGGCAAGCAACCCTACCAATTCTAGAGTTAGGAGACCCGGACTCGACTCCTCGAGTTGGTCTCCCACTGGACTCCAGAACCCGGTTACTTGTGCTCCCCTCCTTGGGTCTATCCTAGTGCGGAAAAGTAAATAATATACAAACGGTGACATCTTCCGCAACCTGGAAGTGCCCCAATAAAAGAATATTACATACAAGTTTTTACATGAATGAAAATGAAAAACACTCATCTCACATAAAAAAACCCCGGCTATTCAAACACGACGATCCAATATAACATATCCAGCAACACATAACATCACATGTCATCAACGTAAGCAAACATGCGTATCCCAATTGTCGTTGACATATAGCAACGAAACCGGCGATATCACATATTACACTTACGGTCACAGAAAAAAAAGTGTAAAACTACAACAGTTGGAATCCGCAACCACCTCAGACATCGTATGCCTGATCAAATGAATTCTTTAGACATCGCATGCCTAACAATTATAAACCCCGCATTTTAGTCTCATCATCGAAAACACTTTTCAATATCAAGTCGGGCAATTCAACAAGATTCCCGACATCCTGATCGAATACTCGTCGCAAACTTCAGTAGACGGCCGCACCCCCGATACCGTCAACGAAGTGCACCAAGGCGGAACACCGCTACCGCGAGCACCCGAACGGATGCTTTCGGCGACGGGGTTCTCCTACAGTCACTTGGTCGGGGCTATGGAGTGAGGCTGTCTATTAAGTTTACCCGGCGAGTATCCGCGTACGCTACGTGATTGCGACGAACTTTTGATCACATCAAAATTCCGTGGCAACCGATCAAGTGAGACTAAATTGCTAGATTTACAACATTCATTCAGTTATCTCATAACTTCTTGTGAATTCCAATTATTGTATCCCATTCCAGATAAATAGAAAATGTTAAACTTTTCGATCGAACAGTCAAACACCCAAGTTTTCCCGATACAGATCAACACATGAAATAAGTCTAAAAACATTCAGTTCGTGCCTCAGTACCAACGGTCCAGCCGTAGAAGGGTCAAGCCAACGCCTCACATGTGGCACGCCGTACTGCCCCAAACCCGAAGGTTCAAAGGGCAGTTCAAGACGGTCACATAATCGAGTTAAGGTTTGTTGTCTTCTGGAGGGTCCATCGCGTTACTTGCACTACTTAGAACGTCGTTAAACTACGGAAAAATCCAACACTTGGAAATTTCCCGACAGGGGAAAAATTGGGTATTTATATCCGGTCGAACTTTTTAACAAATTCAAAAAATTATCCGGAAAGCCACATAGACAAAATTAAATATTCCGATCGATACACGGAGTTCCTCATACAACCCAGAAAATAAAACTCTGGAATAAATATTAAAATATTCCCAGGAAAACCAGCACAGAAACTTATTAATTATGGTGCAAAATTCGATGACCAATACGACAAAACTGCCGCGGATCCGCCGCATGAGGCATGCTCATGCCGCGGAACCGCGGCTGAATGATGGAGTTATGGACTCGAATTTTACAATAACCCATACAATCGCCTGCTGATTTTTCTGCATATTTTTAATTTACAAAAATCCACATTTTACAAAAAAGTCCAGAGAGCCGTTTTCCGGGTTAGGTTTTGGTTCGATCGGACTTCTAACTCCGTCTAGACTTCGCCTAAGGCTCTAGCTAGGCTCTGATACCACTGTAGGGTTCCTAGGCATCCTAATAAGGTCTCACAAGGTATCAACCATGCCAATTTCAAAAATTCTAGGTGTCGAGAAACCCGACTACGGATCGTTGGCTAGAAATCTAGGTGAAAATGAAAACTAGTTAACAACTTAACAAAAAGGAAACGGAAATACAACCTTTGTAGATCCGGTGCTCCACCTCCATAGATCCGCGACGAAGTCCCCTCGCTGTCCTAGTGAATTCCCGGGCTTTAGCGTCGGCTTCATCGGAGAATAGACGAGCTAGGTCGTCGATGTCCATGCCGAAGATGATCTACGTCGAGGCATCGCTAGATCAAGCTCCCACTTCACCAGGTTAAGAAAACTTGTGAAGGAAACACCCTATACAACTTGGCAAGAGGTAGAGGATGAAGAAATAGGAAATGGGTTCACTTTAGAATTGGATTTCTCACTCATTTTCACATTCCACCATTGTTGGTAGAAAGCTTTCTTCAAGGTTGAAGATGAAGAAGATGAAGAAAAGTGTTATGATAAGTTATTTTTAAAAAAGGAAAAGAAATATAATACTTATCATAACATGAACCATGGTCAAGTGTAGAGATTAAACTAGGGTTAATGGAGTGGTTAGGGTTAAGCATGAGACAAAATGGTCACTTTGGTCAAAGCTTCATGAAGCTTCAACTAGAAAACAAACAAAGCCACCATTTTCCTTTATGCTTATCATTTTTCCAAAAATCAATAAATAAATAAATAAGTGAATAAAACATAACCCTAACCATTAACATGTAACCATAGTTTGATCTTTATACAAAAACCCTAGCAAACATGTATCATCAAACATGATACAATCAAGTGCACAAAAAGTATATCACATATACAATGTGCACATCCGAGTGAGAAAATCCATTTAAAGTGAACCGATACTAGTTAATGCAAAGTAATATATCAAATATATAATTATACATTAAATCATTAAATCAACACTTGATTCAATGATCCGGTCATGTCGCACATAACCGACTGGTATCAATAGTAACAACTTATCAAATCAACACTTGATCCGATAACCCGGCTATGTCGCATATAACAGATCAATGTCACATCGCGAGAATCGAATACAGTATCACATACTTGTATTATTCTCGGTCCCGCACATATCTCATATGCGCTCCTATTTCGTTTCGCTTGAGCCAGGAAACCTCTGTGTAGGACTCTAAAGACTCGTCAATACGCCGGCAGCAGATGATGATCATATCAAACATCCACAAGCCGCAAGCGGTCTGCTAAACGTAACGGCCACCCGGGTATTGAGCGATCAGAAGATCGACGAGCAAGCCCGCTCACACTCCTGTGAATCCAACCAGTAACACTTACCGTACAGTCCGGTCTGTTCGTCTGATATGTCACATATCTCGCCTAGGGGTGGTAAACGTCAGACCCCAATAGCTCGATAAGTCGTGTCGATATGAGGTCTATAACAATTCGAGAAACTACTGGTAACACTTACCATTAAATCTCAGCAACCCTGGCCAGGGATTTCCTGTTATTGCCAATCGAACACAGCGCAACATCAACTCCCTATACTGGGAGAGACGAATCCCCTCCTATCGCTCATTGCCTCCATGTGACTCGGGACTGTACCCAAAAACCACCGTTTTGCACGCCCTCTTGGACGTGGTAAGGTGGAAATCAAAGCACAGTGGGAACCACACAAGACTCTATGACGATCTCGGGTCAACAGACTACTCTGTACCAGTGTCACCAGAGAACTGCCATCTGACGTGAGGTATAATACCATCTGGGAGTTCTCGGCGAGTCCGTCCAGTGTACCCAGTCTCCACTGAGCACCCGTATATCATCTCTGATGTCAAACACCAATGGATATGGGATCATCCATCGCCCATCTGTATGGGTCGAGAAGGTATACGCTAGTCTACTCTGGTATATCGATGCCCTGTCTCGATACACCCACGACTAGGGACTTTGAAGGATGTACTTATCGACTACCATGTCCCCACTAGTATGATCCGCATCATAGTCCAGGTAGTCAAGTACAGATCCTAAGGGCTTTACCAACATGTAACAGGGAGACAATCAGTGTACACGTTAAGGTAAAGATCAACCAGATAGCATACTATCATGTCGAGCAAGAAAGTCCTCCCTATATATGTCCCAGCATCCACTACAATATACATCCTATGTATAGTAATGGCCTCTAGGGCATACATATAACTAACAAAAAGTGCGAAATAAGCATCTGAAAGCAAGAAACGAGAAATACTACGTCGGCTCAAGTGAGCATCGACACCAAAACACAAATACATGTCTCACGAGTCTCACTGACTAGTCCAATATACAAGGTGGAAAACGGTAGATAAGGTAGATAGAGTATACTAGATACAATAATAATACACAAGTGGAAACAAAATATCCTCGCAACCCATCTACGAGTAAGCCGCAAGTCAAAGCAAAAGAAGCAAAATGAGAAAGTGCGCCCGTCGCTACCGTGCTGACGGGTCGGACCTGCAAGATACTGTGGCACAACGGGGGGGAGTTGCCAACTCATGAGTAATAAATAACATCTAATACAGCTATCGTAAGCATGCACGCAAATGCGTCACGACCTACATATATCAATATGATACGATGTACTAGCATGAATGCAACATGAATGCATAGTCAAACACGAAATCTGAACATGTCTGGTTTGGGAAAACATTTATTTTTATCTTAGAAAAACCTTTGTTTAATAAAAACTGGAATATCATCAGTGAAATCGACAGAAAATCCGTGTCAAGTATCGACACAATATCCTCAATATCCCGGGCTCCGTCAGTCCGGATCGGCCCATATCATCATATCACGACCACGGTCGGTATCCTACAGATATCCGCCGTGCCAAACTATCTCGGGCTCCGTCAGTCCGGATCGGCTTATATCATCATATCACGACCACGGTCGGTATCCTATAGATATCCGCCGCGCCAAACTATCTCGGGCTCCGTCAGTCCGGATCAGCCCATATCATCATATCACGAGAAAAACCGCAACTTGTAATTTAAAAGATAATAAGTTTATAAAATTCTTATGGTTTCTCCCAAAAATCCAAAAATCTCATAAATACTGAAATCCCCAAGAAGAATCACAATATATAAACGTAGCGGTAATAATGGATGTCCAAGATATCAATAACATGCAATGTGATGTATGATGGGAATATTCTCTGACATGGTTGAGAAATTTTTGGAGATATTCATGGATAATTTCTCCATCTTTGGTGATTCTTTTGACGAGTGTCTACAACATCTTGACGCCGTCCTTACTCGATGTAAGGATAAAAATCTCACTTTAAACTGGAAAAATTGCCACTTCATAGTGCGTGAAGGAATTGTCTAAGGACATATCATTGGTATCGAAGTTGACAAAGTAAAGATTGATGTCATTTCCAACCTCCTTCCTCCCAAATGCGTCAAAGATATCCGAGATTTTCTTGGCCATACCGGTTTCTACAGACGGTTTATCAAGGACTTTAGCAAGATTGCTAGACCCTTGACTCTTTTTCTGGCCAAGGATACCACGTTCAATTTCGACTCGACCTGTTTGACTGCTTTCGAATCATTGAGAAGCTCACTCACCACTGCTCCCATTCTTTCTTCACCCGACTGGATGTATCCTTTCGAGATTATGTGTGATGCATCCGACTTTGCTATCGGTGCGGTCTTAGGATATCACATCGATAAGATGCCACGCATAATCTGTTACGCAAGCCGGACCCTGAATGATGCACAAATGAACTATACGACAACCGAGATAGAGTTCTTGGCGGTTGTATTCGCTTTGGAGAAATTCAGGCCATATCTCATTGGCTCCCCAGTCGTTGTCTACACTGATCATTCCGCTCTGAGATATCTTTTTTCGAAAAAGGATGCAAAATCTTGGCTAATACGTTGGATCCTTTTACTTCAAGAGTTTGACCTTGTCATTAAGGACAAAAGAGAATGTGAAAACGTAGTGGCCGACCATCTTTCATGACTTCCTTCTTCGTCGACGCTTCCTTTCCCAATTAACGAAGTTTTTCCTGACGAATAACTCTTGACAGTATCTTGCGAACCCTGGTTCGCAGATATTGTGAACTATTTGGCGACAAGACTCATACCAAACGAATGGTCGAGTCAGGACAGACTTAGATTTTTATCCCAAATATAGCACTTTTACTGGGACGAACCCTGCATGTTCAAGTACTATCCAGACCAAATCATTCTTCGGTGTGTTCCTGATAATGAATTCAAGAGTGTGCTGTCGTTTTGCCACGATCAAGCGTGTGGCGGGAATTTTGGCTCAAGAAAGACAGCTGAGAAATTCTTGCAGTGTGGCTTTTACTGGCCACAACTTTTCAAAGATACCCATGATTACTGCAAAACTTGCTCCCGGTGCCAACATTTGGGCCGGATTTCCAGAAGAAACAAGATGCCACTCCAACCAATCTTGGTTGTTAAACTGTTCGATGTTTGGGGAATAGATTTCATGGCCCATTTTCCAACTCTTTGGGGAACATGTACATTCTCTTAGCCGTTGATTATGTATTCAAATGGGTTGAGGCAGTACCGAGCCGGACGAACGACAACAAGGTTGTCGTTAGGTTCCTTAAATAGAACATCTTTTCCTGGTTCGGGCACCCTCGCGCTATCATTAACGACAGTGGGACGCATTTCTGCAATAGGTCTTTTGAGGCCTTGATGCGGAAATATTCAATTAACCATAAGCTATCCATTCCCTACCACCCATAAACATGTGGGCAAGACGAAGTTTCAAATCGGCAGATCAAGCAGATTTTGGAGAAAACGGGTTTCAAGAGCCGTAAAGATTGGTCTTTGAAACTAACCGATGCCCTTTAGGCATTTCGAACTGCGTACAAGACTAATCTTGGAATGTCTCCCTATAGTTTTGTGTATGGAAAGGCTTGCCACCTCCCTGTGGAAATTGAGCATTTTGGGCAATCAAAGAGCTGAACTTCAACCTTGAAGATGCGGGCAGCTGTCGAAAGCTGCAACTTAACGAACTGAACGGGCTTCGGGATGAGGCTTACGAGAACGCGGTTGTTATAAAGAACCGAACGAAGGTGCTTCATGATAAACATCTTACGCGCAAAACTTTCACGTCTGGACAACAGGTGTTCTCCGTCGAAAACCGCGACCGGGACGTTGGGACGTCCGACCTGAATTTTAGGGGCATATGCTATTTGGTTTTATCCGTCCACCTCTCCGAAGATGCAAAGTTGATTTATGGCACCGTATATCGGAGGTTTAGACAGATACGACCGTTGTAGCAGACTTCGTCAGATTCCCCCTCGTTTACGAAGGGTTTTTTTGATTGTGGGGACGCTCTTCCCTGCAGACGCAAGCCCCTGCAATTAATTAAGTTACCGCGTAGCGGTAGCCACTTTCTCCTGCTCCAAAAGGTCACTTCGTGTCATGTGTGTTCATTTTGTTGTTGGTTGCCCGTGGATTGTACACAGAGACTAATTTATGTTGTCGCCCGTTGGGCGTGGATTAGTCCAAATCCGTATTTTCTTACATTTGGGTTTGGGTTAGTTCAAGGGTCGTTAATCTTGTTTTAGATTAAGATCAAATCAAACGTTTGTTGATGATACGTTAGTCTAATTTTAGACTAAGATCTACTCAACATGATTTTCTTTAGTTTATAAGGACATTGTGATCCGTTGGGTTTAAGGACATCATAGTCCATGAGTTTAAGGACCTCATAGTCCATAGTTTAAAGACGTCATAGTCTATAGAGCTTAGTTTAGGGACGTTACGGTCTATTGGGTTTAAGGACATCATAGTCCATGAGTTTAAGAACCTCATAGTTCGTACGATTTAAAGACATCATAGTCTGTAAGGTTTTGGTTTAACCGTTTGGGGATGTACCAAAATTTATTGGTTATTGGGACCCCCCCATCTATCTGAAGACGTTGAAGAATTACAACGACATGTATCAGAGGTATGAAGAGATGTACCTTTGAACCAATGTTGGTTGGGAGATCTATAGTCAGGTTTGGGAGTAAGACCAATTAAAAAGATTGTGAGGACATGGGCTCGGTTAATTTGAATTAGGGGCTTGTGGCCAACTTGGGCTCAGTCCACTCAGTTTTAAATAAAGTGTTTGAACACTTGTTTGGACTCGGTCCACTCATTTTGAATAAAATGTTGAACATTTGTTTGGGCTCAGCCCCTTTTTGTTCAATAATGCTGAGCATTGATTTGGGTTCCGACACCCCCTTTTTCTTTTCTTTTATTGAGTATGGAACACTCTTTATGGCGCTGGGGCTTTATTTACAGAGCGCTTGGTAACTCCCTAGCGTCCACGTGAGGAGCACGTGGAGCGCTTGGCGCTGAGCGCCAGACTTGGAGCGCTAAAGCGCTTCTTTTAAAATAGCGCCCACGTAAGGAGCACGTGGAGCGCCAGACTTGGAGCGCTAAGGCGCTTCTTTTAAATTGGAGCGCTGAGGTGCTTCTTTTAAAATAGCGCCCGCGTAAGGAGCACGTGGAGCGCCAGACTTGGAGCGCTAAGGCGCTTCTTTTAAATTAGAGTGCTGAGGCGCTTCTTTTAAAATAGCGCCCGTGTGAGGAGCATGTGGAGCGCTTGACACTCAGCGCCAGACTTGGAGCGCTAAGGCGCCTCTTATAAAATAGCGCCCACGTGAGGAGCACGTGAAGTGCTTGGCGCTGAGCGCCAGACTTGGAGCGCTAAGGCGCTTCTTATAAAATTGCGCCCACGTGAGGAGCACGTGGAGCGCTTGGCGCTAAGCGCCAGACTTGGAGCGCTAAGGCGCTTCTTATAAATTGGAGCGCTAAGGCGCTTCTTTGGCAGCTCTGATCAGTTCTGTGCTCTGAGAATTAAGTTCTCGATTTATAAGAGACTTTATCTCATGGATCTAAAAACTGAGTTCTTCCCTTTCTTGATGAGATGCTATGATCTCTTTTACTTTTGTGAAAGACCTTGTCTTATAGTTCTATGATCTGAAAAATAACTAAGTTCTTCTGATATAAGAGTTAAACTCTTAAAGATGGAGAAGATGCCACGATCTCTCTTCTTGCTGTTTACCTTGAGAAGAAATTTCTCTCGTCTTTGAAATTTCTTGAAGTTTATGGTGGGGTTCCTCTTCTCAAGACTTGAAGTCTTGGGTCCTTTATATAGGGGAGGCTGATTTGTTGAATCAGTTAAGGAAATCTCTTATTGAGAGATCTCTGATTGATTTGGGAATTTATCCCACCATTGGATCTTTGATCCAAGGGCTTCTGTTTTACAGAAGACATCTTTCTTGTTATTAGCAAGATTGGGAAAATATTTTCCCATACAGAACTTATTCTGTATCTTGATGATGTTTAATCACCATTTGATCTTTGATCCAACGGTGCTCTGATTTACAGAGCACAATCTTTCTTATTTGGAAAGATTTGAGGAGTATTTCCTTAACAGAAATTTATTCTGGTAATTTGATGATTTTCAATCATCTTCGTTGGATCTTTGATCCAAGGGTAGAGAATTTTTAGTTCTGGCGCTGGCGCTCTCGTGCTTTGCACGTAAGGCGCTGCCTCAAAGCCTTTTGACTCTTAGCGCTGGCGCTCTTGGCGCGAGCGCTCTCGTGCTTTGCACGTGAGGCGCTGCCTCCAAGTCTTTAGCGCTGGTGCTTTTGGCACGAGTGCTCTCGTGCTTTGCACGTGAAACGCTACCTCAGAGTCTTTGACTCTTAGCGCTGGCGCTCTTATGAGGCGTTGCCTCAGTTCAAATTTCAAATTTTGAATAGAGTTTTGCTTTCTGATTGGGGGAAATAACAGGTACTTCTTTACGACACCGGACTCCATTTCCATCCCGGAGCTTCGATCTCACTGGAATGGACCATTTCTTGTGCGGTGTGTATACCCGCATGACGCGGTGGATTTGGAGAATCCAGAGGACGGTTCACTATTCAAAGTGAACGGACATAGAGTAAAATAGTTTCTCACCGCAGAACCATCGGAGGAGCTCCTGATATTGCAGGAGCCAGTTTACATTGACTAATCTTTCTCCGTTTACCACCAAACTTCGGTTATCCAGCCATAAACAGTGGAAATACCATTTCAAATAAGTTTGGAGGTATGTATATACCTTCTTGTATATATATAATGGATATTCTTGTCCGGTGCATATCCATTTTGTTCTGTTCAGTTTTATGTGTCGGGATATTTCTTGCCTGGTGAAATTCCCGTTTTTAAAAAAAAAGGAGAAAGAAAAAAAAGATTCTTTTGTCAATATTCACGAATATGTAAAAATATATATATATATATATATATATATATATATATATATATATATTTAGAAGTTTTTTTTTGTGCAAACACAAGTCCCCTTTTGCCCGGTAAGGCTAGTACGAGTAGTGCTGGCACGAGTGGTACTGCATCTGGTTCTAGGAGACGCAGTAGTGAGGGCACTGCTGTGAGTAAGTTTGGGGGCGGTGTTTTGTTGTTAATAGTTATCCATGCATTCTGTATCTACATGTTTTTTGTTCTTTTATTTGCATGTTTATATTCCGCATCGTATCATGTTTATATTTCTGCATTGCATTGTTATTTTTCTTTTTAAAAAAATTTAAAAAATTATAAAATATATAAAATAAAAAAAAAACAAATTTTAAAGCTAACTATTTATACTCGAGTTCGACATAAAGGTTGACTAGTGAGAAATAACTAAATCCTATACTTAGTAATTAAAAACCCTAAAAATAACATTCCTTGAAGTATAACTATAGTAAATATAAGGCCTTGCAGTTTATTTAGAAGTAAGTAATCTTGAGTTCAGTTCTTGAGCTAAGTTGAAATGAAGGAGAAGTATTGAAAGGTTTATTTGAAGAGTAAGTCTGAAAAATAGTTCCGATTCTTGAGTCCAAATTCAGAAAATATATACCCTACAAATCATACATACACGCACCTTGAAATTTGGGATAGTAGATGATACCTAGAAATACTCTTGCCTGAAACCCTAGTATGAAAGAAAAAACGGTATTTAAAGCTAACCACCAAAAGAACATCATAGAAAAATATATCCGGTTTTGGAAGGAAAGAAAAAAGAAAAATAAGAAAAAATAAGAAAAAGTACAAGACCTGGAAACTGCTATTTACGCTTTAAGCTCACACATTCAGTAATCGGTTGATTAATACCTCAGGAAGCTGTAATAGTCGCATGAAAGATGTGTGAGCGAAACCGTCCATCATTAATGAAAAGAAGTAGTACTAGGTATTAATGTAAGTGTATTCTAGCTTGAATTGAATTCCCAAGTGTAGGGGTGATATTACACACACGTAGGAGTATATGATCGAAGTTTGGAGGAGAGATGGGAATGAAGAATATGGCTTATATCTTCCATAGAGATGATAAAAATTCCGGATTGGAGACTGCGCTTTAGAAGGAAAACTCAAGAGATACTAAGAACTTTATAAACTGACAAAACGTATAGGATCTTAAGTTAAATGAATAGGAGGTGTGAAGAATAAGGAATGGATATTTCTAACTTAGGATGATAAATTTTCTACCTAGAATGCTGAACTGTAGGACTAGAGTCGACGGCCAACTTGACTGGATTTTGTGGGTAGTATCCGCTGAAAACCCTCAGAAAACAAAACTCCTCCTCTAGGGCAACCTAGGTGTTTAAAGGCTTGTTGCACATGCTAAGTGAAACCGTGATACTTATGAAACTGAGTTTCTTGGAAATAAAATGGGTTTGCTCGGGACGAACAAAAGTTAAGTTTGGGGGTATTTGTTCATATCAGATTTTGCATTTTTATACCATCCATTTTTGATCGCATTGCATATAGATAGGTACCTTTGATCCATGTTTGCTATATAATTGTAGGTTACAGGTTCTCTGTTCAAAACAATGAAAATCAGGAGCAGTCATGACAAATTCAGGACAACTGCCAACAACAAATAAAAATACGGGTTTCCACTCACCATCCGTCAGGTGCCGCCTACCAGTTCGAGAGACAAATGTCAATTAAGGGTCATTCATGCACAAAGCACAAGAGATGCAGCACAAGAATCGAGATGATAACGCGGAGCTCAAGAAAATTAAGGCAAAAAGTCCACATTCTTTCATCTTTTTGGACTGTTGAGAATCTGGGAGAAAAATGGAATGATTCTGAAAAACCAAGTGTACTAAACAAAACAAGAAAGCAACATGGAATGCTCCAGAAAAAACGAGAAAGAAAATCATCCAAAGCACTGCGGAACCGCGGCCGATGTGGCATTTATGCGGCGGTTTCGCGGCCGAGTCAACTCGGAGTCAGAGGATATTTTCAGGGTACTTTTTTAATTGTGTATGGACTCAGAATTTGGCCCTAGGGTTTTGTCTATCTGCCTATAAATAGTCCAGTTTTAAACCAAGTGAGCATGCTTATTCTTTTGTTAGGATTTAGTCTAGTTTAGTTTGTAACTTCTCTTCCTTCTCGATCTTTCCTCCATTAACATTGTAGTGAGCTTTTGAGTGAATGATGAATAAAGAAAATTTCTTTTCATATGCATGTTTTATAATTTAGTTCTTATATTTGTTGCTTGTAATTCTCTTTGTTAAGTAGTTATTTGTTTGTGTGTTCTTTTTCTCTTTTCTTTTATCCTTGCAATCATAATGCTTAAGTGTGATCCTTACCTAAATGAGGTCCCAAATAGCTAGTTGTAATTTTCTACCTCATTTCTTTCCATCTTCTTTGTTTGTTTTATTTTCTTTTTCTTTTATAATGGGTGAGTAGTTTCTCACTTGTTAGGGTAAGATAAGGAAAGTTTGAGAGAAGGAAATCTCTCTTACTCTTTTTTTTGCCCAACATCTTGATTCGAACTCCCGTCAAGGCAACCACAATCCGCTCCTTACGGCATCCTATCCTACATGATAGCGGTGACACCCTAGTGAGACCGGTTGTAGTTGAATTGACCGGAGGTTATGGCTAAGAGCCAAGAACAGACGGACAATGACAAAAAGGAAGGAACTAAGTATTGGAAAGCCTAACTTATACTCGCAAGTTTCCTTCCTAGTCGTGCTAATCCCCGTTGTTGCCGATTACCGTAACATTGATATTAAGAGTGGCAAACGAAAGAAGTGAGCGAACTCCTAACTCAAACCAACATAATCCTAACCCTAACAAGCTCTTTTATCATACATATTTAACACATAGTTAATCTTGAACAAACTCAGACATTTGGACTTAACTCGTTAAAACACTAAGAAAAAGATTCTCATCTCTCCGTGGACCGACCCGTATTCATCCGGTTAGCTACCAAGTGAAACCGTCTTGATTGCGGTAATTAAAACTAACATACTAAAACTATAATAATCATCAGCAAGCCAAGCAATGTGTATGTTACTACTTATCGGTCACTAAATCAATGAAATCAATTAGTGGAAAGGATGCTCGTGTTTAATAAGTGTCTCGTGTATGCCCGAGACTACGGTCCACTGTTGCCCGGGACATAACCCTGCAGCCGTGCCGCTAGGCCTACGACCTAATGTATGTGTGTGTGTCGCTAATATCGAATGATCATCCTCTAAATCACTGTACCTCGCTAAACACGAGTTCAATTCCACCTTGATTTCCCCATTCCTCAGGTTATAGTGTGTATTTGAGTATTAGATAGGTTGTGAGCAAATACGTATCGCTTTCACTTTCAATCACGTTTCCGCTTATCAATATCACTTTCGTACTTGCCACAACACAATCACTAACACTTATATATCGACAATGCATAACAGTCGCAATGTCTCAATGTAAATGATCACTATGCAGCAGGTATAAAGCAAGCACAAAAATAGGCAGAAATGCACTAAACAGATATTCACTAAATTATGACACCCAATGCCATATGGCTTGAAAAATTTACCATAAATCACATGTACAGAATCGACCAAAATAATATAAAAGGATTACAAAACAAACTTGATTATCTAAGCAGTAAAATTAGTTTCATGTCAAACGGAATTCAGGTTTGGGACTTATCATCATTTTAAACCAGCGATCAGTTGCTGGAATTCCAGTTTCAGAACTGGAAGTCCAACTTCGCGCGCGGTTTACTAGGGATTGTGTTCAGATTCAAGCGTTGTCCCGGATGAATAAAATCTATTTCTATCCGTTAAGTTTCCAACGCATCAAACGGATTAATAATATCCTTTCATTAGTAGGAGTTATGTCTAGTTTAATGTGAAGGTGTAAGAGATGTCGCTGAAGAAACTGCAGAACACGTCGACATTCTAAAATACAAACTAAATATCAAACGACTGTGAAACTGCACGGGACCAGATTCATGTGTTAGCTAACTAAATTATCTACGCAACTATATAGGGATCCACCCATTTTAAGTTTTATGTAGGTATGTACAGGTGCTTAAATTCAGATATCCTCATGGAATCCTGCCTTGGACTGCAGTTCAACGCCGCATTCCCAGTCAATTCTCATTATAGTTGCCTATCAGCATTGAAGTGTAAACTTTATAGAGTTCTGTATTATTGAGTCGGCTTCAATAAGAACCCTAGAACATCCGGTTTTGATTTGTATTTAATTTACAATGATTTTAATAAAGCAACATGCGCGGTAAAATTTCAGATTTGACGTAACTAGACGGAGGTATCATTCATAGTGATGAAGTCAATATTTTTCCCTCAAATTCTTACCAGTTATCTATTATCATTAAAGGGATTCATGTGCCATAAATTCCGCCATTTTTATATTGGGTTTTCATCTAGGGTTTCGTGTTAAATACACAGGTTATGCATAGGCATCAAATGAAACATCCGTTCTCATAAATCGATCCAAACTAAGGTTATTCAAATGAATGCTATAGTGATTTTGACATGGGATGGTAAACTCTAAATATAATCGAACGAAGTGGTTTGCTATAAAACTAATTGATTATTAATTATCAATATAGCTATATCCATAGACACTATGTAATATTATTATTTCAATTAACTAATATAATTATTAGCATGGGTGAGCAGGGGAAGAGGGTTCTACTTGCCTAGCGATAGACGACAACACGGCAGTGAATGACAACGGATGGCACGGGCTCGACGCACGTACGGGTAAGGCACGACACGACAACAGTGACAAGATTGAGGGCTCGATGAAATGTCGGGCTCGTCGTCGGCACGCGGCGACGTCAAAGGCGCGGCGACGGATGGGGCAGCAGGTTTACAGTGGTGGAGGCAACGGGGCAGTGTGTTGCTGGCGGGTTTGCAGCGGCTCGGGTGAGGAGTTCGGGGGGCTCAGCATGATGCAAAGATGATAACGGAGGCTGTGGCAAGGCGGTGAGGTGCAGCAGAGCTCCGGGTGTGGTGCAGGCGGCGTCGGGAGGATGACGAGGAGAAAATAGGTGCAGAGGGTGTGGGCTCGGTGTCGTGGAGGAGAGGAGGTGATGGGGATGGCCGAAGGAGGAGGCTTATCTTTGAGGTGGTGGTTGCAGCAGGGTTCAGGTTGGTCGCTGGAGGTTGAGGGAGATGGCGAGGTGGTGATGGGTTCGTGGTGGTGGTGAGCTCGAGCTTGGGGGGTTGTCGGTGATGATAAGTGATGGCGAGGGGAGAGATCAAGATGGGTTAAGGAGTGAGAGGGGGCTCGGTGTTGAAACAAGGGTGAGGCAAGGACGTGGGGGAGCGGGTCTCACGGTGAAGAAATGGGGGGAGCCGTTGGAGGTAGGGGATTTCGTGGAAGGGATCGCTGCCCTAGAGGCCATTGTAGCACACATGATGTATATTATAGTAGATGCTTGGATATATATAGAGAGGACTTTCTTACTCGACATGATAGCATGCTATCTAGTTTCACTTTGTCTTAACATGTTGACTTGTATTGGGTTACTGTCTTGCTCTCACATGTTGATAAAGCCCTTAGGATATGTACTTGACTACTATGACTATGATGTAGATCATACTAGTAGGGACAGGGTAGTCCACAAGTACATCCTATAACTGTTCCTAGTCGAGGGTGTATCGAGACTGGGCATCGATACTCCAGGGTAGACTAGCGTGTACGTATCTTGACCCATATGATGGGCGATGGATGATCCCATATCCATCGGTGTTTGACATCAAAGATGGTGTACGGGTGCTCAGTGGAGACTGGGTACACTGAACGGACTCGCCGAGAACTCCTTGTTGGTATTATACCTATCGTTAGATAGCAGTTCTCTGGTGACACTGGTACAGGTTAGTCTGTAGACCCGAGATCGTCATAGAGTCTTGTGTGATTCCCACTGTGCTTTGATTTCCACCTTACCACGTTCAAGAGAACGTGCAAAACGGTGGCTTTTGGGTACAGCCCCGAATCACATGGAGGCAATGAGCGATAGGAGGGGTTTCATCTCTCCCGGTATTGGGGGTTGATATTGCGCTGTGTTCGATTGGCTACAACTGGAAGTCCCTGGCCAGGGATGATATGGAGATCTACTGGTAAGTGTTATCAGTAGTTTCTCGACCTGTTATGAGCCTCACATCGACACGACTTATCGGTTACTAGGGTCTGACGTTTACCACCCCTAGACTGGATATGCGACATATCAGACGAAGAGACCGGACTGTACGGTTGTGTTACTGATTGGATTTACAGGAGTTAGAGCAGACTTGCTTGTTGATCTTCTGATCGCTCAATACCTGGGTGGCTGTTACGTTTAGCCGACCGCTTGCGGCTTGTTGGTGTTTGATATGATCATCACCTACTGTCGGCGTATTGATGGGTCTTTAGAGTCCTACATAGAGGTTTCCAGGCTCAGGTAAAATGGAGTAGGAGCACATATGTGATATGTGCTGGATCGATATTGATACGCGTATGTGATACCGTATTCTATTCTCGCGATATGTGACATCGGCCGGTTATATGTGATATAGCCGGGTTATCGGATCAAGTGTTGATTCGATGAAATAATATATATATATATATATATATATATATATATATATATATATTATGCTCACTTAAATATTTATTATTCTCACTTATGATGCATTTAACATATATGTGATATATGTTTATTGTATTGTTTTCTTTTGTTACATGAATATTATATATGTGATATATAATATTATGACATGCTAGGTTACACATGCAACATGTATGTATGAGACTCATACCATGCTAGGGTTTATGTTAAGGTTTCATTTATCATTAAGTAATTACAAATTAGCGGATTTAATCAAAGCTAGAAGCTTGTAGAAGCTTGTAGATAAGTTTTGACTTAGTCCACTCTTTTGTTTCTACTTAAGATATTTTATGACCGAACCATTAACCCTTACCATGGTTAATTCTCTACATGGGTTAGTGTATGGATAATATACTCACTCAAGGGTTGCATTTGAACTATGATAGATATTTTCATCACTTGCGATATTTCCTTCTTCTTCCTCATCTCATTTTTGCTCTCTAGATTTTGAGATCAAGAAGAAAAATAGTGAGAAATTAAATACTAAAGTGGGCTAAATTACTACTTCATCATCATCTTCTATACTAGCTATATAGATTAGTGTGTTAGCTTCACTAAGTCCGTATTAGTGAAGAGTGAGCTTTAGTCCGTGTTTCCTCAACGTAGATCATCACAGACTTTGAAGACTTCAAGTAAGGATGTATCATACATCTTGTGGAGCCTCTCAAGAGTTCGGGATCTCATGGATCGCAGCGAAGGGACCACTACTCGGAGATTTTGAAGTGAAATAACGGACTACAAAGGTTGTAATCCCTATCACTTAGATGTAAAGTTGTTTACATGCAAAGTTAACCCTAATTCTCTAGTTCGATTACTTGGTTGGTTTGTTTAGCACCCAAAAAATTTAATATAGCATGTTTGATGTTTGCCAAAACCTTGCTAAGGTGTTAAGCTAACCCTACAGTGGTATCAGAGCCAAGCTAGAGCATTAGGCGTTGTCTAGACGAAGCTAGAATTCCGATCGAACTTCGAAAACCCAATTTGGACCCCCTCTCTGGAAATTTTTCAAAAAGTTGGATTTTTTCATGTTAAAAATACTCGGAAAATCATGCAGGGAATTCTATGGACACACCTGAAGAACGAAACCCTAACTTGTCTAAGTGACAGCGGATCCGCGGCCAAAACATGGTTTTGGCGGCGGATCTGCGGCGCCACTTGAGAGGCTTGGGTCGGGCCATTCAGCTGTAGGTCCGTAGGAACTGTGGTATGTCTCTGGTTAACTTTAACAGTGCTTAAGTATTGAGCTCTCTGGGAAATTTTGGGAATTCGTTGAATCGATCGAATTGTCTAATTTCGTCTAGCTATCTGTGATACAATATGTGGAATTTATATAGTTAGGTATGAAATCCGTAATATGTGATATTTTGGGTTTATGATATCTAAGGTAACTGTGGATTCCAAATGTTGTAGTTTTTCACTTTCTTTTCTGCGACTGTAAGTGTAATATGCGGTGTATCGCCGATTTCGTTGCTATACATCAACGACAATTGGGATACGCGTATTTACTTACGTTGATGACATATGATGTTATGTGTTGCTGTGATATGTTATATTGGATCGTCGTGTTATGAATAGCCGGGAGTTTTTATGTGAGATGAGAGTTTTTATTTTCATTTATGTAAAATTCAATGTATGTAATATTCTTTTATTGGGGTACTTCCGGGTTGAGGATGATGTCACCATTGTTGTATATTATTTACTTTTCCGCATTAGGATAGACCCAAGGCGGGAAGCACAAGTAACCGGGTTCTAGGGTCCAGTGGGAGACCAACTCGAGGAATCGAGTCTGGGTCTCCTAACTCTACAATTGGTAGGGTTGCTTATCGCTCTCGTATGGGTTTAGAGATATGGGTTTGGCTATTCATCACAACCGTGGATTCCGAGTTTTTACTGGCTTAAATAAAACACGGAATTCCTAGAATATCCAATATTTCATATGTGATTCTTCTGCTGCTGATATTCTGTGATGTGATCATTTTATATGCGTGAGACGAATGCTTATACTATATATATATGATATATAAATATTATTGCTTTCGTTTCTTCTGTGATGCTCATGAAGCATAAATGATAGGAATTCATTAATGAGATTAATGAAAAGAAAAGAAACCTAAAAGATGTTGTAGAATCAAATTTTCAAAAAGGGTAGCTCTAGTTTTTGCTTTGCATAGCGGTATTCCTTGTAGAATATTCAGCACTTTATTCGATTTCACCGAAAGTGACCTCTTTAGCGAAACTAGCAGATGCTACAACTCACTCGGTTATGTTTTTGATTGCTTCTATAGTTCTTACTTTGCATAGCGGTATTCCTTGTAGAATATCCAGAACCTTACTCGATAAGGAAAGAGCCGAGATCCCTCACCGGGAGTGATCTCTTTAGCGAAACTAGTAAAAGCCTCAAAAACACTTCTTTTTAAAATCACTCGTTTCTACAATGATATCAAGTTCATTATGCTCAAGGTTTTCATAAAAACCTGTCGTAGCCCTCTGTCATTTCAGATAAATACTACTTAGTATTCGTGTTATGTTTGTTGACTATGTTAAGGCGTAGTGTGCGGTAGCTAATTGGTGCTTATCTGCTGAAACATAAAATGCGATTGGATTAGGGTAGTCGTACGACTTTGTTGACTATGTTAAGGGTCGTGCGGGTAGGTTTAATTCAACCGGGAAATGACGGGTTGAACTTGGCTAGCGCTTATGATTTGTTGACTATGTTAAGGTCATAAGTTGCTGGGGGTAAAAGTATTATCGGGAATTTCAAGTGTTGAAATTTGCAATGAGATTGCATACCTTCTATGAGATAGTTGGATCCCGATACCCACTGCGAGTAAGAGTTATTCCTGGGAGAGTTTTACACATGACAATTAGCCGATCAAGTAGGTGTCTAGAAAGGTGTTAACAGGGTTATGCCTCTGGTAAAACGAGATTTATTTTAATTAGGTCCATGCGAAAGCACGGGGAACTTCCCTCAAAGTACCAACACTGACCTGGCTGAAAAATTGGCGAACTTGTAACGTGTAATTAATCCCTGCTAGTGTTACCTTTTAGGGTTTGAAGGAAGATTTGATGAAAAACAGTGGGAACCATCCTGATTAGATAAGATATTAACCAATCTAATCTTGTAAGAGCATACGCTAAAGTGTTTTCTTCTCTCTCTCTCTCCGGTAGCGATCATATCAGGCCTTAATCAAGATAATAATATGGATGTATTGACCGAAACCGCTTATTATACTGAGTAGGGGAACGTTGGTTCCGTTATGTCTTATAACTGTTATAAGACTGAACAGGAAATAGGAGAATATCCGGAATCCCATGCCACCCATACGAAGAACGAGCATACTGATGCATCTTCTTCAGGTGTGTTAGTTACCGAGAACTGTTTCACAGTTCACTCTGCATCCTGGGCATTAGATACCTGATCAGGATCCCACATATGCAATATGTTGCATGGGCTAAGAAAAGGTAGAGAACTAGGAATGAGTGATCATTCCGTAAGAGTAGGGAATGGTGCAAATGTTGTAGCCAAAGCAGTTGGCGAATATTACCTTGTATCACCAAGTGGTAATACATTGATTCTGAACGAATGCTATTACATACCGAACATGATATGCAACATTATATCAGTTTCTTTATTAAGTAAAGAAGGATATAATTTTGTAGTACAGGATAATGCTATGAACATCATCCTGAATCAAAAGTTGATTGGATCATGCTCGTTAAATAATGGCATGTACATTCTAAATAAAACTACAGTTCTTAATGTGCAAAACACACACAAGAGGAAGAGTTCAGAAATGAACGAATCCTTCTTGTGACATTGTAGACTAGGTCATATCAATGCGACACGACTAGCTAAGTTATATAAAGATGGATATTTGAATCCGTTCGAATTTTCATTTTATGATACTTGCCAGTCATGTCTCAAAGGCAAGATGACCAAAACTTCGTTTAGTGGACACGGAAAAAGAGTTACAGAACTCTTGGGACTGATACATAGATGTATGTGGTCCCATGTCTACACATGCTAGTAATGGTTCCTCATACTTCATTACATTCACTGACGATCTCTCAAGATACGGACATGTGTTCCTGTTGAAACACAAGTCAGAAGCTTTTGAGAAATTCAGAGAATATAAGCACGAAGTCAAGAACTAAACGGGTAAAAGTATTAAGATCCTTCGATCTGATAGAGGAGGAGAATACTTGAGCAATGAGTTCCTGGACTATCTAAAAGAGAATGGGATTCTCTCTCAGCTTACTCCTCCGTATACACCACAGCACAACGGTGTATCGAAACGGAGGAATCGCATCCTATTAGATATGGTGCGCTCTATGATGAGCACTGCTGAGTTACCTATTTCCTTTTGGGGTTATGCGCTTGAGACAGCAGCATACCTATTGAATCAAGTTTTATCTAAATCTGTACCTACCACACCATATGAGATATGGAGTGGGAAGAGACCATATTTTAAAAGAGTTAAGATATGGGGTTGTTCGACCTATATCAAAAGGCAAAATCCGGACAAACTCGAGGTACGATCAGTTCTATACAAGTTTGTGGGATATCTAAAGAATTCACAAGGATACATTTTCTACCATGCTAAGGAGCAAAAGGTGTTTGTTTCTCAATATGTCACCTTTTTAAAAAAGGAATTTCTTGCAAAAGAAATTAGTGGTGAAGAGGTAGAGCTAGAAGAAGTTCCAGCAATACAAACTGCAACTGATGATTTATTAGAACCAGAGGATTCGATAGTTGCCAACGAACCTCAATCTCTCCGCCGATCTAGTAGGGTTACTCATCCACCTGAGAGATACTACGGTTTTCTCATTAATGGTGGAAGCGAAGATTGCATCATGGAAGATAATGACCCAACTAGCTTCGAGCAGGCCATCACGAGTGGGGACTATGTGAAATGGCTGGATGCAATGCGATCTAAGATGGAATCCATGTACACCAACAAAGTAAGGACTTTAGAAATTGCTCCTGAAGGGGTAAAACCCATTGGGAGCAAATGGATCTTTAAGAAGAAACTTGGTGTAGATGGAAAAGTTGAGACTTTCAAAACTAGACTTGTTGCAAAGGGTTTTCATCAACGACCAGGTGTGGATTATGACGAAACTTTTTCTCCAGTGGCTATGCTTAAGTCCATCCGGATCTTACTTGCCATCGTTGCATACCATGACTACGAAATCTGGCTAATGGATGTTAAAACCGCATTTCTAAATGGTGATTTAGAGGAGTGCGTGTACATGACTCAGCCAGAGGGCTTCGTAGACAGTGGGAGCAGCGGAAAGGTATGCAAGCTGCTTAAATCCATCTACGAGTTAAAGCAGGCATCGCGGAGTTGGAACATCTGTTTTGATGTTGTAGTCAAAGAGTTTGACTTCATCAAAAACGTAGATGAACCTTGTATTTACAAGAAGGTGGCAGAGGGTAAGGTTGTCTTCCTCGTATTGTATGTGGATGACATACTCTTGATAGGAAATGATGTTCCTATGCTGCACTCGGTCAAGCTCTTCTTATCACAAAGATTCTCAATGAAAGATCTAGGTGATGCCTACTGCATTTTGGGGATAAAGATCTATAGAGATAGATCTAAAAGGATACTGGGATTGTCCCAATCCAGGAACATTGACACCATACCAAAGATATTTAGTATGGAAGAATCCAAGCGTGGTAATTTACCCACGATCTCTGGACTCACTCTCTCCAAAGAGATGTCTCCTAAGACTGATTTGGAGAGAGCTCGCGTGCAAGGGATACCCTATGCTTCGGTAGTAGGCTCTATCATATACGCGATACTATGTATCAGACTCGATGTAGCATACTCACTAAGTGTAGTGAGTAGGTATCAAACAGATTCAGGAGAGAGTCACTGGATAGCTGTGAAGAACATTCTCAAGTACTTGAGAAGGACTAAAGAGATGTTCTTGGTATATGGTAATGGAGAACTCCAAGTTGAGTCCTTTACCGATTCGAGCTTCCAAAGTGATAAGTACGACTCTAAGTCGCACCCGGGATTTGTCTTTACCCTTAATGGAGGGGCGGTTTGTTGGAAGAGTTCCAAACAGGAAACTGTAGCAGACTCGACGATGGAGGCTGAATACATCGCTGCCAACGATACTGCCAAAGAGGCTGTCTGGATAAAGAAGTTCATTACCGAACATGGTGTGGTTCCATCCATTGAGCATCCAATACCTTTGTATTGTGATAACAATGGAGCTGTGGCTTTGGCCAAGGAACCCAGGTCCCATCAGAGATCCAGGCATATTCTGAGGCGGTATCACCTGATCCGGGAGATAGTTGATCGCCGGGAGATCGAGGTCAGGAGAGTAGATACGAAGGATAACACTGCGGATCCATTTATGAAGGCCATTCCCCAGATACATTTTGAGAGACTCTTCGGGATGTTGGGTATGAGATACTACAACAGATGGTCTTAGTGCAAGTGGGAGATTGTTAGTTATGTATATGCCCTAGAGGCCATTGTTGTACATATGATGTATATTATAGTGGATGCTTGAATATATATAGAGAGGACTTTCTTGCTCGACATGATAGCATGCTATCTGGTTTCACTTTGTCTTAACATGTTGACTTGTATTGGGTTACTGTCTTGCTCTCACATGTTGATAAAGCCCTTAGGATATGTACTTGACTACTAGGACTATGATGTAGATCATACTAGTGGGGCCAGGGTAGTCCACAAGTACATCCTATAACTGTTCCTAGTTGAGGGTGTATCGAGATGGGGCATCGATACTCCAGGGTAGACTAGCGAATACGCATCTTGACCCATATGATGGGCGATGGATGATCCCATATCCATCGGTATTTGATATCAAAGATGGTGTATGCGTGCTCAGTGGAGACTGGGTACACTGAACGGAATCACCGAGAACTCCTTGTTGGTATTATACCTATCGTCAGATAGCAGTTCTCTGGTGACACTGGTACAGGTTAGTCTGTAGACCCGAGATCGTCATAGAGTCTTGTGTCATTCCCACTGTGCTTTGATTTCCACTTTACCACGTTCAAGAGAACGTGCAAAACGGTAGCTTTTGGGTACAGTCACATGGAGGCAATGAGCGATAGGAGGGGTTTCGTCTCTCCCGGTATTAGGGGTTGATGTTGCGCTGTGTTCGATTGGCTATAACTGGAAGTCCCTGGCCAGGGATGATATGGAGATCTACTGGTAAGTGTTATCAGTAGTTTCTCGACCTGTTATGAGCCTCACATCGACACGACTTATCGGTTACTGGGGTCTGACGTTTACCACCCCTAGACTAGATATGCGACATATCAGACTAAGAGACCGGACTGTACGGTAGTATTACTGATTGGATTTACAGGAGTTAGAGCAGACTTGCTTGTTGATCTTCTGATCGCTCAATACCCGGGTGGCCGTTACGTTTAGTTGACCGCTTGCGGCTTGTTGGTGTTTGATGTGATCATTACCTACTGCCAGCGTATTAACGAGTCTTTAGAGTCCTACATAGAGGTTTCCAGGCTCAGGCAAAACGGGATAGGTGCACATATGTGATATGTGCTGGATCGAGATTGATACGCGTATGTGATACCGTATTCTATTCTCGCGATATGTGATATCGGCCGGTTATATGTGATATAGCCGGGTTATCGGATCAAGTGTTGATTCGATGAAATAATATATAATATATATGTGTATATATATATATATATATATATATATTATATGCTCACTTAAATATTTATTATTCTCACTTATGACGCATTTAACATATATATGATATATGTTTATTGTATTGTTTTCTTTTGTTACATGAATATTATATATGTGATATAAAATATTGTGACATGCTAGGTTACACATGCAACATATATGTATGAGACTCATACCATGCTAGGGTTTATGTTAGGGTTTCATTTATCATTAAGTAATTACAAATTAATGGATTTAATCAAAGCTAGAAACTTGTAGATAAGCTTTGTAACAACCCTAATTTTCCTATACAAATTTTTTCAAATATTTTTTCCAAAATCCATAAAGGGGTATTTTAGCCTGAGCACAAGATATAAGTAATTATTTTACTTTTTAATTACAAGTTAAAAGAATGTAACAACTCCATTTGTAGTGTAAAAAAATTTGCTTGAAAATTAATATATACTTGGGGTATTTACATTTTCTGTAACTATTTTAAGTAATTAAATAACTCCATAATTACAAGAAGGAGCTTGTAACTCATTGGTAATACCTTGTACTGCTGAACCAAGCCACCAGAGTTCAAATCCCATGCCTCACATTATTTTTAATATTTATTTCTTTATCTACCCTAACCCTAGCCTAACCCTATAAATACCACCTCTACCCTCTCACCCCTAACTCTCAGCCAACTCTCAAAAATTCTCAAGAAATCTTGTGTGCTTTGAAATCGAGCACGAAGCGAAACTACGACGAATTTTCCGGCGAACTTCCGACGATCATTTTAGGAGCTCCCGGCGACGAAGCGACGCACCGGTGACTCCTCTTGTTCTATCTCTTTCTCCTAGTTGTCCAAAACCCGTAAGTCTCATTTTCTACCTCTCCTTCTGTTCAGTCGATAAAACTGCACATTTGTAGTACATTTTTCCTACCATTTTTATATTAAAAAAGGACTTTATTATAATATATTATACATATGAGGGTTTATGTGTAAAAACATTATTTTCCATGTGTTAATATATTTTAATTATCATTTGGTAGGAAAATGTATGCAAATATATTATTGATCTAATCCTAGTAGAACAAAGTCTACTAAAATCTTATTTGAGTTGTTGTGCAGAATATTTCCAAGTTGTTATGAAGGATTTAACAAACAAATCAATTTGTTGAAGAAAACTTGCCAAATTAAGAAGCAAACTTGGAGACCAAGTCTGGAAGCAACAGAGAAAAGATTTTCAGATTCTGAAGATGCCTAGGATTGCCACATGTCACCAGATGAAAGTCCAAGAAAAATAAGCAATTGATCACATCCATTGAGCGCGGATCCGCGGCCAAACACACCTTTGGGCCGCGGATCCGCCGCAATAATGATGAGTTGGAAGGCAATATTTTGGGAGATTGACAACTGCTGAATTTTACCAACTTCTCAACAATAAGATTCTGGGTTTGCACTATATAAAGGCACCGAGAGCCTCTTGGAAAAGCCATCAAGCCGAAGAGATCACGAAGTCCAAGACGGCTCACGCATCCAGGCTGATCATCAACTGTTCATCTACCTCCTTAGAAGAGATCGAGAAGCAAACTAGGTTTTTGTAATCATTTTCTAAGGAATCAAAGTGTACTTGATCTTGTTGATTAATAAAGGTAGTTCTTTTTCTTATTCTATTTCTTCGTAGTTTAATTATGCATTTTCTCTCCATCTCTTTTTCTCCCAACATGCGCGAGTAATTCTCCGCTTGTTAGGGTTCGTAGGATTAGGGTAGGCTAATGGACGATGAAAATAATTAAACTCTTTTTAAGTCCTATAAAGTTTAGGAACTTTATCAAAAGAATCATTAACATCCTAATCGGGCGCGCTAGCAATTCTTTGCTAGTTCCGACCACGATTAGAGATTAGATTAATGATTGTTTTGGTAAAGGCTAGATAATGAACGGAGTTCCGTGTCGAGATAAGGGTTACGAGTGGGATTCCTTTTCCCTCCAGAAACCCTAATCTACACGCATCACCGTCGTTCTAGTTCTAAATCTATTAATGGATAAAAAGGGTAACTTTTAATTAATCTTCCATAACTACTAAATCCTAACGAACCCTACAAGCCCTATTATTATATTATTTAAATCTCTAAAATAATCTAGATCTATATTTTACATTAAAGTAGATCTAGAATCTTTCTACAAAATTCTTTCTTCCTCCTCTCTTTTTCAACACATCTAAAGTAAAAATAAAAGGTTCAACGTTTCCCAGAGGACGACCCGTACTCATCTCGGTCTAGCTACGCGCGACACCGTTCTGATTGCGGTTAAACTACAAACACGATTTTTCGTATCAATCAAATGGCGCCGTTGCCGGGGATCCGTGCGTAATTTTTTATTTTTACTATTTGTGTTGAATTCTTAGACGAGTCATATCATTATTAAAACAAAACTGCAAATTGTATATTTAACGATTATTGTGTGAATTTTTGCGAGGAAATCTGGAGTCACGGACTTGAGGAAATAGGAGATCTAGGGTTCACACTTCTCTGGTAAGATTCTAACTCCCTTCTCTCTCCTCTAAAATCCAATAAAATCTATTTTCTGCAGGATTCTTTGCAAAATATCGCCGCTCAAAAATCTTTTTGCAAAGTTTTGTTTTTCGGTTTGTTTTGCATATTTTAATACGGACTTTAAGGGGCAAAGACCAAATCAAGATTAGGTGGGGATTTCATCACCCTTCCTAAGCCCCACAAATCACAAACCAAGCATATAGATCAACCCTTCATTAATTTAAAAAATATCTAGACCAGACTCTAAGGACTGTCGCGCTCAATAAGGACAGAGGAAGGTCGTGGGTAATCTATCGTTTATCCGCATTACTTTTGTAGTGCCTAGGCAAGTGTGACGAAGGCTAGTGGTTTTTAATTAGGCCCACGACGTGGTTCCTTCCCACTTACCTGGCACTTACCTGGCTACAAGGGTAGTACGGAGGCGGTAGAGGATTTATCCTGCGGCTTGTCCTTTGGAAGTCTAGGAGCGGTCTAGAGACTGGACCTAGGTAACCATAGTTCTCGGGTTGTGCATTTTTATGATTTGTCTAAATCCGTCTTTTTTTTAAAACAAACCAATTACTTTCTCTCCTTTTTACCCCTTCCCCCTTCTTCTCTTCTTATAATGGGTGACCTAAACAGAAGAACACTTGCAGAGCTTTGCTGTCCACAACCAGATATCTCTTGTTTTCGAAATCCCTTCGGTATACCGTCCGGCTCTTCCATGTCCTTAAGAGATCATATAGAACAAGCAGGAAGAAACAGTTGGCCACCTCAGTCTAGGTCTTATCAACCATATCCTAATCCTACACCTATTTCAGTTCATACCCAGAGTGAGGAAGCCCCTAGACGAATGTCCATTGCTGAGCACATAGCTAGGTCTAGAGGCCAAAGTTTCAACCCGGACCAATATCAACCATTACCACCACTGTCTGGAGAAGAGTTTGATATGCGGTTTGTATATAGCCAACCAACCAACCCATATCAATATTCTTCTTATCATAATATTGATCCTACTCCTACCCAAGTTCAGCAACCATTCTGTTCCTATCAATCCAATCCGACTTTTCCACCTACTCTAGACAGTTCTTCTAATCAGTCATTTGGGAGTTTTAATTATCCACAAGAATTTCAATCTTATACTGAAACCCCTTATCAGCCCAAGACTAGTCTGGAGCAGACATTAGAAAAATTTATGGAAATGTCGAACCAAATTATGAAGGATTTGGGTAGTAAGACAGAACTGTACCTCCAAACTGAAATCCACAACTCCAGTTTCATAGATTCATCAAGTACACCAAATAGAATGACTGATAAGTTGTGTGACTTTGTAGTGTTTGATTTACCCAACTGTGAAGTGTCCCTTTCAAGTGAAACCATACCCAACCCTTGTGATCTCTACACCTCCACTCTTGAACCAAAACTGATTGAAAACCATACTTTTGATGAGGAGTTTGAGAATTTTAACCTTCACTTGAATGAGGTGATTAATGTTGGGGATATTTTGATTGATGAACCCGAAATTTTGGATGATTTTGGCCCACCAATTCATCAAATCCTTTCACTTCCTTATGGTCATCGTCTTGAGCCTTTAATTCTTCCCGAATCCCAAATATGTCTTGAAGTTGATGATAATGGTATACCCGAAGATCAGACCGAAATACAACCTCCATCTTCCACATCTGGTTCAGCAACACTCGACATACCAATTTGTTTACCCATTTCACCTTCTACTTTCTCCGGTTCTTCTTCTGTTCCTATAGTTTCAGTGAGTTTTGATAAATCACAATCTGTTAATTCAAGTTCAATAATACCAGAAATTCAACTTGATTTGGATATTTTTGAAAAAGAGGTAGATGAGTTTTTTGAGTCCTCTACCTCAGTGATTTTTTATGAATCAAGTAGAATAAATTTTGGCATAAAACTCTTTGACAGCAAAATGTTCAATCACACTATTGATAAAAGTTTTGAAGAACTTTTTGCTGACGAACTTGAATTTTTAAACAATACGGATTTTGTGATTGATCAATCTCCACCTCTAGAGGTTGAACCGTCACCATTCCTTCTTTCTAATCATTCACATTCATCCTCATTCTTTCTTTTCTCTAATTTCAAACCCTTTCCAGACCACCTCTTATGCCTTCCCCACTTTTTCTTGAGTCGATACAACACATTCTTCCACCAACCTATACGATATACTGATAAAATCTTTGAATGGTTGGTGTTAACTTTTGGTCTTTGTAAAGCCTTACTTTGACCAAATGACTCACCCCCTCTTAAAATGCTTCATATTGTCTAACTCATGTTTGAGGGGGGGGGGTATATTTTTGGCTCTTGATCATAACTTTTGTCCTCAAATTTGTGAGCCAAAAATAAGTTTGGGGGAGCATTTTCACTTTCATATATTCTTGCCCCCATTAATAATTTCCTCCCAAGTCTACAGGTTTTTGAGCTTAACGGATGACATCAGTGAGGACACTGCTGTAAACAGGTTTGGGGGAGGTTTGTGCTTATTTACACATCAATTTGCATCATATTTTGCATAAGCACAACATTTTCCCAAAAAAAAAAAAAAAAAAATTCCTTTATAACAAAAGAGTAGAAAGTGAAAAATTACATCCAAAAGATAGGAATAGTTTAAGAAAACCAAGAAAATTAGAAGTTTTCTTAAACGAACTAGTAATAAGTAGTTATGAGCTGTTGTCCTAAGGGTTAGTAAGATGAAGGAAGTCACTAATCTGAGGATAAAAATAAGTCTGAAAAATAGTTTCTATTCTGGAAGCCGAACATTTGAATGTTGATACCCTACTATATGCACTTACACACGTCTTGAAACTCGGGATAGTAGAGGATACCTTGAAATGCTCTTGTCTAAAAGCCAAAGTATGAAGGAAGTGAAAAAAAATGAAGAAAATATAAAAATGGTGAAAAGAAAAAATGAACACTGGTTTTGTTATCGCCAAGGCAGCAATAAAAAAATATAGCGAGGGTGCCTCTTCACCTAGTGCCCTAAGGCCAACTGGTCTGGGAGTCACTGCTAAGCCTTAGGTGGTGCAAGACGAGGAAAATATTATCACCTAATCTGCAAGCACAGGAGTAATCGGTTGGTTAGTACCTCAAGAAGTATTAACGGTCGCATGAAAATATGTGAGCGAATCTTAGTATTCATAAAATTAAAAAGTACTGAGGTAGATGGACAAGAGTATGATAGCTTGAATTGAATTCTCCTAGTGTAGGGATGTTCTTTACACACACGTGGGGTTATATGATCAATGTTTGGATGAAAGGTAGGAATGAAGAATAAAGACGATGTTTTATTGAGGGATGATGTGATTTCTAACATTTTTTCATGACTATTAAGATAGGGCTCATGACAACTGAAAAGCTAGTATAGTTGGAAACTCTTCTTTTCAAAGTATTTCTTTTATGGTTCTTGTCTTTATATATAAATTTCACCATCTTTCTTTTGTTATAGGATTTTGTGGGTGTAATCCGCTGAAAACCCTCAGGAGACAACACTCCTCCTACTAGGGACACCTAGAGGTTTAACGGCTTGTTGCACGCGCTCAGTGCAATCGTGTCTGCCTACGAAAGTGTGCTTAGTTTTCTCCTTTCTTTTTCTCCTCTTAAATAAACTAGTTTGCTCGGGACGATCAAAGATAAGTTTGGGGGTATTTGTTCAGTCGATAAAACTGCACATTTGTAGTACATTTTTCCTACCATTTTTATATTAAAAAAGGACTTTATTATAATATATTATACATATGAGGGTTTATGTGTAAAAACATTATTTTCCATGTGTTAATATATTTTAATTATCATTTGGTAGGAAAATGTATGCAAATATATTATTGATCTAATCCTAGTAGAACAAAGTCTACTAAAATCTTATTTGAGTTGTTGTGCAGAATATTTCCAAGTTGTTATGAAGGATTTAACAAACAAATCAATTTGTTGAAGAAAACTTGCCAAATTAAGAAGCAAACTTGGAGACCAAGTCTGGAAGCAACAGAGAAAAGATTTTCAGATTCTGAAGATGCCTAGGATTGCCACATGTCACCAGATGAAAGTCCAAGAAAAATAAGCAATTGATCACATCCATTGAGCGCGGATCCGCGGCCAAACACACCTTTGGGCCGCGGATCCGCCGCAATAATGATGAGTTGGAAGGCAATATTTTGGGAGATTGACAACTGCTGAATTTTACCAACTTCTCAACAATAAGATTCTGGGTTTGCACTATATAAAGGCACCGAGAGCCTCTTGGAAAAGCCATCAAGCCGAAGAGATCACGAAGTCCAAGACGGCTCACGCATCCAGGCTGATCATCAACTGTTCATCTACCTCCTTAGAAGAGATCGAGAAGCAAACTAGGTTTTTGTAATCATTTTCTAAGGAATCAAAGTGTACTTGATCTTGTTGATTAATAAAGGTAGTTCTTTTTCTTATTCTATTTCTTCGTAGTTTAATTATGCATTTTCTCTCCATCTCTTTTTCTCCCAACATGCGCGAGTAATTCTCCGCTTGTTAGGGTTCGTAGGATTAGGGTAGGCTAATGGACGATGAAAATAATTAAACTCTTTTTAAGTCCTATAAAGTTTAGGAACTTTATCAAAAGAATCATTAACATCCTAATCGGGCGCGCTAGCAATTCTTTGCTAGTTCCGACCACGATTAGAGATTAGATTAATGATTGTTTTGGTAAAGGCTAGATAATGAACGGAGTTCCGTGTCGAGATAAGGGTTACGAGTGGGATTCCTTTTCCCTCCAGAAACCCTAATCTACACGCATCACCGTCGTTCTAGTTCTAAATCTATTAATGGATAAAAAGGGTAACTTTTAATTAATCTTCCATAACTACTAAATCCTAACGAACCCTACAAGCCCTATTATTATATTATTTAAATCTCTAAAATAATCTAGATCTATATTTTACATTAAAGTAGATCTAGAATCTTTCTACAAAATTCTTTCTTCCTCCTCTCTTTTTCAACACATCTAAAGTAAAAATAAAAGGTTCAACGTTTCCCAGAGGACGACCCGTACTCATCTCGGTCTAGCTACGCGCGACACCGTTCTGATTGCGGTTAAACTACAAACACGATTTTTCGTATCAATCACCTTCCTATTCAAAAAATACGGATTTACGAAACCCGACGGAATCGGAACAAATCCGATTTCCGATTCGGTTTCTTCATAAAACTCCACTTCTCGTTAATACAATTATGCTTAAACTCTCTCATGTGGACTGTAACAACCTAGTTCATTTATACCAATTCCAGTTCTCGTATTTCCTTAATTGTGGTATTTTCCTGATTTATCGTGTTTTGGGTGCGAATAGTATTTTACATTTTACATTGCATTCGACCTGACCCGCTTGCTTGAACTTATTTGATTCATACTTATGAATTATCCTGACTTGTTACGTAGACTGGTGCATTTTCATGTTTAGTGCATACTGGCATTTTATCTGGCATTTGAATTTTTATAATATAACATTTTAAGTCACATAAAATATTTTTAAAAAATATATTGCATGGCCTGCATGATAACTCTAACCCCGTGGTAGCATCCGCGCATCTTGTTCTCATCCCGTTCAGTGAAACGAACGTGTTTGGATGGTTACGCGCACGTACGTGCATCCGTTCTTGGGGGTATGCATTTTCGTTACCTGAGCATTCATTTTGAATTTTGAAAGTCGCACATATTTTTCGTATTTTAAATCTGAATTTTTAGACCCGACCTGGGCGCGTTTTAAAATATTTTTGTATCCCTCCAAAATTCAATTTATTTAATTTTAAAATTTAGTTTAAATATTTTCATACGATTTCTTTAACAAACTGAAACCTCTTATCTAAAATTTTAAATCTAAAAATCTTTTAAAATTTTAAATCTAATTTCCTAACAAACTAACAACCCCTTTCTCTCTCTCTCTCTCTCCTCTGCATATATATATTTATACATATTTTATTTATTTAAATTTTTCTTTCCTTATTTAATTCACAGCCTCTTCTTCTTTTTCTTTTTTTCTTTCTTATTCTTGATCTTGTTTTTTTGATTCCGGTGATCACCGCCGGAGCCGTGCTCGTCGCTGACGATACGAGTGATCCAGTGAACGTACCTGACTTGCGTGATCACCCTCATGCGTTGTTTGGAACTGTTTCGTGTACCGTGCGCGCGTCGCGACATTTCGCCGACGAAGGATGTTCCGTACACATCCGTCCTTGTTCCGTCTAGGCAAGTTAAACTTGCTACATGCTATATAATTCATTTTATACCTATTTAAATAAATACCATACCTATAGTTTAAATCTAGTACCCCATGTTTAATTTTATAACGTTTCGATATTCCGTTTGCATCCGTTTATATCATTTTAAATCTAGACCATGAAAACTTATCTTGTGACATACTAGATTACATTATACTGCATCCATATCATTTAAAATATATATCGTCGTAATATTTCTTATTATTATCTTTAATTATTGTATAATCTGTATTTTATAATATTATACATTTGAAAATATTATAGTTTACACATGAAACGTCGTTGAAAAGCGGATACGACAAATCTGAAGTTTACCGTATACCTTACCTTATAAAATTCATTATAAATCATAGAAAAATCATTAGTATACGTTCTTTAGTTCGTTACGAATCTGACTCAGAATACTATAACTCTATGAAATATTTACTTGCAAAATAAATTGTTTAAATAACGTAAAATGCAAATGAAAATATCTTTAAACTGCTGTCCAGGGAAATTCCAGTAGCAAACTTTCAATTTCGAATGTTCATAGCTTTTTGTAGGGACAACCTGAGATGCTTATACTTATAAAAATGAAAACTTTATTGAATTATCTTTGTTTTGGTATAAGACACGTCCCTTTTGGAGAACGTTTGTTATTTTTAAACTATTTTACAAATCAAGGTGACGCTGAATTTCTGAACGGAACTTTCTTATGCATGGTTAATCAATACCACTTTTATAGTTATTAATCGCTTTGAATATGCTATCCATATTAATATTATTATATCAATATTTATATCACATATTGCTTAATTGTACATCCCACATTACCATTTTATAGATTTATAACTTTTCGGATACCCGTTTGCATCCATCGCATTTAAGATATATATAATTGCATCCATAGATCACATTACTACATAATACTGTGATATTAACACTCCATGTTTAATAAATTGCATCCTAATTAATATTGGAACTATAAATGTAACCCTAATCGATAACTGTGCATCCATATCCTTGAAATTATATCTATTTGCATACCATATCACATTATTCCATTTTATTGTTATATTAGTACACCATACTTGTTTTGTGTACCCATACTTATTATAGTTTGATTATGAGCACCCACGTGATACTTGTGCACCCCTGACATGACTTGATACACCACTACTTGGCACGACTTGATACCTGTGCACTCCTTGACATGATTGATATTTGTTCACTACCTGACATGACCTGATGTACCATAACTTGACCTGTTACCTGATCTTGTTATTAATGCCAACAATCTTGACCTGTTACCTGATCTTGTTATTAATGCCAACAATCTTGACCTGTTGTCCCTACGGACATTTCCTGTTGTCTATTCAGACAAACCTGTACTTGCTTGACCCTGTGATGGCATTAGCTCCAGATTTATCAATACCTGACTTGAATACACAACATGGGGGTATGGGGAAATCAATGATGAAACCTGACTTGTAACTCGACAGTTCGATACCTTTACTGATCAGTTTTAAAGGTTAGGCCAGCCTTGGGATGATGCTGCTGACATCATCCATCGTTATCCACTACCTTTTAGAGGCTAGGCCAGCCTTGGGATGATGCCGTGGACATCATTCATCATTACCCTTTTCCTTTAGTGCCTAGCGACATGTCTCGGTTTCAGCCCGAGAATCTTCACCGTGATCCCGGGCACGCACGGGATACTATTGAGTTACATCGATGATTCATCAAATTGATTTCAAAGACTTGAGAGTAGTTAACCCAGTAGACCAGTTTAGATTACTCACTACACATCACCTGTGCCTTACCCTTCACTGTCACTATTTATATTACTGTTATATCTGTTTTACCGTTCATACTCATACCTGCATGCCTTGCTACTCCTTGATTTTATTATTTCTTGATATTATGACACACTGACGTCTGGGTTTTGCATGGCCCAGATTCTCTACCTTTGTTGCAGGCTGATCAGGAGTATTTTCCGCCGTCAGGCCGAGCAGTGAGGATTCAGTTAGTATCCAGTTTTACTTTCCAGGTGTTTTGTTTCTATTGCTTCCGCATATTATTTCTTGACTCTTTTATTATGGCATATGGACATGTACTAGATAGTTATTTTATTTTCTTATTCTTGATATCTCCCAGACAGCCGTAATGTGACTGTGGAAGGATGTTTCCTAACCACAGGTAGCATGGTTGGCTCTATCACGTGCCGATCTTAGCGCACTCTGGGAAGCGGGACGTGATATTGACTATTAAAAACTAATCAACCAAATTGATCAAGTTTTATTTCATAAAATGATGGCTATTTCAATTTATCATATTTTTCACTTAAATACCACATTGTTTCAATTCTACATTTAATTCCATTAAACTTGCTATACCTTTAAAGTAGATCATGAGGTAACGACCTACCTCCTCACACACTCATATACAACCTAACACGATATCCTCGAGAACTCAGAATACGGGAAAACAAACATTTTCATTTAAATACCATTTACTTAATAAAACCATTTCTAAAAGATTTAGTATTGATACATCTTTATAAATAAATACCACTTATTATGAAAATAGGATAAGGTTGTGGGCATTCAGTCGTTTATCTAAACCTGACTTTGTGGTGTCTAGGCTAGACAAGTGAGAAAGGTAACTTTAAAAGGCCCATCTCACGGTGATTCGTGAGCGGGTCCCTCTTTTCTTCACTTGTACTTACCTGGCCACAATTGGCGGTGAAGAGGCGATTTGAGGTATCTCACAACTTGTTGTTTTGGACCAGTTAGGAGCAGTCTAGTTGACTTAGGAGATCCTAGAACATAGAATACGGAAAAAGACACTTTTTCATTTAAATACCATAATTAATAAAACCGTTTTTCTTAATGATTAGTATTTATACAAATCAATGCAAAGCGCCGCTACAACCCATTTGGGAACCCGTTCGGGATGGTGCGGATTATCGCACATTCTCGGGTTTAGTAGTGCGAGATTCAGACCTCCGCAAGGAGCATTCGGTCTCGAAAGATTTAAAATACGACATCTTAAGAAAACGAGATTTCTAGAATATTATAAATATATACAAAAAATTATTTTCATATAAATATATGTATATGTAACATAAACATATCTATTTTTGAAGTATTATAAATATTCCACCTTTTCTACAATATCACAAGAATCAATTTTACACTAAAATACCAATTAATTCCATGCAAAACCAATATTACAAATAAATACCATTTATTATGAAATTAGGATATTTTCACTATAAATATCACAATGTAAAATCTACAATGTATAATCTACAATCTACAATTTACAATCTACAATTTACAATATTACAATTTAACATGAATCCATGAATCCAATTATCAACCTATACAACTTGACTGAACCGAACCATGGATATACATTCCATTTACACGGTTCTCCAGTTATTCCATTTACATGATTCTACGGTTACATCCTTTTACCGATATCATGGTTTCAGTCAGTCATCTAATTATACAATCTATACAGTTTACAAAACCAGATAATACAATACAACAATACAATCAAGATAACACTACGGGGTTTAAGGGATAGACTGGTACGGAATATGTTAAAGGTGGCATGAGGTGGTCACTTAAGTCGTAATTATATCCATACCGTTGTTCCGTGGTATTATCGACGGAGCCTTATACTACGGGTTACCAAAGTCCCCGGTGTAAGTGGGACTCCTCTCGTATACACTGGTATCTTCTGTACCAAGCTACAAACAACAGCGTTAACACGAAATACAACATTATAAAAATCAAATATAACTTTAAAAGCTACTCCCTCTCTCTCTTTTTTTTCTACTTCTCCCTTCTCTTTGGGACTTACCGAGCGACCTGTTCGCTGACGGCATTCTCTTTCTTTCTTCTTTGAATGTCGTCAGGTGATTTGGACACGTCAGAGATCGAGCCTACTGCTGAAGACTTGGATCAGTTTGCTGAAGACCTAGAGCTTTAGTTTCATTGTACGCATTTCCTTTCAGTACTTTACATTCCTGTTATGCTATTGTTTAGGCATCGCTTTTATTTCAGTTGTATTTACTTTTCATGCATTGTACAAAAGAATATTAATAAATAAAGTTGCTGTTCAGTTTATATATCTTGTCTCTTGTGTATTTACTTTTATATTGCTTAGATACGCTTAGCGTATTTACTTCAGAGTAAATACGTAGCGGACCAGTCGCGTCCCCTTCGATGTAAACCGGAAAGCGGGGCGTGACAGGTTTTGTTGGTGGCCCATACAGGTCAGAGTTGTATGGAACACTGCCATGCAATTCTGTTCTGCGTGAACAACCTAAGCAATATAACACATGAACCCGCAACTAAAACATTCTTTACAATTATGTTCCTTGAATCCCATCATTTCTTATTCTTTGAATCATATACTTTGAATTTGTCCTAACCTAAATTTTTCATTCAAGGTTATTGATTCACCAAACAACACCAGCACCAATGTCAACAACACACCTCCACCACTACCACTCACACCTGCCGTTCCTGCTCCACTCAAAGAGCAAACGGTTCTGCTTGAGGCAATCCGCAGCCTCCTAGAGGGACAGCAACATCTCTTGAACCGTCCCGAGACTGAAGCACCTGGGGTGAAGCAATTCAGAGCTTTACATCCCAAACAGTTCTCAGGAAAGGGGAGCCCACTGGAAGCTGGGGAATGGGCTCAGAGTATCGAGGATGATCTGGCAGCAGCACAAGTGCCAGATATAGCTTGGGTTCGTGTGGCAAAATTACAGCTCACGGACAATGCACGAAACTGGTGGAAGGTGGAAGAAAGCCGTCTTGAACAGCCCATTGAATAGAAGACTTTTCGCGATAGGTTCAACGCGAAGTACTTCCCTGTGACTGCCAAGTGTGCCATGGAACATCAGTTCATTCATCTACAACAAGGTTCTATGTGGGTCAAGTCAGTAGATGAGTATGACGCTGAGTTCACCATGCTCATTCGATTTGCGGCACACCTGATACCGTCGGATGAGATCAGAGCCCGTCGATTTCAACAAGGTTTGGACACGGAAATCCAGGCTGCACTAGCCACAGGGAAATTTCCAACTCATGAAGATGCTCTGGAACCTGCCTGCAGTTATGAGGCAGTGATAAAGGCAAGGGGAAGACCTCAGTCTGCAGGAGTGAAACGCCCTGCCTCTTAAATGGAAGGAGGGGCCTCTTCAAGTCCGGCTGTTGAACTCAGAAGACTGGAAGAAGCCAGTGATCAACCAAGACCCGATTTTTGCTTTTATTGTAAGAGAGAAGGACACTTGTGGAAGGACTGTAGGCGCGCAAAAGGCCTATGCTTGGTTTGTGGTACGTCCAATCACGGAATTTGAAACTGCCCTTATAGACGCAACCCAGCTCACACACCCGTCAACTACCCGCAGCAGCCAGCTATCCAGACTCCTACAACTCGTCCTGCATTCCCAGCACCACTCCACGTGGATTTCCTGCTCAGCCAAATCGCCAATTCCATCATGCACTGAGAAACATGGCTCGAGTACAGGGGAATATGCCTCCAGCTAGGAGGAACGTGCCACAGCGACAGGCTTACACCTTAACAGCCATAGAAGCCAAGACAGTTGACCAAGGAAATACTACTAAGACTCTTTCTCATTTTTAAACACTTGCACCACCTTGTTATTTTTCATACATTGTTAGAACTTTAGTCACCAAACTTTTCTTGAATCTGTTACACTTTCCTTTTACAAATTTCGAGGACGAAATGTTTATAAGGAGGGTAGAATGTAACAACCCTAATTTTCCTATACAAATTTTTTCAAATATTTTTTCCAAAATACATAAAGGGGTATTTTAGCCTGAGCACAAGATATAAGTAATTATTTTGCTTTTTAATTACAAGTTAAAAGAATGTAACAACTCCATTTGTAGTGTAAAAAAATTTGCTTGAAAATTAATGTATACTTGGGGTATTTAAATTTTCTGTAACTACTTTAAGAAATTAAATAACTCCATAATTACAAGAAGGAGCTTGTAGCTTATTGGTAATACCTTGCACTGCTGAACCAAGCCACCAGAGTTCAAATCCCATACCCCACATTATTTTTAATATTTATTTTGTTTTAAATTTTATAGAATCCCAACAGTTAACACGTGATAACTCCAGAATTTTCCACTACACATGAAAAACTAAATATACCAGAGGCTACACCAGACGACCCCCCACCTTCCTGACCTCCGACTTGGTCCGACTCGGACGACTCGGACGGCAGACCGGCCGACTCGGGCCGGCGCCGCCAGACTCGGCCGGACGGCCGAGTCCCCAACATCAAAGTTAGGGCTCTTCATCTTCTAAACCCCCCTGTATACTTCATTTTCCTAGATCGGTTCTATAAAGGTCATAAAGCCTTATTTACTCCATTTTATTACAATTTATCACATTATTTTTACATTTTTTCAATTTAACTCTTCATCTATCCTAACCCTAGCCTAACCCTATAAATACCACCCCTACCCTCTACCCTCTCACCCCTAACTCTGAGCCAACTCTAAAAAATTCTCAAGAAATCTTATGTACTTTGAAATCGAGCACGAAGCGAAACTACGGCGAATTTTCCGGCGAACTTCCGACGATCATTTTAGGAGCTCCCGGCGACGAAGCGATGCACCGGTGACTCCTCCCGTTCTATCTCTTTCTCCTAGTTGTCCAAAACCCGTAAGTCCCATTTTCTACCTCTCCTTCCTATTCAAAAAATACGGATTTACGAAACCCGACGGAATCGGAACAAATCCGATTTCCGATTCGGTTTCTTCATAAAACTCCACTTCTCGTTAATACAATTATGCTTAAATTCTCTTATGTTGACTATTAATCACTAATCAACCAAATTGATCAAGTTTTATTTCATAAAATGATGGCTATTTCAATTTATCATATTTTTCACTTAAATACCATATTGTTTCAATTCTACATTTAACTCCATTAAACTTGCTATACCTTTAAAGTAGATCACGAGGTAACGACCTACCTCCTCACACACTCATATACAACCTAACACGATACTCTCGAGAACTCAGAATACGGGAAAACAAACATTTTCATTTAAATACCATTTACTTAATAAAACCATTTCTAAAAGATTTAGTATTGATACATCTTTATAAATAAATACCACTTATTATGAAAATAGGATAAGGTTGTGGGCATTCAGTCGTTTATCTAAACCTGATTTTGTGGTGTCTAGGCTAGACAAGTGAGAAAGGTAACTTTAAAAGGCCCGTCTCACGGTGATTCATGAGCGGATCCCTCCTTTCTTCACTTGTACTTATCTGGCCACAATTGGCGGTGAAGAGGCGATTTGAGGTATCTCACAACTTGTCGTTTTGGACCAGTTAGGAGCAGTCTAGTTGACTTAGGAGACCCTAGAACATAGAATACGGAAAACGACATTTTTTCATTTAAATACCATAATTAATAAAACCGTTTTTCTTAATGATTAGTATTTATACAAATCAATGCAAAGCGCCGCTACAATCCATTTGGGGAACCCGTTCGGGATGGTGTGGATTATCGCACATTCTCGGGTTTAGAAGTGCGAGATTCAGACCTCCGCAAGGAGCATTCGGTCTCGAAATATTTAAAATACGACATCTTAAGAAAACGAGATTTCTAGAATATTATAAATATATACAAAAAATTATTTTCATATAAATATATGTATATGTAATATAAACATATCTATTTTTGAAGTATTATAAATATTCCACCTTTTCTACAATATCACAAGAATCAATTTTACACTAAAATACCACGAATTCCATGCAAAACCAATATTACAAATAAATACCATTTATTATGAAATTAGGATATTTTCACTATAAATATCACAATGTAAAATCTACAATCTACAATCTACAATCTACAATATTACAATTTAACATGAATCCATGAATCCAATTATCAAATTATACAACTTGACTGAACCGAACCATGGATATACATTCCATTTACACGGTTCTCCAGTTATTCCATTCGCATGATTCTACGGTTACAACCGTTTACTGATATCATGGTTTCGGTCAGTCATCCAATTATACAATCTATACAGTTTACAATACCAGACAATACAATACAACAATACAATCAAGATAACACTACGGGGTTTAAGGGGTAGACTGGTACGAAATATGTTAAAGGTGGCACGAGGTGGTCACTTAAGGCGTAATTACATCCAGGCCGTTGTTCCGTGGTATTATCGATGGAGCCTTGTACTACGGATTACCAAAGTCCCCGGTATAAGTGAGACTCCTCTCGTATACACTGGTATCTTCTGTACCAAGCTACAAACAACATCGTTAACATGAAATACAACATTATAACAATCAAATATAACTTTAAAAGCTACTCCCCCCCTCTCTCTTTTTCTACTTCTCCCTTCTCTTTGGGACTTACCGAGCCACCTGTTCGCTGACGGCATTCTCTTTCTTTCTTCTTTGAATGTCGTCAGGTGATTTGGACACGTCAGAAATCGAGCCTACTGCTGAAGACTTGGATCAGTTTGCTGAAGACCCAGAACTTTAGTTTCATTGTACACATTTCCTTTCAGTATTTTACATTCCTGTTATGCCATTGTTTAGGCATCGCTTTTATTTCAGTTGTATTTACTTTTCATGCATTGTACAAAAGAATGTTAATAAATAAAGTTGCTGTTCAGTTTATATATCTTGTCTCTTGTGCATTTATTCTTTTATATTGCTTAGATACGCTTAGCGTATTTGCTTCTGAGCAAATACGTAGCGGCCTCGTCCCATCCCCTTTGCCGTATACCGGGAAGCGGGGCGTGACAAGGTTTAACTTAGTCCACTCTTTTGTTTCTACTTAAGATATTTTGTGACCTAACCATTAACCCTTACCATGGTTAATTCTCTACACGGATTAGTGTATGGATGATATACTCACCCAAGGGTTGCATTTGAACTATGATAGATATTTTCATCACTTGAGATATTTCCTTCTTCTTCTTCTTCATCATCTCATTTTTGCTCTCTCGATTTTGAGATCAAGAAGAAAAATAGTGAGAAATTAAATACTAAAGTGAGCTAAATTCCTACTTCATCATCCTCTTCTATACTAGCCATATAGATTAGTGTGTTAACTTCACTAATTCCGTATTAGTGAAGAGTGAGCTTGAGTCCGTGTTTTCTCGACGCAGATCATCACAGACTTTGAAGACTTCAAGAAATGATGCATCGTACATCTTGTGGGGCCTCTCATGCGTTCGGGAGCTCAAGGATCGCAGCGAAGGGACCACTACTTGGAGCTTTTGAAGTGAAGGAACGGACTACAAAGGTTGTAATCCATATCACTTAGATGTAAAGTTATTTACATGCAAAGTTAATCCTAATTCTCTAGTTCGATTACTTGGTTGGTTTGTTTAGCACCCCAAAATTTTAATATAGCATGTTTGATACTTGCCAGAACCTTACTAAGGTGCTAAGTTAACCCTACAGAGGGGAGAGAGCAAGATGGGTTAAGGAGTGAGAGGGGGCTCGGTGTTGAGACAAGGGTGAGGCGAGGACGTGGGGGAGCGGGTCTCGCGGTGAGGGCATGGGGGGAGCCGTTGGAGGTAGGGGATTTCGTGGAGGGGATCGCCGGGGAGTTGGCGAGTGGGGCGCGGGTCTTACGGTGGTAGGCGCGGTTGTGGGCGAGCAGGAGAAGAGGGGAGGAACGTTAGAAGGAAATAGGCGGGAAAAACAAAGGAATGAGGAGAAGAAGAAGAAGCGGCGTGGGGAGTCGGGACGGGTCGGGTAAGGGGTTAGGTTTATAGTTTTGTTAGGTTTAGAGTTTAGAAATTAAAGTAAAATAATAAAAATATATATAAAGATGGAAAAAATTTAGGAAAAATACAGAAAAACATATATACGGAAACTGGGGATTTACATCATGTATAAGAACTCTAACTTACTCTGTAATGCCGATGCCGCAGTCTCTTACTCGACCTTGTAAAGAACTTCATCTGCTACGTGAAGCTGTATCGAACTGAAGGCCTTATCTTCCATCTTTTCTTTCTTATCTCTGTGGCCGTCTTCGGAATACTGTCTTTTGTAAAGACAATCTTGTGAACCCCTTACTGTTTGAGAATAGCCATCATCTTCAACCTCCAAAGGCCGAAGTTGTTTCGCCTATTAAACTTGTCCACCTTATAATGTGTAAATGCTATCTTCCCAAATAATTTGAAAACACCGAATCTGATGCTCTAATACTACTTGTTGTAATTTCTTATGCCCGTGATCCTAGAAGGAATCACACACCACATAAGAGCTGCAGCGGAAAAAATCTATCAGGATTGCGTGCAAACAAACTGCTTGAAAAAGGCTAACCGGACAATTTACCAAAACAATGCAAATTATTAGAAGCACATGCCAAACAACAGGAACACAAGATTTTACCCAGATTCGATATAACTTGCACCTAATCCTGCAATCCGATGACGTGCGCTTCCACTATCAAGAAAGTATTACAAGAGAACGCCCATACCGATTACCGCCCAAATACAATCCCCTCTCTCTTGGCTTCTAATTTTATTTGGCCGCACAAAATATCAAGGCTATGTGTATCCATTTTAAAAGCCTACACGATAATCAACTAATATTTATACATGTGCTTTGAAGGAGAATACTCGTAGGGATTGGATCTTAGCAAATAGGAAGTGGGACCCGCATGAGATTAGTTATACATGCTTCTCTTTGTGCTGGTGACCTTCTAGGACCCCCTCATGGGCGGATCTTTCTACTGAGGCGACCCTGATTTTTAGGAGTTTTATCCGTATATACTCATCTGAACCTGTTAATTTTCATAAGGAATTTTTCGAGCAAAGTTTAGGCTTGCGTTAAACCGTGTGTCCAAACTTGTCTATATTCAACCCTACCCAATCTGAACCCGTTTCAATAGATCAACTTCCGAATACAACTCATGTTATTTTCGATATTAATAAATAAGTCCATTGCCTATCAAGTATATATATTCTAAAGCTTGAATAGAAATTATACAACTTGAAATCCATTAATTTCAATATCGAAAAGGATGAAATCCATTCGATCCCTATAACTTGGAATCTATCCTATCCCGTGTATGAGATTTTGCATAGATGGTGTTTAAGCCTGTTGGATTTGGATGGATTTTAAGATCAGGATTAAACTTTTGAATTAGCTATAGAAGCGACGCCTATCAATACAGACCTGGTTTTGCCTTTCCACCGAGATGGCGGTCCAACAAGATGAATAAAACACTACTCGGTTGTCGTGGTCCAACAAAATCCCTTTGTTTTTTCGGCATAACAACAACAATAGATTAAAGACTCAAGATTCCAAAATCATTTGAATAGTATAGAGAAAGAAGGGACAGTGGAATACTGAGCTCAAATTTTCGGACCATATTTCATGGCAAATAATCAAGCATCAAGGATTTAGCCAACTCTTTCTTGTGACCAAATGCGGTCCATTGACCAGCTCAATTCTCAAGTGATGCCGTGGTTCTTTATTTTGATTCCAAGTCTGCTGGCTCACTTGTGTGTGACTCGATCAAAAGGAAACGCTGGGTTTGAGCCGCAGCCAGGTTTAATTGGATCTTAACCTGAACCCGAAACAGATCCATTAAGAGAACCATCAAACCTGCCCCTTTTCATCTTGTCCCAAAAAGCTTATCAGCCGTTCTTATAAATTTCTTTAGCGACGGGGTTATTACATGTAATCTAATGTAATAACCACGTCGCTAAAGAAAATAAATAAGGAAAATTCTTTTTACACCGATCAGATAGATTTCATGTAGGCTACCAAGTGTTTCATTGGATATAAAGTGGATCATGCTATCCACTATTTAGATACTTGTATTCTATATCCCATCTTGTATCCAATTTGAGGTTTGGTAGCCTACGTGGATTCTATCACACCCCGGTAGAAAAAGTATTACTCATAAAATAATATGAGTTAAGTCAACCAACTCTCCTCAAAAAGATTCTGACTAACCCATCCATTGACCATCTCAATCCATTTGACTTGGTTCTTAATTTTGATTCCAATGCTGTCGACCTCTCTTATCCATAACAATACTCGATCAAAGGTGTACCTCCATTCGGGTGTCAGCCAAATCCAAATCCCAACCCGAATCCAATAGCAGATCCACTTCGCGGGTCGGTCAAATACTTTACCAGACCCGCACCCGGTTCCTCCTCGCCTTCCTAAAACTCACGTTTCGCCCCCAAACCCCACACGTGTCCATCATCCGCCCCCTAACTGTTGGGCCCTTGACCAACTCTGGCCGCCGCGTCGGTCCACGTTTAACCCAACGTCTCGTAATCCGCCACGTGTCCATCCATCTCCCTTTCCTTTTAAGATCGATGGCACCGTGCCAAAACAATCCAAAAGAAAGATCGCTTTTTTGAGCAAATGATTTTCCCTTCTTTCTTCTCTATTTCGCTTAGCTGTCTCTCCTTCTATTTAGAGGCGATTCTCGATTCTTCATTCTCCTCCATAAATTATCATCGCCTCTCAAACCCTAACCCTAATTTCCCCCATTTACCCCCAAATCGAAACAATTTCAGTTGATTGGGATCGAAATGGAGCGATCGCAGCCGTTGATTCTGACCTCAGGCGCCAGCGGTAGGGCCACCGCCATTTTCTCACTCCGAGCTTTACGAAGCCTGCTGCTTTTGTTTTACAGCGTGTTGATGCTGCTCCTGCTGCCGTTCCGGCGGAGATCGTCGATGGAGGGGGAGAAGTCGACGCCTGCGGCGGCGGCGGTGAGGGTGCCGGCGGCGATGGTGGCGAGGAGGACTGCGAAGGAGAGCGAGGCGGCGGCGAGGAGGGCCATGGCTATCCGTAGATTGAAAGAGATCGAGGGAGACGAGACGAAGATGATGAGTTCGAGGGAGTTTTCCTTGTTTTCTACGGCGAGGGGAGATACGCTCTTCACGCAGTCGTGGACCCCAACCGCCATTAAAGCCAAGTAAGCCGCCTTCGTCTTGTGATTTCGAAATTTTAATCCGAATTTTACATGAAAGTTGTAACTTTTATGATGGTAAAATTTGATGATTTGCATTATTCGTTTGCCAATTTGGATCAGAATTAGGAAGTTGAAACACAGCGTGGTTCTGAGAAATTATCATAAATGCATGTGCAAGTTTAGAGATTTAGACTTCGCTACAGGCACGCATCTTTTTTGGTTGGTGTGAGGATAAAGTTGAATGAATAACGTCTCTATAACAAATTGCCAATGTTTGAAAAGCAAACCGACCATTGATATTGACCCACAAATGAAGGTCCTATCACACGGAAGGTAAAATGTCTGGGAGGCTTGCTGAGTATGCGTAGTTCATATTATATTGTTTTAATCAATATTATGTGATGTAGATATTTATGATTGGGAATAAAATTTTAGAGATTTCTCAAGAATTGAAAGTGGTGGCATAAATTGTAGAATATCAGTGCCTAAAACGGCAGAGACAGGGAGCGAGTGAGTTTGACATTTTAAACACGTTAAGATATTTAAATAGGTTTGACATTTTAAACACGTTAAGATATTTAAATAGGTTGATGAAGTGAATAGCTTTATATAATGAATAAATTGGAGCACTTTTTTTATTTTCTTCAATTGTTTTATTAAAAAAGGAGCGACCATCAATTGATGACATTAGCTACATTCTTGGAGTTTGCGTTATAATAGTAGAGATGTAACATATTGCATGTAACCTACGTTGTGTTTTCCATTTCTGATTTCATCTATCCGGCACTCTTTATTATCTCATTATTTGCGGTACTGATGATAAATTCGATTTTATCGGAGAAGAAAAATTAGTTTGATGTAGATGGCCACCTTTTTGCCTAAAAGGTTAATAGATTGGATCCCGTATACGACATATATATCTAGATCTGAAATGGCGTCCGACTCTCTTTATGATTGTATCTCAAAATGGTCAAGAGCAGTTACAAAAGTAAATCCGTCTTCTTCTCAGATGTACTTACAGTCTTAGACGGTAATAATGTTAAATTCTATAGTTAATTGTTTGTATCGTCTCCTTTGTTCTTCCCAAAGGCTCACACTCCAATTTTGAGGCCCTCTCTCCATTTTTTGGGGGTACCGATTTTGTCTACTAGCATTTGAATAATACAACTATGACATAACATTTTACTCCCGATTGAGCAAAATTGGAAGGAAAAAGCTGATGATTCCTTTACATTGGGAAGTATATTTTTGCTGTTTGTGGGTGGTCCAGGACTATCATGGGCCTAGCTAGGACCACATCTAGATTATTTGAGCATGAATTTTGGGTTCCTGTGATATTCTTCCCAGCTCATTATGGGTCCAGGCTTATCATATTGTTATGGACCTTATGATCCATGTGCCCATAAATTGGAATGTAATAGCCAGATTTAGCATCCTTTGTGAAAAGGAATAAAGCTCAGGTATTTGTCAGGGTGCTCATGACTCTGGCATCTTTTATGTAAAATAGAAAAAAGAAAAGGTTAAAGCGCTTTCAGCAGTTTTTAATATGTCTGGAAAGGAGAGAATTATTAAACTACGTTGATTAATTTGTATGAATCGTTATTTGGATTTTCAAAAATATAAGCAAATGCCTCCTGCCTTCAGAAATTTCTGATCAAGTCGTGCACACCATTTGACCTGAAGATCATACTAGCTATTCAACCATTTCTTTTACCGTTTTCCTGCAATTTAATGAGGAGATCATACAAATTGTCATCTCTGAGTTTCTATTTTCAGAATCCATGTAATAAATGAGTAGTTTACCTTTAATGATTACCCTTCTGCTATCTGCCAATTTAATTTCATAATGCTACTGTTTGGTTTCTCCGCAATATAATAGGCCATATGAGTTACTGTTTATCTTGATGTAAAATACATGCATGGTGTCTAATTCTCATAAAATTTTTTCCTCAACCGAACCTTCTTGGTTCTTGTCCACATTCATTGTTATAACTTAGTTGGGTAGAAGATCATTCACATACTGCCCACACTTTACAGCTACATCTTTAAAGTTGTAACCAGCTCGTTTGTCAAGGTGACTGATAATAAACATTCCTATACATTGCAGGGGACTGGTGGTTCTGATGCATGGTTTGAATGAGCACAGGTGTGTTGATTACTCCTCTGAACAAACTTTCAGATTATAATTAGAATTTACAATACTTAAAAAGAATTGTCTTTGTTGCTCCTGCAGTGGAAGATACAATTATTTTGCAAAGCAACTGAATGCTTGTGGGTTCAAAGTGTATGCCATGGACTGGATTGGTAAGCTCTATGCAAATCCCCCCCCCCTCTCTCTCTCCACACCCCATTGTTCTCAAATTTTGTTGCCCATAATTATCGGATATCATATTCTTGATAAATTACTTTTTTTTAATTCCATACAAATTAGTCCTTGAACAACATCTAGATGTCCGGTGGAAAAACATATGGGTATTCCTAGAATAATGTACATTTTAATCAGTCATAGCAAACAATCTAAATTCCGATGGATCATGTCAATTATAAGCCTGGACCTGTAGTAAAGCTGCAGATAACTGGTGGAAGATGAATGATAGGTTGGTTAGTTAACGTGATTGATGAGTTCCACTTCTTCCATGCCATCATTAAAACCATCTTGATCGAAGACCGAGCCATAAATAAGATTGTTATTGGCTTTATATATCTACAGTGATTCAAGGAGTTCTCATAGTTATATATCACTAAACCCTAACCTTAACTTCAGAGTTATGGTACCCAAGTCACCTATGTTTAAAACCCACTGCACACACATTTATAAAGTGGATAAAGAATCATAACAAATGTTGATGCACAGAAAGTATGTTGATCCTGTTAGTAATCAATCCAGTGACCTTGCACTTTGGAGAGGAAAGTTCTACTGTAGGGCTAAGCTCCTTTGGTAATATGCTTATTGTGTCTCACAATAACTTTGGAGCTCTGTTGTGATGTCGGGGGCTATAACTTGTAAGAAGAGTGACTACAGTCTACTGATGTTTTTCCAGCAGAATTTATTGAGCCATTTAAAAATGTGCTAATCTACATTCCAGCAAAAGATTAAATTATAAATAGTAGTTTAACCTAGAAATTTTATTCAGTACCTTTCTTGTATATCTTATCGTAGAATTGGCAATCATAGAAGGCTTTCTTCTTTATGCATTTCATGGTCGATTCATGATTTGTATATGTGGGAGGCTTAATGACTATTTACCCAGTCACCTTAGTCATAATCATGCTACGCCTCACATTAATCTGTCTTTTCATAAGCATTCTTGTAGAGGAATGGATGAAAACGTACTAATGTTCATGCATTTTTCGTGACATACTCTTTGCCAATATTAGTTGATGTTACGCTGCATTTCGTTCATGCATTTTTCATGACATACTCTTTGCCAATATTAGTTGATGTTTGCATTTCTCTCGATTCTTATCTTTTATGCATCTAGTTCTGATGAGTTACAATCCATTTTTATATGTTTGCTTATATTATCACATGCAAATCCAACCAGTTTTTCAGGTTTGAAAGAACCAAAGAATTCCATGACTTGGTCCAAGATTGGCCCTAATCTTGTTTAAGACAAGTCAGGTCAGCTAGCTTTGAGTGCTAAGTTGAATTTTAGATGTCGCAACTAAAATCTGTTATAAAATATGTCATTATGTTCTTAGATTATCTTACTAATTTAAACCATAGAATACCTTTCAAATTGATTTCCAATCCTCCATCAAGACAATTTTGTTCTTCTTTGACATTACTTTTAGGTCTAAACACCCCCAGTATCCTTCGTAGATTGCCTTATCATCATGCTTACTATGAGTGCCGGAAATCATTATGATTGTTTCTCTCGAAAAGATAAGCAGATATAAATATTTAAAACCCATTCAAATTCAAATGTAAAACCTTGTTAAGTTCTAGCTGTTGCTTCATATGTTTGTTATTTATCTTTTTCAGGACATGGCGGAAGTGATTCGTTGCATGGCTATGTTCATTCGCTTGATTATGCAGTCAATGACCTGGTATCGTCACGCGACTGATATTTCAAATACAAGAATATGCACATAAACTGATTGAACTTAATCTGATTGATTTTAAATTCTGACGTGCGCAGAAAGCTTTTTTGGAGAAGGTATTGGCTGAAAACTCTGGGTTGCCATGCTTTTGCTTTGGACACTCCACAGGTGCAGCTATTGTCCTTAAGGTAAAATCTTCAGGTGCAATATATTTTATGGTCACCTATGTTTCCATAATGTTTGAATTAAATATCATGAGCTCGGCACTAAATTGAGTTCTTTTCCTGTTTTAGGCGATATTAGACCCAAAGGTAGAGACCAGGATTAATGGTGTGGTGTTGACATCTCCAGCTATTTGTGTTCAACCATCTCATCCTATCCTTGCGGTGAGTGAATCTTGTGTAGTATCATTCGGAAATTTATTGTTTTAATTTATTACTTTTTGTTGTGTAATTGGAATTACTGAAGGCTGACTTCTTCAAGATCCATGCAATTTAACTTTTCCCATCTTAGTTTAGCATAATTTATAGCATGCTAGTGATTCACACACAAAAGTTCTTTATACCAGAGGATTCATATAAAGATTTTCTTTCTACATTTCTCCAAGAAGGATTGTTAATGGGTTGTCTAAGTAAAATAAAAACCTGAGGACGCTTTAATTTGCGTTATTTATCGGAGTTGAAGTAAAAGCAGACATCCAAGTGGTGTTCATTTGCTGCAGCGGCAAACACTTGCAACTTTCACAACAATTGTGATGCTTATGTCCTGCTAAGTGATGCCATTGAAGTCTCTTTGCTCTTGTGTGATTCACTGGTTTTGGCTAGATTTGAGCTAATTGATGATTATGGTATACGACCTTGGACTAGGTCTATATCAATACATTCGTTAGATTAGGTTCAGTTGCCGAGATATGGTAAAATTAGGTAAAATTAGGTTTTCGATTCTGATTTAGGGACTTTGATGAAATATAACTCCAAGCTGAAACTTAGTTACTATGCATAAATTTAAATGAAAATGCATGCTTCCATTTTCGTTTTGCGTGTTTATGCTTGCATTTATCATGAAAGTCCATGAAAGCAAAAACCATGTCACAACACTTGTCCAATTCTATGAAGTGGAGAGTCATCTAAGCTCCAAATCTGTTAGCTGAAGATCTTAATCCTGTCAACTTTATCTCAGTAACTTTTGCAGAGGTATCATACTGTTTTATGTTAATAATGGCCCAAAAGTATTAGCATTAGAACGAGAGCCGGTGAATTAATCATTCTAAATTATTATTTGTGCATTAGGTGGTAGCACCAATTGTCTCCCTCTTACTTCCAAAATACCAATTTAGCGCCGCAAACAAGAAGGGCCCGCCCGTTTCTCGAGACCCCGAGGCATTAAGAGCCAAATACTCCGACCCCCTCGTGTTCACCGGCGCAATCAGAGTCAGGACTGGCTACGAGATTCTCCGTATCTCTTACCATCTGCAACAAAACCTCAACAAAGTCACCACCCCATTTTTAGTCCTTCACGGCACGGCCGATACAGTCACTGACCCCGTAGGCTCACAAAAGCTCTATGAAGATTCATCCTCCGCCGATAAATCGATAAAATTATACAAAGACTTCTTGCATGATCTCCTCTTCGAACCAGAACGAGACGATATTTCAAAAGATATCATTGATTGGTTATGTTGTAGATGTTGAACAAGAGGACGAGTCTAAGGCATTGCTGAAGTGGCACAATGTTTTTTTTAATCTTTGTCGCCACTTCGAGGGGGGTTGCCATGTAATGTGTTGTATTTTATATATTCATCCTGTCGTCATTACATTGTAGTTAAACGCTTTTGGGGACTCTAAATCGTCTAATTTATTGAGGGGCTACGTTTTATCATGGCATTTTTGTAGATGCATTATTATTAGGTTGAATAATGAGTTGGATGTCCAACTGAGAATAAAACTAGAATTCTGGGCACTAGCAACCATACTTACCTACATGAACCTATCAATTCGATGCAGCAGCAGCAGCGGCACAGAAAACACTAATAACGCGGAAGGAGATGGCTTGCAGTGTCCAATGCAGGCATATTGCTGTTAGGTGTTCAGTTTTTCTGTTCATTTGTTTACTCAAAAGCACATGGGTTTGGTTCACTCAAACGTTGGGCAAGAGCGAAGTTCAGATCCCTTGCTTGTTTCGCTTATAAGAAATAAATCTGAAGTAAGATTCAATTAACCTAGGTGTGCTTACCCCTCCCTCACATTCCTAGAATAAAAGATAAATTGTCTTAATAATAAAAAGGAGACGATTAGGAATTGGTAATCATAAACTAAAAGACGAGGTGGCATGAGCGAAGATGGGGTTTTGAAACTTAGGATCGTTTGGTTATTTGAGTCATAAAAATTGAGTTTTGTGGGTGTTGTATTCTTCTTCTTTTAAGCAAAACAAAGGACCAAGCCCAAATTTTAACGCAACAAAAAAACATAAAACACCGTCTCAAGACAAAAATATCATCGGAATTTCTCTGTACTTAATAAAAAATAACCCCTGGAAAGTCCAAAACCAACACTTGACTTTAAGGCTTGTTTGGCAAAAGGTAAGTGATGTAAAGTAAGGATAGTATACAAGTCAAAAGAAAGAACTTTCTAGAGTAAGTACTTTTTTTTCACTTATGTTTGGTTTGAAATAAGAAAGTAAAAAGAAAGTTGACATGAATAATGATGTGGCACATATTTTTTTAATTAATAATAAAAAATGGTTAGAGACAAAATATTAGTTTAGATTTCAAAATGTTTTTTTTATTTACTTTACCCTCCAAGCCCTCCCTTTCTCACCTCTTGGAGGGTAAGTGAAAACTAAAGAGTGACTTTCTAAATGCTACATGGAAGGAAAGTGAAACCACTTTTTATTTTGCAACTTTTCATTTGCCAAACAAAATAATGGAAAGCGATCACTTTCCTTTTACTTTCCCACTTGCTCCCACTTGCTTCTTTACTTTTCATTTGCCAAATAGGCCCTTTAATCCAAAGTGACTTTCATGCCGTACCTACTGTCTGCTGGGTCCTGCCTCCAAGAATCCCATCTACTGGCTTCTCGTGCTCCTTACTTGTTTTTGCTTTCATCACAACTATACCTGACCAAAATGCAATATTCGACTCAATACCATTAATCGTATGCAAAATAGAATTTTTTGAATTATTAAAAATTCTATTATTTTTGAAATCTTATTGAACCAAAAGTTTTTACTTAGACGTGCCGAGATCACAACATCCTAAGTATTGTCCCCAACTCAATTAAACAAGCACCAAGTTATCTACTCCATCCAGATCCAGCAACACAGACATAACGCAATTCTTGCCCCTCCTAAACTCCCAACTCAACCCCCATTCCAACCAAACAAACAAAGGAACTCTTGACTTCAATCTCTGGATTTTCCCCCCTTAATGTATGCTAAGTCACAACACCCCTAGTCATCTCAAAAACCCAAAGCATAACTTGACACCAAGGAGCTATAGCTCAGTTGGTATGGCCAGTTTCCCTCCTGGAGAGCGTACGGAGTTTGAACCCCAGGAACTTCAGGATGAGAAGTTGCCACAAATTAACGCTTTCGGGGCAAATTCATAGGTCATCTGGATGTGGTGTGTGTTGTATGCGTAGGTTAAAGGCTTATGGGTTAGTGGAAAAATAAATGAATGAACATACTCGGTCCTTCCAAATCTCCCATTCAACCTTAAATCCAACCAAAAGAAAAGGCCCCTTATTAAAAAGGTCTTTCCCAAATTTTCTGTCTGATTTGCTATGAAATTTTTGGTCTAATTTACTACTCGATTCGATGTGTGCATCTATAATGATTTTTTTACCATTTAATAACATCTCCTCAATTTCATGAGCCAATCGAATACAAGAACGGAATACAAGAAGATTAGAGCTTTTTATATATTTATCAAAGATATCAAGATTGGATGAAGATCATCTAGTTTGTATATCTCTTGAACAAGAAACAAAGATATATAACACATAAATGCCTACAAGAAAAGCTATATAAATATGGTTTCTAAGTGTGAATGAACTCCTTCCAAGATCCAAATAACTATTAGAAGTTATGAACAGCAATTTAGAAGTTTTGTAAATGTATGCCATATATATAATCTTTTTCATCAGAAGAGAACAAAAGCAACCCATATACAAGCCAGAAGGAAAAACAAAAAACATCCTAACAAGGTACTTCCCGCCTATACTATGCTCCTCTCTATATCTGATTCCCTTCACAAGCTAGCAAAGAAAACCCCACCCCACATCTCCACATGATGCCATGGTGCATGAAAGAAGTTAATTAAAATCTCATTACTCTCACCCTACAACATACCAACAACATATCACTACTATAAAAGGCTTCACTAATATCATATGGTAGCTAGCAGAGCTTTAGGGAAACGCCAAGGCAATGGAAAGAACAGAATTGCTGAAGTGTGGGTGCTGTACGGGATTTTGGAGGAGTGCACACTGGAGTATGTAGTGTGCCTGAAGGCGCGATTTGGTGGCGTTTGGGTTTGCGGGTTATGCGCGGAGGCGGTCAAGGACGAGCAGGCCAGGCTCAGGGTTGGGATCAAGGCGGCCCTAATGCTGCATTCTAAGTTCAGAGAGGTGTATGCTAGTGTTGAGGAAGTGCCTACCATTGACATTGCCCACTCCCTTGTCAAGTTACTAATTAAGAAGATTATCTCCACCTCTACTAGTAATTAAGTCTACTTGTTTGTACTTAATTAACTAATTTGCATGGTAGCTAGAGTTGTGTTGTGTGTAAACTTGACATGAGTTTTTGTTGATGTTGCTTGATCTATGGCATCTTAAGACAGTTTTACCATGAAGAGGTAGTGGTATATATGATGTTAGAAAGTGATCATGCTCAATATTGGTGATCTCCAAGATAAGGACACGTGGCAGATGACATGTCCCAGAACTCGGAAGAAAGGGCCCACAGGGGCCGACCAGGCCACCCCCGTACCCGACCTGCAAGCACAAGCTGGCTCACCTCAGAGCCCCCTGCAAATTGGCCTCCTCGGCCTCCGGCTCGCCCTCGAGCTATCACAGGACCGAGATGCCTCGGCCACCCCGCTCGTTCCCGAGCTCTCCTGCCGAGACCATCTTCCTCGGCTCTCCAACCGACCAACTCCACTGCTCATATGCGTAACCTCCGCTCCGCGAATCTCGCCATGCGCAGATTCTCCACCGGCAACATCCCACGTTCCACGCCATCGCGATCCCCATTACGGGCAATCCGTTCTTTATGCGGGCGTGACGTCGGGAGCGTAACTGCCGGCGAGATTCTCGTGCCTGCTGCCGCGTGCTACCGCCACTATATAAACTCCCATTACAGAGGAGTTAAGTAAGCCATTTTTTATCCCACTTAGCCGTTACTCTGCTCGGATCTCGTGCTAACTTGATCGTCGGAGGGTCCTCGGTGGTACCAAACCACCCCGGGGCTTCTTTGCAGGTACTCGGCGTAAACTCCACAAAACCACCAATCTCCTCAAAACCCATTGAGACCCACACGCAACAGGAGATCACCTCCAAGATCCACCGGGAGATCGACGAAAAACAACATCTGACGGAGACCCGAAAAGGACCTCTATCAGTTGGCGCCGTCTGTGGGAAAGAAAACTCCACAAAAACAAAAGTTGGTCTTCCGATCTCCATCCACATGGCATGCGATCACCCTGAAGATCCAGGTACCAGCCGCTGCCTCCCCCTCACCGGAGACGCGGATGAACCTCCTCCGGCGACCGTCATCAACGCCCTCGCCGGCCGAATAGACCAACTGCAGTCCATCGTGGAGGCGCTCCTTCGCGTCCAAACGGCCGGGCCAGGGCCCCAGATCGCCGCTCCTCCACCTCCAGAAGACTCTGCACTCGTCGGCACGGCTGACCACCGGCAGGCTACGTCCCATGGCCATAGATCTCACGGGCCGATACTCTCTGAGGCCCGCCGGGAAGAAGACCGGGATTGGAGGAAGCCCCTAGTAGAATTCCTGAAGGAAGGTACCCTCCCAAAAGATCGAGGGGAAGCCCGCCGCCTCTGAGCCAAAGCCCGCCATTTCGTTTGGAGCAGTGGGAACCTCTACAAGAAAGCCTTCACTCAACCTCTGCTTCGGTGCGTCGACCCCCACGAGGCCGACTACGTCCTCCATGAGGTTCATGAAGGGGTCGGCAGAGCACATCAAGGGGCCCGTACCTTAGTCCAGAAGACGCTACTCCAAGGATATTATTGTCCGACCATCCATCAGGACACTAAGAAGCTCGTCAGAAGATGCAAGAGCTGCCAACTCCATGGCAGCATACCCCGTCTTCCGGCTACCGAGCTAACGGCCCTGACCCCCCTTCCGTGGCCGTTTGCCCAGTAGGGAATGGCCATGATAGACCAACTCCCTACTGGTACGGACGGGCACAAATACATCCTCGTCGCGGTGGACTACTTTACGAAGTGGATTAAGGCCGTCCCCATCAGAAAATCGGACGCTACCACGACCATCAAGTTCCTACAGAATAACATAATATTCTGGTTCGGGATCCCGAGGTGTATCGTTACCGACCATAGGACGAATTTCGAAAATGACAAAGTTAAAGGATTCTGCAGCGATTACCATATACTGATGGAGTTTGCCGCGGTCGCGCATCCCCAGTGCAACGGGCAGGCCGAGATCGCTAACCGGGACGTCATTCGAGGTCTTCGAGCTCGCCTGGAAGGACGGCAGGGTAGTTAGGTCGACGAATTACCCCGGGTTTTATGGGCCTTGCGCACATCGAAGAAGATCCCCACTGGAGAGACCCCCTTCAGCCTCTGCTTCGGTACGGAGGCGATGGTCCCTGCAGAGATCGGGCTGCCCAGTTACAAGGTCGAGCACTTCGACGACGAAGCAAACACCTCGGCCCTCCGGACTAATTTAGACATCTTGTTGGAGAAGCGGGACCGGACACAGATCAAAGCTGCCGCTTATCAACAACAAACTTCCCGCTACTACAACGCACGAGTCAAGAATCACGCCTTCAAGACTGGAGATTTGGTCTTAAGGCGGAACGAGTTCGTTGACCAGGGCAAGTTGCACAAGTTTTCCCCAAAGTGGGACGGCCCATTCCTCGTCTCCAAAGTATTGCCCGGCGGGGCCTGTTTCTTGCAAGACGCGGCGGGTCGCAAATTTCCACGACCCTACAACGCCGAGAAGCTCAAGTTGTACCTTTGAAAATTGTATTTATGAATATATGTTCTTCTTTGCCAAAGCGATGTAAATTTTCCTAAGTCTTTTGAATTAGAAGAAATTCCTCCTATGTGTTTCCCTCTTCCTCGGTTCAAAGGTCACAGAGTTTGTTTCGTGAAAATACTCAAACGCACCCAGAAGACAAAAAGGAAGCAATAATACGACGCAAAAAGAGAACTTTATTTATCAAAGGTATTGTGGGCTTCTCATCCTTACATGGAAATTAAAATTACAACAGAGGGGGTACGGGGTTAAGGTAGCACTGCTGGTGGTACTCCATGGAGATCTCCGCCAGCCGAGCCCTAGCCTCTTAAGCCTGTTCCCGGCGATGCTGCCTACGTACCCGGGTCGCCACGGAAGCACCAGGCCCCTCATCTACCGAGCAGGGGCCTGCGATCTGCCTCTTTCGGAAGCACTCCAAAATAAGGGCCAAAGATCAGTCATGCCTGTTCTTCGAGATGAGGCCGAGAACATAGATCGTACGCATCTTGTCGAGCGTCTCATCCAGCAGCTCCTCGGAGAGGGGGTTATACAGCCCCGGGGACCTCCTCCAAATTGCGTACATCAACAATTGGAGGAGGGACGACCGACGAGGAAGTACATGGCCGAAGTGGTCCTGGATGCGCTGGACCACGCCCCGGTACGTCTCCTCGGAAACGGACTGGTCGTACAGGTAGACGTCATCGGAAGTGACGATCTCTTCAATCGCGTAGATATGCCCGGCCATCTCATAAAAGCAATGCTGAAAGAAACCCATCTCCTTCTCAATTTATAGCCTCAACAGAATCCCCCAAGGGCCCAAATTTGCGCGCGCGTGGACGCGAATCCTGGGATTTTCTCGACTCTTCCAATACCGAACCGCCACGTGGCGGGCATCCCTTATTTCTCGGCCAACCGAAGTCGAAACGACGCGGATCTTGGAACACCTCACCTCACCTATGTATTTCTGCCATGTGTCGCTCGCAACGGTCACTTTTCCAAATTTTCACACGTCGAGGGAAGTCAGGCGACGCCTTGCAAAATAGAGCAGCTTCCCTGCTCGGTCCATCCCTGGCTGGTAGTTTACTACCCATCTACGCTAAGGATCAAAGACCTCCTCAAGAGGCCACCGAGCAGCTACCCTACTCGGTCCATCCCTGGCTGGTAGTTTACTACCCACAGATGCCAAGGATCAAAGCCCTCATTAAGAGGCCACTGAGCAGCTTTCCCGCTCGGTCAATCCCTGGCTGGTAGTTTACTACCCACCGACGCTGTAATACCCAGCCCCTTTTTATACCAATATCTGTATTTCTCTTTCACCTATAAAATTTATTTATTTTACTTATAATTATTTATTTATTTTAAAACCCCATTAAACCCCAAACCCAAATATTTCCTTTTCTTTTCCCTTACTCCCAAGCCGGCCCAGACAATTCATTTCATTTCAATTATTTCTTAAATTCCCAGCCCGGCCCATTTTTCCTTTTCATTAAACCCAAAACCCTATTTTTCCCTTCAGCCCAACAATTTAATCCCAAATCGTTTATTTAACCCCAAAGCCCAGCACTCCTTCCTCAGCCCATTTCTTTTTATTCATTAAAATTAAATCCAAACCATTTATTTAAGTCTTTCGGCACGGCCTATTCTCCTCAGCCCATTTCCTTTTTCTAAATTAAACCCTCCCTGGCCCAAGCCCACGCCCGCCCAGCAAACCGACCCGGCCCACACCCTTCCCTTCTTCTTCCCGTTGCGACTTTCCCGCTCGACCGTTCCACCTTCTTCGCCGTAACTCACGCCAACGCCCGCGCCGTTGCCCACGCCACCGCGACCTCAACCACGATTCCCTCGACCTCTTCAAACCCTCGTCTCTCCTTCTCTCTCCCTGACATCCTCACTCTCCAACTCATCTCATCTCTCTATCTCCACGAAAACCCACGCCGCCGCCACTGCCTTCGTCACTCGCCGTCGACACCGACGACGACATCGCCGCCGACGACCCCACCACCTTGCTCACTCCTCCTCCACCAACAACACCCCTCACCACTCCACCCTATCAACCAAGTACCCTGCCGAGCACCCCCTGCACCCGAGCTCGACCACCACCTGCACCCTCGACGCCGGCGATCTCCCCATTACGTCGTCGACGCCTCTGCACCCCGCATCATTATCACCACAGCCCAAGCCCCATCTCTCTCTCCCCCTCTGCAACATCTCTCTCTACACTTCTCTCTCTCTGTTTTCCCTCTCTCTCTACATCTCTTTCCCTCTCTGTTACTCTCTCTCTCTCTGTTACTCTCTCTCTCTCTCTGTCTAATTCGCTCCCTCTCTCTAAATCTCTCTCTCTCCCTCTCAGCGCCTCTCCCCTGCTCCGGCCAACCAACGCCACTCTTCGCTGCCCCCAGAATAGACCCAAGCTCACCTGAGCCGCTGCCGTCGTCGTTGCTGTGCCGTGCGTGTGTCGTTGCCGCTGTCGTGTGCCCAAAACGTCTCCAGGCAAGTATTTTACTTGCTACATGCTAATCGATTTATGTTACAAACTCAATTCGTATAAATTGCAATGTTACAATTCTCGATAACTTATACTATTTACCTGTTCGATGCATGATCCCAATGAAATTATTCATTTAATTTGACGGAACTCAATTGCATGGTCTGGCCCGTAAGGCAGTGAACCTAGTGTGTAAATCTCATGGGAAAATATGACCGTTAATGACTAAAACGATTACCCCAAATATATCTGTAAAACTGGAACTTTCCCCGTATCTGAAAACCGTTAAAATCACCATAAATTATGTACATACTGGAATGATGCGTTCGAGGGCTTAAATCGAAGCCGACTCGACGAACTATAACCCTATTCAAGTTTCTATGGTTTCTGTACTTAAATTGTGACAATATTAGGTTCGGAGTGCGACTCTGGACTGCAGTCCAGAGCGACTCTGATTATTGTTTGCTGTCCCGTAATGTGTAACACCTTGTTTTCCTGAACTCGTATGTTGCGGAACCCTGCAGTTTATAAAAGGTGAATCTGTTATCTAGATAACACAAGTGGTTTCATTCCGTTTCATCGTCGTTTGCTATTTAAATTGTAAATTAAAAGAGCTGGACGTATAACAGTCCAGAACAGATTCAGAAGTGACAAATTTGTGATAAACAGTGTATAACTTTCGACGTACTGAAGCGATTGAGAATCCGTCTGTTGCGTTGAATACCCTACCGAAAACCCTAGATATCATTCAACTGTAGCGTCGCTAAATTCTGATCCCTACTGGGGTTAAAATGCGTTGCGAAATGGACTTCCGATTCTGAAACCGGATTTCCAGCCGTGGACGCTTAAAATGAAATGGCCATATCTAGTAATCCTGAAACCCGATTGACGTGAAACTAAATTCGCTGGATAGATAATCAAACATACTATTTATTCCCCGTTCATTGTTTCGTTAAACTGTACACGTATGATTTATGATAAATTATGCAAGTGGTAAAATACTGATTTACGACATCTTAATCATGCTTTACATACTGTTTCCTCATCATATTATACATATGTCACTGTATTGATAACCTAGTGATCATGTGCATTACCCAGTGTTAGGTATTAGTGGTGATTGTGGCAAGTACGTTAGTGTTCGTGCATGAGTGGATAAGTGAAAGTGACGCGTACTTGTACACAATCAGTGAACCCTATTATTCTATTGCATTATCGACGTCTGTGGGACGCGTGTAAGTATGACTATAAGTGGTATGGGACACTTATGGAAGCTCTTGCATGGGTGTCACGGATAAGGCACCAGACACTGCCATTTATCTTGGGTATTAGTCGGGACGTGCTTGATGGAGATCCTGTCTCCAGTTCTCGCGCAGACTTGTCACAGACCGACTGGTATTTGAGGTTATGGTTAGCGTTTGATATAGACCACGGGGTGTGGGGTAGTCTGAGTGTGAGTTCAACAGAATCTCGGGAGTCCCATGCCGGCTTATATATATAGAGATATATGGAGATTTACAGGGTACATGATTATTACCGTGAGTTATATTTTGGGCCCGTGGTCCCTTGCCCTTGGGTGTAGGACACTCGCGAGTAGTTGACTCTCACACTTGGACTGACGATAGGTTTAGTGACCTGTACAGTGAGACTTAGAGACTGATAGGGATAGTGGCATTGATATACATTACTTACTGTGTTGACATACCTGGCATACTATTTTACTGCTTTACCGTTCACCTGATCTATTGGACACTTCATTGGTTACTGCATGTGCATACCTATACCGTCTTGATTTACTGTTATATATCTATTATCACTGTTCGGGTTGCCACTTGCATCTTTATATATATTTTTCTATTGTGTCGCTCTGACGACCTGAGTATGCATGCTCAGAGTGAGGAGTGGATCTAGCCTGGACCAGGACCAGACGTGCATCGCGTACATCTTGATCAGCTATCCAGAGTTATACTCTTTTTACCTCCATCAGGTCAGTTCTTTGTATTTGTTTGGTTTCCGTTACTGCATTTCTCATTACCTGTGCATTGTTTACTGATTACCACGTAAAGCTAGAAGCCAAAGTGTGACTGCGGCATGACATTTCCTTGACCGTAGGAGCATGGCTGGCCTTGTCAACCCCTCGTATTCCGTATTTTGGGAAGCGGGGCGTGACATGGTTTTGTTGGTATCAAAGCCAGGTTTTGCTTCGATTGGGATTGCAGTTTTCCGTGTATAGCTTGACAATCTAAGACATCCCTCGGTCTAGGTTGTAAACTTGTTATTCTTGATCCATATTCACATTGTGTGTTCTGCTATCCATTCGCCAGGGTTTCGGGTGACTTGGCAAAGTTACGTGGTTGTAATTATGAACTACATCATAGTTACATTACCATACTCTGTTTAAGTGACTTAGAGTCCTACAGTTGATTTCCACTTGTAATGAATTTCATCACACCCGATGTTCTTGATTCCTTGCCCAATCTATATTATATTTTAATTCTTATAGCTTGTGCCTTATATCGTCCTCAAAATTATTGTTTCAGGATCATATCGTCCAACGACTCTTTCCCTATCTCCACTCCTCAGAATCAGACCGTTGAGATTCTGAGTGTACTGCAAGGTCTGAAGGAAGCCCAGGAGCGAACGAACGACTTGTTAGCTGAAGGACTGAGAAAGCAGGTGAATCAGGCACCAGCGGGAGTCTCCAATCGTAAAGGGATCTCTGTTAGACGAGGAAAAGAGAAGAAGATGAAGCGCCCATTTGTTTCCCCGAGACAGAAGCAGCAGAAGACCCAATGTTGTGGGTACTGCAAGAGGCCAGGACATCTTCAGAGGGATTGTCGCCGCGCCCAAGGGAAATGTCTGATTTGCGGATCCAGCGAGCATCTTATCAACGGTTGCCCAAAAAGGAAGGAACTACAAGGAGGAGACTCGTCCATACTCTCCACTTCTGCCAAGTGATGATTATTGCGTAGTTCGAACTTCGAGGATAAGGCGGACCCAGCACGGGATTCAAATCGCGTGACGAGAATGCAGCGGCCTAGTAATAGAAGAAGAGTTATCATGTTTTCTGCTTTTAATAAAATGTTGTCATCCTCTTGTAAATATTTCTTTCCGTTTGAAATCTTGTATCCGTCGAACTTTTAGTTGAATGCAATAATAATTTTGAATCGTAATATATGTATCATTCTCTTTCTTTTTCCCTTATTTATACTATTCATTACCACAGCATTTTTAATTCTGATTTTTCAGCTCCTGCCCACCGCATATCTTCCTATACTCCGTACCCTTAGCTATTTTCTTGATGTGTTCTACTGTCTAATCATAACTCTTTCTTTTCAGGCCATGGCCTACCCTGAAGCAGCGCCGCATCTAGATGAGGATGCACAGTCATGCGTTTCCTTAGACCGCACGCTGATGAGTTCTGACGATGAGATCAACGGTCCCCAGGTCATTTTCGGAAACAGCGATTCCGAGGACGAAGGAGCCGCCGCCCCAGAGGTTGACATGATAGACGATTTCGACGAAGAGGAAGGAGACCCTGAAGAGAATCCGATAGAGGAAGATTCCGAGGAAGACCCGATAGAAGAAAATCTAGTGGAGGAAAATCCCATGGGAGAGGATCCAGAAGAAGAGAATCACATGGAAGCAGACCTCGATGAAGAAGCTCCAGCCGAGGAAGAAGGACCAGAAGAACAAGACCCTGCGGTGGAAGAACTCCCAATGGCGGTCCCTGCGAGGCGCTATGGAAATAGACGTCCCTACATGAGCGCGCGAGCCTACCGCATCCTGCTGAACCTCCACAACCGCGACTGACGGGATTTAGCTGTTGTCTTCTCTGGACAAATAAATTTGTGTATAGTTTAGGGCCATCTGTTACTTTTCGAGAGTGTTTTGTTTCGAATTTTCTAGAATGAAATAAATTTTCTGAGTTCGCAGATCTTTCGATCTTCTTGGTTCACTTGATGCTTGATTATTTCTCATATACATTTATTTTTCTCCTGAGACCCCTGACTGTCCACCTCTATACCCTGTGCTATTTTCGACCCTCACTTAGACTAACAAGTACCGCATCCTGATCTTTTGAATGGGCCACCCTTCATCCTTCGTCTATGTCTCGTTTGAGATCCTTCTGGGAGGGGATATTGATAGTAAAATTTCCGAGTTAACCGACCCTTCGGATTTTTGATTCACATGATATATCGACCGTTATCCTCCCATACATTCTTTTTCCCTTTGTAGTCCCTTGCTGCTCACCCTTACTTCCTGTGCTGACCCGACCCCAATCCCTTTGACCTTCAGTCTAAAGCCGTCACACTCCAACCTTTTGTATGAGCCACACTCCATTGTAATCCCTACCCTAGCTAGCCCTATATATATTTGTGCTTTTCCCTTTTACCTTAACTATATTCAGGGACATCATTATTCGAAAATTTAGTTTTCATTATTTTGTATTTATCGAAGAGTGCGTATTATTGACTACTCCGTTTTATGTATTTTAAGTACACTACTATTCTTCTCATTACACATATTATTTTGGTGCCATGTTTCTTATTTTCACCTGGTGGTTTTCTAAGTTATGTTAAAATGGTTTGATTGATACGTAATTTTAAAACTGTTTTAAACCACCGACAAGTCCTTCACTGTTTCATTATGACTATGCTTTATATTTATTATTATTTCTACTGTACTACTTTTGGTATACTTATATGTGCACATATTTGGGTTTCGGCTTTATCGAGCACGCCTCGAATATTATTGTTCGTTATTGTTGTTTTATTCTTGTATACATGTAGTTTGCCCTTATGATTGAGTTTGTCTTGTACTTACTTAGACCCACCCTTTGTTACGTTAGTTTTATGCATATATAAACCTTCAAATTTCTTCATCCGCCTATTTCAAGTAAATCATTATATGTTAGTTTGCGATGTGGTAACTTTTCGCTTATTATTTTATAGCTTGTCATTTCTTTTAAATTTCGAGGACGAAATTTTTGTAAGGATGGTATGATATAATACCCAGCCCCTTTTTATACCAATATCTGTATTTCTCTTTCACCTATAAAATTTATTTATTTTACTTATAATTATTTATTTATTTTAAAACCCCATTAAACCCCAAACCCAAATATTTCCTTTTCTTTTCCCTTACTCCCAAGCCGGCCCAGACAATTCATTTCATTTCAATTATTTCTTAAATTCCCAGCCCAGCCCATTTTTCCTTTTCATTAAACCCAAAACCCTATTTTTCCCTTCAGCCCAACAATTTAATCCCAAATAGTTTATTTAACCCCAAAGCCCAGCACTCCTTCCTCAGCCCATTTCTTTTTATTCATTAAAATTAAATCCAAACCATTTATTTAAGTCTTTCGGCCCGGCCTATTCTCCTCAGCCCATTTTCTTTTTCTAAATTAAACCCTCCCTGGCCAAAGCCCAAGCCCGCCCAGCAAACCGACCTGGCCCACACCCTTCCCTTCTTCTTCCCGTTGCGACTTTCTCGCTCGACCGTTCCACCTTCTTCGCCGTAACTCACGCCAACGCCCGCGCCGTTGCCCACGCCACCGCGACCTCAACCACGATTCCCTCGACCTCCTCAAACCCCTCGTCTCTCCTTCTCTCTCCCTGACATCCTCACTCTCCAACTCATCTCATCTCTCTATCTCCACGAAAACCCACGCCGCAGCCACTGCCTTCGTCACTCGCCGCCGACACCGACGACGACATCGCCGCCGATGACCCCACCACCTTGCTCACTCCTCCTCCACCAACAACACCCCTCACCACTCCACCCCATCAACCAAGTACCCTGCCGAGCACCCCCTGCACCTGAGCTCGACCACCAACTGCACCCTCGACGCCGGCGATCTCCCCATTACGTCGTCGACGCCTCTGCACCCCGCATCATTATCACCACAGCCCAAGCCCCATCTCTCTCTCCCCCTCTGCAACATCTCTCTCTACACTTCTCTCTCTCTATTTTCCCTCTCTCTCTCTTTCTCTCTCTCTCTACATATCTTTCTTTATGTCTAATTTGCTCTTTCTCTCTAAATCTCTCTCTCTCCCTCTCAGCGCCTCTCCCCTGCTCCGGCCAACCAACACCGCTCTTCGCTGCCCCCAGAACAGACCCGAGCTCACCTGAGCCGCTGCCGTCGTCATTGCTGTGCCGCGCGTGTGTCGTTGCCGCTGTCGTGTGCCCAAAACGTCTCCAGACAAGTATTTTACTTGCTACATGCTAATCGATTTATGTTACAAACTCAATTCGTATAAATTGCAATGTTACAATTCTCGATAACTTATACTATTTACCTGTTCGATGCATGATCCCAATGAAATTATTCATTTAATTTGACGGAACTCAATTGCATGGTCTGGCCCGTAAGGCAGTGAACCTAGTGTGTAAATCTCATGGGAAAATATGACCGTTAATGACTAAAACGATTACCCCAAATATATCTGTAAAACTGGAACTTTCCCCGTATCTGAAAACCGTTAAAATCACCATAAATTATGTACATACTGGAATGATGCGTTCGAGGGCTTAAATCGAAGCCGACTCGACGAACTATAACCCTATGCAAGTTTCTATGGTTTCTGTACTTAAATTGTGACGATATTTGGTTCGGAGTACGACTCTGGACTGCAGTCCAGAGCGACTCTGATTATTGTTTGCTGTCCCGTAATGTGTAACACCTTGTTTTCCTGAACTCGTATGTTGCGGAACCCTGCAGTTTATAAAAGGTGAATCTGTCAGCTAGATAACACAAGTGGTTTCATTCCGTTTCATCGTCGTTTGCTATTTAAATTGTAAATTAAAAGAGCTGGACGTATAACAGTCCAGAACAGATTCAGAAGTGACAAATTTGTGATAAACAGTGTATAACTTTCGACGTACTGACGCGATTGAGAATCCGTCTGTTGCGTTGAATACCCTACCGAAAACCCTATATATCATTCAACTGTAGCATCGCTAAATTCTGATCCCTACTGGGGTTAAAATGCGTTGCGAAACGGACTTCCGATTCTGAAACCGGATTTCCAGCCGTGGACGCTTAAAATGAAATGGCCATATCTAGTAATCCTGAAACCCGATTGACGTGAAACTAAATTCGCTGGATAGATAATCAAACATACTATTTATTCCCCTTTCATTGTTTCGCTAAACTGTACACGTATGATTTATGATAAATTATGCAAGTGGTAGAATACTGATTTACGACATCTTAATCATGCTTTACATACTGTTTCCTCATCATATTATACACATGTCACTGTATTGATAACCTAGTGATCATGTGCATTACCCAGTGTTAGGTATTAGTGGTGATTGTGGCAAGTACGTTAGTGTTCGTGCATGAGTGGATAAGTGAAAGTGACACGTACTTGTACACAATCAGTGAACCCTATTATTCTATTGCATTATCGACGTCTGTGGGACGCGTGTAAGTGTGACTATAAGTGGTATGGGACACTTATGGAAGCTCTTACATGGGTGTCACGGATAAGGCATCAGACACTGCCATTTATCTTGGGTATTAGTCGGGACGTGCTTGATGGAGATCCTGTCTCCAGTTCTCGCGCAGACTTGTCACAGACCGACTCGTATTTGAGGTTATGGTTAGCGTTTGATGTAGACCACGGGGTGTGGGGTAGTCTGAGTGTGAGTTCAACAGAATCTCGGGAGTCCCATGCCGGCTTATATATATGGAGATATATGGAGATTTACAGGGTACATGATTATTACCGTGAGTTATATTTTGGGCATGTGGTCCCTTGCCCTTGGGTCCTACCCTTGGATGGAGGACACTCGCGAGTGGTTGACTCTCACATTTGGACTGACGATAGGCTTAGTGACCTGTACAGTGAGACTTAGAGACTGATAGGGATAGTGGCATTGATATACATTACTTACTGTGTTGACATACCTGGCATACTATTTTACTGCTTTACCGTTCACCTGATCTATTGGACACTTCATTGGTTACTGCATGTGCATACCTATACCGTCTTGATTTACTGTTATATATCTATTATCACTGTTCGGGTTGCCACTTGCATCTTTATATATATTTTGCTTTTGTGTCGCTCTGACGACCTGAGTATGCATGCTCAGAGTGAGGAGTGGATCTAGCCTGGACCAGGACCAGACGTGCATCGCGTATATCTTGATCAGCTATCCAGAGTTATACTCTTTTTACCTCCATCAGGTCAGTTTTTTGTATTTGTTTGGTTTCCGTTACTGCATTTCTCATTACCTGTGCATTGTTTACTGATTACCATGTAAAGCTAGAAGCTGAAGTGTGACTGCGGCAGGACATTTCCTTGACCGTAAGAGCATGGCTGGCCTTGTCAACCCTTCGTATTCTGTATTTTGGGAAGCGGGGCGTGACAGACGCCAAGGATCAAAGCCCTCATCAAGAGGCCACTGAGCAGCTTCCTTGCTCGGTCCATCCTTAGTGAGTAACTTCTTACCCATCTATGCTAAGGATCAAAGCCCTCTTCAAGAGGCCACCGAGTAGCTTCCCTTCTCGGTCCATCCCTGGCCGGTAGTTTACTACCCACCGACGCCAAGGATCAAAGCTCTCATCAAGAGGCCACCGAGCAGCTTCCCTGCTCGGTCTATCCTTAGTGGGTAACTTCTTACCCATCTACACTAAGGATCAAAGCCCTCCTCAAGAGGCCACCGAGCAGCTTCCCTGCTCGGTCCATCCCTGGCTGGTAGTTTACTACCTACCGATGCCAAGGATCAAAGCCCTCATCAAGAGGCCACCGAGCAGCTTCCCTGCCCGGTCCATCCTTGGTGGGCAACCTCCTACCCATCTGTACTAAGGATCAGAAGCCCTCAACCTCGGCAAACGACGACCGATCCGGACTAGGATCTTGTCTAACTCATTCTAAAAGAAGTGGTCGCCGGTCCAACTCGAAGGAGTGGGCAAATCTATACCTATCTACTCGAAGGAGCCAACCGACATACCTTAAGTGAGCGATCGCCACCTCGATTTCGGGGCCATAAGGACACCGACCTTACATCGGCCCTTGTACACTTGGCAAATAACCGGATTTCACTAGACGCGCGATCACCAACTAAAGGACCGGCCGTCGACCTAGCATGTGGCTTGTCAGGAGAGGAAAACGCTAACAGGCTCACACAAGTGAAAACATTGCCACACAAAAATTTGCAAAACGGCTTTATTCACAACTTGGGAGTCTTTACAAAGGTATTATAGGCTCCCCAGCCTTACAAAATTGCCCGAAGGCTTACAAAATTCCAAAACAAAAAAAAGGAGCAGACAGGGTCAGGCCTCGGGACTGGGGAGGACCTCGATATGCTCCGCGCCAGCATCGGTAGCCAGGGTGGTGGCATTAGGGTCGGCGCCCCCAACAGGAGCTTCGACACTGGGATCTGGGGCGATCGCCTTATCCCCAACGCTCCTACCGGGAGCCTCCCCCCCGACGGCACTTCCGGAAGCATCCCCCTGCATCTCATCCTCGAGGGGGTACTCGAGCCGGAGCCCGCCGTCGGGAAACTCCGGCATCAATGCCTTGAAGTCATCAAGAGCCTGATGCCAGACGAGGGACGAGGCGTCAGCAAGGTCGGTGTAGAATTGATCCGACGTCTTGTAGCTCTCCACCGCCTTTGCAGCCCGGAGGTCGGCGCGCTTCATCCCTTCCTTCGCCGCCTCATTCTCCCTCTTAAGGGTGTCCCGCGTCTTCTTCAGAGTGGCGTTGAGAACCCTGGCCTCCTCCAACTTAGCCTCGACGACTTTGTTGGACTCCTTCAAAATTCGGAGGGACTCCCTACAGTTGGAGTTCACCCCCTCCTCGGCGGCCACCCGATATTCGAGGACGACGATCCTCTCCCGCGCTTGACGCAGCTCCCGACTCAGGCTCTCCTCCCATGAGGAAGACTCGCCCGCTATCTGCATCGCCAGGGCAATTTCCTCGTGCTCCATGTTGGCAATGAGGGCACAGTGCTAGAGGACCTGAGGAAAACAAAAGGAGGGGTTAAAAAGTATCCGATCTGACAAACAAAAGAGGCGTATGAAAACCCGAATAGGAGGCGGATACTGACCTACACAGCCTCCTGACCTATGGCCACGACTTGGGCCTTGAGGGTCCCCCGGGGGATTTTGCCCCCGGCCAATCATTCCATCTCCAAGAGCAAGCTATTGGCGATAGAAAGCCCCGAGGGCACCTCAAAGCAAACGTCCCCCTCCTGCATGAAGACCGGGGAAGACGGAGGTCGGGATACCGTCCTTTTATGCTGCTTGAGGGGGGCCTCGGGGGGGGGGGGGTCGGCCGCATCCGCCACCTCCAAAACCCGGGGCTCCGATTCCCGAGCATGTTTACGGCTCTCCCTGCGGCTGGTCTCCAGAGCCCGGGGTGTGGTAGAACGCCTAGCCGATGCGGCCGCCGACGGGGCCGGGCTTGGAGCGGGGCGTGATGAGCCGGCGCCCCCGGCCTTCCTCCCCTTCTTCTCGGCCATGGCAGCCAGGAATTTGGATCAGTCCATCGGTTCTGCAAAAAAGAAAAATACACAAAGGGAGTTAGTGACGCCGGAAAGAACAGAAGAAAAATATGCAAGTCTAAACAGGTCGTCTAGGCTCCTAACTTACCCATGAATCGAGCGGGGTTGAGCCCGGCCTAACTAAGGGCCTGCTCGGAAAGCAAAACATCAGCCCATTGGATAGGATCCTACGCCGACACCGCCCTCGCTTCGAAAAAGAACGACCACCTCACCCGCGGGCAGTCGGCCCTGTGCCACTGAACAGGCACAGGCCAATCCTCACCCTCGGGTGGCCCGACAAATAGGAACTTCTCCTTCCATTCATGGATGGAAGAAGGAACTGCTATGATCCCCGACCTGGCCGCGCCTCCCCTATGTTTTCTAAAGGAAACATATACCCGGCTCGGCTCGTCCTTATGGGTGTCGAGATGATTTTTATAGCAAAGGAGGAAAGGAGAAGTGTCAAGCTGAAGGGGATTTCTTCGAGTCTCAACCGGACCAAGAACCCGAGGAGAATCCTCCACGAGTTCGGCACTAGCTGGCCCGGAGCAAGTTGAAAACAACGCAGCACGGCGCTAACCTCAGGGGAGAAGGGCAGACGCATTCCAGCCCAAAAGGCATCCAGGTATAAGACGATCTCTTTGCCCCGCACCTGGTCCGCCCTCTCTTCCTCCCTAGCCAAGCGAAGAGAATAGCTAGGAGGAATGTGGAAGCGAGCCCAGATTGTGGTGAGCCCGTCCACATTCCTCACGAGGGAGGGCGCAATCGCGAGCATTCCCTGATACGTGCCTTGGGGACCGTCCCCGTTGCACGACCACGGGAAGTATGGGTAACCCTAACTCCACGGGGGAATCCGATTCGGATGGGGCAGAGGAAGAAGCAGCGGAAGACTTCCCAGACTCTACCCTAACTATCTCAACAGACTCCCCAGAGGAAGATATCTAACCTGAGTCAAAGAAGGAGTCCTCCGAGGATAGAGCGCGAGAAATCCGACCTAAAGGGAAGAGCGCCGAGCTAACTCTCGCAGCGATGGAGAAATGATAGGGAAGTGTGGACCCTAAAGGGATCCCACCTCTATTTATAGCATTTGCAAACGCATCCAACAGCGCAGATTGTTTCCCGCCAAAATAGCGCTTCGCGATCGACGGCCGTCGACGTTCCACGCGTCGCACGACCATTGAACGCATCCCTTCGAGCGCAAAGGATAGCGGCGACCCGTCACGTCAACCAACCGGCGTCGGACACGTGGCCTGGCGCCTCAACAAACGTACGATCGAATCGACGCTCCCTATTTAATGCACGATCTCCTCTCTGATCCGCTGACGTCATCAAAAGATACGCCTAACTGCCTCGGGAATCCATGTCGACGAGGTCTTCAATTATGAACTGTGCCCGGGTGACCGATCGGACCACTCTCGACCCGACCCATAAATAGGTTGGAAAGAGAGTAGGGGGCTAATGATGATGCTCATAAGTGGGAGCTCCCCAGATCATGACACGTAGCAGAAGACGTGTCCCGATGCACACGGAAACAGGGCAAGGACTGCGGCGTCCCCCGGGCTATCTTCCCGCTGCTTGGACCCGACCTTCGAGAATTCCCTGAACAGTCCTATGGTCGCTAAGTAAATGACCAATGGCTCACTTCCGAGCGTTCCTGCACGCCGAGCTTCCTCAGCCCTCCCAGCTTGCCTCCGAGCTATCACAGAACCAAACTTACTCGGCCTCCCGCTGCCTCCGAGCCTCCCGCCGAGCTGAGATTCTTCGGTTCTATCGGGCAACCCAGAACGCAGATCACAGGCGTCTCCGCCCCGGCTCCACGAATCTCGCCAAACGCGGGATATCCGCCGTCCACGATCCCGCGTTCCACGTCGTTGCATCCCCCATTATGAACGTATCTCGTCATTAATGGGGGATCCCGCCATTCTCGCGGGCGCAACGCCAGGGGCGTAACGGCTGGCGAGAATCTCGCGCCCGCTAGCCCATGGCTGCCGCTATATAAACCCCTTTTTCAAACGACTCAGGTAAGGCAATTCGCATCCAATAGGCCGCTACTCTGCCCAAATATCTCGACTAACTTAATCGTCGGAGGGTCCATGGTGGTACAACCACCCCGGGACTTCTTTGCTGGTAGCTCGGCTTCATAGCAAACCAAACCCATTGAGATCCACACATCTCAGGAGACAGTCCTCAAACCTAATCTCAGCCGTTCGCCAACGCTGTCGGCAGATCGTCGGAAGACAATATCTGAAAGAGATTCAGAGCTCCATCAGGGACATTAGAATCCCAAATTAAACACTCTGAATTTAAATCCTAACTATCCAGCCTTGGCTTGTATTGAATTACAAAATGTTGTAAGTTATGGAACAACAATAAGAATGTAAACAGATACAAATAATTCAATCCAACTCCGAATCCATATCCGATTTTTATGATCAAATATGGATGGCAGTTTTTATTTCCGACATATATCTGCATCCACATCTTCCAATGCCAGGATATAAATATGGTTACACTTATAGCAATTTTTGTATCCGTATATGGTATAAAAAATAATAATTTTTGACTTTTTGGGTATAGTTTTTCAATTTTCGTGATAACCGCGTCCTTCCGATTTTACCAAATACGGATAGGAATTTTCATTTTCAATAGCTACTCTATCCATATTCGAACCCGTCTATACTTAGTACTAGTATGGAAATTCCGAGATCCTCTGCATACCCGACCCATTTACATCCCTAAATGTTATAACTTTCCTAGCTTTTGTAATTTTTTTGACAATATTTGATGAACATTTTTTTTAATAAATATGTTATCACTTATCTTTCTATCTATCTATCTTTATAATAAACTAATTTGTATACAAAGTGGAAATTTCAATAATTTCATTTTAGCCCTCACTTTTAACTCAACATCCTTATTATAAAATTTGGATTATATAGGTAAATTTGAGATTTTTATGAAATTGTGAGGGCAATAATAGGAAATCATGAAAATGACAAAACTTTGATATTTCCACTTTTGCCCCACTCTCACGTAACATCTTTAGCATAACATTTGGCCTTTATTGGAAATTTTTAGTTTTTGATGAAGTCACGAGGGCAGTAAATGGAAAATAATTAAAATGGCAAAATTTTAATTTAATTATATTTTTGCCATCTCTCAAGAATTATAGTATTGCCATCAACTCAAACTATCACTTAGATTTTCACTAAAATACCATGAATTGTCAATGTTTGTATAGATAAATGTTATGGGTTTTTTTACAAATAAATACCATGAACTTTGAATAGATACCATAGACTTTTTTCAAATAAATATCATGAACTTCTCAACGCTTTTTAAATAGATACCATGAACTTTTTAATTTCAAATCAATGCCATGAATTTTTGACATTTTTCACATAAATACTATGAGCTTTGCTTATTACGAATATATAAAAAGAACTTTTAATATTTTTCAGATAAGCATCTTGGATTTTTTTATGAATTAAAAATCACAATCTTTTAGTATTTTGATAAATACCACAAGCTTCCTTTACTATAAATAAATATCACGAAATTTGTTTATTATAGAAAAAATGATAAATTTTAGATAAATGCTAAGAAATTTGTTTTCTTTTAGCTAATAACTCAAAATCTCAAGTAGATTTCCACTAAAATACCATGAGTTCTTAATGTTTTTAAGATAAATATCATGAGACATTTTATTACAAATAAATACCATGAACTTCAATAGATACCATGGTGTGACACCCTGCTTCCCAAAAGACGGTAGTAGGCACGTGACTAGGCTCGCGACGTATCTATATCAAGGGAAGGTCTTCCTTGAAATAGATACGTCGAGCGTCGAGCAAGCAATATAATTACCTAAGAATTTAGCAAGAGATAAAAATAAATCTGACTACATCTATTACATTTCAAGTCCACAACATTCAGTGGAACTGATAACATGTCTGAATAAAAACCAATACAACTGAAATAGAAATAACAATAGCCGTAACAGATAGGCATACTATGAAAAGAACTAAAAGGCAGGTAAAACTCCTTTGATATCTCGACCTCTCTCTCAAACGCCCCACCCGTCCCTGTATCACCTAATGAACAATCCTAAAAAGAAAAGAAGCAAAACGGTATGTCCGTTAGCGAACTCGTGCTCGGTAAGTCCCATATTTAAAACATGGTTATTTTGAAAAACTGCTTTAATAACATGTATGAAGTATACAGATAAGCATGGTCATAAACATGAAATGACTAAGCCTGTAATCAGGGTAATGAGCATGTTAAGAATGAATAGGTACATAATAAGTTTTGATATACTAACGTGAGTTTGGTTCATGATAGTTCAACCCGCTACAAGAGCTGTACCGTTTCGATCCGGCACAACAACACAGATTCATGAGTTAGTAATGTACCGTTCTGGCTCAGTACCACAGCAATACGGATTCACGGATTCATGTGTTAGTAAGGGGACTCCCGGAGAAAATTGAAAGCATCTCATTTCCCAAACTATCCCAACCCCATTTCTAATCTACTGATCTCATATATGAATCAAATATGGGTCCATGTATACGTGTTGTATGATTTCATGTTCACGAATTTAAGGATACATTCACAAAGTTCATGTGAGTCCGCATGTCATGAAAAGATATAAAGTGAAATATGGACAAGCATAAACCAGAAACAATAGCATAAGAAATACTAAAAAAACTAATAGTTACTTAACTCATATGTACTTAGGATAAAAACAAGAACGCAGTCCTAAGTGTTATGCAGACATGAGTTCAAGTCTCGCTTAATTTCGACCAGTGGTTTGGGAGATAAACGCGTTTTGGTATCGCTGTGCAGATCAGAATCTGTCCATCACCGTCACATGTTTTAAAAGTGTAGTTTGCGACTGTTTTCTGTCGGTTTTCAGATCTCAGGTTGAACTAAGAAAAAGTAGGTTTTTCAGCCTAATTATTTAAACCACTTGAGTTTACGAGATTTAGATCCCTGAAACTCTAGTTACATTTATTTAAACATAAGGGTTTTAAAACATATTTCGTTTTCTGGACAGCAGTGAGGGGGTGACTTGCTGGCCATATATCGTGTTGATATACTTGATGGATATAGGTTCCATCAAGACAATTATCGTAATTGTAAGAATACAATTTCTGAATTCATGAGGACTTATACAGAGAACAATCTTACTCAAGATGATAATATGCTATCTGGTTTGTTTTTATCTGTTATGTGTATACGTGTTACTAGTTATCACGTATCGCTAATACATGAGATAAAGCCCATAGAATTTTTGCTTAACTACCAGGATTATGATATAGATCATACTAGTGGGGCCTGGTAGTTTATAAGCACATCCTTAAATGTCCCTGGTCATAGGAGTATCGAGACTGGGTATCGATGCTCCAGTTTAAACTAACATATACGTTTCATGATATTGTATGGGACGATGGTTGATCCCATAGCCATTGGTTTTTGACACTGATGATTGTATACAGGTGCTCATTGGATGAGTTACACTGGACAGACTCGCCGAGAACTCCTAGATGGTATTATACCAATGTCAGATAGCAGTTCTCTAGTGACATGAGTACATGGTAGTCTCTAGACCTGAAATCGCCACAGTGTCTTATGTGTGTTCCTACTGTACTTAGATTACTACCCTACCACAGCTCTACTGAGTCATGCAAACAAGTTTTAGTTGGGTACAGTCCCGAAGCACATAGAGGCAGTGAGTGGTCCAGGGAATTCGTCATTCCCGGTATTGGGAGTCGATATCTCACTATGCAGGACATGACTATAGCCAGAAGTCTGTGGCCACAGCAGTAGAGATAAACTGGTAAATGATACTAGTTGTATCTTTTTGGTTTGAGTCCTATGTTAGCACGACTTTTCGGGTTATTGGGGGTCTGACAGATTCTACCCCCAGACCTGGTATGCGATACTCTTTGATGAAGAGACTGGACTGTACGGTGACTGCCACTTATAGACTTTGTCGGGTCTGGATGAGTTCGCTCGTCGACATGCCTTTATCTTTCTCATATCTGGATAGCCGTTACGTACAGCTAGTGTCACTGTTAAGCTTGTAGGTTAACCCGAAAGAGAGTTGAATCTGAAAGTGTTTCAGATTCAATCGGATGTGATTATGTGTAACCTACTGCCAGCGTATTGACAAGTCTTTAGAGTCCCGGAACGAAAGTGCCTGCTCGGGCAAAACGCGATGTGACGTGCATATAAGAATACGTGCATGAGTTTGATAAAACATGTATATTGGATATACACGTTTAATCAAACGACTGTTATACTAGCCGCTTTAAAAACCGGAATATCAAGTCAAGTGTTGACTTGATAACCGTATAGATGATGCGGTTTCTAGTATAGTGTATATGATACACACATTCTTTACAGTATATGATACTGAGAAGATATTGATGGCATTTCGTGTATGTGATACATGATGTGTACGTGTATGGGATACATGAACTAATACTTATATATATATATATATATATATATATATATATATATATATATTAATTCCCACCATTTTATATTATGTGTAATTTAATATACATTTACATACATACGATACATATATATATGTATATATATATATATATATATTAATGTGTGTCTGTGTGTGTATTATATTATTTATTATACTTAATAAATGGTGGGGCCCACCCGCTCTCTTGTGTATGTGACAACACACATGAGAGAGAGGATAGGAGAGTGTAGGTGTCATTTGTATATGACATGGATGGAAAATAATAAGAAAAAAAAGACAATTCATTATTTTTTCAAGCCATAAAAAATACAACATCTTTTTCCTCTTCACTGGAGCTTTTGTTCTCTAGGTTAATGAAAAGTATAGCCATGGTGAAGGAGTGACAAAAGAGAGAGTATCCATCATTCACATTGTCTTTCTCTACCCCTAGCTAAGCTCTTGAGGAAGTTTCTCCGCTCGGTGACGGAGTTGGAGCTCGGGCTGCCCACTTTCAACGCGGATCATCTACGGCTAGGCGGTCGGTGTTTAGACAGGTCCGGGAGCTCACAAAGTCTATACGGGGTCTTCGGGATCATCCGGATACGCTACAAAGGTTGTATCATCTCTATACTCTTTTCTAGTTTGCACATTGTATTGTATTTAATGATCTTGATGATGGATTGAGATTATGCTTTGTAAAATTGTTGTTTTTCAAATTCCGCCGTGGCCGTGATGTCACTACCCTAACCCCCGTCCACTTACATGGTACCAGAACTAAATCAAATACTTGCAATTGGTTTTATGGTCATTTGAATTTCCAAAACCTATTTATAAAACAAAACAGTTTCTTTTTGAAAAACTGTTCCAAACCAGTAACTATTTTTTCAATAACTCGCATCCAAAGCTCTCGGTTCGGACCGTGAGCCCTGTGGTGGCGTGGGAGAGACCCTAGGGATTTCTCCGGGGGGCTTGGTTGGGCTCCCACACCCGAGACCATCATAAAATGGTCTCAGGGTGTGGTGCTTGATGTCCCAGCAGCCAACCCATGGCCACAATTTTTATGGCCATGGGATGGAGCCCTCACCTAATGCCCCCGGGCCTCATGGGTCATGTCCAAGGTCCCTCCCGGTATCTTGGGCAGTTTTCGGGTCGTTTGGGTTTCGATTCATGCAAGAAATGGTGGTGTTTTGGAGCCGGGGTTGATCTTGAATTTCTGTTTTTGGAAATTCGATTTCGGCTTCGCGGGTTTTGGAATTCGTTGTCCATAGGTTCCGTATTGACGCAGTTGAAGCATTTAACCTTGTTAATGCGATGTCATATGTGATATGCGGTGTTTAACGTCGCCGAATTGATGTGATCAATTCGACAGGGTTGCACATGTGAATCTGATATGTTATATATTAAAGTTTATTTGGTGTGGATTGGATTGTCGCGAAATGAATAGCCCCGTACGTGTTGTGCGATGTGGTTTTCATTTCATTTATTTTATAGCCAATTGTATATTTTTTATTCGGGACGGGCGGTCGACATATGGCCGTCGTTTCCGCCTATTTTATTATTATTTGTCATTGCGATCGATGTTACCATTGTATTAATACAGGTATTAGGATTACCCCACGGAGATGCGCACTTGCAGCCGGTTTCTAGATTCCAGCGGGTGGCTATCTCAAGGAGTTAAGATTGGGTCACTCGATTCTAGGATTGACGGGCTGCTTGCCGCGCTTGTAGGGGGTTAGGATAGACCCACGGTGGGGTGTTCAAGTCATTGGATTAGAGAAAGTGCTGGGTGGCCCATCATGGCGATGATGCCAGGTTGTCTCATTTCTTAAATTGGCGGATGACTTGACGCACTCGTAGGGGTCTGCTTTTGGCTACGCACGGGCTATTCATGCGACCGGGGTATTTCGTGTTTCGTTTGTGGCTCGAATGAAACGCAGGATTCCTAGGTATTCCGACCATTCCAACTCTGTGATGTTGTTTTCCCGCATGCTATAATGTGATTATTTGCATGTGATGATACATTTATATATGTGATATATAGTATATATATAATAAATGCTCTATACGTTTTGCACCCGCGCTAGCCCTAGTCCCGCTCCGCTGTTAGTTAAGTAACCTAACGGTGCATGAAAGGGCCCCGTGGCTAATACTGAAGGCGTATATATGCATTCTATTTTTCCTTTTCATACTGCTTTCTCTGTAATGTTTATGTGAGAAGGATAATGTTAGATAATGTGATTATCTAAATGATGGGATTGTATTGATTGCATTAATACAAAGTAAAATAAAGCTATACGTTGTAAGAACCACTTTTTATAAAGGGGACATTTTAGTCAATTGTTTTGCTTTGCATCATGGCATTCGGTTAGGAATGTCCTGCACCTCATTCGATGAGGAAAGAGCTTTGATCGCGTCAGTGTTCGCTCTTAGGTAAAAGTTTGTATCACTAAAATTGTTTTTATAACCGTATTCTTTTGCTTTGCGTCGTGATATTCGGTTAGGAATATCCTGCACCTCATTCGATGGGGAAAGAGTCTAGATTCCTTCACGGGGAGTTCATTCTTGAGCAAAAGTCTATGCGATTATAACTTGAAAACCATTCGGTTCCTACGATGAGATCAAGTTCATTACATTGATGGTTTTATTCAAAACCAGTCATAACCCTTTATCATTTCAGGAAGTAGAGTACTTAGTATTTGTGCTACGTTTGTTAACTGTGTCAAGACGTAGTGTACAGTAGCTAAGCGATAGGTTAGGACAGTCATGTAACCTTATTGACTGTGTCAAGGGTTATGCGGGTGGGTCTAAATCAAACATGAAATAACTGGTTGAACTTGACTAGTAGCTTATGTTTTGTTGACTGTGTCAAGATCATAAGCCTCTAGGGATAAAAACTAATATCGGAAGTTTCAAGTGTTGAAACTTGCAATGAGATTGCATACCTTCTATAGAGTGGGGTGACTTGTTTACCGAGTCAAGGTTATCACACCATGATAGTTTGGGTCTTGATTCCTACTGTGAGTAATAGTTACTCCCGGAGATTTTCTATACGAAATCCCGGCTAGTTCTCCATTTAGACTTTGAAGGAGAATTCGACAGAACAGTGGGA